>JAQPPZ010002441.1:6000000-6600000 GCA_028583015.1 Wollemia nobilis | reverse complement strand
CTGGAATCAGTTTCAAGATCTATTTAATTCCATGATACATTCATGAACAACTAACTGACCATTGGAATTCGATTCGAGCTCTTATATTTGTCAACTAAAAGCACTCACTTTCATCACCTATTTTGTAATTATCTTAAACCATCTAAAGACAACTCTCTCTATGCCCTTAACCACTGTCATTACTTACTTTTTTCCTACTCTTTCTACTTGATTTTTATCTGCAGCATTCTTGGAACAGTCACAAGCTTTTCAACATTGATTCCAGTTCTTATAGTTGTCAACTATTATAAAAGCACCCACTTTCATCACCAATTTCGTAATTATTTTAAACTATCTAAAGACAACTCTTTCTATGTCACTAACCATTGTTATTGCTTACTCTCTTTCTACTGTTTCTCCATGATTTTCATTTGCAGTACTTTTTGAGCAGTTGCTTCAATGGTGTATGCATAAAATTTTGTGGCTGTATATGGGAGACACTAATTTTAACATGAAGCTTGGAATTAGAATAAATAATTATATCATCTTGATTGTCTTTGAACTTGCTATGAACTGTTAACTCTAAAATTTATTTGCTATATCTTTTGATCATATATTCTTTGGGCATGCCATCCTTGTTTAACAAGATTTCATCTACTTCTTAATAGGTTTGGCTTTCCAAGAAACTGGGATTTTTGGCAAATTCAACGTGGAATTCCTATTATTGTATTCGTAAACATAGACAAGAATTCATTTATCTATAATTTGTGCATAAGGTCTTCTCACACAATGGATCCTAAGATATTTCTGACTTGTAATTGTCTTGTTTCTTGTTGCAAACCAATATTCTTTGTACAAAATGTAAGTTAATAAAGGATAAAAGCTAAAAAATTCTATATATATTGTATTGTCTAGAAGACCATCATAATGACCTGAAACTGACCTCTCTAGAAAGTATTTGAAGGGCTATGCAGGTTTCAAGCCTATATGCGAAGGATCTGAGAGCAATTCACAGGCTAAAAGAATTTTTTGGCTAACTGAAATGGTCCTTGTACATTTAGATGTTGTTCTAATTCTCTCAAAGATTGATATTCTCCTATTTCTTGCAGAGCTTTATCTCATTAATCTCCAAAAAAAATTGTACAGCATTCAAAATCCTGATTGAAAGATTTGATTAGGAAGAAAAAAGAATATAAGAGTATTAGAGCCTCATCTTAATTAATGCACCATGGTCCATGCTCAAAACTAAGTCCCTAGACAAATCAATAGAGTAATAACATTTGATTAGGCACTTGCATATTCTGAATAATCGGAATTAGAATAGAATGAATTGGTAATGGGTCCTCTTGATCAGTGAAGTATTCCCTTGAAAAAATACATTAAAAATAAGGATGAGTTTTTTCCTTGTTTGATTGTAATACTTTTCTTCTTCCTCATTTGCTGTAATACTGTTCGTGAAGGTGTTTCAACTAGAAGTAGGAAGGTTTTAGTCATATGAGGGTTCTCTCAAGATATTGGCAACTTGCATAAGAAACAAATTTAGTTAATAACTATACTTTTGCAATCCAGTCGTCTAAAATTATGGCATTTAGAGAAGGACTGACCTATACACAACGTATAAATGTACTTCTGGTGGCAACTTGTTTTAAATATGTTTGGTGATTTATCAAACCTTTTATGAGCTAGTGGAAGAAACAAACGAAAAACAAAGAGACACCTATTTTATTAGAGGACAGTAAAGACACTTGTGAATTGTAAATAACCAGAAAAATTACTGTTGGAGAGCAACATCCTTTAAGTGATTATTCTTCTACTATCTTTCCATTCTGTTACTGCTCTACAACCATTTTACTTATTGAAATCCTCCGTGTTTGCAATTAACTAAGCAGTTGTGCAAGTCCCTTGTAGATTCTTTGTCAAAGGAGGTATGCATTTCATTTATGTCTTATATTAGGTGCTTATTATACTAGGTTCATTTGCGCTACATGAAAATTATTGCAGGGTTACATGATTCTAGATTTTCATATTGTGCCTGATGATTATTACTATGTTATTCACATCAGAAACCATAGTATTATCATTTACTTTCCATTAGAGTGATTGAGTGTATTGGTGTGTGACTGATGATTATTACTATGTTATGCACATCAGAAACCATGGTAGTATAATTTACTGTCCATCAAGGTGATGAAGTGCATTTGTGAGTGTTAGAGTTATTTAGTTCATAATGGTCATCTAGACTATAGACTTAGGCATATTAATAAAGTCACTTGTTGACTTAGTCTAATTTATGCTTTAGTGTTGTATTAATGACTTAAAGTACATTTAAGTCATTTTAGGGTTTATGTCATTCCTTGACTTTAAAAGGACATGTGCTCTCCTCATTTCATAAGGAAATAAGCATTCCCTCTTTCAAGTTCTTTGTGTTCTTGGTTTCTTTGTGTGTTCGGTTTCTTTTCTAATATGGTATCAGAGCCACGGTGAGGGGAAGTCGAAGCCGGTGAATGCCTAGGGACTGCATAGATCAATGACGGGACCACTTTTCAATACACACCAAGAAATCGAAGGTGCTTTTGGGCAAAAGCAGATCTGGGAGTTTTCCAGCAGATCTAGAGCAGATCTGTGCATTTCTTAGCAGATCTGGGAGTTTTCCAGCAGATCTGTGCATTTCTCAGCAGATCTGGGAGTTTTCCAGCAGATCTGAGCAGATCTGATCATTTCTCAGCAGATCTGTGCATTTCTTAGCAGATCTAGGAGTTTTCCAGCAGATCTGTGCATTTCTCAGCAGATCTGGGAGTTTTCCAGCAGATCTGAGCATTTCTCAGCAGATCTGGGAGTTTTCCAGCAGATCTGGAGCAGATCTGTGTTGTTTTCCAGCAGATCTATTAGTTTTCTCAGCAGATCTGTGTTGTTTACCAGCAGATCTATTAGTCTTTCAGCAAGAATATTTTATTTTCTCTCTGTAATCTTCAGTTTGGGGGAGGAAAAACACAACTTTCTTGGCTGTAAGTCTCTATTTCAGTTGCAGATTTTATTTTATATTTGTGCTCTAATGGCTAGTTTGTCTAACATTATGTTAGAGGGTAACCAAAAATTTTCTGGGAAGAATTATAGTACCTGGAAACAACGTATGTTGGCCATTTTTGAGTACAGGTGTTTGGATCAGCTTGTGTTGGGCAAGGAAACACGACCAACAATAGTTGGAAATGATCAAACCAAGTTTGATGAGTGAAATAGAGAAGCTGTGATGCTAATAAAGCTTTCAGTGACTGATGAAATGCTTCCCGAAGTGCAGACTGGGGGTGATGCTGCAACTATTTGGAAGCGACTGAAGGATTTACATGAAACTTCAGATAAAGGTAGAGCCTTCTTCCTTAAAAATTTACTGTTTTCAAGCAAAATGGATGAAAGTGAGTCTTTACAAGATCATTTGCTGAAGATAAAAGACCTTAGAGAACAGTTGAATGCCATTGGGCGGAAAATGGAAGAAGAAGACATGGTGGTAATCACTCTCAAGAGTTTACCAGCTTCATTTGAGCATTTTATTGAAACCCTAAATATTACTTCTACTGATGTTGACTTGAAGTTTGAGGATTTGAGCACCAAGCTCTTGCAGCAAGACAGGTGGAAAAAGCAATTTGGAAGTAGCAGTGGAAATGAGGGTTCAAAAATGACTTTGACAGCCAACTTCAAGGGCAAAGGCAAGTTTGCTAAGAATCATGAGGGCAGCAAGACAGATGCTTCAGGTAATCACAAGACTTTTAAGTGTCATTATTGTGGAAAAATGGGCCATATGAAAAAGTTTTGCAAGAAAAGGTTATATGATGAGAAGAATAACCAAGGGCCAAAGAAGCAGGCCAATGTTGCAGAACATAAGGAAGAGGAAGACCTCTTTGTGTTTATGGCACATGATAAAGCAGACAATGTGAAAACATCTGCTTGGTATATAGATTTAGGTGCATCTCGTCATTTTACCAATAGGAGAGATTGGTATATTAGTTATGTTGCTAATGAATCTTCTAATGACTCTGTGGTGTTTGGTGGTGGGGAGGAATACAGGGTAGAAGGCAAAGGTAATGTGCAGATAATCCTGTCAGGTAAAAAGATGGTATTTCTTAATGTTCACTATGTTCTAGGAATGGATAAGAATCTACTTTCTGTTAGTGAAATTATGAAGCACAACCCCCACTTACATGTGATTTTCAGCAATCACAAATGCTACTTTGTGGATAAGGTCAGTAAGAAGACAATCGCTCTTGGTATTGAAGAGCATGGGATTTTCAGGCTGGTTGATGCAAGGGAGGTGAAAGAGTATGCTTTGATGGCCAAGAGTGGTCAAAATAGTAGTGAACTTTGGCATCAAAGGTATGGGCATTTGAATTTGAGATCTCTTTCTTATATGGCTAAAGAAAGTTTGGTTGATGGCCTTCCAGTTATACAGAATCAACAAGAAATTTGTGGAGCATGTCAGGCTGGTAAGCAGCACAGGACTCCATTTGAAGAAGGGCAAGCTTGGAGAGCTAAGGAAGTTCTTCAGTTGATCCATGCTGACATTTGTGGGCCTATGAAGACAACATCATTCTCCGGTGCCAGGTATTTTTTGTTGTTTGTAGATGACTTTTCCAGGAAGATGTGGGTGTATTTTTTGAAGTTGAAATCAGATGTGTTTAATGAGTTCAAGAAGTTCAAGGCTTTGGTAGAAAACCAATCCGGGAAGAGCATTAAAGTCCTTCTGATAATGGTGGAGAATTCTGCTCTAAGGATTTTCTTGATTTTTGTACTCAAGAAGGCATTCAAAGGCAATATACCACACCCTACACTCCACAACAAAATGGAGTGGTAGAGAGGCGAAATCGTACCATTGTGGAGATGGCTAGGTGTATGTTAGAAAACAAGTTTGTTCCTTACAAGTATTGGGCAGAAGCAGTACACACATCAGTGTATCTTCTCAACCGGTCTCCAACAAAAGCGGTACACAAGAAGACTCCAGAAGAAGCATGGTCTGGACGAAAACCTCAAGTAAGTCATCTCAAAGTTTTTGGTTCAGTAGTATATGCATGGGTTCCTAAAGAAAAACGAACCAAACTTGATGCAAAATGCCAGAAAATGATGCTCACAGGGTACAGTGACAACCATAAAGCTTATAGGTTGGTTGATGTTAAGACTAACACAGTATGTCTTAGCCGTGATGTGGTAGTTGATGAAAATGCAGGGCTGTTTCAGAAGAAATCAGATCTGAAAGTTGCTGAAAATGAAGAGGATATGGCTAGAAAAACAGGTTTAATGGATGGGGCAAGTCAACAAGAGGTAGGAATCACCTCTCAGCATGACTCCCATGAATTTTCCAGCCAAGAAGATGCTAGAAATAGTTCAAATCAGCAGGAAACCAGCGATGTTTTGCAGCCACAGGAGAGAAAGAAAAGACCAAAGTGGTGGTACAACACCTATAATGATGCTCATTGGGATGAGCTGGCTGGTATGAGCCAGGAAGGTAGACCAAAAAGAGATAGGGCATCTGGTTCAGTGAATTATAATGATGATGCTCATTGGGATGAGCTGGCTGGTATAAGTCAGGAAGGTAGACCAAAAAGAGGTAAGGCATCTAGTACAGTGAATTATGCTTTGATGGCTAACCTTCAAAACTCTTTTGAGCCTCAGGATTATGAAGAAGCCAAAGGCAGCCCAGAATGGGAAGCGGCTATGCAAGCCGAACATGAGACTTTGATAAAGAATCAAACATGGGTTCTCACAGAGCTACCTCCAAGGAAGAAACCCATTGGCTGCAAATGGGTCTATAAAGTCAAGTATAAGGCAGATGGGATGCTTGACAAGCATAAAGCAAGGCTGGTTGCAAAGGGCTTTGCTCAAAAGGAAGGGATTGACTATGAGGAGACATTTGCTCCTACTGCAAAAATGGGCACAATCCGCTTGGTTCTAGCCATGGCAGCACAGTTTGGCTGGAAACTACATCAAATGGATGTGAAGAGTGCCTTCCTCAATGGTGATCTAAAGGAAGAAGTATACATGTACCAACCGCAGGGATTTCAGGTTCCAGGGAAGGAACATTTGGTATGCAGATTGAAGAAAGCTCTTTATGGGCTGAAGCAGGCTCCCAGGGCATGGTACATCAAAATTGATAGGTATTTGGGAGAACAGGGATTCAGAAGGTGTCCTTCTGACCCCAATCTCTACATCAAAGGCGAGAATGGTGATGTGGTGATTCTAGTGATATATGTTGATGACATCATCATCACCGGTAGCAAGGCAGGAGCAATTGCAAAGGTAAAATCAAAGTTATGTTTAGCCTTTGACATGACAGATTTAGGCCTTCTACATTATTGCTTAGGTGTAGAAGTTTGGCAAACAGATAATCATATTTTTGTTTCACAAACAAAATATGCCAAAAGTTTGTTAGACAAGTTCAGGATGGCAGATTGTAAAATCTCATCTACACCTATGGAGAAAGGGCTGAAACTTTCAGCCAAGACTGATTCAAAGGCAGTCAATGAATCAGTCTACAGGCAACTAGTGGGCAGCTTGATCTATCTTACCGCCACTAGACCTGACTTGAGCTATGCAGTCAGCTATATCTCCCGATTTATGCAAGCTCCAAAAACAGAACACTGGACAGCAGCAAAGAGGGTGCTACGGTATGTAAAGGGAACATTGGACTTTGGCATTCTATATGGGAAAAGCAAGGAGCCTCAGTTGTGTGGCTATTCTGACTCGGATTGGGCAGGATCCATGGATGACAGGAAGTCTACAACGGGTTATGTGTTGGCATTTTTGCCACATTAAATTTTTTCACAAAATTTTGCCGAAGTATGAAGCTTTAAGCGGCAAAGGGCATGCAGAAGTGCAGGCATTTTCGCAGGCCCTAAAGGGGGATGATAAAGTGGATGAAATGATCTTTGGATATTTCATCATTGCAAATCTTTTCGCAAGCTTTCCGATGATATATTATAATAGGCGATTGGGGCAGCGGATCAAAAGTTATGGCCTCGGGAAGCAGAACCAGAAAGCTCCATTTCGGGCTTGAAAAATTGGCTAAGGCATGGCCAGAATGCTCAAGTTCGCCCAATGCTCAGGTTCGCCCGATGCTCAGGATCGCTCCCGAAATCCGGCGCGCTCAAGTTCGCTCCCGAAATCCAGCGAACCTCGGCTTCGGGGTTAACCTGCTCCAAAAAATCAGCTAAGGCATGAAAGTCTCCGGTTCGCTCCGAAAGTCACCGAATCCCGACTTCGCTCTAGTTTCGGGGCAAACTGCAGCCCAAGCCATGAAGAAACAATTAGGGTCGAAGGCACCTCAGGTTCGCTCCAAAATCAGTGAACCCCAGCTTCGCTTGACTTTTCGGGCGAACTACAGCCTAAGCGAGGAAGGGAATGGCTAAGGTTTGAAAGCTTTAAGGCACGGAGACCTCAACTTCGCTCTATTTCCGAGCGACTCTCAGCCTCGCTCCCCTTCTCCACCGAACGTCGGTCAAAGTGCGAATGCCGGCCATCCGGCGAACGTCAGCGAAAGTGTCAGCGAAAGTTCCTATGTCGGCCAAAATGCCTATGTCGGCCAAAATGCTCTCAAGTTCGCTCAAATCTCCAGCGAACCCCGGTTTCGGGCTCCTTGCGCGGCGAACGTCGGCCAAAATGCTCCACGTCGGCCAAAAGGCTCAAGTTCACTCAAATCTCTTGCGAACCCCATCTTCGGGCAGCAGGCGTGGCAAACCTAGGTTTCGGCATTTTCGGTGATTAATAGTAGGCTTCAAGGTCTGTTGGCTCCAAAAGTGACTAAGGTATGAGATGCCTTGAGTTTGCTCCGGGAAAAAGCGAACCTTAGCTTCGCTCGAGTTTTTGGGCGAACTACAGCCTGGACAGTGCAAAGCTACTAAGGGAGTATCTCAAGTTCGCTCTAGAAGACAACGAATCCCAGCTTTGCTCCACTTTTCGGGCGAACTGCAGCCCAAGCGATGAAGAGAACGACTAAGGTCTAAAAGAGCTCAGGTTCGCTCCAAGAAGGGAGCGAACCTCAGCTTCCTCCAGTTTCTGGGCGAAGCGCAGTTTGAATGTTTAAAAAGTTGCTAAGGCAGGAGGGTCTCAGGTTCGCCCGAACTTCCCTCGAAACCCAGCTTTGGGCCCTTCTCCGAGCGAAGTACAGAAGAGCATGAAAACATTTCCAAGGTAGGAAGCTCAGGTTCGCTCGAATCCCCAATGAACCCCGGTTTCGGGCAGCAAGCGGAGCGAACGTCGACCAGGAGCGAACGTCGGCCAAAATGTTCTATGTCAACAAAGGAAGCTCAGGTTCGCTCGAATCCCCAGCGAACCTCGGTTTCGGGCAGTAAGCGGAGCGAACGTCGGCCAAATTGCCCTATGTCGGCAAAAATGCTATGTCAGCCACGAAGCTCAAGTTTGCTCCCGAACTCCGGAAAGCTCAAGTTCGCTCCCGAACCAGCGTCGGCCAAAATGTCTATGTCGGCCAAAATGCTCTCAAGTTCGCTCAAATCTCCAGCGAACCCCGGTTTCGGGCTCCTTGTGCGGCGAACGTCGGCCAAAAGGCGAATGTCGGCCAGGATGCTCCCAACTTCGCCAGAATGCTCCCAACTTTGCCAGAATGCTCAACTTCGGCCAGAATACTACATCCGGAGGGCACACGTCCCGAGAAAAGAAGGTAGGCGGGCATTTAAGGTGCATCCATGGTGCACGAGTTTGAGTCTCCAACCCAT
This sequence comes from Wollemia nobilis, assembly GCA_028583015.1. NCBI lineage: Eukaryota > Viridiplantae > Streptophyta > Pinopsida > Araucariales > Araucariaceae > Wollemia > Wollemia nobilis. Next base: position 6,591,307 of record JAQPPZ010002441.1, on the reverse strand, counting down.
CCCATCAGGACGACCATGTCAGGTCCCGGAAAAGCTCCAAAGGGCAAGCTGCACCAACCACATTAATGAGACATGCCGTCCCCACTGCAGAGATCGTTCGGAGCCGTTCTAAACACGGGTGAGTCGTATCCCATGGATCCTCTATCATCTGGCAGAGGTCAAATCTCAACTGCTCCGCCAGTTTTGGGGGTTGAGCATTAATGTAATTGGGGGGAAATTCTTCTATAAAAGGCCGCTCAATGTAATGTAATCAAGGGGGGGAACATTTTGCTAAAGAGCTACTGTACTTGGACTTCTTGCTTCAATATTAAGACTCTTGGTTCTAATTCCGGACTCTTTCCCTGTGTATGATGCTTCTGTTAATTATGTTTCTTCATTTGCATACAGTAAATTCTACAATCTGGATTTAAGTGTGCGATTAAGAACGAAGTCTAGAATTTTTGAAGGATACATATCAGGGTAAATTCAGATTTAGTTTCTGTTATACTCCTAATATTGATTGCTGCTGGTTTAAGTAGGAGTAAGTGATTGTGCTGCTTGTTCTGCCCCGGTTGTTTCTGCTGGCCTGTGGCCATATTTCCCTATTTCTTTCAATTATTTTTATCCCTTTTAGCAATTTCCCGATCTCTTTCTAGTTCCCTAATCTAAAACCCAATGTAGTGTAGTAAAGGATCCAACCTTGTCTGGAGATTGGCATGGAAGGCATCCCTTCCTATCGGCCTTTCAATCTGTTGGGCGGGTCTAGGGCACGTAGATAGACCAAATCCTTTCCTGTGGCAGATCCGTAACCAACAGTTATGTATTTAGCCTTGGCACAGGGGCAGTTTCTTGGATCAGCAAGAAACATGTAGTTTCACTTTCCTCTACAAAAGTAGAATACAGAGAAGCAGAAAGTACATTTAAGTCATTTTAGGGTTTATGTCATTCCTTGACTTTAAAAGGACATGTGCTCTCCTCATTTCATAAGGAAATAAGCATTCCCTCTTTCAAGTTCTTTGTGTTCTTGGTTTATTTGTGTTGGGTTTCTTTTCTAATAGTGAGTGGGGTTACAAATCTATAAATGTATTATAAGGGTTTATATATATGGAGCTATTGCAAATGGGATTAGGGTATGTACCTTTGTAGCTTGACACAGGCAGGGAGTTCAATTGTGCAACTTCGATGTAAAAAGGATTGTGATATTGAGGCTAGATTGCAAGATCATGATATTGACTTTGAACTTATGGCATTTGGGCCTTTATAGTATACTTGTGGAAAGGTCTCTTTGATATGTGGCATATGTTATTTGTGCATAGTGATTTATAATATGTTAAGAGCATTATGATATTTGGATGACAACCTAACTATTTGGGTTTTGCTCAAGATAATATGCTAAGATGGAATAAGTGTTTGATCTACTTTAGAAAAGGCTAGCAATGGTGATTATCATGTGCACCATGTGAGTATTGTCTACTGTTAAATTGGGGATTTGTTAGACTTCTTATGTGCCCTCAGTTCTAGTTTCAATAAAGTTGGATGGAAGGGTTGAAGGTTGCTTTCAACCTTCGGATTTAGGCTGGCTCCTCACTATCCTTGCTAAATTCTACTATAAACTAATCTAAATACATGAAATTAAATGCAAGAAAGTAAAATATAGAAAGTTAATGTGGAAATTAAAATGCATGAAAATAAATCGTGAAGTTTATGGTGCGAGGTATTGAAAGCAAATATGACTGTAACTGTAGCAGGGAGAGTGTGTGATCAATCAACACGAGAAATCCGAATTACAACAATGTTCCCATCTGATTAATATGAAATTGTAAGAGAATGACAAGATGGGCAAAAGGGCTATGCCTCAATCATTGTGTATTTTGCAATCCAGGTGAGTAGTGCCATTGATGGAGAGAAAAATACATCGATTTCCCACCAATTTCATGAGTTTCAAGAGCATAATGTGGGTTTCACAAAGTGTAGCTCTTAATTTCTCATGGCCAAAAGATGTTTACAATGGAGCCCATGGCTCCTATTTATAGTAGGAGTTTATCCTTGAGTTACCTGGGGTGAGAAACTATTATTTTCTAGTAAAAGTAAAAATTTAGGGGCATCTCTAACAAAATGATGCAACTTTAAATTTTATGCCTCTAAAAGGCTTCTAAAATTAGTTATGGCATTGTGACATGCCAAAATGTTGCTTTCCAAATATCCTCCTGGAGATCCGTGCTTGTATTTTTACCCCTTTGCAAGTCTAGGAGCGATTCACTCCAACAAGCAAGCGAATTGCTCCACTTTGCTAATGATTTGCCGACAAAGTCCTAGTGGCTCGCTCTTGTAAGCCAATTGGTCCACTTTGCTAACTGATCCCTCTTGAACCAATTGACACCTGTCTTGCTTTTAGCCAAACATTGAGGGGGTCTGGAAGGCATTTTCAGATTGATTCCACTGTTTTGTATCCTTCCAAAATTGTGAATCCCAAGGGAGTGACTAGTCACTACATCTACATTTGTGCATTTGGGTTAACAGTAGTTGAATTTGGGGGAACTAACTTATCAGTTCCTTGGGAAACAGGCCTAAATTTTTTTGTCAACCCAATTCAACAATGAAGTGCTCATAATTTTGACTTTGAACATTGAAGGACAGTCACGCTAGTGTGTTCTTGCTTCAGTATGTTCATTTTAATCAGCAAAGTTCCATCCTCGACTCTTTTGCAGTTCATAAATTAAGCAAAATTCAGTGATTCCTCTGAACTGGTTGTTTTTGCAAACTTTAATTTCAGAATTCGAAGTATGGTACAAATGGTAATTTCATAAGATAGTGTATTGTCTTGTCAATTGCTATATCCATTTAACATCAATGTTGATTTCATAAAAGAACAATAGGCCATACATATCGCCAGTTAATGAAGCTGACATTTCATGTTGCGTACATCTGCATGACTTAGCATGAATCTAAAGCACTTCAAGTTTTGAGACTTATCAAGTTATCAATTCATAATATAGGAGTTCATCATTGCTGAATTTCATTAGAAGTGATGATTTAATTGATAACAAACTATGTTGCAGGAAACTTCTAGACACCCTTGTTTCCCTGTTTGGAAAACTTGGAAACTTCTCAAAAACTCAGGAAAACTTGTTATGTTGACTTTCCTCATTTCCTGGTGTTTCCAATAAATATTTCCAATGTTTCCAAGGACGTTTCCAACATTTCTTGTCATTTTGAACTAAAAGAAAAGTTCAAAGTTGAGGTATTGAGAGATTTCATGGGTATTGCATAAGGTCCACACACATGACCCACTTTGATAAAAATCAAGTTACTAAAGAAAAGCTACAAGATGATTGAAAAAGGGAACAAAATTAATGATAAAAATAGTTATAGGGTGAGATCAATGAAACCAAAAAATCTAGAGCAAATAGCAACCTCTTTGGCAACAAAGAGGAACTGAAGCACATATGGGTTCAATCCCTTGCCAGAGCCAAAAAAAATAATAAAAAATAAATAAATAGAGGATCTAGTTTCATTGCATTCGATTCTTTGTCCGGTATCTTGCAAAAAGAATAGTACACGAGGATAAACAAAAGATTGGGTCGTGTATCCTAAAAATCCTGACAGAGATATTTTTATGGCTACACATGATCTCAAGGATGATGAAAGTCCTTCTCATACACATGCTATTAAAGCTACATGAAGTGGTTCATGTTTGAGTTTTGGTACTGATTTTGATGGCTTTGAAGAGTAAGAACTAAGTTTATAGTGTATTCTATCTAGTTTAGTTTTGCATGACATGTATAGCCTAGTTTATGAAGGTTGATCTTTGACATTATCCATTGTACTGTATATGCAATCTAAAAATTAGATGTGTTCTTATCCATTTTGAATCTCCTTAACTGAATTTTATCCACTAAATTTTAAAATAATTTCAGATTTTTTAATTTAGGCATTTTCTTTGTTGTTTCCACGTTTGCAAAGGGTCTGAGCAATTGTGTTTCCTAAGGGGTTTCCATTTCAGGAACTTCACCCGTTTCCAAGTTCTGTGCAACCTAGATTAGGAATGTTGAATTTTCTTTTAATGCTTTCATAGCTAGATACCTATATTTAACCTAATTAACTTTTTCTTCTTTTTTTTTTTCCGGCCCTTTTCCTGCATTCTTAGCAATGGACGTTGGCGTTCAGTTTGGAAAGTCGAATTTAAGGATGATTTGCAAGCAGTTGAATTAAAGGGAAAATTAGGGGTAGGTATGCTTGCCCACAAAAGTCTTCAATATGCAGGAAAGCATGTTTGAAACTTATTATATTGCTAAATTTTTTGATTTTGTAGTTCAGCTGTTACTAAAATCTTTCATGGCTATATAGGACAATAAGGTTCCTTTAAACCTGTCACCATACCACAGGTGCTTACTCATTTTTAGCCAATTTTTATGGTTTTCTTTAGGTGGTTGCTCATTATTTTGAGGAAGGTAATGTGCAATTGGACACATGTTACGAATGCAAGGATTCTACTCTAATGCAGGTAATTTATCAAAAGCATTGATCTGGAAGTAGTTTTCACGTTCCAAATATCGTGTTATTTCAAAACATAGCTATCATTATTTTGTTTTAATAATAACTGAAAATAGAGTATTTATGGGTGCACTTGAAAGTCCATTAAATTTACTTTCAATTCTAATTGTAAGTAAACCAACACATGCTTTACTTTTAGGTTGTGGTTTGGCACTGAAAGCTTGAAAGAGAAAAATAATGGTGAAATAAGCATGTTGCACAAATATTTGGTCATAATTAATTGTTTCTATTGTGATTCATACGATTATTTCAGTTTCTATTATATTCCTTGTTGCTTGTATCCCTAGGTTTAGACCACATATTGAGTCTAGATTGGTGGAACAAGTCTAGATTGTATCAAATCATTTAACAAGAGACATAAGTAATGGAACTAATATAAAGCACACATAAGTGGAGTCATACAATGGGAGTTCTATGTGATCCATATATTGTTTTGATGATGATTTCTGACCTTGTCTCTTTTGATTTTAGAATGGGTTATGTGGCACATCAAATTTAGAAATCTTGATTGAGTGACAATTAGCATTAACAGAATGGTGACCTTACGAAGAATTACTTAACTTCTATTGCCTTCCTTAAATTGTTGATTGCAAAAGCACATAAAGATATGAAATCTGACTTTTGGATTATGATATCCACAAATAATGCTCGATTAATGATTCAAATAGAAGCTTTGAAGTGGCATTGAGGCGTTTCACATCTTAGAGTGGGCCTAACGGTGGAGACTTGGGAACTTTGAATAGAGGTCCAAGGTTTGAATTTTGTGGCGGGTACAGTTTACACCATGCTTCGGTAACCATATTTTGGTCGGATAACCATATATGGGGTAAACAATATCCTCTATGAGTGTCGTCTCAAATGGCCTATGGCCTTGCGGACGTTAAAAACTACTTTACCTTTACCTTTTATCTTTTACATACTTCCAATTTAACATCTTTTCTTAAGTTTATTGATATGTGATTAGATTTCTAACTTGTCTATTTGATTGGTTAGCTGGCACTTAGTGGGTTCAGACAACAACACCATGCATACTTCTATTGGTTTACAGAACTTTAGTGAGTGTGATCCAAGTTTTTGATTGATTTTTTTTGGCATTGTAAGCCCTCTCTTGCTTTTATTTTGGTAGCTGGAGCTTCCTGTAATTCTTTACTTGCAAGATTTCATGTAGCCATTTGGGTGGCATAGCATAAAATTTACCTCCAAAAGTTATGGGTAGTACTCTTTCTGTCTGCTCTGTGGAGTTGAGATTTTGTGCATGCTATAGCTTGTAATAGTTCTTTGCGATAGAAATTCAGACCTTGCTGCAAGACTCTTATAATGCTAGGAATTTTATGGCCAAATATCATCATTTGGATCTGCTATTAACTTGTATGTTGCTTTGCTTTGGGATTTTTTGCATCTCTGATGGAATATTGCTTGGTTATTTTAAGTGATGATGAAAAAGAAGTAGAACAGAAAGAGGAAGAGAGGAAGAGGGAGGTAAAAGGAAGATCGAGAAAGAGTGCAATCTAGAAATAAGAGTATAGCAAATTAGAACACAGAAATATAATGCAAAATAACAGAATGATTTTATTGCTCAAAAAATAGAGTACAATGCAAGAAATCTCTGAGAAGAGATGTGAGGTTATCACATTACATCCATTACTTATGCTTTTACAGTTAGGGGTGTATCTTTATTTCTACAGTATTTGGTGTGTTAAAAATCCATTGTATTGAATATGGAAGGTCACCCATATGGAAATGTGGTGGTTCACCTTCCATGAGTTACAAAGTGTATATTAAATGAAAATTACATAAATATGACTTGTCCTTTTGTGTTTTGTATTCTACTGATGTGTCAACATGGCTAGAGATGCATTTTGGCCATAGAAATCTAAAAATTGAAAATTACTATTTCTAGTAAATATTTTGTTTCGCATTTTGAGGGCCTTCAGAGTGGTTTTCTTCCCAAGTAGTTGTTGGCAACCCTGTCTACGATACCTGAAATTGTTGTTCTCCCTCCAAGGTTTCCAACGCTTCTTGAATGGATCAAAACAGAGTCCTAAGCACAAAGTTATGCCCCTGACGTGTGTGGTTGGATTAAAAAATAGGTTTTTGGTCATTTTTCGGGCATAAAGATCTGGCCCAAAAGGGTCAACATGCATGGATCATTCACCCCCCCTTGAAATGGTCCCCATTGCATCAACTTTTGAATCAGGTATGGAAATTGTTTTTCTATCTGACTTTTTGTGAGCCATTCCCCTTGGTGACCAAGTTGTCCTGCCTTGACCACTCTGTACATTTGAATGGACTGCCTTCTGGTGGTCTTAGTCCATATATCAACAATCTGATCCTCCTTCACTAGTGATGAATTGTCTGGATTGAGTTCTTCATTGTGCAACTGATTTGCTACCGTGAAAGTGTCCAATAGGGGTGGATGAAAGGGCTTGAGAAGTTCAACGTTGAAGATTGGATGGAAACCAAGATAAGATGAAAGATTCAATTCAAAAGCATTCTCTCCCACCTTCTTGGTGATGGTGTATGGTCTCTTGCAGAGGTCTGATCTTCCTATGGGGTGCTGCAAGTCTCTCTTTTTGAAGATGTAAGCATACCTTATCTCTAACCTTGAATTGATGTGGGACATGATGCTGGTCATGTTGTTGCTTGTATTTCTGATTTTTCTCCAAGAGATCATGGACCTGTTGTTGGATATGCTGAATCTGCTCCACAAACTGTGTTGCCTTTTCTACTTCTTTTTGTCCATGAGGTGAGTACTCCATGGGTTGCATAGGGAGAGCTACATCAATGGGTGGCAAAGGTTGGAATTTAAAACAAATATGAAATGGGTTGTGTTTGGTATTGCTATGCATAACTCGATTGTACCCTTGCTGAATGTAGGGGAGGCTCTCATCCCATATGCATGGATGCTTGGCATTGACATTCAAAGATATACAATCATTCAATTCATAACTTTTGTTTGGCCATCAGTTTGAGCATGGAAGGCTATGAGCATGGTCATCTTGGTGTCCATCATGCTCCATAGGGTGGAGGAGAAAATACTCAAAAGTCTACTATCCTTGTCAAAGACAACAAACTTTGGCAAGCCAAGGCTGAGCTACACATGTCTAAAATAGAGCTTAGTGGTCTCCTCAGCTGAAATGAATTTCTTGTAAGGAATCATGATAGCCATTTTAGAAAAACGATCAATTACCACGCTTAGATGTGGGCAAACTTGAAAGGAAATTCATGGGATAGATTTCCAAGGCTTGGATGGCATTGGCAATTGTGTATATAGTCTTTGCTTTTTGTTGGTTGGTTTGGCAACAACGCAAGGGGTACAAGACTTGATGCGCCTCTTGACATTTGTCCACATTTTGGGCTAGAAGTACTTTTGAAGAATTGCCAATGATTTTTCTATCCCAAGTGAGTTGCTACTTTGCTGAAGTGCACTTCCCAAATCACCTTTGAGCGCTCACTAGTTGGTACACAAATATTTCCCATGTGACAGAGTAGATTATCTTGCAAATAAAAATAAGGAACACGCTTAACCACACGAAGAGCTTGATGCAAAATCAAAATCTACTTCATACAAGGTGGACCAATTGGAAGTATCATACCCATAGGAATCAAGAATGGCGGTGAGTGCTATGATCGGGACTAAATCAACCATAACACTAACTTTAATACTCAAGGGTCAACTATCTTATCCTAGGGCCTAAGCTAATAATAGTAAAGATAGTCGATGTGGCTATATTGGAGTCGTTACATGTCTTCCTTCCTCAGAAAGCTTTGTCTGCAAAGTTGGAAATGACTAGATACATCTTCTTTGGGAAGATCCTGTCGCTTGATGAGGAACTCTTGAATCTAGTGAGATAGCAGATTACAAATTATGGATTGCATCATTTCTTTCAGTTGGAGAGTGACTAGGCCTTCTTCATCGAGTATTGGAAGCTCCGCTTGGGACTTCACCTTTTGGCCAATAACTCTAAGACAGGAAACATCGGAGATAGGGTGGATGTGGGAAGATGGTGGAAGCTCCAATTGATATACCACTTCACCAATGCGATGAACCATCTTGTAGGGGTCCTAAAATTGAGGAGCCAACTTTTGACGAGATTTGGTTTTAAGGACAATCATTTATAGGGGTGGAGGCGCAAAAGGACCATATCCCCATGACAATTTGTTGTTCAAAGCCATGCAAGCCCTGTTGTTGCTTCATTTTGGGCTTGGGTCAAATTATCTTTAACGAGTTGTAGCACAAGTTGACATCCCTACAAAAAAATCATCTGCTTGAGCCAGCTTGGAGGATCCTAATGGTCTGCCACTAATGGAGGTTTTTAACCATACAATACCTCAAATGGGGACATCTTGAGGAATGAATGGTAAGAAGTGTTATACCACAATTCAACTAAATAAAGCCAATGATACTGTATGTCTTGGGCAAAACAACGGAGGTAGCTACCCAACCATTTGTTTACAATCTCCGTCTGGCCATCTGCTTGATGGGCGATAAGAAGAGGATATATTCAGTTGAGTACCACTAAGATGGAACAATTCCTTCCAAAATTGTTTAAGACAAAGTCATGATCATTGAAAATGGACTTCCACATGCCATGCAATTTGAAAACATAATCAATTAACACCTTGGCAACTTTGTTGGCTGTGAAGGCATGCTACAGGGCACAAAAATGAGCTTACTTTGAAAGACGATCCACTGCCACAAAGATCATTGTTTTATTCTTGGATTTGGGAAGACCCTCAATTAAATCCATGTAGATGTTCTCCCATTGGTGATCAGGAATAGGTAAGGGTTGCAACAAACTACGAGATTTAGTAGTTTCCCCCTTGTTTCGCCAACATACCTCACATTTGACCACAAATTTATTGACATCTACTTTTAATCCTTTCCATGAAAAGGAATACCACTAGATGGTACGGTTTTAGGAATCCAAAATGTCTAGCCAAAGGAAATGCATGTAGTTCTTGGAGAATTCTAGTCTTGACAACTGATGGGGTAAGATAGATGTGATCCTTCTTGCGAAGCACCCCATCAGTATATGAGAAAAAGGAAGGCGACAAAGAACCAAACTCCACCTCATGAATGATGTGAGCAGTCTTCGAGTTAGAAAGCCATTCCTCCTAAAACTGGGAAAGCCATTTTGGAAGAGGACTAGAGAATGTGTTGATAGCAACAACGTTCTCATTTTTGTGAGATAGAGCATCTTGATGGCTTTTGAAACCTTACATCAAATACAAAACTCACAGAAATATAATCACATGATCAAATATAATAAAGTTGCAATATGATAATCCAACAAGATAATGTAACAGAGATATATGAGACAACTAATATGTAATAACATTCAACAATAAGGAGTAAAATATGCACAATAAGATCACTTATAATACTAATTGCTCAAATGTATGCAAACTTGTATTACTCCTCTTTCTGTTACAAATGTATCATAAAACTCTCATACAATGATAATTACAATACTCTCAATGTGGACAATGTAGGCTATGAGAGCTCTGTAGATCTCTTATCTACTATGGAACCCTATGGAGTAATATATAGCCTTTGTAGGATGACTCTTTGGTTACTTGACTCTTCCTTTCCTCATGCCAAGTCTCATGACTCTTGGCTTCTCTACTTGACACTTGCATACACATGACACTATCTTAGATGCACACTTGTACTTGACTCTTCACATAATATTTCCTAATCTAAGGACACATGTGCACACTTACATATTGGACACTTGTGCACATTTACATACATAACACTTGCACACATAATAACATGACACTTGTGCATTTCCTGCACATTATTACATTACATGAAATATTAACTCACACTCTAATCTAAGATACACACCTAATCTAATAATGTACCAAGGTGGTACATTGGCATGTACCAAATAATGTAATATTCTCCAACACATCGACCACCACATTCTCCTTCACCTTGTACTCAATAACAAAATCATATCCCAAGAGTTTCATGGACCATTAATTCTGTTTAGGGAATGACACAGATTGTTATAGGAACGTTTAAGGTTGCTATGGTTGCTCTTGATGATGAAGTGTCGCCCCAACAAATAAGGTCGCCATTTTTCTATGGCATGTAGAACGGCTGACATTCCCTTCTCATAAGTGGATTGATCCAGATTCTTGCTAGAGAGCTTCTTGCTTTCAAAGGCTAAGGGATGACCATCTTGCATCAAACAGCTGCAATATCGCTGCCTCAAGCATCATATTCAATGAAAAAATGTTTGCTGAAATCAGGAGTGGTATAGTTGATACTCTTAGGTGGGATAAGGAGCACCCATCATACTCCTTTACCACCAATGGTTGATCAACCTCTAATATGTTGTAATGAAACAACTTTTAGAAATATAGAAATAGTAGTAAGAATTGAATTTTGCACGAAAGTAAACATCCACTGGAACAATAATACAAATTCAATGCCATAATTTCAATAATGTAAGTGCAAGAATTCTAGATTCCAAATCAATACAAATTCTAGCTACTTAGAGAGGGCAGAGTCTCATACCCACTTGAAGAGGGCGAAGTCTTATATGCACAACAAAGGCGATTAAGGTTCAAGTATGAAAGATGATTCCAACTACAACATATCTCTTCTTATTTATAGACTAAATCAACTATAACCCTAACCTTTAATGCTTGAGGGCCAACTACCTTATCCTAGGGCCCAAGCTAATTATAAAAAAGATAGCTGATGTGGCTATATTGGAGTCGTTACATGGCTTCCTCCCTCAGAAAGTTTTGTCCTCAAAGCTGGAACTGACTGGAAAATGCTCTTAGGCTCCCATGTTGCATCTTCTTCTAGAAGATCCTGCCACTTGATGAGGAACTCCAGAATACAGTAGATTATGAACTATGGGCTGCAACACTGCTTATGGTTGAAGAATGATTCAACCTCCTTCATTGAGAACTAGAAGCTCCGTCTGGCACCCATTTGGCCAATAACCTATTTAAGACAAGAAACATGAAAGATAGGTAAGATGTGGAAAATGGTGGAAGCTTCAACTGATATGCCACTTCATCAATGCAACAAACCACCTTGTAGGGATCGTAAAATTGAGGATCCTGCTTTTGATTGAACCTAGTCTTTGTTGGTCACGGATCTGCCACAGGAAAGGGTTTGGTTTGTCTATGCGCCCTAGACCCGTCCAACACTTTGAAAGGCCGGAAGGAAGGGATGCCTTCCATGCCAATCTCCAGAGAAGGCTGGCTCCTTTACTACACTAAATTGGGGTTTCAGGTTAAGGAACTGGAAAGAGATTGGGAAATTGTTGAAGGAGATGAAAATTGCTGAAAGGGATGGGAAATATGGACACAGGCTAAGAGGATCCGATGGGAAGAACAAGCAGCACAATCACTTACTTCTACTTAAACCAGCAACAATCAATACTATGATTATAACAGAAACTAACACTGAACTTTTCTCTCATATGTATCCTTTACACATTCCAGCTTTTGTTCTTTAGCACATACTTAAATCCAGATTGCAGAATTACAGCATACACATAAAGAAACAAAGTTAATAGAAATAATGATAGAAGGCATCATACACAGAAAAGGAGTCCAGAATCAGAGCCAGGAGTCTTTAATATTGATGCAGAGCTTAAGTACAACAGTTCTGTAGCAGAACGTTCCCCCCGATTACATTGCATTGAGTTAGTTTTTATAGAGGATTTCACCTCTGTAAGATTAATGTCAAACCCTTAAAGTGGTTGGGACAGCTGAGATTTGACCTGTATCAACATTTATGAGGCGTGGCTTCGGACAAGATTTGTTATTGAAATGGCTCATCTCATTACTTAGGTTGCTGAAACTAGCCTCCAGAGGCTTTCCCGGTCCTGACAGTGCCATCTTGATGGGATGGGCAGGAGACCCGCACTCGTGCGCCATGGAGGCGCATTAAATTCCCACCTACCTTCTCTTTCTCGGGAAGCGTGCCCTCCGGATGTAGCCTTGACGCCGAAAAAAAGCTTCGAAGGGGGATTTTCACTCCAGAAATCCTCGAAGCTGATTTTCGCTCCAGAAATCCCCGAAATGGATGTTCGCTCATACTGCGCCCGAAATGGGCATTCGCCTGAGTTGATGTCCGAAATGGAGCTTCGCCTAACTTGATGCCCGAAATGGAGCTTCGCCAGGCTGAGGAGCGAAGACAGGCTCGACTTTTTGCCTTAGAACTTTTTTCCTGAAGTGCCTCTTCGCTACCTATGGATGCTTCACCGGAGGTAACACCCGAAACTGGGCTTCGCTGGATTCTTGGGCGAAGATGAGCTCAACCCCCTCGATGCCTTTGCCTTAGCCAATTCTTGTCGGAGACGGGGACTCGCTAAAGATGGGGGTTCACTGAAGATAGCGTCCGAAATGCAGCTTTGCTTGAATGATGAGCAAAAACGGGCTCAACCTGGCACTTTTGGCACTTCTCGCTCGAAATGCATCTTCACTAGAGAGAGAGCCCGAAGCTGGGTTTCACTGGCAAGATGAGCGAAGATAAGGCTTTATTTTGCCTTAGTCTTTTTTCGCCTGAAGTGCGTCTTCACTATTGATGGGGGATTTTTGCGCCGGAAATCCGTGAAGCGGATTTTTGTGTCATAAATCCGTGAAGCGGATTTTCGTGTCATAAATCCGTGAAGCGGAGTTTATCTTGCGTTAGTCTTTTTTCGCCCGAAGTGCTTCTTCGCTGGAAACGGTGCCTGAAGTTGGGTTTCATTGGATTCCTGGGCGAGAGCGAGCTTGACTGTTCCCTAGAGTTTTTCTTGACGTTTTTCCACCCGAACTGAACTTCGCTGTTGAAACGGATTTTTGCTCTAGAAATCCCCGAAGCGGATTTTTGCTCCAGAAATCCCCGAAGCGGAGGTTTGCTCACATTGGGGCCCGAAGTGCAGCTTCACCAGCAGTTTGGGCGAAGTAGTTTTGACTCTTGCCTTAGACTTTTTTTCCTGCCCAAACTGCACTTCGCTCCTGGCAAGGTCCGAAACTCAGCTTCGCTACCTCCCAGGGCGAAGTTGAGCCCTTTCTGTGCCTTAGCCAATTTTCAAGCCCAAAGTGGGCTTTCGCTGGTTCTGCTTCCCGGGGCCATAACTTTTGATCCGTTGCCCCGATCGCCTATTATAATATATCGCCGGAAAGCTTAAGAGAAGATCTACAACAATGAAACATCTAAAGATCATTTCATCCAATTTATCCTCCTCTTTTAGGGCCTGCGAAAATGCCAACACCTCTGCATGGGTTTCGCCTTTCACACTTAAGCAAAATTTTGTCAAAAATTTTAATGTGGCAAAAATGCCAACAATCGTCAAAGACAATTATTTTTAGGGTTGGAGGTGCAAAAACACCATATCCCACACGACAAATTGTCGCTCAAAGTGATGTAAGTCTTGTTGTTACTTCATGCGCTTTTGGGCATAGGTCAAATTATCTTTAAGGGGTTGTAGCACAAGCTGATGATGCTGCAAAAAATAATCCACTTGAGCCACCTTGGAGGATCGTGGAGCATATATTGCCATTGATGGAGGTTATTGACCATACAATGCTTGAAATGGGGACATCTTGAGGGAAAAACGATAAGAAGTGTTATGCGAACTTTAAGCTATGAACCCAATAATATCGTTTGTCTTGGGCAAAATAGTGAAAGTAAGTACCGAAACATTTGTGTACATTCTTCTTGAGGGTGATAAGAAGAGGACATTCAATTGAGTACCACTATGACAGAACAATTCCTTCCAAAAATTGTTGGTGAAGACAAGGTCATGATCGCTGACAGTGGACTTGGGCATGCCATACAATTCGAAAACATAATTTAGGAACACTTTGGCAACCTTGTTGGTTTGAAGGTATGCTAAAGAGCACAAGAATGAGTGTACTTTGAAAGTCGATCCACTACCACCAAGCTCACTATATTACCCTCGGATTTGGGAAGACCCTCAATGAAATCCATGGAGATGTGCTCCCATTGGCAATTAGGAATAGGCAAAGATTACAAATAAGCTAAGAGATTTAATTGTTTCTCCCTTGTGTCACAAACATACCTCACATTTGGCAGCAAATGTCCTGACATTCGCTTTTAATACTTTCAATGAAAAGGATTGCTTCACTCGTTGGTATGTTTTTAAAAATAAAAAATGTCTAGCCAAATGAGATGCATGTAGTTCTAGGAGAATACTAGTCTTGACAGCCAAGGATGGGGGAAGATAAATGCGATCCTTCTTGCAAAGCACTCCATCAATATGTGAGAAAAAGGAAGGCGACAAACATCCAAACTCCACCTAATGAATGATGCAAGCAATATCTGAGTCAGAAAGTCATTTCTTCCGAAGTTGGGAAAGAACCTCTCCCCGCTATCCAAGGTTGGGGAATTCCGGAGAAGGTCGGCTCCTATACTACACTACTGGTGTTTGAGATAAGAGAACAGGAAAGAGATTTGTAAAATGCAGAAAGAAATGTAAATAGCATGCGGTTATGGTGGGAAAGAACAAGCAACACGATTACTAGCTAATACCCAAACCAACAACAATCAAAACAAAACATGTAACAAAAACTAACACTGTTATTCCTTCCTATGTATCCTTCATTCGGTATTCCAGATTCACTTAATTGCCAATGCTTTAATCCAGAATGCAGAATTACAGCAATCAGAAAAATAAATGAATATAAGCAGAAATACTTGCAGAAGGCAGCATAAAAGAAAGAGACAAATGTCAGAGCCAAGTATGCTTTGAATTAGAAGCAAGTGTTTGATTACAAAAACTTTCTTAGCAATATGTTCCCCCCCTTTTACAATGAAAGCACACTGCTATTTATAGCAGAAATTTCCCCCCAATTACAATGATGCACAGAACCCAAGGACTGCAAAAGCTGCCGAGATTTGACCCCTACTGGCCGTGAGCGTACCTGCAGCAAGATTCACCTGAATTTGGTACAACTACGGACGGATATGGTGGTTGAGAAGGCGCATCTGATTAATGCGGTAGGTGCAGTACAATATGCTGTTGAATATCTGCTTTCAATGCTCACCTACCCTGTCCCTGAAGTACGCCTTCAGCTCTGATAAGACTGGTTCAAATCCCGAAATCTGCATGTTTTTGGCTCAATTCTGAGGTTCGCTGAAATAGGGGGGTTGACAAAAGTCGCTCAAAAGAAACAACGACCCCGAGAGTCATAGAATTCCCCATGTAGGATGCATTCTGCGATAGCGACCTGGTAGGGATGAACTACCGTGTCTGTACCGTAGCCCAAGACCCAAGCCAGCATAGAGTAGAGGGACTTGCTTTTAAAATTTTCCAGAGGCATTGGCAACTCTGGCCACCGTTTGGGCAAGGGCGACTCGCGCAGCTGGGACTCCATGAAGGACCGCATTTTTGAGTTGTCCACATACCTCTCAGCCTGCTTGCCGAGATTGACGCTTTTGACCGTATAATTTCTGTCCGGGGACTTGCGAGGCGCGAAGGCCATTTGAACAGTTTCTTTATAGAGCGAGAACAAAACATTTCCCTCATGGTCCCGGACCTGCCTGGTGCTTGGTTTGTAATTTCTGGCGACGACCGCAACCAACTCTGGACAATGGTGCACCGACGGGCATAAAAACCAATAAAGGCGCGAATGGTAAGCTGCGGCGAAAGGATGCGAAGCAGGAACTTTTCTCGCCAATCTTCCACGGTGCGCCGGAGCTGTTCGATGTTGTGAGAGTAGAGGCCATCCCTGTATTTTATCAAATTATCTACAGGCGGCGGAGGGACCTGTCTTGCCTGCCCTGATTGGCCTTTTCTCCCTGGCGCTGCTTCTGACGCCTTTGCTTTCCCTTTGTCCTTCTTTTCCTTTTTCTTCCCACCCACCGGTGTGCCCGAAGTTACCCGTTCAACTGCTTTACCCTTTTCCTCAGTATCCCTTTTACCCATGGTGACGAAAGAATTCAAATTCACTGCTGCTTGCTGGTAAATGATTCTGAGTTTAATCTCTGGTGCAGCTTTGCCTGGGTATAATTGGCAGAGTGAAATGAGTGATTGAGCTTTTATGGGGATGGGTACAAAGCTTGTCATTAATGGCAAATGCTCGAGTTAAAGACAGGGTGCACGAAGTGGGTGGGTGCGCCGTTATTCTTTGGTGGCCGTTCACAAAATCTCCCTTGATAGCGCAACCTCTCGATTATTGATCCTGGGCTTGTCCTTTCTTTTAATGAAATCTGCTTTGAAAACCATGCAAGCAACCTCCTTTACAACGTGCACCTCGAATACGTTTCCCGCCGCCACTTTGGCACACATTCCAAGGCTCGCTTCGACTAAAAATTGCACGGGAAATGAAGATCGCTCAAAACTTGGAGCGATTCGTGGAATCGCTGAAAAATTGAGCGATTTCGAGCATTCAGCGCCTTGGCGAGCGACCGACGACATACGACACTTGGAAAATTTTCAACTTGGTTCTCTTCTTTCAACTTTCTATCCCGCTAAGGTTTGCTCAAAAAGTGAGCAACGACGGTCGTCGCTGAGAAATTTGAGCGACCGTGGGAATTGCTCCAAAATGGAGCGACTGGCGGCAGCTTTCCCAGACTTAACATTTTTATGGCGTTCGCTCGAAAAGCTAGCAATGCTCGGAATCGCTCAAAAATACGAGCGATTCCTAGGGTCGCTCAGAATATGAGCGACTTTGGGCAACCTTGACACTTAGAATTTTTTCTTTCTTTGTTTTTCTTGCCGCCCCTCTGATGTTCGCGGTCCGCTGAAAACTGGCGTGATTCCCAGAATTGCTTGAAAGTATGAGCGATCTTCAGCTTTATGAGGGTTTTGAGCGATTCACTGCTTTTGTTATCTCCGGCCCAACCTTGGTGCTTCCCTGAGTCGCTGGAAATTGCGGGCGAATATCGGAGTCGCTGAAGAAATCAGCTACTTCGGGCATCAAGGCAATTGGTCAAAAATAATATTACGCCTTCTTTCGATTGGGGAAGCTTTTTCAATGTGGTTGGAGTTCGCTAAAAATTGAAGCGATAACGGTCATCGCCGACTCATTTGGGCGAACCTCAACAACTTTACTCGCATGGGCACTTAGTGGAATTTTCCAATCTTCTCAACCCTGATGACTGCTCCCTCCTAAGGAACCTGGTGAACCTTACTTTGCTTTTCTGCTAACAGGGACCATCTTCTGCACAAGACACTTGGCTCTTTTTTCTTGGAACAAAATTTCCAACCCGAAGGCCGGACGCTGAGGCTAAAAGCAGGAAACTACCTTTACTGAAAAGCAATATTTACATTCAAAAAAACAAATTTAAACTGCAGAAATGAAAGTATGTACACAGGAGAACCTTTTGGTATTTCTTAATGATGATAGGCTTTTAGATGAAAGCCATTGACTGGTATTGGGAGGATCTGACCCTCCATATCTCGCAGCACAAACGAGTTGAAATGATTCACTCGGGTAATCTGAAAGGGGCCTTCCCAGAAGGCATCGAATTTGTCATGGTTCCTTGGTTTTGCCTTCCACGAATCCCATTTGAGCACTAGGTCCCTGATCTTGAAGACCCTGGTTGTAGTCCCTTTTGCGAACCAGTTTCGGGTGGTCTCAGTGTGCTTCATAAAAGCTTCATAAGCTTTTTCTCTTTCCTCTTCAAGCTGCAACAACTGAGCCATCCGGGCATCAACAAGATCCAGGTTGCCCTTTTCATCGTCTAACAGCTAGAGTGCGGGCATCTCGACATGAGTGGGCAGGACTTCTTTTCCATAAACAAGCGCGTATGGCGATGTCCTGATGGATTTTTTAACTGAGATACGATCTGCCCATAGCGTCTGATTCAAGTGCAAATGCCAGGATCTTTTGTTCCTCTCCAAAGTCTTCTTTATGATCTTCATCAAATTCTTATTTGTAGACTCGGCTAGGCTGTTTCCCTGTGGGTAGTAGTTGGAAGAAGCCTTATGGTAAATCCCATATTTACAAGTAAACTTTGTGAGTTTAGCCCCTGTGAACCCTGGACCGTTGTCTGTCACTATTGCTTCTGGGATCCCGAAGTGAGTGATTAGGCTTTCAAGGAAGGCAATGACCGTTTCCTGGTCAGCATGCTTGGTAGGTATCGCCTCAGCCCATCGGGTGAAGTAATCCGTGGCGGTCAGAATGAACTTATGCCCTGCCGAGGAATTTGGCGATATTGTCCCGATGAAATCTAGGCCCCATTGCTGGAAGGGAGCCTCAGCCTGAATTGGCTGGAGGGGCATAGGTGCATTCCTATTTCTGCCGGCGAACCTTTGACATTTCTCACATTTTTGGCAGACTGCATACGCATATGTAAAGAGGGTGGGCCAATATTAGCCCGCTCTGATGATTTTCAAGGCCGTAGGCCTTCCCGAAAGGTGTCCTACCGACATTCCAGAATGGAATTCACCTAGGACCTTCCGTTTGTCTGTTTCTTTGACGCATCGCAAGAGGATGCCGTCCACATTTTTGAAATACAGCCCCTCGAGGCACAGTACATATTTTTGAGCTTGGAGCCTGAATCTCCTCCTCTGACTTGCATTGAAGTGATCTGGGAGCCTCCCTGTGCTGAAATACCAAATTATTTCATCGGCCTAGTCGCTGTCTTCTGCTGAGGAATTGGCAAAGTTGCCTTCTAGGATTGGGTCCTCCCACTGACAGGCGGCCACCTCTGCAGCAACACTCCTTGCTAGTTCTTGACATAGTGACCGACCTCTAATTAGCTTGGTAGGTCGAACCTCTATATCGAACTCCTGAATCTTGGCGATCCAACTAGCCCTTTTGTTGCCCAGTTCTCCCTGTATGATAAAGCTTCTGACATCTCGATGGACAACGAACACGGTCGTCCTGCTCTGGGAAACAAAGTGCTTGAACTTCTTTAAATACCTCATGACTGCATGCACTTGGCGTTCAATGAAGTTATATCTTTCCTCATGTGGCTGGATCACCTGGCTCAAGAAGGCTATTGGTCGCTCTTCACCGTCATCTCCTTTCTGAGTTAGAACTGCTGCATAACTCTCGGGCTCTCCAACTGCATACAGGATGAAATCCTTAGAGTAATCCGGGTTTATCAGCACAGGCGCCTGGGCAATCCTTGCCTTAATCTCTTCAAAGGCTTTTTCCCTCTCCTCAGTCCAGACAAACTCGACATCCTTCTTCAGGAGTTTGGCCATTGGCTTGATTACATGGGCAAAATCAGGCATGAACTTCCTTACAAAGTTGATTTGTCCAAAGAAGGACTGCAACCCTTTCTTGTTCATCGGGATTGGGAGCCGGAGAAGAGCCTCTGCCCTATCAGGGTCAACTGCAAGGCCCTTTTCTGAAATGACGTGGCCTAGAAGCTTCCCCTCCACTGCAAAGACCGACTTCATAGGATTAATAGATATGCCGAATTCTCGACATCTTTCAAACACTTGCCGTAGGTGAGAGGAGTGTTCTCTTCTGTGTGAAAACACAATCATGTCATCCAAATAAATAACAATGATTTTATTCAATAGCTCACGAAATGCAATATCCATGGCTCTCTGGAAGGTGGCCCCCGCATTGGAGAGGCCAAAAGGCATGCGCTGATAGGCGGGCGTTCCCCATTTGGTGATGAACGCCGTTTTATGCTGATCCTCATCCTTCACCCATATCTGATTATAGCCAGAGAAGCCATCCAGGAGAGAGAACCGTTGAGCTCCTGCGACCACGTGGAGAATCTGATCAATCTGTGGGAGCGGATAGTGGTCTTTCAACGAGGCTTGGTTTAAGTTACGAAAATCAACACAAAGGCGAATGTCCCCGTTCTTTCTGATAGGAACCAGATTTGCGACCCAAGAAGAATGCTTGATGGGATAGATGATTTTCGCTTCCAGCATCTTCAGGAGTTCGGCTCTCATCAGAACCTCGATTTTCAGGTTGACTGGCCTTTGTTTCTGTCTGCAGGGTTTAACCCCTTCTTCCAGTTCTATGGTGTGTTGGATAATCTTCTGTCATACCCTTTCAAGTCTTGATAACACCAAGCAACAATGTCAGGATATTCTCTGCATAAGGCCCAAATCTGCTCCAATTCTTCCGGGGTACAGTCAGTACCAACTTTGATCACTTTTCCGGGCTCGAGCTCCAGGTCGATGTATTGCTTGGCGTCCACCTTGATTTGGTGAGATATGGCTCTATCGTTCTGATCAAAGAGACTCTCCAAAGTAATCAGTCCTTTTGGTACATGATTATTCTTCAACTGTATTAACCCCTCATACTGCTCGTCATCAAGGTCTCTACCTTCAATAGTGCTAGCTTCATGAATAAAAAAATTGACTATCTACTCATCACAATCGAACACCTGCCAGTGGGTGTCCTTATTGTTGGCAATTTTGGGTACCTTGGGTACATTGCCTTTGCTCAAGTGTAGATGTTGTCATTGATGTCAAGAAGCGTTTGAAGGAATTTGATTTGATGTCAAAAGGATCCAAGTTCAAGGAAGGGTTTTTGTGAAAACCAAGGCAGACAAAATAAACGGTTTTATTTAAAACCATGGGCAACAGATTTGAAATGGGTTTTTCTTAAAACCCAAGTTGGCTTTTCGTTTCGTTGAAAAAGGTGCCCCGGTGATGAAGATATTTAATTTTAAAATATTTAGTTTAAATTTTATTTATTTAAAATTTAAATTAAAATTTAAAATTAAATTAAAGTTTTTGTTCGTCGTGTTTGGAAATGCCGACGTGTTAAAAAATGCATCTTAGTGCATATAAAATAAGGCAGTGGATTTCATTAATGATGTTGAGAAGGCGTTCGAGATTATTCCCTGTACTTTCGTTTTCGATAGTGAGCCCCTGCGCCAGCGAAGGGTGAAGTCAAGCGCTGTATGGTCAAAAGTGATTCGTCCGTTTCGGCGATAGGGAAAAGGACAAAGTCTGCGCATCTTCCTAGGATAAAAATCCAAATATAAAAGACTTCCCTCTTTGATCTCAAGTGAGCGGGCATCGCTGATGGTTGTTGATGTTAGACAGCAGAGAGAGCCTCGAGTTCAAAACCCGATGCTTACGTTTTTGTGTGTTGGCTTTTTGTTGTTCGCGGTTCGAGGTGGATACAAACAAAAGTATATGCTGTAATCATTTCAAGAGAGCGTATAGCCCACGCGGTTTAGCCAAGCGCCTTGGCTAGAGGAGACGGCGGGTCAAATCGCGCCGAATCCCTTGGAGATTCATGGGGTGTCGTGGGCGCCAAAGTTTTTGCTGCACAAGGTAAGTTAAATATTATCATTTTACCTTGGGTATATACAAGGGAGTTATAAGGTGTGAGAGTTGTTTTGATTATTAATATTTTGATTATCTTTTGAAAGGATATATGTATAAGGGTAGTTTTTGTTTTGTGTGAGAGATTAAGTGAAATAAAGGAGTTATAAGGTAGAGTGTCTAATATTGAAATGTTGAATGAAGAAGACATAGAACCTTGATTATATTTGAACCAAGGAATATTATTGAGGAAATATTAAAGAAATATGTTGTCTACTAACCTTCTTGAGTTTGGCAAAAAGGTGGTTATGGTTATGACAAATTTGTGAGATCTTCTTCATCTTCAATAAGGTATGGGCACATTCTTCTTATGAGTATGATTGGTGTATGTTTTTCTTGAAATAAGATTGGAGTGAAAAGGTATTCAACTAGGTTTCCTTTGGTTGGGTGTAAATCCTATTTTCTGGTTTGTTGAAGACTACTTATGCATTGTTATCATTGATGAGAGTTTTGGTGAATGCATAATTCTGGTTTGAGGTAGTGGAAGCATTGTGCACTAGGGTTTATGTTTGTGAGTCTTGCTACTTGCTTTGAGTTGGTGAAACCCTTGGTTGGCTGTTTTGAGGTTGATGGTTGAGTTGCTTCCATAGAGGTTGTGTTGATCAAGTTAGTGCTTTACTTGATTCATGATATTGGGCTTACTCCATTGAGTTGATTTGAACAAGTTATTCTTTGCATTTGGTGATATTGTGTTGGTGGTCTGTTTTGTTCAAATATCTTTGGAGGGAAAAGGATTTCTACTTGTTTCCTTTTCTTGTGATGATTGGTTGAATGCTTCAAGGTTAATGTTGAGTTGAATGATGTTGGTTAAACCTTGTCTTTGAGCATTGTTGTTGAAGCCCTAATTGGTTGAGAAAAGATATTGGTTGTTGGAAAGAACATGAGTATCATTGTTATATGAGATATTGCATGGTTGGCAATTGTTGGGTTGTGTTTCATGTTCTTGAGAAAAGCATATTACATCTATCTTATTCTTTTGAGATTTGAGATTGAGTTGAGATTGAGATTGGGAGTTAAGTATAGAACATATTGAGTCTCTAACAATTCTCTTTATGCTTCTATGAGGTTGATGAATCACATTGGGTCTCTAACAATTCTCTTTGTGGGTTCATGCCAAGCAAGTTTTCTTGATGAACTTGTGAGCAGGTTTTGGACAGGTTCCATTGGGGACTTGTGAGCAGGTTTTGGACAGGTTCCGTTGGGGACTTGTGAGCAGATTTGGACAGGTCCTAGCAGAGGACTTGTGAAGCTGAGTTTGATAGTTCTATCAGAGAACTTGAGGACAGAGGTGCATTGGTTCTATGAGAAGAACCTGAGGACAGATTTGTGCTAGACCGAAGGACTGTGTTTAGTGCAAATTCGAGGACCAGCTTTGAGGTGATAGAGTTGAGGACAGAGGTCTCCAGCCAGAGCAGGGAAGACAGGTGTCTTCTATGGATAGAGTTCCATTTGCTAAGGGCAGCGGAGGCAGAGGTCTTCTAGAGGATCACCAGCAGAGGTAGGGGAAGGTATCTCCTTTGAGCAGAGGCTCATAAATTCAGATTGGGGGAAGGTATCTCCTTTGAGCCGAGGCTCATAAACATTGTAATTGGGAAGGTTTCCCAAAGGACTTTGAGATAACTTTTAGAGAAAAGTTTTGTGGAGTGAACCACGTAAATTGTTGTGTCACTTTGTGGATGATCTTGTGCATTGTTTTGATATTGCTTTGGATATATTGCTTTATTGTTTTGAAGTATAAAGGAAAAGTAAAAAGAGGTCTTATACTTGTTCACCCCCCTCTCAGTATAAGCTTGTGTTCTTCAATTGGTATCAGAGCCGGTGCCTTCGAAAAGTTTAAACAGCTTGAAGGAAGATCTTACAAGAACACAAATGGCAAGGAAAGGCAAAAGCAAAACCATTAGACACAAGAAAAAGAAATCTCACAGGGTCATGAAAGAAAATGAAGATGATCTCAATGTTGCTGCTTTGGGAATGGAAATAGATTCAAGAGATGAATCAAATAGTGGAGAACAAGTCAGATTAATAAAGATTTGCACCGGATGTGGGAAGACCGGTCACTTTGCAGCTGATTGCTCACAAGTAAGAGAATGTTTTGTTTGTGGTCAACTCGATCACAATGATCATCATTGCCATGGGTTTAGTAGCAGTGAAGATGAAGATGATCCGTTCGAAAGTGAAGAAGATAAACAGGATTCTGAAAGGCATAGGCATCAAAGGAAGAACAAATATGAGCACAACTATAAAGGAAAGAGGTATTCTCACAAGCACAAGAAGAGCTTCTACCTAGACAAAGCAAGTAAGTGTTCTAGTAGTGATAGTGAAAGTTCTTCAAGTGATAATGAAAATGAGATGTTGTTCATATCCGAAAAAGAGGAAGAACCAAAACATAGATTCATTATCATGAAATGTCTTAAATGTGGAAATTTTGGTCACCTTGAGGATGATTGCACAAATAATGATTTGGTTGCTAGTATGTATGAGGATGCTCCAGAAATTGATAAAGAAGATGCTTGTATGGTTTTTGAAAAGGGTAGCACCTCTAGTGATAAGAAATCTGAAAAAGGCCTTGATGATTCAAAATGCAATCAAATAGAGGATCTTGAATGTGAACTTACTAATGCTCTTAGTGTTTTGAAAAAGGAAAGAAAGAAGAATGCTAGACTCAAGGATAAGTTAGATGAATGTTGCATGGAGAGAGATAAACTTATAGAAAGTCTTGACGTCTCTATGGCTAAAGCACAAGAACTCAAGAATGAGTTAGAATCTAAGGTGCTTGAGTATAGTGAATTAGATCAGAAAATGGCTTCTTTGAAAGAGGAAAATAAAGAGTACAAGGATAAGTCTGTACAGGTTTCAAGAAAGCTCCAAAAAGGTTAAATCTCTTATCAAAGGTCAAAGAAAGACAACAGATAAAACAGGTCTTGGTTTTGTTAAGCCTCACAAGAAACAAGTTGGAGAGTCTAGTAAGAGACTCCAAAAGAAAGAGAGTTCTGATGAGGAAAGTATTTCAGATCATGAGTCCTTGAATGATAGATGCACAGAACCAGAAAACAGAATTCAGAATGAGAAGAAGAAGAAGTTTTTAGGACCCAAGAGGTCAAATAAAGGAAAGTTTCAAGGCCGATGTTTTGCTTGTCACAGATTTGGTCACATGGCTGTACATTGCATGGCTCAAGTGAAGAAGGTAAATGACAGTTTCAGAAGTGGTAATTTCTTTCATGGGTATTGCTACTCTTGCAATCAGTTTGGGCATAAAGCAATTTTTTGCAAGGCAAATATCAGGAACTGGGTTAGTCAGAACAGGTTTGGTCAAAACAGGTTTGGTCAGAACTGGTTTGGTCAGAACTTGTGGATTCAAAGAACAGGTATGCCTAAAAGAAATAACATTGTTACTTGTTATAAGTGCAACAATGAAGGTCACACAGTCAGACAGTGTAGAGCTGAAATTCCAGAATATAGGAACAGGAACAGTGGCATGATCAGGTCCAAGGATCAAGGCATTGAAAAGAACAGGGATAAGAAAAAGAACAAGAACAATGACAGGAATAGGAATATGGACAAAGAGTTCAAGAGAAGGCCCGACAAGGAAGTTATAGACGCTGATGATGATCAGTGCCTAATGGGAGTTTTACTCCCACCCCAGAATTAATCACCTCAACAGGAGGTGGGGGAGGGACTAAGCTAAGAGGCTCATTCTTAGTTCCGAGCCCCAAAGGTGGCCCTTTGCCATTGATGACAAAGGGGGAGAGATATGAGTAAGGGGGAGAGCTTCAAGTGAAGAGGAAAGCTTCAAGTCAGGGGAGCAAAACTTCAAAGGAGATTAGTGATTTCAGTTTTGGCTCTTGAAGATGTGTTTTTAGTAAAGTTTTGCCATCAATGACAAAGGGGGAGATTGTTGGCAATTTTGGGTACCTTGGGTACATTGCCTTTGCTCAAGTGTAGATGTTGTCATTGATGTCAAGAAGCGTTTGAAGGAATTTGATTTGATGTCAAAAGGATCCAAGTTCAAGGAAGGGTTTTTGTGAAAACCAAGGCAGACAAAATAAAAGGTTTTATTTAAAACCATGGGCAACAGATTTGAAATGGGTTTTTCTTAAAACCCAAGTTGGCTTTTCGTTTCGTTGAAAAAGGTGCCCCGGTGATGAAGATATTTAATTTTAAAATATTTAGTTTAAATTTTATTTATTTAAAATTTAAATTAAAATTTTAAAATTAAATTAAAGTTTTCGTCGTGTTTGGAAATGCCGACGTGTTAAAAAATGCATCTTAGTGCATATAAAATAAGGCAATGGATTTCATTAATGATGTTGAGAAGGCGTTCGATATTATTCCCTGTACTTTCGTTTTCGACAGTGAGCCCCTGCGCCAGCGAAGGGTGAAGTCAAGCGCTGTATGGTCAAAGGTGATTCGTCCGTTTCGATGATAGGGAAAAGGACAAAGTCTTCCTAGGATAAAAATCAAATATAAAGACTTCCTTTGATCTCAAGTGAGCGGATTGAGTGGTTGTTGATGTTAGAAGAGAGAGCCTCGAGTTCAAAACGATGCTTAGTTTGTGTGTTGGTTTTTGTTGTTCACGGTTCGAGGCGGATACAAACAAAAGTGTATGTTGTAAATATTTCAAGAGAGCGTATAGCCCACGTGGTTTAGCCAAGCGCTTGGCTAGAGGAGACGGTGGGTAATTCGTATCGAATCCTTGGAGATTCATGGGGTGTCGTGGGTGCTAAAGTTTTTGCTGCACAAGGTAAGTTAAATATTATGATTTTACTTGGGTATATACAAGGGAGTTATAAGGTGTGAGAGTTGTTTTGATTATTAATATTTTGATTATCTTTTGAAAGGATATATGTATAAGGGTAGTTTTTGTTTTGTGTGAGAGATTAAGTGAAATAAAGGAGTTATAAGGTAGAGTGTCTAATATTGAAATGTTGAATGAAGAAGACATAGAACCTTGATTATATTTGAACCAAGGAATATTATTGAGGAAATATTAAAGAAATATGTTGTCTACTAACCTTCTTGAGTTTGGCAAAAAGGTGGTTATGGTTATGACAAATTTGTGAGATCTTCTTCATCTTCAATAAGGTATGGGCACATTCTTCTTATGAGTATGATTGGTGTATGTTTTTCTTGAAATAAGATTGGAGTGAAAAGGTATTCAACTAGGTTTCCTTTGGTTGGGTGTAAATCCTATTTTCTGGTTTGTTGAAGACTACTTATGCATTGTTATCATTGATGAGAGTTTTGGTGAATGCATAATTCTGGTTTGAGGTAGTGGAAGCATTGTGCACTAGGGTTTATGTTTGTGAGTCTTGCTACTTGCTTTGAGTTGGTGAAACCCTTGGTTGGCTGTTTTGAGGTTGATGGTTGAGTTGCTTCCATAGAGGTTGTTTGATCAAGTTATTGCTTTACTTGATTCATGATATTGGGCTTACTCCATTGAGTTGATTTGAACAAGTTATTCTTTGCATTTGGTGATATTGTGTTGGTGGTCTGTTTTGTTCAAATATCTTTGGAGGGAAAAGGATTTCTACTTGTTTCCTTTTCTTGTGATGATTGGTTGAATGCTTCAAGGTTAATGTTGAGTTGAATGATGTTGGTTAAACCTTGTCTTTGAGCATTGTTGTTGAAGCCCTAATTGGTTGAGAAAAGATATTGGTTGTTGGAAAGAACATGAGTATCATTGTTATATGAGATATTGCATGGTTGGCAATTGTTGGGTTGTGTTTCATGTTCTTGAGAAAAGCATACTACATCTATCTTATTCTTTTGAGATTTGAGATTGAGTTGAGATTGAGATTGGGAGTTAAGTATAGAACATATTGAGTCTCTAACAATTCTCTTTATGCTTCTATGAGGTTGATGAATCACATTGGGTCTCTAACAATTCTCTTTGTGGGTTCATGCCAAGCAAGTTTTCTTGATGAACTTGTGAGCAGGTTTTGGACAGGTTCCATTGGGGACTTGTGAGCAGGTTTTGGACAGGTTCCATTGGGGACTTGTGAGCAGATTTGGACAGGTCCTAGCAGAGGACTTGTGAAGCTGAGTTTGATAGTTCTATCAGAGAACTTGAGGACAGAGGTGCATTGGTTCTATGAGAAGAACCCGAGGACATTTGTGGGGGGGGGGGGGGGGGAAGAAGAGGAAGAGGAATTTGTGCTAGACCGAAGGACTGTGTTTAGTGCAAATTCGAGGACCAGCTTTGAGGTGATAGAGTTGAGGACAGAGGTCTCCAGCCAGAGCAGGGAAGACAGGTGTCTTCTGTGGATAGAGTTCCATTTGCTAAGGGCAGCGGAGGCAGAGGTCTTCTAGAGGATCACCAGCCGGAGCAGAGGTAGGGGAAGGTATCTCCTTTGAGCAGAGGCTCATAAATTCAGATTGGGGGAAGGTATCTCCTTTGAGCCGAGGCTCATAAACATTGTAATTGGGAAGGTTTCCCAAAGAACTTTGAGATAACTTTTAGAGAAAAGTTTTTGTGGATGAACCACGTAAATTGTTGTGTCACTTTGTGGATGATCTTGTGCATTGTTTTGATATTGCTTTGGATATATTGCTTTATTGTTTTGAAGTATAAAGGAAAAGTAAAAAGAGGTCTTATACTTGTTCACCCCCCTCTCAGTATAAGCTTGTGTTCTTCAATTGGTATCAGAGCCGGTGCCTTCGAAAAGTTTAAACAGCTTGAAGGAAGATCTTACAAGAACACAAATGGCAAGGAAAGGCAAAAGCAAAACCATTAGACACAAGAAAAAGAAATCTCACAGGGTCATGAAAGAAAATGAAGATGATCTCAATGTTGCTCTGGGAATGGGAATAGATTCAAGAGATGAATCAAAAAGTGGAGAACAAGTCGATTAATAAAGATTTGCACCGGATGTGGGAAGACCGGTCACTTTGCAGCTGATTGCTCACAAGTAAGAGAATGTTTTGTTTGTGGTCAACTCGATCACAATGATCATCATTGCCATGGGTTTAGTAGCAGTGAAGATGAAGATGATCCGTTCAAAAGTGAAGAAGATAAACAAGATTGTGAAAGGCATAGGCATCAAAGGAAGAACAAAGATGAGCACAGCTATAAAGGAAAGAGGTATTCTCACAAGCACAAGAAGAGCTTCTACCTAGACAAAGCAAGTAAGTGTTCTAGTAGTGATAGTGAAAGTTCTTCAAGTGATAATGAAAATGAGATGTTGTTCATATCAGAAAAAGAGGAAGAACCAAAACATAGATTCATTATCATGAAATGTCTTAGATGTGGAAATTTTGGTCACCTTGAGGATGATTGCACAAATAATGATTTGGTTGCTAGTATGTATGAGGATGCTCCAGAAATTGATAAGGAAGATGCATGTATGGTTTTTGAAAAGGGTAGCACCTCTAGTGATAAGAAATCTGAAAAAGGCCTTGATGATTCAAAATGCAATCAAATAGAGGATCTTGAATGTGAACTTACTAATGCTCTTAGTGTTTTGAAAAAGGAAAGAAAGAAGAATGCTAGACTCAAGGATAAGTTAGATGAATGTTGCATGGAGAGAGATAAACTTATAGAAAGTCTTGACGTCTCTATGGCTAAGGCACAAGAACTCAAGAATGAGTTAGAATCTAAGGTGCTTGAGTATAGTGAATTAGATCAGAAAATGGCTTCTTTGAAAGAGGAAAATAAAGAGTACAAGGATAAGTCTGTACATGTTTCAAGAAAGCTCCAAAAAGGTTAAATCTCTTATCAAAGGTCAAAGAAAGACAACAGATAAAACAGGTCTTGGTTTTGTTAAGCCTCACAAGAAACAAGTTGGAGAGTCTAGTAAGAGACTCCAAAAGAAAGAGAGTTCTGATGAGGAAAGTATTTCAGATCATGAGTCCTTGAATGATAGATGCACAGAAACAGAAAACAGAATTCAGAATGAGAAGAAGAAGAAGTTTTTAGGACCCAAGAGGTCAAATAAAGGAAAGTTTCAAGGCCGATGTTTTGCTTGTCACAGATTTGGTCACATGGCTGTACATTGCATGGCTCAAGTGAAGAAGGTAAATGACAGTTTCAGAAGTGGTAATTTCTTTCATGGGTATTGCTACTCTTGCAATCAGTTTGGGCATAAAGCAATTTTTTGCAAGGCAAATATCAGGAACTGGGTTAGTCAGAACAGGTTTGGTCAAAATAGGTTTGGTCAGAACTTGTGGATTCAAAGAACAGGTATGCCTAAAAGAAATAACATTGTTACTTGTTATAAGTGCAACAATGAAGGTCACACAGCTAGACAGTGTAGAGCTGAAATTCCAGAATATAGGAACAGGAACAGTGGCATGATCAGGTCCAAGGATCAAGGCATTGAAAAGAACAGGGATAAGAAAAAGAACAAGAACAATGACAGGAACAGGAATATGGACAAAGAGTTCAAGAGAAGGCCCGACAAGGAAGTTATAGACGCTGATGATGATCAGTGCCTAATGGGAGTTTTACTCCCACCCCGAATTAATCACCTCAACAGGAGGTGGGGGAGGGACTAAGCTAAGAGGCTCATTCTTAGTCCCGAGCCCCAAAGGTGGCCCTTTGCCATTGATGACAAAGGGGGAGAGATATGAGTAAGGGGGAGAGCTTCAAGTGAAGAGGAAAGCTTCAAGTCAGGGGGAGCAAAACTTCAAAGGGAGTGATTTCAGTTTTGGCTCTTGAAGATGTGTTTTTAGTAAAGGTTTGCCATCAATGACAAAGGGGGAGATTGTTGGCAATTTTGGGTACCTTGGGTACATTGCCTTTGCTCAAGTGTAGATGTTGTCATTGATGTCAAGAAGCGTTTGAAGGAATTTGATTTGATGTCAAAAGGATCCAAGTTCAAGGAAGGGTTTTTGTGAAAACCAAGGCAGACAAAATAAAAGGTTTTATTTAAAACCATGGGCAACAGATTTGAAATGGGTTTTTCTTAAAACCCAAGTTGGCTTTTCGTTTCGTTGAAAAAGGTGCCCCGGTGATGAAGATATTTAATTTTAAAATATTTAGTTTAAATTTTATTTATTTAAAATTTAAATTAAAATTTAAAATTAAATTAGTTTGTTGCGTGTTTGGAAATGCCGACGTGTTAAAAAATGCATCTTAGTGCATATAAAATAAGGCAGTGGATTTCATTAATGATGTTGAGAAGGCGTTCGATATTATTCCCTGTACTTTCGTTTTCGATAGTGAGCCCCCGCGCCAGCGAAGGGTGAAGTCAAGCGCTGTATGGTCAAAGGTAATTCGTCCGTTTCAACGATAGGGAAAAGGACAAAGTTGATCTTCCTAGGATAAAAATCAAATATAAAAGACTTCCTTTTGATCTCAAGTGAGCGGCATGATGGTTGTTGATGTTAGACAAGAGAGAGAGCCTGAGTTCAAAACCGATGCTTAGTTTGTGTGTTGGATTTTTGTTGTTTGCGGTTCGAGGTGGATTCAAACAAAAGTGTATGCTGTAAATATTTCAAGAGAGCGTATAGCCTACGTGGTTTAGCCAAGCATCTTGGCTAGAGGAGACGGCGGGTCAAATCGCGTCGAATCCCTTGGAGATTCATGGGGTGTCGTGGGCGCCAAAGTTTTTGCTGCACAAGGTAAGTTAAATATTATCATTTTACCTTGGGTATATACAAGGGAGTTATAAGGTGTGAGAGTTGTTTTGATTATTAATATTTTGATTATCTTTTGAAAGGATATATGTATAAGGGTAGTTTTTGTTTTGTGTGAGAGATAAAGTGAAATAAAGGAGTTATAAGGTAGAGTGTCTATTATTGAAATGTTGAATGAAGAAGACATAGAACCTTGATTATATTTGAACCAAGGAATATTATTGAGGAAATATTAAAGAAATATGTTGTCTACTAACCTTCTTGAGTTTGGCAAAAAGGTGGTTATGGTTATGACAAATTTGTGAGATCTTCTTCATCTTCAATAAGGTATGGGCACATTCTTCTTATGAGTATGATTGGTGTATGTTTTTCTTGAAATAAGATTGGAGTGAAAAGGTATTCAACAAGGTTTCCTTTGGTTGGGTGTAAATCCTATTTTCTGGTTTGTTGAAGACTACTTATGCATTGTTATCATTGATGAGAGTTTTGGTGAATGCATAATTCTGGTTTGAGGTAGTGGAAGCATTGTGCACTAGGGTTTATGTTTGTGAGTCTTGCTACTTGCTTTGAGTTGGTGAAACCCTTAGTTGGCTGTTTTGAGGTTGATGGTTGAGTTGCTTCCATAGAGGTTGTTTGATCAAGTTATTGCTTTTACTTGATTCATGATATTGGGCTTACTCCATTGAGTTGATTTGAACAAGTTATTCTTTGCATTTGGTGATATTGTGTTGGTGGCTGTTTTGTTCAAATATCTTTGGAGGGAAAAGGATTTCTACTTGTTTCCTTTTCTTGTGATGATTGGTTGAATGCTTCAAGGTTAATGTTGAGTTGAATGATGTTGGTTAAACCTTGTCTTTGAGCATTGTTGTTGAAGCCCTAATTGGTTGAGAAAAGATATTGGTTGTTGGAAAGAACATGAGTATCATTGTTATATGAGATATTGCATGGTTGGCAATTGTTGGGTTGTGTTTCATGTTCTTGAGAAAAGCATATTACATCTATCTTATTCTTTTGAGATTTGAGATTGAGTTGAGATTGAGATTGGGAGTTAAGTATAGAACATATTGAGTCTCTAACAATTCTCTTTATGCTTCTATGAGGTTGATGAATCACATTGGGTCTCTAACAATTCTCTTTGTGGGTTCATGCCAAGCAAGTTTTCTTGATGAACTTGTGAGCAGGTTTTGGACAGGTTCCGTTGGGGACTTGTGAGCAGGTTTTGGACAGGTTCCGTTGGGGACTTGTGAGCAGATTTGGACAGGTCCTAGCAGAGGACTTGTGAAGCTGAGTTTGATAGTTCTATCAGAGAACTTGAGGACAGAGGTGCATTGGTTCTATGAGAAGAACTCGAGGACATATTTGGAAAAGAGAGGAAGAGGACATTTGTGCTAGACCGAAGGACTATGTTTAGTGCAAATTCGAGGACCAGCTTTGAGGTGATAGAGTTGAGGACAGAGGTCTCCAGCCAGAGCAGGGAAGACAGGTGTCTTCTGTGGATAGAGTTCCATTTGCTAAGGGCAGCGGAGGCAGAGGTCTTCTAGAGGATCACCAGCCAGAGGAGAGGTAGGGGAAGGTATCTCCTTTGAGCAGAGGCTCATAAATTCAGATTGGGGGAAGGTATCTCCTTTGAGCCGAGGCTCATAAACATTGTAATTGGGAAGGTTTCCCAAAGAACTTTGAGATAACTTTTAGAGAAAAGTTTTGTGGATGAACCACGTAAATTGTTGTGTCACTTTGTGGATGATCTTGTGCATTGTTTTGATATTGCTTTGGATATATTGCTTTATTGTTTTGAAGTATAAAGGAAAAGTAAAAAGAGGTCTTATACTGTTCACCCCCCCTCTCAGTATAAGCTTGTGTTCTTCACTTATCAGGCACAAAAGGCCTGTAGATAGTTCTTACCGCCTTTGGCTTCTGCATCATGTCATCAGCCGGGGAGTATCTGGCTCCAATAGACGC
Organism: Wollemia nobilis; assembly: GCA_028583015.1. NCBI lineage: Eukaryota > Viridiplantae > Streptophyta > Pinopsida > Araucariales > Araucariaceae > Wollemia > Wollemia nobilis. The sequence continues at coordinate 6,557,996 of JAQPPZ010002441.1, read as the reverse complement.
TAAGATATCAGCATGTCTGTTTTTCTCTCGGGGAATATATTGAACATTAAGGGCCTCAAATGACTCCAACAAATCCCAGACCCGATTGCGGTAAGCTTTGAGATAGTGCTTTTTTGCGGTGCATTTGTTAGTATTCTGCTTGCACACTAGCTTTGAATCTCCGAAGATTTGCAGCTGCTTGATCCCTAACGTTTCTGCCTTTTTCAACCCTAAGCACAGGGCTTCGTACTCTGCCGCATTGTTAGTGCAACTCCAGGCCAGCCTGTAGCAATTATCTTTCTCTTCTCCCGAAGGTGAAACTAGGAGCACCCCTGCCCCGACGTCGTTCTTGCATCTGGCGCCATCAAAGTACAACTTCCATAGCTCATTCGAGGTAGGGCCTATGTCTTCTTTTGCTGTTTCCTTCGGATTTTCAGGATGCGTGATAGAGTAGCAACCTATATTTGATTCAATCATGGCGTTAAAGTCAAGCAGGGAGAATTCATCCTCCGCTTGCAGCTGCTCTATGGCCTCTTCCACCAGGTCAACTTCTTCTAACTCTTCTGTCATCAGGTGAACCGACTCATCCTGTTGCCCCTCTTTTGGTATCCTCCCAACAAGAAAGGTGGAGGGTTTTTCATTGTAAATTTTTACTTTTCTCCCTTTGAAAGGGACCTCCATATGAGAGTAGTCAAGGGACAGGTATCCGCCTAGCTTGGCGGTGAATTCCCTTAAGAGGCACATGCCGAAATAGGGCTCCAGGTCAACGAGCACGACTTCTTGAATCACAACGATCTCGGGCGCCTTGTGCAGTTGGATAGGGATATCCTTAATGACACCCACCGTTTTCACAGGAGTGCCATCTAGTTGCAGGACACCTTGGCTGCTTCGTGTGTACTCCATGCCGATTTCCTCCCAGACTGCCCTCGGCATGACGGTGGTTGATGCACCGGAATCAATCATGCAATTATGCACCACGCACCCCTCCATCCGCAGAGACAAATAAAAAGGCGGCGGTCTGTTTTTTCCCGTGATTGAAGTAGTCAAGGGCTGAGCTAACACGGGTTGTGGTGGCTTTCCTCCTTTGACAGATTTCAGAGATTCTTGCAACAGATCCACCTGCCCAGGGAGCTGTAGGGCATCATACATGCTTATCTTGGCCGGGGTCCTTTTGAGTTCGTCAACAATGTTATAGGCCAAAGTACCAGACCCTTCTATTTCTTTCGCTAGTTCATATTTGGTGCGATACTGCTACGTTGCCTCAACCCTTAGCCGCATAGTCAATGATGGGTACTTGAGCTTTTCCCGCCCCTGCTCCTTGGTTTCAGCCAGAGGTTGAGTCGCTGGAGCCTTTGCTTGTGGTGGTTTCTCCTTCGTCGGCGAGGCAAAGGAACCTTGTCAGGAGCTTTCGCGGCAGGCTGCTCCTTTTCTCGTCTGGTATACACCATCAAACGCTGCATCTGGGCCGCGTCCACCTCAATTGGCTTCTTGCCACCTTTGGTCAAGATTGACACCGACTCCTCCTCTGAGACCGCAAAATTGCGATCCGCCTCCCTAATCATGTTGATTTGATCACCCGGGGCGCTGCTTGCTAGAGTTTGGACATAATGCTGGTGAAGCATGCAACTGTCTTCCCCATGAGGGTCATTGCATGTGGAGCACCAGTGCACGTAGTCTGAAGTACTCGGCTCTTCGTTGATAGCAGCATTCCTCGCTGGAGGCCTGTTGGCTTGAGGTACTTGGTCTCTTGTCAGTGCTGAAGGAGGGTATGGTCTCCTTGGGATGAACTCTTGTTGAGCCTGCTTCTTCTTCATAACAGCCATGTCGTTAGACAACGTTCGGTAGACAAAAGCGAGGGACTGTACTTCTTGCAGAATTTTGGCTTGCACATCAACGGCTGGTGGTGCCGATTGGGTTGGTGGAGGCAATGGTGCCAGCGGTGGAGCTGGGGGCAATGTCGGGTACTGTGGAGGAGTAGGAAGTGCTGGATACTGCGGAGGGGATGGAAGTTGTGGCGCTTGTGGAGTGGGAAAATGCACTTGGGGAGCGCTGAATTGAGAAACCACTGGCGCGGGATTCCACGATGTATTTTGGTATGAGGAAGATGTGGAAGGCGGTTGGGCCGATGCGCTAGGATACTGCGATTGAGGAAAATCAGGATAAATCGGCATCGGCATCCTAGGTGGAAGTCTACCAATGGCAATCAAATCCAATTCCGCCTTTTGAGCCAACTCGTACAACTGGGGAAAAGTATTAACATTGGAGAACTTGATGATCATATTGATGTTCGAGTTGAAGGATCTGAGGTAATAGTAGGCAGCTTGTCCGGTAGTCGGTCGCAGTTCAGTGGGTACTCTTTGCCAGGATCTCGCGAACCTTACGTTAAAATCCGCTCTCTTCGTGCGGATGTCGTTGGATGGTTGGGAACTGATGCAATAAGGATGATGGATCCACAAACTCATTGAATCCCTTCACTAGTTGTCCCTCCAGCTAACCCCATCCGGTGATAGCGCCAGGCGGTAAGGATCTGTACCAATACATGAGCTTTCTACGCAGAGACAGGGCCAACAGTCGGATCATGACACTTTCATCGGTGATGTTGTGAAGCGCGGCTAGGGCCACGATGTCCTGGATGTGCTCGTAAGCTGTCTTCCTAGTACCATTGTACGTGGGTATGGCCTTCAAAGCGGCAACAAGAACGATAGCTTGTCGAACGAGATTGAGAGGTCCTGTGGAATTCCAGGCTGGAAATAACTCAGGAGCAGCTGGGGCAACTGGCGGTTGATTTTGTTGTTGATTCTGCTGCTGATTCTGATTTGGTTGCACATTCGCCATGTTCGCGTTCGGGTTGGGCTGAACAGGTATCCCAGAAACAGCTAATTGCAGATCAGGTTGCACCGTATCGGCCTGATGGTCCGGAGAGTTCGGAGGATTCGGAGGATAATTGTCAGTACTATCCGAAGTTGGACCTTGCTCGTCAACCACGACTTCCTGCGAAGATGCTTTGCCTAGAGGGATACTGGATCCAACTAGCCTGGGGCGTTCTCCGAAGGCGGTGATATCAAGCTCGTAGAACTCAGGGTCTTCCTGCGTGTGTCTAACTCTCCATCTTGTATGCATGAAGGGCTTGAAAGCTTGGACTGGTCTTCGAGACTCAGAGAGTATTCAGGTTCAACAGAGTCGCCAGGTGTTCTGATTCGATAGCATTGAAGCGAACACCGCTACTTCAATACTGCTTATGAGGTGGAACACTCGTGTCCCACTGGGCGTGCCAGAGAAACTGTTGGTTACGAATCTGCCATTTAGGAAAGGATTTTGGTCTATTGCGCCCTAGATTCGCCCAACAGATTGAAAGGCCAGGAGGAAGAGATGCCTTCCGTGCCAATCTTCGGAGAAGGTCGGCTCCTATACTACACTACTGGTGTTTGAGATAAGAGAACAGGAAAGAGATTTGTAAAATGCAGAAAGAAATGTAAATAGCATGCGGTTATGGTGGGAAAGAACAAGCAACACGATTACTAGCTAATACCCAAACCAACAACAATCAAAACAAAACATGTAACAGAAACTAGCACTGTTATTCCTTCCTATGTATCCTTCATTCGGTATTCCAGATTCACTTAATTGCCAATGCTTTAATCCAGAATGCAGAATTATAGCAATCAGAAAAATAAATGAATATAAGCAGAAATACTTGCAGAAGGCAGCATAAAAGAAAGAGACAAATGTCAGAGCCAAGTATGCTTTGAATTAGAAGCAAGTGTTTGATTACAACTTTCTTAGCAATATGTTCCCCCCCTTTACAATGAAAGCACACTGCTATTTATAGCAGAAATTTCCCCCCAATTACAATGATGCACAGAACCCAAGGACTGCAAAAGCTACCGAGATTTGACCCCTACTGGCCGTGAGCGTACCTGCAGCAAGATTCACCTGAATTTGGTACAACTCCGGACAGATATGGTGGTTGAGAAGGCGCGTCTAATTAATGCGGTAGGTGCAGTACAATTTGCCGTTGAATATCTGCTATCAATGCTCACCTACCCTGTCCCTGAAGTACACCTTCAGCTCTGATAAGACTGGTTCAAATCCCGAAATCTGTATGTTTTTGGCTCAAGTCTGAGGTTCGCTGAAATATTGGGGTTGACAAAAGTCACTCAAAAGAAACAGCGACTCCAAGAGTCGCTCTGGAATGGAGCGAAGCCGGGACGCACTTTGCCTTCGAAAAAATTGGCGACTTGGTCCTTTTCTGCTTGCGATCGCTGACGGGGGGGCGACGATGGGGGTCGCCAGGAGACAGCGGCGACAACGGGAGTCGCTCAACAACCGAGCGACCGGCGTCAACTTGCAACCATATGCCTTAGAATAATTTAGAGCCCCTCGCCCGCGGTCGCTGGGATAGAGCGGCAACGACGGGGGTCGCTCCAAAATGGAGCGACCTCGGTCAACTCTTAAAACACTGCACTCGCTGGAAGAAAGGGCGACGACGGGCGTCGCTGGCAGAGTCGGGCGACGACGGGAGTCGCTCCAAAATGGAGCGACCGCCGTCAACCAACACTTAGAACTTTTCTCAATTTCTTTCTCCCCTTGCTGCCTTCGGTCGCTGAAAACTGAAGCGACGACGGGCGTCGCTGAAGAAAGGGCGCGACGGCGGGAGTCGCTCCAAAATGGAGCGAACTCCGACAACAACTCATGCCTTAGAATTTTTTCATGCTTTCCTCTGTTGCTGCCGGTCGCCGACGCTGCCGAGGGTCGCTGAAGGAGGCCGGCGACGACGGGAGTCGCTCCAGAATGGAGCGACTCGCGGGGATCTACACTTAGATGAATTTTACAATTTTTTCCGCTGTTTGGTGCCGCCATCAATCGTCGAAGGGAGAGACAAAGTTGGGAGTCACCGGAAAAAGGGAGCGACTCCCGGGATCGCTAAAAAAGGGAGCGACCACGGGAGTGCCCCTAACTTAGAAAAATTTAGGGCTTTTCCCAAATTTTGCCAAAACTTGCTGAACACTTCGAGATTGAAACTGAAACAATGGAGACTGAGAAACCGAAACGTAAACACTGCAAATCTGGAGACTGCCTGGATTGGAGGCTCGGGAAGGAGAAAGAGGAGGGTCTGATCTGGGAAAGGCAGCAATCTTCAAAATTTTCACCCCTTAGCAAAATGTGGCAACAATTAGTAAGTTGTGGGATGCAACTACCTCCTTAGTTGTATAAATAAAACCCCCACATTCATTTGTATGGTTTGCACGGTATTGACTGTTTATATTGAAGGTGGGTATTGTACGTTGGCATTGCACGTGGTAGTAGAAGTTGGGTGTAGCCTAATATATATTTGTGAGATACTTGTGCTAGGTGGTCTAAACTTCTGTGCAAGGTCATCTGAATGTTGTGCCAGGCAGTCTAAACTACCATGCCAGGGCATCTGAACTGTTTTGCTGGGTAGTCTGAACTGCTATACCAGGCCGTCTGATATATGTTGTGCATAGTGTGCATTGTAATTGTAAGTTATTCATATTGTATAATTTGTTATTTTGGAATTATGTTGTAGTATGTTATATTCCATTTCTACATTTTGGTGCCATTGCTTGTTCAAAGTTGGGTCAAGCTTGGTGATATTGAGTTGTGACAAACAAATCATTAGGGAAGGTGCACAACAACAACAATGGAATGATTACAATGCAGCTGATGATATAGATGAAGATGTGGACTTGTTTGGTGAGCTGAAGAAGGGCCGACGCATGGAGACGTGCAAGTGGATGCGCAATTAGACATGGAAGGTAAAACACATGGAGGAGACGTGCAAGGATTTGTGCACAGAGAGTTGCATGGCGACGACAATGAGTTTCATGTCGATGGCAATGAGTTGCGTGATGGTGGCGGTGAGTTGCGTGATGGCGGAAGAGAGTTGCATGTCAACGGTGGAGAGTTGCGTAACGACAGTGGAGAGTTGAATGTTGGTGATAGAGTGTTGCATGACGATAGAGTTACTTGCCAACGATGTAGAGTTGGTGGTGGTGGAAAGTTGCATGTTGGTGGTGGTGAATTATGTGAGGACGGAGAGTTACGTAACAGTGCTGAAGAATCACAAGACGACAAGTTACGTGGTGGTGAGGAATTGCATGATGGCGAAGTACGTATGGCGCTAGAGCAATTGCAAGTTGATGTGTTCGATGGTGAGCAGGACGAGAGTCTAACATTGGTGCAAATGCAAGATGGCATGTATGCTAGTGCGTGAGATGGGATTTTGACATGAGCAACTGCAGGTTGGTGTGTTTGATGGTGAGCGGGATGGGAGTTCGACATCGAAGCAAATATAGGTTGGCATGTTTCAAGGTGTGTGGGATGGGAGTCTGAAACGAGAGCAATTGCGTTGTGGTGCGCCTAATGATGTGCATGAAGGAGAGACACATGAACCGCTTGCAATGTCAAGTCAACCTATCACCACAAAGACCAATTTTGGCATATCATGTAAGTGTCCAATGTTTCATGGAGGGGAAATAGAAGACCCAATTAGGCATTGGAAAATTTGCCTCATGATGTGGAAGGTGAATGGGCAGAATAATGACGTAGATTGGAGGAGGTTATTCCCTATGACATTTCATGGAATCGCAATGGATTGGTACATGAGATTGCCAGAGGGCGAGTACCAGACTTGGGATGAGTTGTGCGAAGCATTTGTGAAGGAATTTTAGTTGTTCCACAATGACGATGAGGTCATTGCTAAAATTTATAGAATGGAATAGGGTGAGAACGAGTTTGGAGGAAGATCAATCATATGCAATGAAGAAGAGGTGATTTGTGGAGGGACTTCTTCCCATGTACTAGAAGATTAGGGTGGTCCCTCCGACATCATATCAAGAGGCCTTGAACTCTGAAAGTAATTTAAAGACATCATTAAAGTGTTGGGGTCATGTTAATACGAATGAGAGTGACCCTAAAGATGAAAGTGACTCTGATGTTGAGAGTGAATCTAACAGTGATAGTGATGATTTTGAGAATGAGAGTAGTTTATTGTCTAGGTCTTAGGGTCAAGAAGTCAATGAAGTGACTCTGTAGAGAACAATAACTCTGAGGATGAGTGTGACTCGAAGAGTGCAAAATCATTGCTATAGGAATATGCAACACAAAGGTAGATTGTACCAAAGGGGAATGCCATCAACTATGCAGTCTGTGACAATTTCCAGAAAACTAGAAGATGCCAAATTGAGTGACACAGAGGGAAGACCCATTGTGCAATGTTGGCGATGCCATTTGTGAGGGAACTTTGCATACGGATGTCAAAGTGTTGCGAGTCAAGACGAACTAGTGATGCGTAGAGTTTGAAGTGCCGAAGAAGAGTCACATCCCTAGTCGGGAAGCAGAGGAGGTAAACTTGATGAACCTGATTGCAATTGAGGAGGTGAACTTGATTACGATCAAAGAAGTAGAGAACGAGCAAATAGTTGAAGCTGCATAAGTGGTGGATGTAGACAACGAAGTGAGTGATGTAGATGAAGTGAGATTGTTTGGTGTTTGACTATCTACCAAGTTTGTCTAGCCATCTAGACTCAAGTACCGGTTGTCAGGTCTTAGGTTGTCTGGACTTGAGCATCGATTGTCAGGTCTTAGGCTGTCTGGACTCAAGCATCATTTGTCAGGTCTTAGGTCGTTTGATTTGGGACCCTGGTCATCTAGCAGGGACAACAGGTTCCCAGGTAGCCCTTGGGTTGTTTGTCCCAAGGGGAGGGTTGTTTGGACCCTCCCTAGGCCGTTTGAGCCTTAGACTGCCTTCGAGTGTTTAGATGAACACCCTGAGCCATCCAAAGACGGATCACGACCATCCATTTGTCATGCATGTAGGGCCATTTGCAGCCTAAGTTTGGGAGGAAGATGATGCCAGGTCGTTTGGAGATCATGCAGAGCCGTCCGAGGAAGAGAATGAAGTGGCACAAAGTTCAAGGGAAGGAGTTCATATGATTGGAAGAGCACGTGGTACGGATGGTCTAGAAGATCATTTGATGGGAGAAGATTGTATGGAAGTCTGTACGAGCCGTTTGAGCAAAAGAGTAGGCCGTACAAGCCATTTGAGCAAAAGAGTAGGCCGTACGACTCATTTGATTGTAGAGAAGCCAAACTGTCCAGAGTGGGGCCATCTGGAAGCAAGCCTTCTAGAGTTGGACCGTTTGATGTAGAAAGTGGGTCGTCTAGCCTAGGAGGTGGGCTGTCTAGGCTAGGACGTGAGTTGTTTGACTTAAAAGGTTGGCCATCTAAAGCGAAAAAGTCGTCTGGAGCTAGAGAGAAGTTATTTGCAGTTGAGGGGAAGCTGTTTGAGAGGGTCCAGTGAAGGCTACCAAAATACCCTTGAATCTGCAAGGGGGCCCTCGCCCCAATGACCCTCGAAAAAGGTGGCAATGGGCGTTGCCCGTCATGTTGATCATGTTGGTGATACAACTGATTACAAGAAGTGAAGTGAGCATTCGGAAAATAATGTATTTTTGGCAGTAGTTTGAAGTGAAGTCTGTTGCGGATGTCTGGAATAGGAGAAAGTGGAAGGAGTGTGACAAGAGATTCCAATACAGTGTTCAATGCTTGTATCCCCAACATTCATCTCATGTGTCATCGAGGATGCCGACAATTCTAGAGGGGATAGATGCAGGCAGCCAAATTGACATGTCTGCATAATTAATGAATAAGTGCAATGGAAGTCAAGTACGTGCACATGAAGAGTTATGTTATAGTTTCGATATATTTGATGTAATATTGTACGTGACAATGTGTAATGTTAAGTGAAATATTAGTTATGTACAGATAAGTCATTAGGTGTTAGTGGTCATGTAGCTTGTGTTGTAGTTAGAAATGAAATGTAAATATAAGTCAAATGCATGTCAAATATAATTTAAAAGAATGATGAGGTGTCGGATAGTTAACAAGTTGGAGGATGCAACTACTTAGGTGTATAAACAAAACCCCTCCACTCATTTGTGTGGTTGGCATGGTATTGAGAGTTGGTATGAAAGGTGAGTGTTGTATGTTGGCATTGTACGTGGTAGTAGAAGTTCGGTGTAACCAGACATGTATTTGTGAGATGCTTGTGCCAAGCCGTCTGAACTGATGTACAGGGCCATCTGAATTGCTGTGCCGGGCTGTTTGAACTGTTGTGCCAAACCGTTTGAACTATTGTGTAGGGCCATCTGAATGCTGTGTCGGGTTGTCTGAACTGTTGTGCTGAGCAGTTTGAACTGCTGTACTAGGCTGTTTGATATATTTTGTGCATTGTGTATGCATTGTAATTGTTAGTTATTCACATTGTATATTTTGTTCATTTAAGTGGTAATAGAATTGTATTTTAGTATGTTGTATTCCATTTCTACATGTAGCGCTTCAGTATGTGAGTGCAATGGGAGTATGTTTGAGCACATTCACTTAAAAAATGCAATAGACTCATGCAGCAGAAGTTGAATGAGCTTGTATTTGTTCATTACAACCTTTGCTTCCACCACAAAAAAATTGCGGGATCAAATTATGAAGCCATTCATTGAGGTGAGATTGACCCATCATCTGAATGGATCATAGAGTCAAAGGAGGAGCAGCAAGAGCCTCTCTTTTCAATGGATGATTTTGAGAGTATGGCGGACGAGTTAGTGGCAAAGGCAAAGGAAGAGGCATGGGCATGGACACAAAGAGAGAGGACTAGAGCTTTAGCCAGGGCAAAGGGCAAAGGCATTGCTAGACACTAGATAGATTAGTTGACTGTTGTAGTGGGCCTATTGAAGCATTTTGACACATTTTGTACCTTTCTACATGATAACAAATACAAGAATATTATGTGGCATTAAAATTTCTTTAATTGATGTGTGTTTTGTCATTATCATGTGTAGTTTAAGGTTGCATCTCTTACAGTATTAATTTTGAATTTGTATAACGTTATTTAATTGTGATATGCATTAAAAAAATCTTTTTCCCAATGAAAATTTGCATTTTCTTCAATTTCGTTTTTGCCAATTTTTTCCGAGTTCTTTTACCAAGCCCAAGTCCAAGTTAAAAATTGGCCTTGCCAAGTCCGCGTTGAGTCTCAGTTTCTCTACTATGATACTAATGATTTATGTGTTACATTATATTGCTATTAGTTTAACCAAATATATGACATAATTTTATCTCATTTGGCTTTTGATCAAAGTCAGATTAATGTTAACTGTAGTATCTTTTTATGGAAAATAATATTTTGAATAATTATTTGCTCCATTTTTTTTTTTTTGGAATATGTAAGGTTGGCTCTCAACTCATTGCTTTGCATGCTGGTACGAGTTCTGTTTATTAAAGTGCTACCATCAAAGTTCTGATGCTTTGATAGTGAGAAAGTGGTTGTTTCTGTTGCCCTCTGTGTACCATATTAATATTATCAAGTAAGCAAGATTACAATTTCTTGAACGAAGAGATTAAAACAGTACGAATAACTATTATTTTCTTCTTCTTCCTTTACAATGACAGACTCCAGAAGAATGTGCATCTTCTATAACAAATATAATTCGACACCATGAATCAGAGTATTTATCCTCACTTGAGGTATAGTATGCTAGTTCTCTTTGGTTACAATTTCTTTGATATGTTTTATTTTACCCAAGGTTTTGCTAACAACATGGAAAATGTGTACAGGAGTCCTATTCAAAACTCTCTGATACAACTTTCAAGGTATTCCATATCCTTATGGCATGATTCAACACAGATTGCTTGATTAGTTTAGCATTTCAATATTTTTAATATTCACCTTTGGAATGACCATGTACCTCTTTGCAGGAGCTTCGAAGGAAACTTCCGGTTACTAGAACCTTATTTCCATGGCATAATACTCTACAACTTAGCCTTACAAGAGATTTAGCAAAGGAGCTTAGCTTTGGTAAATAACTGAACAGCACTGATGGTAGCAATAAACTGGTTATATTCTAGCATGCTGAACTTCATGTGCAAACTTTACATATGTTTACAATTTGTGTCATGTATGCAGAACCTTATCGCATTGTTTCTAATAATCTCTCTCTTGTTATCGGGAAAAAATCAAGGATAATTTTAAGTGTAACAGATATTCTTTCCATGTATGGGCTTGGAATTTCAGGAGCTGATTCTGGGAAATCTTCCAGTAGGAACCATGGTTCTTCAAGTCTAGGATGATTATGATGAAGAGTAGGAACTTTCAGGGTGATTGTCAAAGTGATTTTCAACTCAAAGTCTTCCTTGTAATGTAATAGTGATCTTCTGCACATCCTGCACAGCAATTCATGCAAGCTTTGGGAATCTACCAAACAAAAAAAAAAAAGAAAAAAAATTGATTTGCAATTTGTACTTTTAAACCCATTGTTTTTGGCGTTGGTTACTCTGTAACAAGAAAGGCTGCTTATCTAGGACAAAGCATTTTTCTTCTTTATAAAGCTTTTGTTGTTAGGTCTGTCAAGATGACCTATGTGGCCCTTTTCAAGGATCTAACAACTCATTTTAATTTGTAAACATTTAGTCATTGGCTATTTGGTGTGGGCTTTTTTATCTAGATTGTAGAGTATACGAGTGTTGGATCTGCTTGAAACACAAACTTTATTTCTACTTAGCTATTCAGTTGTGCACACTCATTAAAAAGCACTTTTCTGCCATTCCAAAATTTCATTGTTTATTATTTGTTAGAGATGAAGCTTTTTGTTCACTTGTGGAATCAAAATGCTATGTATTAGGCCTATGTCTTTGGAAACCAAGTTATCCATGTGACAACGTATCTAAAATACTGCCATATCAATCATTCTCTTCTGCTTTGAAATAATTGTAATTGTCACTAAAATATCTGAAATACCAAACTGTTCAGCCACTGGACTGAACGTTTTACAGAATTCCTCCTTTTAGATAAACTTTCACATCCCATGTGATACTGTTGCTTCACATTTCTTGTGTCAAGTAAGGTTTAGTGAGAATTTAGATTATACCTTGTGTTTACTCAAGAAAAGTTTAGCTGTTCATCAAATTAGAGGTTTCATCCTAAGAGAATATCAGAATATAACCTAAAGATTAATAAAAAATATCAATAAAATGACATTAATTGCGCAGTATGGTATAACATTTTGCAGAACAAACAGCAAGTTGGACAACAATTTGAGTGGAGTCCTCATTTTTAATGCTAATTTTTGTTCTGTTATAATTATTATATTGAATCAATTGGTCATCCTTACCGAAATTTACTTTACTGCTTTATTCTTATTATATCAATTTCAACTATTTTTGTTAATATGAACCCGGTTCTCAAACCTCTCAAACATAACAGATGCTATCACATTAAAAATGAAAAGAAATACAGTAACTTTCTAGAAAAAGGGTAGATGTTGGAAACAAAGGCAGACGGATTTTATTATTTGTTGATGATCCTGACTATGGGAAAGGACAAATCATGAAAATAATTACTGGATGCCATGATATATAACTGAATTTGCTAAAACAAGTAATTTTAGACCACATTATCCCCATTGGTAGTTTTATTTTAAAATTATCTGTGACCAAGATGAAGATTGCATCATATTTTAGAGTTACTAAATTCAAGTTTTGTAAAATATAGTGAATAGCAATTTTTTTTTTAAGGTTGGACCACCTTTGGTGTCTCAAATTACATTCTTGTTAGTGACTTAGTTAATCAGAGAGAGATTGTTGGCACCCTTGATATTGTAGCATGCATCTTAAAGAAAAGAGCTTTATGGCTTCTATTGAGGGCCCCTCCTGGAAGATATCATTACATTTCTTATTAGGTTTATTTTCATAAATAATTCTTAGGTTGCCTTTCTATTAAAAAATATTATCGATCTCCCTTTTTATTTATTTATGAAATCAGTGGTATTACTTTACTTTCGTTAAGAGGAAAAATCTTCCTTGATCAATTACCTCCTAAAATCTGAATTTCATCAAAAGAAAGACTAACACTGCAATTGGCCTACAATCCTGATTATTTCTTTATAGATATGTTAACATCTCCAAAATACTACGAATATTAGTTATTGAACCATTTTTTTTTCAATATCTCCACATCCATTTTTCTTGACGACATTAATAATAATATTATGAATAATGTTATTGAACAATTTATATAGTTGTTTGTTGATGTTTCATATAATTCTATTAGATGAGAATAATCTCATCTACATTATTTTGAAAATGACTACCTTCACTAGTTTTCTTAAGGTTTCTTTTAGAAGCATTATCAAAATTAAGTATGATGGACCCAATTCTTGACATTTTCATCTTACAATGAAGATTATGTGTTAACTCCATTGTTGCAAATCACCCTTAGCATGTATGCTCGAATTCTATAACCAAGATTCCTCTATAACCGAGACATCCTATAATGAGCACCATGTATATATACAATCTACAAAAGGGGTGACAATACAAATTTAAACTTGGAAATGATTTTGTATTTGTTTTTGAAATTTGTATTATGCCTTTCAAGCTATAGATTCCAATAAATAACGACAGGACCAATCATTTGTAGAATTTTGAATGCTTTAGCTTTAAAATAATTAATCCAATTTTTCATTAATAGATTATTTTTTTTACTTTTAAAAGAATAGTCCCAAATGAAGGAAGCAAAGAGGCAAAGGCAAAGTAGATGATTAATTTTTTTTTTTTTCTTTTGCTTTTGATTTCTAACCAAAGCAATGTTGAGGCCTTAAGAGGTCAAACATTCTTTCAAGGGAAGTCCTTGGAAGTAGGGAATTTTCATTGCTCCAAGGCCTTGTATCCCAACTTATCCATCATCTTTCGATAGATTCCAAACAAACTAGTTTGTGAATAATGGGCAAATAAAATTCTTGAAGCATCTTTTGGAGCTCCTCCATTTTTTGCTTGGGGTTCTCTCAAGCAACCAAATTGTTAATAGAAATTCAAGATTTGGTAAGCGTTGCTCATATCACTACAATTTTTTACTTTTTAAGCTCTGCAAGCGAGAGTCTTGAGCACGTGATTGCCGTTTTGTGATATACAATAGAGGGACAAGGTTTAAACCAAACATTAGACAAAAAATTGTAGAAACTTCCTTATTGATTAACTACCTAATATGTTTTCTTGATTGATTGCACACTATTTGATATGAACTGTCATGTTGATCCCTTAGGTAGGGTTTGTTTCCTTAAAATTTTTATTGCATTCATAGAACCTATATTTTTTTGAATTAACATTTTTGCTCAATTCTATTCTTTTTAAATAATCTCTAGTTATGTTTTCTCCCTAGTGTCAAAATTTAAGTCATAAATTTGCCAGTATAATTTCCTTTACAAACCTAATCCTATTAACAAAGAGGAAACCTAAACTTCTCACATTCTTTCCAAAGAAAATCTCTTTAAATTTTGTCAATTGTGGAGATTATACCTACTGTTAATCTTAAAAGTGACATTATACACACACATGTATGCATACAAATATATATTCCTAACCATGGCCCAAGTACTACAAATTACATTGCAATATATATACACAAAGAGAGAGAGAGAGGTGTCCCAACCAAACATTCATTCAAGGTAAATCCTTGGAAGTAAGGAATTTTAATTGCTCCAAGGCCTTGTATTCCAACTTATCTATCATCCCTTGTATCCCAACTTATCCATTATCTTTTGATAGATTCCAAAAAAATTGATCATGTGAATAATGGGTAAATAAAACTCTTGAAGCATTTTTGGAGCTCCTCCATTGTTTGATTGGGGTCCTCTCAAGCAACCAAATTGTTAATAGAAATTCAATATTTGTTAAGTGTTGCTCATATCACTATAATTTTTTACTTTTGAAGCTCTACAAGCGAGAGTATTGAGCCAATGATAACATTTTTGGGATATAAAATAAGGGGACAAGGCTTCAACCAAGCATCAAATAATTTTGTGCAAAAGCCCCCTCATTGACCGATTACATAATATGTTTACTTAATGAAAACTGTTTGATATGAAGTTTCATGTTGATCCCTTAGGTAGGGTTCGTTTCCTTAAAATTTTTATTGCATTCATAGGATCTAGATATTCTTGAAGTAATATTTTTTCTTTCTGTTGAAAAAAGACTGATTATTGAAAGAATAATAAATACACTAATCACAAAAAAATAGGTGGTATGGAAACACACCCCGAAAAGTCACCAACCTAGATCTCAACTAACTTCTTGAGGTTTTTCTTCAAGTCTACCTCTACATAAAATCGCTTCTACGAGGGGGTATAGAAAAAATTATCGGCTTCAACCAGGATAATTCACCCTAAGGTTGTCACTATGCGGTCTAGGAAAGTCTAAAAGGGGAGGGGGATACCAAGATAATATTTTTAAACTAGGACCTTAGAGGTCCATTCCTTTGAGACAAAAAACCTTGGGTCCATGGAAAAAGGCCAATAAGGAACTCCTAAACCATTCCCATGCTCATAGATTACCTTTACATGCACAAAGTCTATAATGAAAAATAGAAGAAAACCCTTGGTTAAATTTTGAATCACCTTGAGCTTGACTCCACGAGGAGCCAAAGCTAAGTTAACCTAAGACCGAAGGTAGCTTCATTGGGAATGCGTTCCACAAAATATACAACTAGGGTATAAGATTATAACCACTTGCAAGGATTATCAAATTTTGGCAATTGTAAAATCACATTACGAGAAGGAATATTACCTTGTGCATTGTTTTTGCTACAAACTTTCTAGGTTGTTTTATGGGAACCATCTTTGCATATCCTTCCACTTACGTTGCCAGTGATAATCGCTGGCCTGCCAAGGTTGGGGGCCATGTCAACTCTAAAGGGGCTGATCAAAACACACCACACAAACCCTATTTTGAGGCAAGAGCAATTCACATCAGAGAGATCTCAAACCCTAGAAAAGCACTTGACTGACCTCCTCCCACCAAGGTTCCTCGAAGTAACATTTTTGCTCAATTCTATCCTTACTCTTTAAATAATCTCTATTCATGATTTCCCCTAATGTCAAAATTCAAAATTCATAAATTTACCATTATATTTTCCTTTGCAAACCTTATCCAATTAATGATGGCTTTTGAAGCCTTAATATTAATGTAAACTCATAGGATAAATATTCATAGGATCAAATATATGATAGCCACAATATAGTAAGATCAAGATAATAATGTAACCAAAATAATATGAGCCAACTAATATGTAAAATCAAGGCTTATAATCTATCAACTAACATTTATTAATAAAAATAAATATATGAATGTAATAGTCTGGATCATACATGTACAAAGCATGTAGCACAACTTACAAAACTAGCTGCTCAAATTTATGCAATCTTTATTACTTCTCTTACAAATGTATCATAAAACTCATAATAAAAATACTTTATATGCACACTCTATAGACTATGCAGGCGATGTAGGCAATGTCCACTATGGAGTAATATATAGCCATTGTAGGATGACTCTTCCTTTCCTTATGCCAAGTCTCATGACTCTTGGCTTCTCTACTTGACACTTGCATACACATGACTCTATCTTGTATGCACACTTGGACATGACTCTTCACATAACACTTCCTAATCTAAGAACACATGTGCACACTTACATATGAGACACTTGTGCACATCTACACACATAACACTTGCACACTCATTTACATGACACTTGTGCATTTCCTGCACATTATTACATTACATAAAATATTTACTCACACCCTATTCTAATATTTACAAGGTTATACCAAGGAGGTAGATTAGCATGTACCAAATAATGTAATATTCTCCAATAATTAACAAATAGGAAACCTAAATCTCTTTAAATTTTATCGATTTTTGAGACTATACCTACTGGTATTCTTGAAAGTGACATCATACATGCATGTATATATACATACACACATATCCCCATGGCCCAAAAATTACAAATATTTATCTATCTATCTATATATATATATATATATATATATATATATATATATATATTCCAATGTAATTTTATAATTTGTAGTCTTCGAGTAGGGTAGCAACTTATATTTCCAATCAACTATATAATATTGCATTCTATACAAAGTTGAGTACCAAATATCCTCACGTTTACTAGCTAATGATGGTTTTCTAGCTTTAAACCTAGAAATATCTACAATAATCCTTTGTAAATCAAGGGTAGTATTGATTTAAAAATTCTTAACTTTTAGTAACATTGACTATTGACTAGATTTCTCACAGTGTAATAGTATAGATTTAAATTCCATGACCTCATTGACTAAATGGTGACAAAAAAGAAAAGTTTCATCAACAAATTAGATGATATTTGAAGGGACCATTTGTCATAACAAGAGTACCCTTGATTTTTCCTTTCGTTTGTGCCTTTGAGAGAGGTCTTTAAAATGCCTCAATAAGAATAATGAAGAGATAAGGAGACATGGATCACCTTAATGAAGTTCATAGGATGATTCAAAGTATCTAATAGGGCATTGATTAAAATAAAATATTTTAAAGTGTCATAACATGTAAACCATTCACACCAACCTTGATCAAAAACATTTTTTTTTGAAAATATCATATAAAAATCCTAGCAAATCCTATCATATATATTGTTCATATCCATTTTTAAAGGAAACATGGTTTTTTTCTCCGATTTAATAGAATGCATGACCTCTTGTGCAATGATTATACCGTTAAGGATTCATTAAGAAGAATATCACCTTGTTCCTTTGAGATAACACAATCTAGAATATTTTTCAATCTATTGCCATAATATAAAAATTATTTCCATAAATTATGCTGCAAATGGTTATTTAAAAAAATGATCTAAATAGTGTATACTATGAAAATCACCAAATCCCAATTCAAATGCCAAAACATAAAGTTAGGTATAATTTTCAAACCTTCTTGGTTGATAAGTTCCTAGGTAAGGGCATGGTAGACCTTAAGGCTCATAAATCATAGATGCCTTAGGCATCTACCCTTCTAACTTAGCCACTATGTTAGGATAATTGTTATCTAGAATTTATTTTTAATCCCATTGAATGATACTATAGGTCTATTTCGCTCAAATTTTTATTTTGTCCATTATTGCCAAGAGCATCATTCTCTAGTAAGATTATACTTTATTAACAAGAGCACTACTCTCTCATGGTGATAATAATACCCAAGAACATCACCATCTCTACAAAAGCTCCTATTGTAGGTCCTTTTGCAATTTTTATTATAATACATCAAAATTACTATATTATTGGTTTTTGTTGCCCTCATAGTATCTTTTACTGATTATTAGGTCCCAATGTGGTCTGGTTGACATGAGTGACTACCAGTCGGCATTCTCAATAGCTTAATAAAAACCTCAAATTAATAGAAATATGTCATGCAAAATGTTATTTTTTGCATTAATTCCAATGAATTCCAAGTGAAATATCTCCTAATTCGATACGTAGTGAGTTGAATTTAGATGAAGCAATCCAAAGATATATAGAGTGTCTTATCCTCTTAGTCTTTATTAGCACCCATATCCCATGTTAGAGTCCAAATATTCTTTTATCTTTCCTTCAAATGAGTCCTCTAGCAATCCATATTCCATCATCATTATAAAGAAGAGAATGCTATTTTTTTTCCTAAATTGAATTTTCTCCTTATATAAGGATTTGATAATTCAAGGTTAATGGTTGGGTTCTCATAAAACAAGAAATGTGCCCTTGTTTAAAGCCTCTTAAAGGATCAAATTAAAGAAGGATGTTCAAGCATCAAAGACATCCAAACATCCTAGGAGTAAGCACATTGCCATGAAAAGCATCTTCATCAAAGAACACTTACTTGAAAGCTTCATATCCTTTAGAGTTAGTACAATATCTCTCTATTGCATTTTGTTCATATAACTTGCATTGGCCATGCTAATTCCAAGTACTTTATATTTGTTTTGACTAGTTAGCTTATGTCTGTTTTTTTCATATGTCTCTTCATACTTTAGATCATCCTTTAGGGCATCCATATTCTATACTCTAACCTAACCTTACCCATATTCACATTATTTTTTGGGGTTCTACTTGAATTGGATTAGTGCTAGTGTTAACTTTATTGATAGGGTGTAGTGTCCCAGACTCATCCAAATCTAGGTAAAATATCTTGGTGAACTTGACATGAACCACTCCTTGTGAGTTGGTCTATCCTTATATTTAACATTCATATCTTAGTGATTCTCTATGGATCTATATATGGGTAGTCCTTTCACCAATAATTTATTTTTGGATAATTGAGTCCCTAATAAACAGTGCAAACCAATCAACCAAGTGTCAATAATTGTGTCTATCAAATTTATATGTACCAAAATATGCCAATCATGATGAGGAAAAATATAGACAATATGGATAACCAAAAAGAGTGAAGATATCATAATAGCCAAGACAAGAAAAATAATCCTAAGACTGGGAAAGTGGATACTCCACCTAAAAATATTGTACTCATCATAAAGAACCCCAATTTTGATAATTACATATATTGCATGCTGAAGCTAACCATAATCTCTTGTAGTTGAGATCAACAATACTATGAGAAAAGGAACAAAATAATACCAATGTGTAACAAGAGGAACCAAAGGTTGGAAATGCTTTCTAAGTAGAAAGTCAAAATAATATGTCTAAGCCAAAATATTAATAGCAAAAGAAAGGAATACCTAAAAATATTGAGAAATTGATAAAACAACAATATTTTAGAAGAAGACATTGCAAGGGTTACATCAAGTACAAGTGTTCCTAATATTTTAGAAGATATGGTCCCACACAAAAGAGTCCTACAACCTTAGAAGAAATTCTCAAAGTAATCCAAAACCTAGATAATTATCCAAAGAAGAGTAATAAAAAGTATTATTAAATTTGCAAGGGAAAAAATCACAACAAAGTCTCACTAATCAACATATGCAAAGTCAATTTTGACAAATAAAAAAAAGACGCATAAGATTACAAAATATGGAATTTAATAAAAACAGTGGAGGATTTAGGTCTTCAAATACAATCTATTAAGCAATAAACAACTACTCAACTAACTTAACTGGAGGTAACATTTTACTAAGAATAAAATCACCCTAAAAATAGAATGTAAACATTTCAAGAAAAAACATAACATGAAACTGTTGAGACAATAGAGTTTGGATTAAATTATTTGGGGAGACAGATAAATTAGGTGAATATATAGTTCAAATGGATACATAGATGCAATGGGATGGAGTTCCTAGTAAAAGATTGATAATAATTTGGAATATAAAATTGCCACTTAGTATTCAAGTCTTTTCTTGGCTGGTTTTGCAGAACAAGATTCTCATAGGTGACAACTTGCAAAAAAAGAATATTGTTGGTCCTTATATGTGTGCTAGATGTATGAAGAACAACGACACTATTCCCCACTTATTCTTTGAGTGGAATACAACCACACCCATCTGGTTAAAGACAAATTATCATTTTGGATCTCCCTTATTAGGAACATTGAACGTGGAAGAATGTCTTGTCAATTGACATTTAAAATATAAATGGGGACTAAAGGGAAAGCCATTAATCAAATCTCTTTAGAAATCAACCCCCTTTGTTTTTGGAAATATTTGGAAGGACAAGAAAAGGTTGATATTTGAAGGTAAAGAGGAAAAAATAATATTCTCATTGAAATAATAATCAAAGACATAGTGACTAATTTTAAAATCACATTAAGACACAAATAGAGCCAGAAAAGCTTGAATATGAAGGAATTAAATCTAATCAACAAGTTAGATATTCAAGAGTTCATCTCAAACAACATGAATGCATTAGTAATAATGCTTCCAAGAATACATTATCTTGCTTTGTTCTTTGATAGGACGTCTAAGTCAAATCTAGACATAGTAGTTGCAAGGGGAGTAATCATGAAAGAAGATGGGATACTTGCACTCAAGTATTACATCAACCTAGGAATTGCTTCCAACAATGTGGTAGAGGAACTAACATACAATATTGAATTGGAGTTGGATATAGAACAACGAATAAGACACTTGCACATATATGGGGATTTTGTCCTCTTTATAAATACTCTTTCCAAGGATAAAAATGTCAATTTAATACAACTCCATATTATATTGGACAAAAAAAAAGAATTGATTAAAATTTCACATATGTGTAATATTCCTACATTTGTTATGAATTTAACAAGACAAAAAATGCACTTGTCAACAATGCTATAAGAAGAGAGCATTCCACTTTGAAAATTACAAGGAAAAGAGTTTAGTGAAGATTGGATGGTAAATGAGAAAGACAAAGCAATGGAGTAGATGGAGATTATGGAGCCTTTGAAATTTTTGACACCTTCAGAGACTCTGATATCTCTAGAAAACCCTAGAACTTTGGTATAGCTTTTGCTAATAGGTTTTGCTGAGTGCAGTATCGGGTTTGATGAGTGATCTTGGCAAAAGTTTGGCTTGTGATCTTGGAAAAAGTTTAGATTTCTATAATATTGAAAAAAGTTTGGCTTTCTATGATCTTGGAAAACGTTTGGCTTTTGTGATCTTAGAAAAGGTTGGCTTCCTATGATATTGGCAAAAGTATTGTTTTTCTGTGATTTTGAAAAAAGTTTGGCTTTTTGTGATCCTAGTAAAAGTTTGGTTTTTTGTAATCCTAGCAAGAATTTGGCTTTATATGATCTTGCAAAGTTTGGATTTTTATGATCTTGGCAAAAGTTTGACTTTCTATGATTTTGGCAATGGTTTGGCTTTCTGTGATCTTGGCAATGGTTTGGATTTTTGTGATCTTGGCAAAAGTTTGGATGTCTAAGGTTGCGAGACATAGAAGGATTTTTTTTGTACAAGATACCGAGAGCCTTTCAAAACTTGTTCTTTATCCTAATGAAAAACAAAATTTACTTTAAAAAATAGAATAAAGTCAAATGATTGTCTTTACCACAAGAAATAAGACCATAATATTATAATGTTAGTCAAGTAAAAAATCCTCAACTTAGAAAGTGGATCAGTGAACCTTTGTTCCTCATGTTGCAAGTATTACATTATCATCAACACCACCAATTTCATATGATGGGTCACAAAGCACCAAAATATATCTTAAAGGATTTTTCAATAGGTAGACTTAAACCTTGATGCTATTGCAATATTGTTAGGTAGATCATTGAAAGGACCTGTGTTGGATTGATATGCAAACCAACCCGAAGGTTCCATTACAAGATTTAAACAACTAGTTAATCTTCTTATGTATGAATTTGGAGCTAGAACAACACAAAATTATGCTATTCAATAATTTATCATGAGCAAATAATCACAAAATTAAATCATTGAGTTTTATTAGAAGATGGAAGGACCTTAGTTATTAAGTAAAGCATAATATTAATAACAATAGTGTTAACAAAATATTTCCTGAATCTCTCTTACCTCCAATTAGAAAAGACCTCAAGTTATAAAATAACATTGTAACTTTATAATATTGCATGACACATGCTATGACTTTAGGAAGGCTAGAGAAAAAAAATGTAGTATAAACCTAAACCTAAGAACACCAATAGAGGTGTTCTTGGATATGGTGTTGTCGATGTTAAAATTTTACACAATATGATGACTACCAATGCTACTGTGCAAAACAAAAAAACATCCCATCGATATCATGAAAAAATCTTAAGAAGAACAATGACAACAAAATCCATGAACCAATTATGATTTTAATGGGGTCTTACACATGTCAATGCATCAACTTAAGAGAGTTATACCTAAATAAAGAGATAAACCACTTACATGGGTTGATGAGAAACCTCAACCTCCTTGGTTAAAAAACAATTACTTTTTCTTTTGCCATGCATTCCTCAAAAAGATTTTGAAAATCATGATCATTTCGAGAAATTCTAATATTTTGTTGTGTTTGGTGAGAATTATGATTTTAGTGCGATCAAATGAAGAAAAAGCTATATATGATTCTATGGTTGATAAATACATTGTAAAAAGTGACAATCCATGACATCCAATAAATCATAAGTTTAATATTTACTAAAAATCCATTTCCAGACCACCAAATGATCCATCAAGCCCCTCATTAGAACAAAAATATTGACTATTTTAACAAAGAGACCAGATACTTAATTGTGAGGTAGTAAGTAAAGGTCTTATACTTAGTCTATGTTTATAAATCACGATGCTTAAATGGAAATTATTTAAACTAAAGAAAAATATTACATTAAGTTTGGAAAATAAATACTTGACAAAATAGACATTCAAATAGCTAAGTTTAATATAGCATACCAAAAAAACCTAAAATATCATGATTTTCTTCTTCCCAAGGAGGTATATAGTTCTAATGATAGCATTAATGAGCCTTGGAAAGAGTCTAGCTTGTTTGAATGAAAATATTCTCATGCTTCCATTCATTTTCTAGTTTTCAATGTCTAAGAGTTTCCCATTAGTTTATGCTCTTCAAAAAATCATCCTCCTTCTTATTCATATACTACCAAAATAAAAAATTTCAATCACTTCTTATATGCTAAGAAAAATTTCCCTTCTCTTGTATATGTTAGGAACCTTGTAGTAAAATAAAATAACATCCATACAATATTACAATAATAACAAAAAATAAACTTGAAATTAACAATATTGCAATACAAAATAGAAATGCAATAGATTATATTACATAAAATAAGAACACATTATAGAATCAAAAACCTCTTTGATGGTGCAACCTCCTTAGAAGTAGAGCTTTGATACAAACAAATATTATATGCCTCCTCTCTTTCCTCACAAACCTCTTTGAGGGAGCAACCTACTTAGAAGCAGAGCATCGATACAACAAAATATGAGATGCCTACTCTCTTTTCCCCTTAATTTTTTTATAGACTTTAGCTACCCTAAACCTAGCTCTCAAGGGTTTCCATACACATGCAAGTGGGGGCCCAAGCTAGTAACTCTTAAATAATAACCATTACATCTTCAAATAATATGTTTTTATAATACATAACAATTACATCATTTGGGCCCATAAGCCTAGGTGCTCAAAGTACCATATGACTAGACAATTATTAATAATATTAGAATGGGGTCTTAACATGCTCACCCCTTCAAAAATGCTTTGTCCTCAAAGTTAAGGATGAGAAAATTGTTATTGAAGTTACTAAAGATACTCCCATGTGGAGTCTTCTTATTGTAAATCCCACCATTGGACCAAGACTTTAGTGATGGTTTTTAAGAGCGTGGGTTCTATGGTCTAGAATATTGTTAGGTTCCAATATGATTGAACCTTCATCATCCATTTATGGAAGTGTTGATTGAACCTAAATGCGGTTGCCAAATAATTTCTTGATATAAGAGACATGGTAGACTACATGGATTTTAGAATGTGGTAATGCAAGCTTATAGGCCACTTGTCCAATCCGTTGTAATACTTGGTAGGGTCGAAAAAACCTTGTTGTAAGATTTTGATGATAATGAAGTTGCACTAATGATTGCTTGTATGGTTAGAGTTGAAGGAAGACCATATCATGTATGTTGAAGCTATTCTTATAATGATGTTGATTAGTCTATTATTGTATCCAGTTCTGAACCATAACCAAATTTTCCTTCAATTGCTGTAAGAGTTGGGTACGCTTTTGAAGTGTTGCATCCACCACTTAAAATTTACATTTTCCTAGAATATATAAAGAGGGTGACAAAGGTGGGTTACCCATAAACTACCTCAAAAGGATTTATTCTAGAGGATATGTGGAATGAAGTGTTGTACCACCATTCAACCAATGGAAACCACTTAGCCCATTGTGTTAGGTGATCAAAAGTAAAATAACAAAAGTATATTTCCAAGCATTTATTGATAATTTTGGTTTACCCATAAGTATATGGATGGTACACTAAGCTCATTATTAGTTGAATTACCTATAGTTTAATCAATTATTACAAAAAGTTACTGGTGAAATGGGGTCTTGGTCAAACACAATGGATTTTTAAAATAAAGTCCATGAATATTTGGATAATGGTGGAGGTATGGTAAGGATAAGTGAGGGAATAGAAATGATATACTTTGAGAGATGTTCCACCACCACAAGAATGAATATTTCCCCATAGATTTAAGAAGTTATTTAATAATTTTTTTTATCTCTAACTATCCTTGCCCAAGCCTCACAGGGAGTGACACAATAGGATTGCAATATAGAGCATAGGGTATGGCACAATCGAGGGAGTTTAAGACTTTTTACAAGGCTGAATCCTTGTTAGGATGTGATATTCAAGGTATGTTTGTGCTAAATAAAGGGAAAACAAGATGCAATAAAGTAAAAGTAAAAAACAAACAACTCAAAAAAAGAAAAGAGAGTGATGCACCAAGAGATTTGGTAAGATCTTCATTCAAAAATAGGCTTGAACAGTAGGTTCCAATGGTGAAAACTTCTTCTCCTCTACATAGTAAAGAAAATATGAGAGTTACCAGTTATATTCATGCATAAGAAAGTGGGTCCCATTGGAGATCCAAGCAAGTGACTCAGTTTGAAAATAGACGCAAGTCCCTTACACACATATAGTTAATAAAACCTAATATTCAAGCAAAAGGTCACAAAAAAATACATACACATACAAATGGGTCTACAAGCTATGACAAAAAATGGATATGGGATTTTGTGTTTATATGCAAGCAAAATTTTACATAGATTGTGCCAAAAGTGAGGGTTTAAGATTTCCCACAAGATGATCAAGAGCCGATTATTTTTTTATAAAAATAAGTTAAAGGAAATCCTACAAATATATACAATTACAAATTTGTTGATCCCTTTATAGTCTAAAAATACAACTATTTATAGCTTACAACAAGAGAAATTTCCATCCAAAATTATTTGCAAATAGATCTGACAATCCCATCTACCTTTCCTAGGGATTTTAATTATTGAATGACATACTTCCATGATCATAATGACTGATCAACTTGGGACTATGAACACCATACTTCATCTTAAATAAGTGTATGAGATATTTACTAAGGTTATGCTTTGGTAGGTGGTCTTCATATCCAAAACTAAGGAAGCATTAACTCATCCTATCTACCTCTATCACTTCTAATTTGACTTAGGCATCCATGTCCACTTGGCTTTCTAGCATCTCTCGTAGATTGGTTGGGAGTTTTGCTATCGCGCTTCATTGTAGATTGCAAAATATCTGATAATGAGACTTATCCTAAATTATGGGCTCGTTTAGTGCATCTTTGGCTATCTATCAAGAATTTTTTTGAATAGATTTTCGTATAAGTCCTAATTTTTAGTTATTTTTACTTGTTTACTTGAGCAAAACAAAACTCCAATCATCAGTTTTTAGGGTTTTGCCTTAGTTGCAAGCAGGTAGTGGGGAACCACTATAGTTTTGGTGGCTCATAGGGGCCTTCTAGCCTACTTGAAGGAGAACTCAAAATTACCTTTATCCTTGGGCTCGAAGTCAAAATTTTAATCATTCTTGCAAAAGAAAACACAAAAAACTAAAAGGATAGTTAAGAAAATATGATGTTATGTGGAGAGTTTGGAAAGTGCTCCTCCAATTTTTTCCCATTATTCATCTGATGGGTATTAAGTGTGTTGGAACTCATCATACAAAATAAGAACCTCATGCTTATCATCTTGAGAGAAATTCTTGGTTTGACTCATTGCTTCATTGATCAACACCTTGAGTTTTGCTAGTGGCCCAATAATTTGGGTTATCTCTTCTGCACAAAGGGAGAAAATCTACTCCTTTGAGCTAAGTAAAAGATATTTGTTTTATTCAATCATATTTAGATACTCCTCCTTCGAGCATAGCTTGTCATTCAATTGGTTCCATGGTGAAGGGAGCCCTGCTGCTATTAAGGAATCTATTTTTTCCTTCAATCTCCCCACAGTGTTGTATAAGTTGTCAACTAAATTTATGCACTATTCAACCATTTGCTCTCTTATAAAGAGGTTGATTACCTTTTATGCCATGATTTCTCTATTTTGTACCTCGATAGTGGTAATTTTAGAGTTAGGGATTTTGGCTAGCAAGGTTCGGTATGTCCTAGCTTCTCTGATTCTCATGTTGATTTTGTCTAAATCGACCTTTGCCTCTTTATCTATCTTGAGGCCCAAAAAAGCTGTCAAATCTATGAATTCAAGGACTAGGAATAACTCTAATGCCATACTTTTGATGTCATCCCAATAAGCATCTCGAGTTTATCTGATAAGATCTCTGGTTTCGAGCAATTGCCTCTCTTTGTTTTGTTGTTTGAGGTCTTCCAGCTCTCTCAACAAGGTGTTCTTTTCTTGTTCATATTGGACCTACTTCATAACAATATGAGTAGATAATTCTTTCAATTGTTCCTCCTACCTTTTCAAAATGGCTTTAGACCCTCATTCTTTTAGTTGTTTAGTCAATAAATCTATTTGGTTCTTTAGGGCCTTGGCTTCATTTTGTGATTCTTTGAGGGTCTTCTTGGTTTGTTCAAGATCCTTTTCCTTTATTTCTATTCTTTAGGTGGTCAACTCATAGTCATGCTCCACCATTCTATTGGCTTCCCTGGTAAGCTTCAACATGTCCCAAGGTTGAGCATCTTTCAAATCTATGCCTATTGTTGACATGTGCCACCAATGTACTTATTTTTGAAAGCAATAACACTCTCTCCTAAGGAGCAAAATGGAAATCCATATGAGTGGTGGCAATCTACCAGGATTGTTGAGCTTACCTCTCCTGATTATATTTGTTCATCTATTGTTTGATTCTTTGAAAATTTTTCCAAGGGGTGAGGACCTCCATATTTTTTGATGTCCCTTCTTATAACCCTGAGGATGGGATAAATGCTTCCATAGGTTTTATTAGAGAAATAACTACTTTATGGGTTATTGGCATAGCTGGGGATGAGGCTAGAGGATAAATTCTATAGGAAGGCAATATCTACCCCACTTCATAATCAGGATAAGTGATTGAATGTGTTAGGGACACTACAATTTGCCTAGCCAAGGAATCTTGGGCCTTTTCTAAAGGAGGTATTTCCCCTAATATTTGAGATTTTTCC
This sequence comes from Wollemia nobilis, assembly GCA_028583015.1. NCBI lineage: Eukaryota > Viridiplantae > Streptophyta > Pinopsida > Araucariales > Araucariaceae > Wollemia > Wollemia nobilis. The sequence goes on along the minus strand of JAQPPZ010002441.1, from coordinate 6,530,092 downwards.
CTAGATGCATGGAGGGAAGCATGACTTGATATTGATATTCTACTACTAGATGTCTCTTTCATTATCTTGCCATGCTTTCTCTTCTTCCTCTTTTTAGGACTATTTGTGCATTCCCCTTTTTTACCTCTTTTCTTTTGGGTTCTTTATTTAGGTGACCTAGGCAAAGCCTATTGTTGGGTTGGTGAAGAAGGAATTGCTTTATTTTGTCGAGCAATAGGACTTGTAGCCTCTCCCAGAGGGTCAAACAATAATTCTAGAATTTCTTCTTGTTCTATCCTTATTTCCCATATTTTTTGGTGTATTTCACCAATTATTCCTTCTTCACTAGATTCCATGGTTGCATAGCTTTTACATCCGTATGTTCCTCATTGTAAAATTTACTAAATATTATATCTTCTTTTATTGAGTTAGGCTTGGCTTCCTTTTGTCCACTGAGTTGTCTCATCCTCCACCATACCTCTATTTTGGGAATCTTCCAATGTTGATTCCTTAATTCTTCTATATCTTCTTGCTTCACCTTGTTCCATGGACTGAAGGTACCCTTAATCTCATAAAAGGATTCATAGGATCTCAGGGTAGGTGGAGGTCTGGTCAATTCACTAAGAGGGTGAGTTGTTGTTTCATCCTTAGGACTCCTAAATTTCTCAATCTTAAGCCTCTGCTCATGAGTGAAATTTTTCCCTTTTATACCTTTTAGGTATGCAACAATTTTTGATTAGGGTCATATTTCCATTTGTCCTTTATTAATTCAAGGCCCAGCCTTTTCAATTTACCTTCTGCCAGGGAGGCTCCTATTTTTTTGTGTATGGTTATTCCCCCTAAACTGAGAGGTTGTAGATAGTATGATGCTTTCTGCTTACCACTACCATGTTTGAAGTCTAAAATGTCAATTTGCCTAAAGACTTCTAGGGCAAATACTTAGTCAGGAACGTATCTTGGTAGAAGATAAATAGGGTAACTATAACCATGCATTCTAACTAGGGTCCCTTCTTCAACAAAAAACTAGTCCCCTAGGACTATACCTTCTAAAAAATTCTTACATTCTTTTGAGATTCTAGGGACTTGAGACCCCTTTATTGCAAAAATGATGAGGGTAGAAAAATAATCTACAAAAATATAATAGGAAGAACCTTTCCTTAAATATTTGGCCCAATTATACATTGGGATGTCATTTCCCTTCAAATATTTACATCTTATTCCTAATTTAGGGAACATGCTTGAATGTTGATACAAAATAAGGTATACCAAAAATGAGGAGTACCTAAATGTTTGTGTTGACCAAAAGCATCATAGGCCTTCTCTGATTTGCTTTGCTATTAGCTCAATGAAATCTAGGGTTCCTTACCCTTGTCTCATTCTATGCAAAATACCCAACTGAGTCATACTAACAATTTTATCATTTTCTCTACCCAAAAGGAAGGCCATCATACTCAATGCATCCCTTGCACTTTCACTAAAATGGTCAATGGGAATAAATTTTTACATGACTAGGTCATTTTTCCTACCCTTTCATATTCTGACCTTAAGAAGGCCATTTTTTTGTTCTATGAAAGCTTGTCAAAATTTCCATTTTTCTTCCTCATTAATGTGAACTTGGCCTTTTGGTAACAACAACATTCTCCTGATGTTGGGGCCATCAATTTTTATTCTAAATTTTCCATCCAAGGATCTGATTTCTTGGGTAGTTGGGTCATAAAATTCTGCACATATGTTCACCAACTCATAACAAAAGTGCACCTTGGTCACCATGTATTATGCTAAGAAGTTGGTCCATATCTATGCTCCAAATCTTGAAGGTATACTAGCTTTGAAACACTCGTAAGTGTTCATTCTCAACTTCTTGGCTCCTTTGCAGATTTTAGGGTCAGAATAGTCCTCAACTATGTCTGTCAGAACCTTGATATTGGAAGAATATGTGGGTATAGGTACTTCTGGTATTTCTTGCGCATGAGAATCCTTTGTCTTCGTCATCTTAAACTTGACATTGGCTTCCTCTTCTAATTTGATGGTAAATGATGAATTATAGAGACTTTGATTATGATGTTTATCAAGGAGTGAAATGGTTGTGCCTTTTTAAGTCATTACTCCTTTTACCCTTCCTCTTTTTGTGGTCCCTACGTGCCTTGCATTTATTGCTCCTTATTTGCTTACTTTTCAAAGAATACCATACTCTTTGAGGAGTGTCTAAATGCATATTCATGCCTTTCAAGGTTAATTTATTCCCACAATATTCCTTGTCAATATTTTCTCATGAATAAGGTTTTGTTTTGAGGTAGCATTTAATGCAGACTTTTTGCCTAACTACTAGCTTTCCTTCCCAAGAATATTTTGGTGGGAGAGCTCCTCAATTTTAAATTTCATCCATTGATCTATAGTTGGCCTGCCTTGGATTGTGTGTCGCTTTGTATTTACTCATGCTTCCCCCATTTTTTTTTTGGAAGGAGACACGGTTGTTGACTAGCCTATGTCTCCAAATTTAAGCTTATTTCGACCAGGGTCCCATATCATGATCAATATTTGGCACTTTTATTTATTATGGATGCAAAAACCCTTGATCGACATATTTTTTATTTGACCCCACTTTCTTTGTTGTTGCTAGCATCACAATAGAGTACTTCTGCAATATTTATTCCTATGTAGTATGCAGGCTTTAAGACTTTTACCTAGTATGCTCCTACCCTTGATGGCATATTTTCATGTACTAATAGAGGTAGGGAAAATACATTTTCTTGGTTGGATTTGTCTTAGTGTTATCTGTATGGCTACTTTATGCCTTACTCCTTCAACTCCTAAAGTTGAGTATTTTTGGATGATTATTTCTTCCATATTATTGCTCCCACTTTGTTGATTATCTTTTGATTTGGGAGGACTTGGTTGGCTATTTTGTTTAGCATGATGGGTAGGGTAAATATTTTCCTCTTGGGTTGGCTCATTTTTTACTTCAACTATCTTCTCTTCTCTTTCTATGGTAAAGTCATTCATGAGTAATGAAGCCAACTGATCCCATTCTATGATTGAATGAGGAGGAAGTGATTCATATTTCTTGAGTGCCTCTCCCTTAAGATATGCCACTAATAGCCTTAAGGCCACATCTTGCTCCATGATATTGTGTGTTTGGTATATAAATACCAATTCTCTAAGGTGCTCTAGTGGAGTGATTGGGCCCTTGTTGATGTATTTTGGTAATATTGCCAGTATAGATCTAGGTAGATTCTTCCATACATTAGGTGGATTTTGGGGACTCAAAGGGCTTGATCCTATCTCATTTGAAGGGATATGTACTAAGGGGCTAGCCATTTAAGATATGATAATAAATTTTGATAACATATTTTATCTACATACCTCTGGGTTTCTTCTATTGATGTGGAGTCACTAGGTGAATATAGCTTCTTGCTTCTAAAAAGTAGATAGACTAAGGTCTTCACCTAAACCTCAATCTGGTATCTTTAGCAATAGATTCTTCTAGTGTTTATTCTAGAGTAGAGTCACCAGGTGAGAAAAGAGATGCTTCAACAAGTGGGAATAGACCAAGACCCTCACCAAGTCTTAGTCCTACTCCTTGTTATGATTCTAGGACCAATGATGTGTCATTAGGGTCCCACCAGGTATGCCATTAAACTATTTTCATCTTTTATTTTCCTCATAACAATTATATCTCATAGGGAGCAACATAACGAGGGCCATAATCAAGAGCATGGGGTTTGGCTCAATTGAGGGCCTCTAAGAGTTTTTACAAGGCCAGCTCCTTGTTAGGATGTGATCTTCAAGGTGTGTTTATACTCAATAAAGGGAAAAGGAGATGCGAGAAAGTAAAAGTAAAAAATAAAAAACTCAATAAAATAAAAGGGGATAATGTACCAAGAGATCCGCTAAGATCTTCCTATAAAAATAGGTATGAATGCTATGTTCCAGCGGTGAACACTTCCTCTCCTCGACATAGTGAAGCACAAATGAGAGTTACCAATTATACACATGCATAAGAAGGTGGGTCCCACTAGAGAGCCAAGCAAGTGACTCGGTCTAAAAATAGATACAAGCCCCTCACACACACATACACTTAATAAAATCTAATATTCAGGTAAAAGATCACAAACAAATACATACACACAAAAATGGGTTTGCAAGATGCTATACCAAAAAATAGACACAGGCTCCCGTGTATATATATGCAAGTAATATTTTACATAGATTGTGCTAGAAGCGGGGGTTCGAGATTACCCACAAGCCACTCAAGAGCCGACCATTTTTATAGAAAGAAATGAAAGGAAAGCCTACAAATGTATACAATTATAAACTTGTCGATCCTTTTTATAGTCTAAACTACAACTATTTATAGCTTACAACAAGGAAAATTTCCCTCCAAAATTATCTATAGATAGATATGATAATCCCATATACTTTTCCTAGGGATTCTGATCATTGAATGATATACTTCTTTGATCATAATGACTGATTAGCATGGGATTGTCAATGCCATACTTTATCTTGAATGAGTGTCTAAGATATTTACTAAGGTTATGCTCTAGTAGGTGGTCTTTATCTCCTAAATTGAGGAAGCATTAACTCAACCTATCTACCTTTTTCGCTTTTGATTTGACTTAGGAATCCATGTTTTCTTGGCTTTATGGCATCTCTCATATAATGGTCAAGATTTTTTCTATTACACTTCATCATAGATTGCAAATCTATAATATCAAGACTTATCCCGAAGGATGGGCTCCTTTAGCACTCTTTTATCTATTTAACAGGAATTTTGTTGAATGGATTTTTGCATGAGTCATTATTAGTTCTTTTAACTTGTTTTTGTGAGCTAGACAATAATTCAATTACCAATTATTGAGTTTTTGCCCTAGTCACAAGCGGGTAGTGGGGAACCACTACAAAATCCATGGAAATATCACTCCATACATTTTTTGGGATTAGTAAAGTTTGTAGAGTGCTTGGAGTAAAAACCATTTTTTCTTTCATCCATTGGAAAATATCACACTTTGATACAATATTCTAGATGTTTCTTTACATTCCTTACTATTAGAATGATCATTTATCTCATTTGTATACCTTAAAAAAACTTGAATGGCATGCTATGGATGAAACATGCATCTCCTTCATGACATCCTCGTAGATTGATAAATTTTTAGGAACCACAATTCAAGCTTGATATCTTAATATCTTTCAATCCCATGAATACCTGGTGTGCAAATTAGGGTCCTTTTGAAGCTACTTCCTCAAATTTTGTAAGGATGGGTCCTTGGTTACTTCTTATTGAAGTTGGGAGACCCATTGAGGAAGTGGGAAAGAGATGGCACACAATGTGTTCTAATACTAAAATTGATGTGAGAGATAAATAGTATCATAATTATACCCCAAAAATTTGGAAACCCATTTCTACTATGCTAGAGTAGACATGCCCTCTATTCCAAAAAAAATTCAAACTCTGATAATACAATTTGATAAAGACATGCCTACCAATGAGATAATATTGTCAATGATTAACATCATGGAGGATGACCATCATTTCTTTTTCATAAGTAAAATTTCTCAAATATTTTCCTGACAATGCCTCACTAGTGAAAGCTAAGGGTCACCCTTATTGCATTAATATTGGACCAATTCCATGGCCAAACGCATCACTTTCAATTTATAAATAGTTTGAAAAAATTAGGAGTGGCTAACACCGATGCTGAAATCATGGTTTTATTGAGATCTACAAAAGAGTTTTATGTTGCATGTATCCACATAAATGATTTATTATTTAACATGGTATTTAGTGGGATTGCTATTTTCCTATAACCTTCGATAAATCATTGATAGTAGCTAGTGAGACCCAAAAATCCCCAAAGCACCTTGAGAGTTTGTGGCTTAGATAAATTTTGTATGGCTTCAATTTTATTTGGGTCAACCTTAACTCCCTCATATGAAATAATATACCCCAAGTATTTGACCTCCTACATCCCAAAGGAACATTTGGACTGTTTAGAAATTAACTAATGGTGTTGTAATAGTTGAAAAGTCTAGTCTAATTGTTGTAAGTGCTCTGATACCACTTGTTAGGAACCTTGTAGTAAAATAAAAGCACATCCACATGTTATTATAATAATAATAGAAAATAAGATTGAAATTAACAATATTTCAATATGAAATATAAATACAACAAATTATATTGTATAAAACAAGAACACATTACAAAATTGCAATCCTCTTTGAGAGGGCAACCTCCTTAGAAGTAGAGCTTCGATTCAAAAAAATATGAGATGCCTCTTCTCTTGCCCCATTGGTTCTTTTATAGACTTTAGCTACCCTAACCCTAATTATTAAGGGTTTCCATTGACATGCAGGTGGAGGTACGAGCTAGTAACTCTTAAATAATAACTATTACATATTCAAATAACACCTTTTATAATACATAACAATTACACCATATGGGCTCGTAAGCCTAGGTGCCAAAAGTACCACATGACAAGACAATTGTTAATAATATTAGAATGGGGTCTTAACAGTATATACTTCAGTTTACTTGAGGAGGTGTCTTAGTCCTACATGTAAGGGAAGTCCAACTCCTAAATTTTGTCATCTATTGTCATGACCCGCCTTGGCAGGACCATTTTACATGATGAACTAGGACCTATTTCTTAGATTTATAATGTTTTGTGAATTTAGTTGATGATTTTGTGAAAGATATATTTTAGGAAAAAGAAAAGTAAATCAATTAATCATGGTTTAATTAATCTAATTTGATGTTACCTCATTAATTTGGTAGGTTTTGGAATACAATTAGGTGAAATTTGTCTTCACAAAATGTGTCTAATTCTGATTGTACCAAAAAAGCACTAAGATATTTTAATAATATAATGATTATTTTATTAAATTAGAGGATTATTCATCCTTCTCTATGGTTGCTTCATGATGGTTAAGTTTAAAGAGATTCATATTTTTTTTTTTGATTTGTTAATGTTCTTGAGGAAGGGGCAAGAAACAAAGGGATTGATCACCTTATATCCATTTTTGATTTTATAATATTTATCTTGTCTCTTATTAGCATGGGGGAAATTAGTAGTTTATTAGTAGGAATTCTAGATTCACATCAGCATTCTGGTAAGATCTTCATTGTGCAGTAGGTACAAAGCTTAATATTAGATCTGCATATCATTCAAAAATGGATGGGCAAACATAGAGGGTTAACCAAGTTCTTGAGGACATGCTTCACATGTATTGTATGGGCTAAAAGTCATGGTGGGAAGACTTTTGCATCTAGTGGAGTTTGCATACAATAATGGTTACCATACATCTTTTGGAATGACCCCGTTTGAAGCCTTGTATGGCAAAAAATGTAGGACACCTCTATCGTGGGATAATTGAGAGGATCGAGTGATGATCAGACCTAATTTTATCAGATATGGAGCAAAAACTTAGTATAATTCAATAAAGACTTAATAAAGTCATCGATTGATAGAAGATATATGCAAATATAAAAATAATACCTAGAGAATTAGTGGGGGACAAAGTCTTCTTAAGGGATCAACCTAGAAAAGTGTGATAAAATCTACTAAGTTAGACTCTCATTTTGTTGGACCTTTTGAGATCATTGATAGGATAAGTCTTATGGCTTACAAAATTGATTTACCACCCAACCTATCAAATATCCATGATACTTTTCACATATCCTTACTTAGAAAGTATGTTGTTGATCCTACACATGTTTGGGATGTTTTCAAAATGTATATGGTAGATGCATAAATCATTGAGGTGAGATCGATGAGGAGTTTCATTCCAAGGATTTGAGGAAGTGAACTTTAGAACAATGTAAGGTCCAGTGGGACCACTTCTCAAAATAGAGTGCCACTTGGGAGAAAGTGGAAGACATGCAAAAATATTTTCCTTATTTGTTTGAGTGAATTATATGTATGTTTTTGTATAGAAGGAAACATAGAGGACTATGTTTAGCCTAAGGGAGGGTTAGTATGTCATGACCCCCTTGATAGGACTCATTTTGATTGGAGATTATATATTGATGGTTGTGTATTCAATATTTAATATTGCTTTATAGTCATTGTTTAATGATTGGTTATATGCATTTGTTGCTTTGAATATGGTACTATTGATTGTCATGTGATGGTTGTAGGACTAGGTACTCTCACGGGTGGAAGGTTATGGATAACCATTGATGGTGAGGGTAAAAAGAGAAATGATGATGGGTGATTTATCATCAAACAATTTATGGTATCATGAACTAGTACTCATGTAGGTGCATTACATTTTGCTTATTTATGCTCTTGTTAGCACCATTGAGCAGTGACGTTGCTTGCAATGAGCCTCCCTAAAGTTGATCGGTGATAGTTGGATCTATCTTAAAAGTGGTTGCCCACTTAAGGATAAAACAATGGTGTGAAGCTGAGGGAATGTTTTATGATGTCTCTTGATTGTGCAATGCTTTTTTGGGTTTTATGTTGTTGATTGCAATAATTTTATAAAACGTCATTTTAATAACCTCAAACTAGTATGCAATGGATTTATTTTTAAAGAAAAAGTAATTTATTGTTTTATAAAATATTGGAAAAGAGTATAGAAAATATGTGTGAATCTTCTAAAAACCAAAGAATGTTTAATGAATAAAATTTGGTAATATCTTATTAGGAACTCTTTTGCCATTTTTCCTTCTTATTTTCTTAATCATGGTTGTATACTTGTTTTAGAATAAAGAAATATTTCTCCTTTATCTTATTTTAAAAGGCAAAAGATTTAAAAATATTAGAACCCTACCTTGAAGGATGCTTGAATGATCCAAATGAAGAGAGGGAGCATGCTTTCATATTTTAATATTAAGAAGATTTCTCCTCTATCTCCTTTAATAGTTTAGTATTAAAAATGAGAGAAGATATTCTCTCACTAGAAGTCGGCCTATAGTAAGAGGATTAATTTATAATTTTCTTGCGTAGATATTTGCTTGATATAAAGGAGGCCTCCTAAGAGAAACCATAGGATTTTTGCATGGGAGATAAAATTAGAGGATTTTATATTGGATGTTTCTTTGGAGAGCTCTCAAGAAGGATTGGAAAACAAAAGGAGAAGAAGAAATCAAACTATGGATAAGGTTGGATCCTCCATGCTCTTAGTTTGTTTGTATGTTTTAGCAAATCAATTGCTTAATTTTAAGTTTATGCCTATGTATTTCTTCTTTGTTTTGGTTAATAAAATTTTATATAAATTTGAATGATTTATTTAGTTCCTTAGAAGACCTTGCTTTAGGTTTTCCAGCCCTTAAATCTATTGTTTTTATTTTTGCCAAATTAAATCCTAAAAAACCAACACAATCACCTATTATAAGTGATATTCGTCACTGTAAAGTATTGAAATTATTCTTTTAAAAGTAGTTAAATTATATATCTATCCCCTAAGGTTTTAGGGGAGGGCAATAATTATGTTTCCCTTGGTTGATGTCATTGAGCATGACATCGTATCCGTGACGTTAGTGCTCAGGGAGCATAGGCCAGGGAAGGCCGAATTTGCCTTCCCTATTTATAATCCCACATGGGGGATGTTAGGGATGTGAAGCACCTTGTTATGGCACATACCCCTAAAAAAGTTGACCACCACTTGGTGGTTTGTAAGACCAATGAGCGAGATCCACTCTAGGTAGCACCACGTGGGGGGCGCTACCCTCTGTTTGCTTGCTTGTTGATTGGATGTCTGTTGAAAAACTTGTAGCTTGTTTATTGGATATCTGTTGACAAAATTGCAACTTGTTGATTGGATTTTTGACTATCATGATTTGGTTTAGTAGCTTGTTATTTGATTGGTTAGTTATCCTGATAGTTGTACGCTCGGTTGGACGGAAATGTTATAAATAAAGTTTTAAATTTAAATTGAATGTTAGTCCCACATGGGACGTATGTGGGCGATGGGTCCCTTTATGTTGGATTTGTAATGTGGGTGCTTGGATAGATGTTAGCTTGGCTAGGTGGGCACTTGGCTAGGTGTTGGCTTGGCTATGGAAGCTTTGTATCATCGAATTCATGAACTGCCGCTTGTGCTTCATTTGGCTGAATTGATTATGTTGACTCTGCTTGAACCTGTATGGACTGGTTGAATTTAGTGGTCAATTTGAGACACCCTTTTTTATTTAGGTGCTTTTTACTTTTTAAATTTTTTTTATTAATTTTGAAAATAAATTAATTTATTTTTAATATTAAAGGGTTTTATACTTTTGAAAACAATCGATTTTAGGAGATAATGTATGAATCAAACCAATGTTTTTATCCTCCTAGCAAATTATGTTTTTAGTGAGAAAATAATTTGCTCTTCTAAACCTGTTATTCTATGGAGAAAAGTGAAAGATAGAACCATAATGGAATGAGTACTTTGTAACTTTATTTTTAGCTATATTCTATGGAGAAAATGATTGCTTCATACTTTGTTTTGTTCATAATTGATGGATGTAAGTTTAGGAAAATATAGAGATTGATATTTAGGTAAACTTATTACAAAATTTTGATAGGTATTAGAGCCATTATACTATCTTTCAGCCAACTAGTTTCTTTAGATTTAACTAAAAAGTAACTTTGGATAGACACTAGCTTTAACTCTAGTTCATACCATCCAAAGTTAAGTATTGTAAAACTCAATATGATATTTACCTAGATGAGGTTTCTAGGATGTGTTTATTTTGTTGTGAGGTGTTTGGGATCTCAAATCCATGTATTCTAAGTTGAGTATTGATCTTGATTATGGAAGAGAATAGATAGTGAATCTATTCTTAGTTAATTAATGATGCACTCAACGAGATAGAATAAATAGAAATTATTGTTATGTGAATTGATTGGAAAGTTATGATATTGCTATGTACCTTTATGATCATTAAATTGGCATTACGTTTTAGAAGGAATGGATGAGAGATCCATTCTTGAAGGAATTATGAGATTCCTTCTTGAATTTGCTATGTGAAAAATGGTTGTTAAGAAAGTTGGTTTGTGAAATATTTTATGGCTTTTGATTAATGTTTTAAAAGTATGTTGGTTGTGAAATCTTAGTGGTTTTTTCTTAAGGTTGTTTTACAAAAATGTTTTGGTAAAAGGGAAGGATCATACTTTTGTAAGATATGATTATTGGAGAAGAATGAATACGAAAACCATTCTTTGGGAACTATCAAGATTTCATTTTTGATGATTTGAAAGATTGATTAAGTGCTTGGATGCTTATGGATATTTTTCATGGTTTGTGCATATATTACAAATTAGTATATTGTTTAGTATATGTTATATGTATATTCATGACTACAACGACTATCCTAATCCCTTAAAAACCAACACCATCATACAAGAAGAGACCAGAAAGGAGGAACTAGAAGACTTTCACTTCATACAAATGTTCTTTGAAAGGCTTATGAAAGTTTTGTAGATCTATGTAATAAAGCTCCAATTTAACAAAAAAGCTTATTGTAAATGTTAGATGTAATCTTAAGGAAAGATCCATTGTAATGATGTAATTGTTATTGCTATTTAAAAAGTAGAACTTGATTACCTTTTTATGTAAGGTTTTGGAATTATTAAATGTTAACCTTGAGATATTCTTAAATGTGTAGCCATGTAATGGTTTTTGAAAATATCTTTATGTTGCTTTAGATAGCTTTTGGCTTGTGTTTATTTAAATGATTAATTGATAGTGTTACATGCATTGTTCAATTATTTAAGAAGCGTATAGACTTCTCAATGGTTATGTGATTCCCTTATTTACAAGTTAGGAATGATTCTTGAAGGTTCTTATTTAAGAATAGAAATTGAGGGTAGATCTCTTAGAAGTTAATATTGAGAGTAGAGACTCTTAAAGCATTATTTTAATCCAAAATTTATGATGATTCCATTACTTGAGGGGAGTTGTGGTAGGCAACACTCAAGTATCCTTGCGATTGAATACTTTGGGTGGTGTAACCTAGAGGGTTCCCAAAAGTGGGTTAGCTTTGGGAAGGTCCTAAGCAGGAAATATTGGACTTGATATCCTACCATAAAGGTATGGAGTATCTTCGCAAGTTTTGTGTTGGCACCTTGAACGGGAGGATCGGGTGGCCAAGTTATTTACCATGGGAATTGATAAATACCTTAATTAGCTAGTTTAGTAATTAAGCACTAAGTACTAGATATCTCACCATGGAGGTGTAGATATCTAGGATTCAAGGTACTTATATAAGTTATTAAAGGATCTAGCTAATCCTGACCACTTGAGTGTCATCTGCAATGACTAGTTCTCAATTGTGGTATACCTTGTGATGAGAAATTAAAGAGGGATACATCTATGTGAACTCTATCTAATGAACTTAACATGTGTTAATGTAAAAAAATTCTATCAATGAGGTTAAGTAACAAAAGTGGTTTGTTACAATTAACAATAGTTAGGGTTGTTACAGTTGGTATCAGAGCCAAGCTAGCAAATGGACGCTAGTATAAGGTTCAGGCTGGTAAAATGATACCATTGATTTTGGATCCATCACACCTGTTAGCCACTCCTCATAGTTAACTATTTATTATATGGAAAAATACCGTTATATTGTCATGGTAGAGCTATTGATACATACTTTGTAAGGAAGAAGCAAGTACTTGGAGTCTACTTATGTTCAAGTATTTTCCTCCCACTATTGGAACCATTAATGAATCAAAGTAGAAGAGATACGCAAACCCTCCACATATTATGGATCTTAAGTGATGCACCTTAGAATATTTTGAGAACCTCAGTTGGTATATGTGTCTCTTGGATAAGCTCCCTCCTTATTTATAAATGTATTGTAGGCCTATAAGCTTCCATAAGACGAACTCTAGGTCGTAGGACTATAAGCTTCCATGATGAGATTTAGGTCATAGGAATATAATATTTTGTAGATAATATCTAGGTTTTATGGACTACAAGCTTACTTGGAATGTGCATAGGATTAAAGAATATTTTTATTCAGGCCCTTATTTAGTCCTTAAGCTAAAGATAGAAAGACCTAGCACTTTCGATTGTGGGATTTCCAAAGAATCAGTCTAGTAAATGCAATCGTAGAGTAAGTATGACCAATGACATCATTAGTAGATGATAATATTCTTGGTATGGCACCTTGCAAGGAGCAAGTGTGATCATTGTTATTATTATGTATACGCACTTTTGGGAATGACACCTTCCATGGAGTAAGTGTGGCCATTAATATTATCTATGGATAATAATAATACCTTGTGTGGATCAAGTGTATTTGTAGCATTATCAAGGGAGTGATAATGAATTAAGTTAGTAACTTAATATTATTTTTGTGGCCAGGTATAATGACACCAAAACTAAGAAGAGGAAGAAGTAAAATATCTCAAGATCCAGGGCAAGCTAGGTAGGAAAGTGTTGAGGCTAGACCTTTAGGATAAAGTTTAGGAAACTCAAACAAAGAGGTAGAGAACCTTACTGCTATGGTCTCTTTGTTACAAGAGTAGATTAATTAGCAAAATGAGTAGATGATTCAAAGAAATGATCAAATGGATCAACGGATGGACCAACAAAGGTAGTTGTTGGAAACCATAGCAAGTCGAAGCTCACAAGGTAGAAACCTGGAAGTTAGGTAGGAAGAGAATGCTACTACAATTGAGGAAGAAGTCAGGGCTCTCATTGAGGCAAAACTTGCTAAGGACTTGAAGAATGCGAAGAATTTCAAATTCAATGAAAAAGGTGGAGGTGATTTGATCAAGGAATAGATGAATGAATTAGAGATATTATTCTATGAAAAATCTGTCTTCAATTACTCAAAATGTATGGGCAATTCTTCAATTACAGGAGATCACTTTAGAATGGTGGAATACCTTCAAAACAGGAAAGAAGATTAATGTATAAAATCTTTAATGGTTGGAGTTTGAGGCTTTCAAGGAAATATTCTTGATAGAATAATTTTATGTAGAAAATCTTAAGGAATTTTCTACACTCAAATAGGGAACCATGACCATGGAGAGGTATTATTAGAGGTTTGTAAAAATTTTGAGGTACGTGCTAGAGTTTGATAATAATGACCATTTGAGGATACAAAAGTTCATCCTAGGAATGGATCTTAGGATAAGAATAATTATTAATTTGCTTAAACTCGTGACCTTATAAAAGTCTTATGATTTGACTCGTCAGGAAAATGCCGATCAATAAAGCATAAAATCCTTCTTCAACCATGGGCAAATGATAGAAAAAGACAGAATAGAACAAGGGAATAAAAATAGGGTTGGATTTATAAATTAGGGGTAGGGTCAAGGAAAAGGTAATAAATGGAACCCAAGAATCCAGAATAGGGGTGCTAGGAACCAAGGGAAATTCAAAAAGAATTTTCAAAGGAGAAATAATATTCCCAACCCCCAACCCTTGCAGTAGGTTAATCCAATGCTGAAAGAGGTAGTAAGAGATCTAGAGAAAGAAAAATATCAAGGAATTATAGGTGGTTTTTATGATTTTGAAGGTCCACACTTTGCAAACAAGTTCCCTCAATGAAAAAAGTTAGGGAATTAGGGTGGAGATCAAAATCATCAAATCTATGCCTCAACCAATAATCAATCTCTAGAAGGGTAGGCCACTCCGATGATGATAGTTGGTAAGATTTATAATAGAGAAGTTAAGATTCTTATTGATAGTGGAGCTATAGATAGTTTTATTTCCTCAAATATAATTGGGGATATGCTAGAAAAACCTAGATTTTTGGTACAAGAGTGGAAAGTTGAGTATGGGTCTGGATAGACCTACTTCATAGATCAATTTTTGTCCACAACTGAGGTAACTTTACCCAAAAAATACTATTTGGAATTTATATGTAGCACCACTACATGCCTTTGATGTCATATTAGGGATTTATTGGTTAAGGGCTCATGGAGCCATAATCAATTTCCAAGAAATATGGATGGATTATTTTGAAAATAATAAGAAGAGGGTAAGGATTTGTAGTGAGCAAGGATCCTTTCAATCTCAATTTTTGTCAGCAAAGAAACTGAGCAAAGCTATAAATAAATGTGGAATGGTTTATGTCATTAAGTTAAATGACAAAATGGAAGATGATGGGAAGAAGGAAGTGTTTGAGAAACATCCAATTCTTCAAGAATTTAAAGATGTATTTCTAAAATAACTTCCAGGACTTCCACCAAAGCATGAATTTGACTTCACCATTGAGCTATTTCCAAGAGCAGAACCCATAAATAGAACCCCTTATAGGATGAATCCTATTGAGTTATAGGAGTTGAAGGTGCAACTCCAAGGGTTACTTGATAAAGGTTTGATCAAACCTAGTGTGTCACCATGGGGCACACCTATTATTTTTGTGAAAAAGAAGGATGGATCCTTAAGGCTATGTATTGATTACAGAATGCTAAATAAGGTGACTATCAAGAATAGGTATCCTTTACCTTGAATTAAGGATCTCTTTGATCAATTGAAGGATGCCACCATATTCTCCAAAATAGATTTAAATTCTGGATATCATCAATTAAGGATTTGTGAGGAGGATACTCACAAAACAACCTTCAAGACTAGATATGGGCATTATGAATTCACTGTGTTGCCTTTTGGGTTAAAAAATGTACTAGAAATATTTATGAACTTGATGAACAATATATTCATGAGGCATCTAGATCGGTTCATTTTGGTATTCTAATATGATATCTTGATTTATTATTGTAGTAAAAAGGAACATAAAAGTCACTTAAATATTGTGCTAGAGGTTCTTAGAGAGAATCAACTCTTTGGAAATTTATCCAAATATGATTTTTGTGTCCCACAAGTTCAATACTTGGGACATATCATATCAAAGGATGGAATTGTTGTGGATCCAAAGAAGGTAGAAGCCATATTGAGCTGGCCAAAACCCATCGATGTGTTTGAAGTAAGAAGCTTCATGGGTCTTGCTAGGTATTATAGGTATTTTATGAAGGATTATTCCAAAAAAACCTATCCTATCACTAACCTTCAAAATAAGGAAAAGGAGTTTAAGTGGATAGATAAATGTGAAGCCACTTTTAACACTCTTAAGGAAAAGCTCACTATGACACCTATCCTAAAAATACTCGATCCATAAGAGAATTACATGATTTGCATAAATGCTTCCTTAGAAGGTTTGGGAGGGGTACTATCCCAAGATGGAGCTGTGGTAGCTTATGCATCTAGAAAAATCAAGAAGCATGAGGTGAATTATGCAACACATGATCTTGAGCTTGTAGTAGTTGTTCATGCTCTCAAGGTTTGGTGATATTATTTGTTGGGAAAACCCTTTGAGTTAAGAACTGACCATCAAAGCCTAAGGTACATATTTACCCAACCTTTGTTGAATGCAAGGCAAAGAAGATGGATAAAATTTCTAGCAGAATATGACTTTGGTATTGAATATATCAAAGGAAAGGAAAATAAGGTTGTTGATGCCTTGAGTAGAAGAGGGCACATTGCAGTAATAACTCGAAGTCATGTGGATTTGATGGATCAAGTTAGAAGGATGCAACTACAAGATCAATTTATACGTAGAGATTCAATATGAAGTGGAAAGAAATCCTTTAGAAAATAAGAATTTTAGTATAAAATATGGTCTTTTATATTTCAAGGATAGGGTGGTTATACCCAAATCTGGTGATTTGAGGAGATAAATTATGCAAGAGATGGATATATCTCCTTAATTTGCTCACCATGGAGGGAAAAAAATAAGGGGGAACATGGAAAATAAATTCTATTGGTTTGGAATGAAAAATAATATCACAAATTTCATTGCTAGATGTCTAGAATGTCAAAAGGTTAAGGCTAAACATCAAAATCCAGTAGGGTAGTTATACCTGCATGACATACCTATGTAGAAATGGCAAGTAATATCCATGGATTTCATTGTAGGTTTACCTAAAACTAGGTACCAACATGATGCAATCCTTGTTGTAGTTGATAAATTGACTAAGGTTGCACATTTTATACCAAGAAATATTCGAGATGATGCAACGGTAGTGGCAAATAGGTTTTCCAAGGAATTTTTTGTGAGTCTCACAATGACACTGAGAGGGGGGGATGAATCAGTGTAGCTCTTTAAAACTTAAATCTTCAACTCTTAAAGCTGAAACAATGAGAACTTAAAACCAAATAAAGCAAATATAACAAGAGAGCATCACACAACACAAGATGTACCGAGGTTCACCGATTTGGCTACTCCTCAAAAATTGACTGTTTGGACTCCCATCCAAATCTAGCCTTTGCAAAGCAACAAATTTACAATCAATTTACCAGAACCCACTGGAAGGAGCACCAACCCCTAATTTATCTGCACCGATAGAAAGGAGCACCAACCCCTGATTTATCTGCACAAATAGAAAGTAGCACCAACCCTTGATTTACTAGCATCAACTTGAAGGAGCACCAACCCCTGATTTATTTGCACTAACAAAAAGGAGCACCAACCCCTGATTTACCAGCACCAACTGGAAGGAGCACCAATCCCTGATTTATCTACACCAATAGAAAGGAGCACCAAACCCTGATTTATCTGCACAGATAGAAAGGAGCACCAACCCCTGATTTACCAGCACCAAATGGAAGGAGCACCAACCCCTGATTTATCTGCACCAACAGAAAGGAGCACCAACCCCTGATTTACCAGCACCAACTGGAAGGAGCACCAACCCCTGATGCCAAGCACCAAATTGGACTTCAATTTTGAAACCAGAAGATTGACATAATAATGCCTTCACTTTTACAAGACCCTGACTGGTCTATTGCTTACTCAACATCGCTCACGCAACACACACCCTTCTCGCTCGCCTCTCGCTCGCCTCTCGTGCTCCTCTCGTGCACTTCACAAGATAAAAATCCTCTTTATAAATTCTATGAGAAACACTCCTTTTATAATCATATTATCAATTGTAACGCCTTCTTTCAATATTCTCATCTGCCACTTGTCAATTGTAACTCCTTCTTTATGTAACTCCTTTTGTATATATTTAGAATAGGCATTTCGTCAAACACGTTACATGCAAAGAACTGACACCATATTCTCCTACCATGACTGTTCATTTTCTCCTTTGTAACTGTTCGTTTTCTTTTTGCATGTCTGTTCGTTTTCTCTTTTGTGCATGCATGCGTTTTCTCCTTCGATAACTGTTTGTTTTCTCCTTCATGACTGTTCATTTTCTTTTCCCTTATCCATGCATGTGTTTTGGTTTCCAAAAAATAAAAGGCTTTTCGTTTCTATTTTGAGGCCCTTCTTGAGTCGCAAAAATGCGACATGTCGTGATATCGCGACACTTTTGTTTCTCTTCCTACCTGGCATTTTTGAGTCATGAAAATGCGACATGTCGCGATATCATGACACTTTTGTTTCTCTGCCAGCCTACCCTTATTAAGTCGTGAAAATGTGACATGTCGCGATATCATGACACTTTTGTTTCTCTTCCTGCCTGGCCTTTTCGAGTCATGAAAATGCGACATGTCGTGATATCGTGACACTTTTGTTTCTCTGCCTGCCTGCCCTTCTTGAGTCATGAAAATGCGACATGTCACGATATCACGACACTTTTTCTTTCTCTCCCTGGCTGCCCTTTTTGAGTTGCAAAAATGCGACATGTCACGATATCACGACACTTTTTATTTCTCTCTCTTTCTCTTTTCATTGGACCACAAAAATGCTACATGTCGTGATATCACGACACTTTTTCTCCTTGATCTTTCTCTTTGCATCGGACCGCGAAAATACAACATGTCGCGATATCGCGACACTTTTTCTCCTTGATCTTTCTCTTAGCTTTGGCCCGTGAAAATACAACATGTCATGATATCGTGACACTTTTTCTCCTTGCTCTTTCTCTTAGCTTTGGCCCGTGAAAATACATGTCGCGATATCGCGACACTTTTTCTCCTTGCATTTTCTCTTTGCTTTGGACCACGAAAATTCAACATGTCGCGATATCGCGACACTTTTTCTCCTTGCATTTTCTCTTCTCTTTTGGCCGCGAAAATGCAACATGTCGTGATATCATGACACTTTTTCTCCTTGCATTTTCTCTTCTCTTTTGGTCGTGAAAATGCAATATGTCACGATATCGTGACACTTTTTCTCATTGTATTTTCTATTCTCTTTTGGCTGTGAAAATGCAACATGTCGCGATATCGCGACACTTTTTCTCCTTGCATTTTCTCTTCTCTTTTGGCTTTTGTGATATCGTGACACTTTTTTCTCGATGCGGTGTTTTGCATTTTCTTTGATCTTTAGCATATGGGCCACTTCGGTATTCTTGGACAACCTATAACAACTTCATCCAAACATCAAAAACATCCTCATAAGCATTTAACTTCACTGTACATACTCTGAATAACCTCTGAACTCTTGTCCACTACATCAACTAATCTATTTGACTGTGTTGACAACAATGACAATACTGTCGCTGCACCTTGCTCAACAATCTCCCCCTTTGGAATTATTGGCAACACACGTGCAATTTCCTATAACTCTTGTGCAATTTCCTGTAACTCTTCTCCCCCTTTGACAAAAATACCAAAAGGGCTGCTGTAAAATCCCCCTGAGTCCATGCACAACATTCTTAGGCAAAAATTATTACACTTAGCAAAAATCACAAACATGAGCAAAAAGATAAACAAATACACAATGCTCCCCCTGAGAATGTGGTCCCGATAGCTAGTCAATTCTTGGGAAGCGTGACCAATCCAAATTTATTGCAAAGGTACTCAAAGACTTCCTTGGGCAACGGTTTTGTGAAGATATCCGCTACTTGCTCTGCTGTTGGAGCAAAATCCAACTTACCCTTACCTTTCGCAACTTTCTCAGTCAAAAAGTGATACCGGATAGCAATATGTTTTGTGCGAGAATGCATAACCAGATTCTTTGAGATATTAATGGCACTGGTGTTATCACACTTAACTAAAATTGGCTCACTATGTTAGTACCAAGATCTTTCAAGGATTGTTTCATCCATAATACCTACGTACAACATGCTGTCGCTGCAATATATTCTGCCTCTGTTGTAGATAAGGAGACTGACTCTTGTTTCTTATTGTGCCACGCAACCAACCTATCTCCAAGATAGAATGCACCTCCACTGGTACTCTTTCTATCATCTACACATCCTTGCTCAACTTGCAACCTATCATCATGGGAGTGCTAACTGACTTACAATCCTCCATTGTGAACTTTTTAGCATCTCTTTCACTAAACAAAATTATTAGAACTATTATAATCCACAAATTTGAACAATGGCAGTAAGAACCATAAAAAAGTACAACACTGACATATAGAAATACTACCAATGGTGACAACTCTCAATTTCATCACCACCCTTCACGGTACCTCCACAAACAACTACATGAACTGAAACATACTTTGACAACTATACGACAACTCTCCCTGTCTACTTGCATTTCATCCTCAGATAACCAAACAAAACATAGGAGCATTAAAATAAACTTTAATATTGCTACCCCTGAGGATGTGCTACCTAGAGTTGCTTAGTGCAATAGAGGAGTAATCTCCTTCAATCCAAGGAGACACGATTTCCTTTCCTCTTTCTTTATCCACTCTGGTTTGATTACAGTTTTGGGCTCTTGTTTTGAATTTTCTTTTTCAGTAGCTTGTGCATGTTTTTCAGGAAATTTTCTATTTTGTCTCATTCCATTTGGTTGAAATTTTATTCCCTGAAATTGATTTGATGCAAATGTACTTCGAAAATTTCTTGCAACGTGCCCAAAATTATGACAGTTATAACATTCTACTACATAATCCATCAAAGGTGAAAAAAAATTTCTACTGGGTGGTTGTCTCTTGTGCATCCTTGATGGATGATTATTTTCCTTTCTTTGATGCACATGATTTATTCCATGTCTGTGTTGCATTCTTTGTGTCTGATGAAATCTACTATCTTGCCTTAGATTAGATACATAAGTTCTTGGAAAAAACCTTGCTTTGTGCCCATGACCATTACATTTAAAATATTGCACATGGTGTTCAGCCGGAATAACAAATGTATTTCTACCAGCATAACTCTTTGATCTATTATTCAATCCACAATAAATTGCCTTGTGACCATAATGGTTGCATCTAAAACAATAGCCATTAAAAGCATTATTATGAATAAAGTGAGAGTGATAGAACCTCTTTTTTTGTGGTTGCTTTGCTATAGATCTCCTTTGAGATTTTCTTCCTTTTGAAGATTCAGCTTCAAGTTTTTCTTGCTTTGATCCTTCAGTAGTGGACTTCTTCTTCTTTGTAGATTTAGAAGATGAAGGTTGTTCAGCTTCACATCCAAGACCAAGCTTACACATGGGGCTTCTTTGTTGCCTTATCATTTCATCTAGCAACTTTGTGCTCTTCTCAAATTTGAGATTTGTATTGGCCTCTTCTAGTTGTTTCTTCAAAAAAACAATCTCTTCTTCTTGTTTGTAGCAAACAATCTCTTTCTCATTGATCTGTGACCTGAGAGTTTCTTCAATCCTTTTGGACTCTTCTACTTGCAGCTTTAGATCACTAAAAACTTTGTTAGATTCCTCTTCACGTTTGCTACATACATCGACTTTATCATCCAGGTGTGACTTCAAGGCTTCTTCTATTTTCTTGGCTTTATGAATTTGTAAGAAAATATCTTCAATATTATCCCCATATTCTTCCAACTTCTTGGACAATATTCTGTTCTTTTTATTTTCTTTATTCAACTCTTCATGTGCAAGGATCAACTCACCTTCTAGATCTACTTCAAGCTCAAGATTTTCATCACATACTTTAGAATTCACTCCTATCTTTTCTAGTTCAATTTTCTCTTCCACAAGAACTGAAACTGACTGAGATGCCTTATTGGAGGAGGATCTATTCTTCTTACCCATTGCATACTAATCTAAGATCAACCCTAGCTGATTTAGCCTAAAAAGGGAAACTGGCTCTGATACCAATTGTTAGTCTCACAATGAAACTGAGAGGGGGGTGAATCGGTGTAGCTCTTTAAAACTTAAATCTTCAACTCTTAAAGCCAAAACAATGAGAACTTAAAACCAAATAAAGCAAATATAACAAGAGAGCATCACACAACACAAGATGTACCGAGGTTCACCGATTTGGCTACTCTTCAAAAATTGATTGTTTGGACTCCCATACAAATCTAGCCTTTGCAAAGCAACAACTTTACAATCAATTTACCAGCAACCACTGGAAGGAGCACCAACCCCTAATTTATCTACACCAATAGAAAGGAGCACCAACCCCTGATTTATCTGCACCAATAGAAAGGAGCACCAACCCCTGATTTACCAGCACCAACTGGAAGGAGCACCAACCCCTGATGCCAAGCACCAAATTGGACTTCAATTTTGAAACCAGAAGATTGACATAATAATGCCTTCACTTTTACAAGACCCTGACTGGTCTATTGCTTACTCAACATCGCTCACACAACACACACCCTTCTTGCTCGCCTCTCTCTCGCCTCTCACGCTCCTCTCGCGCTCCTCTCGTGCACTTCACAAGATAAAAATCCTCTTTATAAATTCTATGAGAAACACTCCTTTTATAATCATATTATCAATTGTAACGCCTTCTTTCAATATTCTCATCTGCCACTTGTCAATTGTAACTTCTTCTTTATGTAACTCCTTTTGTATATATTTAGAATAGGCATTTCGTCAAACACGTTACATGCAAAGAACTGACACCATATTCTCCTACCATGACTGTTCATATTCTCGGTCACGACTGTTTATTTTCTCCTTTGTAACTGTTTGTTTTCTTTTTGCATGTCTGTTCGTTTTCTCTTTTGTGCATGCATGAGTTTTCTCCTTCGATAACTGTTTGTTTTCTCCTTCATGACTGTTCATTTTCTTTTCCCTTATCCATGCATGTGTTTTGGTTTCCAAAAAAGAAAAGGCTTTTCGTTTCTATTTTGAGGCCCTTCTTGAGTCACGAAAATGCGACATGTCTCGATATCGCGACACTTTTGTTTCTCTTCCTACCTGGCCTTTTCGAGTCATGAAAATGCGACATGTCGTGATATCGCGACACTTTTGTTTCTTTGCCAGCCTACCATTCTTGAGTCGTGAAAATGTGACATGTCACGATATCATGACACTTTTGTTTCTCTTCCTGCCTGGCCTTTTTGAGTCGTGAAAATGCGACATGTCGCGATATCGTGACACTTTTGTTTCTCTGCCAGCCTGCCCTTCTTGAGTCACTAAAATGCGACATGTCGCGATATCACGACACTTTTTCTCTCTCTCCCTGGCTGCCCTTTTTGAGTTACAAAAATGCGACATGTCACGATATCGCGACACTTTTTATTTCTCTCTCTTTCTCTTTGCATTGGACCGTAAAAATGCTACATGTCGCGATATCACGACACTTTTTCTCCTAGATATTTCTCTTTGCATCGGACTGCGAAAATACATGTCGCGATATCGCGACACTTTTTCTCCTTGATATTTCTCTTAGCTTTGGCCCATGAAAATACATGTCATGATATCGTGACACTTTTTCTCCTTGCTCTTTCTCTTAGCTTTGGCCCGTGAAAATACATGTCGCGATATCGCGACACTTTTTCTCCTTGCATTTTCTCTTTGCTTTGGACCGCTAAAATGCAACATGTCGCGATATCGCGACACTTTTTCTCCTTGCATTTTCTCTTCTCTTTTGGCCGCAAAAATGCAACATGTCGTGATATTGTAACACTTTTTCTCCTTGCATTTTCTCTTCTCTTTTGGCCATGAAAATGCAACATGTCACGATATCGTGACACTTTTTCTCCTTGTATTTTCTCTTCTCTTTTGGCCGCGAAAATGCAACATGTCGCAATATCACGACACTTTTTTCTTGATGCGGTGTTTTGCATTTTCTTTGATCTTTAGCATATGGGCCACTTCGGTCTTCTTGGAAAACCTGTAACAACTTCATCCAAACATCAAAAACATCCTCATAAGCATTTAACTTCACTGTACATACTCTGAATAACCTCTGAACTCCTGTCCACTACATCAACCGATCTATATGACTGTGTTGACAACAATGACAATACTGTCGCTGCACCTTGCTCAACATTTTTTAGATTGCATGGATATCTTAAAGTGATCATTTCCAATAGGAATTCTAGATTCACATCAGCATTCTGGTAAGATCTTCATTGTGCAGTAGGTACAAAGCTTAATATTAGTTCTGCATATCATCCAAAAATGGATGGGCAAACAGAGAGGGTTAACCAAGTGCTTGAGGACATGCTTCACATGTATTGTATGGACTAAAAGTCTCGGTGGGAAGACTTTTTGCATCTAGTGGAGTTTGCATACAATAATGGTTACCATACATCTTTGGGAATGACCCCGTTTGAAGCCTTGTATGGCAAAAAATGTAGGACACCTCTATCGTGGGATAATTGAGAGGATCAAGTGATGATCAGACCTAATTTTATCAGATATGGAGCAAAAACTTAGTATAATTCAATAAAGACTTAATAAAGTCATCGATTGATAGAAGATATATGCAAATATAAAAATAATACCTAGAGAATTATTGGTGGGGGACAAAGTCTTCTTAAGGGTTTGACCTAAGAAAAGTGTGATAAAATCTACTAAGTTAGACCCTCATTTTGTTGGGCCTTTTGAGATCATTGATAGGATAAGTCTTGTGGCTTACAAACTTGCTTTACCACCCAACCTATCAAATATCCATGATACTTTTCACATATCCTTACTTAGAAAGTATGTTGTTGATCCTACACATGTTTGGGATGTTTTCAAAATGTATATGGTAGATGCGTAAATCATTGAGGTGAGATCGATGAGGAGTTTCATTCCAAGGATTTGAGAAAGTGAACTTTAGAACAATGTAAGGTCCAGTGGGACCACTTCTCAAAATAGAGTGCCACTTGGGAGAAAGTGGAAGACATGCAAAAATATTTTCCTTATTTGTTTGAGTGAATTATATGTATGTTTTTGTAAAGAAGGATACCCAGAGGACTATGTTTAGCCTAAGGGAGGGTTAGTATGTCATGACCCCCTTGATAGGACTCCTTTTGATTGGAGATTATATATTGATGGTTGTGTATTCAATATTTAATCTTGATTTATAGTCATTGTTTAATGATTGGTTATATGCATTTGTTGCTTTAAATATGGTACTATTGATTGTCATGTGATGGTTGCAGGACTAGGTACTCTCATGGGTGGAAGGTTATGGATAACCACCGATGATGAGGGTAAAAAGGGAAATGATGATGGATGATTTATCATCAAATGATTTTATGGTATCATAAAATAGTACTCATATAGGTGCATTACATTTTGATTATTATGCTCTTGTTTGCACCATTGGGCAGTGACGTTGCTTGCAACGAGCCTTTGTAAAGTTGGTTGGTTATAGTTGGATCTATCTTAAAATTCGAAACCCATTTAAGGATAAAACAATGGTGTGAAGTTGAGGGAATATTTTATGATGTCTCTTGATTGTGCAATGCTTGTTTGAATTTTATGTTGCTGATTGCAATAATTTTGTAAAACATCATTTTAATAACCTCAAACTAGTATGCAATGGTTTTAATTTTTAAAGAAAAAGTAATCTATTATTTTACGAAATATTGGAAAAGAGTAGAAAAGATGTGTGAATATTCTAAAAACCAAAGAATTTTTGATGAATATATTTTTATGAATAAGTTTCGGTAATATCTTATTAGGAACTCTTTTACCATTTTTCCTTCATATTTGCTTATTCATGGTTGTATACTTGTTTTAGAATATAGAAATATTTCTCCTTTATCTTCTTTTAAAAGGAAAAATATTTAAAAATATTAGAACCCTACATTGAAATATTCTTGAATGATCCAAATGAAGGGAGGGAGCATGCTTTCATATTTTAATATTAAAAAGATTTATCCTCTATCTCCTTTAATAGTTTAGTAATAAAAAGGAGAAAAGGAATTCTCTCTTACTAGAAGTCGACCAATAGTAAGAGGATTATTTTATAGTTTTCTTGCGCAGATATTTTCTTGATATAAAGGAGGCATCCCAAGAGAAACCATAGGATTTTTGCATGGGAGATAAAATTAGAGGATTTTATCTTGGAAGTTTCTTTGGAGGGCTCTCACGAAGACTTGGAAAAAAAAAGGAGAAGAAGAAATCAAACTGTGGATAAGGTTGGATCCTCGATGCTCTTTGTTTGTTTGTATATTTTAGCAAATCAATTTGATAATGTTAAATTAATTTCCATGTCTTTATTATTTGATTTGGTTAATAAAAGTATACAAATTTGAATGATTTATGTAGTTCATTAAAAAACTCTTGCTTCAAGTATTACACCCCTTAAATCTATTGTTTTTATTTTTGCCAAATTAAATCCTAGAAAACCAGCACAGTTACCTATTATTTTTGACGTTCGTCAATGTAAAAGCATTGAAATTATGCTATTAAAAGTAGTTAAATTATTTACCTCTCACATAAGGTTTTAAGAGGGTAATATTTATCGATGTCGTTGAGCATGACATTGCAATCATGACTTCAACACTTAGGCAAACGTAGTCTAGGGAAGGTCGAATCGACCTTCCTTATTTATAATTCCACATGGGGGATGTTAGGGGCGTGAAGCATCTTATTATGGTGTGCACGTGTAACAAAGTGGACCACTACTCAGTGGTCTCGAAGACCATTGAGTGGGAGCTGCTGTAGGTACTACCATGTGGGAGGGTGCTACCCTCTATTAATGTGCTTGTTGATTGGATATTCATTGACCTACTTGCAACTTGTTGATTGGATGTTTGACTATCATGATTTGGTTTGATGGTTTGTTGTTTGATTGGTCGGTTATCCTGATAGTTGTACGATCGGTTGAGAAATAATGTTATAAATAATTTTTTAAATTTAAATTGAATATTAGTCCCACATGGGATGTATGTGGGCGATGGGCCCCTTTATGAAGGTCAATGCCCACATATGTAGTTATCCAAGCGTGATGGGTGCTTGGCTAAGTGTTGGATTGGCTAGGTGTTGGCTTGGCCATGGAATATTTGTATCATTGACTTCATGACCTGCCACTTGTGCTATGTTTGGCTGAATTGGTTATGTTGACTCTACTTGACCCTATCTGGACCAGTTGAATTTAGTGGTCAATTTGAGACACCCTTTTAATTTAAGGGGTTTCTAATTTTTAAAACAAATTGATTACTTTTGAAAACAAACTAGTTTTTCATGAATATTGAAGGGTTTTATACTTTTGAAAATAATCAATTTTAGGAGATAATGTATGACTCAAACTGATGTTTTTAATCCTCCTAACAAATTATGTTTTTAGTGGGGAAAATTATTTCTCTTCTAAACCTATTATTCTATGTAGAAAAGTGAAAGATAGAACCATAATGGAATGATTACCTTGTAACTTTGCTTTTAGCTATATTTTGTGGAGAAAATGATTGCTTCATACTTTGGTTTGTTCATAATTGATGGATGTAAGTTTAGGAAAATCCAGAGATTTATTTTTAGGAAAAAACATTATGAAATTATGATAGGTATTAGAGCCATTGTATTAACTTTCATCCAATTGGGTTCTCTAGCTTTAACTAAAAAGTAACTTTGGATAGCCACTAGCTTTAACTCTAGTTCATACCATCCAAAGTTAAGAATTGTAAAACTCAATATGACCTTTGCCTAGATGGGATTTCTAGGAGGTGTTTATTTTGTTGAGAGGTGTTTGGGATCCTCTCAAATCCATGTATTCTAATTTGAGTATTGATATTTCTTATAGGAGAGAATAGATAGTGAATATATTCTTAGTTAAGTAATTATGCACTCAATGGGATAGAAGAAATAGAAATTATTGCCATGTGAATTAATTGGAAAAAGCTATGATATTGCTATGCACCTTTATGATCATTAAATTGGTATTATGTTTTGGAAGGAATGGATGGGAGATCCATTATTGAAGGAATTATGAGATTCCTTCTTGAATTTGCTATGTGAAAAATGGTTGTTAAGAAAGTTAGTTGCTTTGTGAAATATTTTATGCCTTTGCTTAATGTTTTAAAAGTATGTTGCTTGTGAAATATTTGTGGTTTTTGCTTAAGGTTGTTTTGCAAAAATATTTGGTAAAAGGGAAGGATTATACTTTTGTAAGAAATGATTATTGGGGAAGAATGGATGCTGAAACCATTATTTGGAGAATATCAGGATTTCCTTTTTGATGATTTGAAATATTGATTAAGTGCTTGGATGCTTGTGGATATATTTCATGGTTTGTGCATATGTTACAAATTAGTGTATTGTTTAGCATATGTTAGCTGCATATTCATGAGTACAAGAGCCATCCTGATCCCTTAAAAACCACCACCATCATACAAGAAGAGACCAAAAAGGAGGAACTAGAAGACTTTCACTTCATACAAATGGTCTTTGAAAGGTTTATAATGTTTTATAGATCTATGTAATAAAGCTCTGATTTAACAAAAAGCTTATTGTAAATGTTAGATGTAATATTAAGGAAATATCCATTGTAATGATGTAATTGTTATTGCTATTTAAAAAGTAGAACTTGATTACCTTTTATATAAGGCTTTGGAATTATTAAATGTTAACCTTGAGATATTCTTAAATGTGTAGCCATGTAATGGTTAATTAAAAATATCTTTATGTTGCTTTAGATATATTTTGGCTTGTGTTTATCTAAATGATTAATTGATAGTGTTACATGCGTTGTTCAATTATTTAAGAAGTGAATAGACTTCTCAATGGTTATGTGATTTCCTTATTTATAAGTTAGAAATGATTCTTGAAGGTTCTTATTTAATAGAAATTGAGGGTAGATCTCTTAGAAGTTAATATTGAGAGTAGAGACTCTTAATGCATTATTTTAATCCAAAATTTATGATTATTCCCTTACTTGAGGGGATTTGTGGTAGAAAAAACTCAAGTATCCTTGCAATTGAGTACTTTGAGTGATGTAACCTAAAGGGTTACCAAAAGTAGGTTAGCTTTGGAAAGGTCCTAAGCAAGAAAGCTTGGACGTGATATCCTACTATAAAGGTATGGAATATATTTGCAAGTTTTATCTTGGCACCTTAAATGTAAGGATTGGGTGGCTATTGGTCAAATATCTGCCTAATCAATAAACACTGCGTTTATGCGCCCTAGATATGGCCAACATTGAAAGGCCGGAGGAAAGAGATGTCCTCCGTGCCAATATCCAGAGAGGGCTGGTTCCCGAACTAAATCCTAAAATGGTAAAATACTAGGGATGTAGGAAAGAATTTGGAAATAATAGAAAGAGATGGGAAATATGGCCATAGGCCGAAGTGCAAGACTAGTGTTAGACTAACTAGCAGGAAAAAATCCAAGCACAAATTAGCATTTATGAAAGCAAACAAAATAGAATAGGCTCATAATCTTGCCATAGCAACTATCAAAATGGTACTCCAACATTCACCTTCTCATTAGCAACTTTAAATCCAATGATAGAATTTAAATACAACAACAAACCAGATAGACGAATGGAAATAGAAGCACGATGTACAAAAAGTAATCACACACAAGACCACTCACGAATTTAGAAGTCTGATGCCTTCTATTAATGCAGAGAGCTTAAAGAAATCTCTCGCAAAATGTCTAACTCCCCTTTTACAATGAAATTTGCCTAGTATTTATAGAGGTTTTCGCCTCTTTCATTTAATACATATGAGAGAAGAATGTCCCGGGATCTAAGACATAATTAGCAAAATCCTCCTCGAATTCTTGGAAAATCCATTTGCCTGGGGAAAAAATTCTTGAAAATCTGAACTTCGGACGGAGGTGCGCATGTTAGGAGAAAACATTAAATTCTTTGGATCACTTCTGATACATTGGAAATCATGAAAGCCCATTTATCTTTGCCTTACTATTCGTGATCCACAAAATGGAGTAACTAAAGGCGCCCTTCATTAAATGCTAAATTCAACGTCTTGACCAAATTTTTGTTCGCTCAATTTATCTTCATCCCAGCATCAGCTTTGCCCCTTCGTAGCTTAGCAAACGCGTGCGATATTGATAAAAATATGTTCACCCAAATAAATGGTGAACGGCACGTTCACCCCTAGGGAAGGGCGAACGTGATATTTCATTGTCACAAGGTGGTTCACCCATGGGAGGGGTGAACATGATGTTCGTTCGGGTGCGTGGGCCATCAAATATTTCCAAGGCACGTTTACCCCTAAAAAGGGTGAATGACACGTTCGCCCCTAAGAAAGGGCGAACGCGATTCTATGCTCAGATAATTTCACCTTTATGCATTAAAAATAGATTCAACCCAAGAGAGAGCGAATGGGGCGTTCACCCCACCTCAAGGGCGAACATAAATATATATGAAAATATTTGCCAAATTTTCTTCGAAACTTATTTTCTTCACTCCTTTCAGATTTCAATGGATATTTCTTCTTGATTTTTATAAAGGATAAATTCAAAGGAGAATTCCTTCAAAATACATCAGATTTCTATAGACCGAATATTATTCAAAGTATTACATATGAAAGTTAAAATATATACTATCGCTTTGTACAAAAAATGGACTTAAACAATGAATACAGAATGGCCAACATTTCTTGGTGACTCACGGGATATCCAGCTCGCATGGATGCAAGCGATCCCAGGCCTTTATCCATTGGGTGTAGAGTCTGTACAGTAGATACGATCATTATGGTTGCAAACATCTCATTTTTTGGTGGCTGCCTATGCACGCTCTTGTCTCTCTACCTCCGCTGTGACTCTGAGCACTTCAACACGTTCAAATTCCTCCATCGCTTTCGTCGCTGCTTCATGATCTGCCATCACTTTCTCTTCTTGCTCTGCAATAATCTCCGAAAGGGCCTCGTAAGTGTGAACAACATCATGCCAAGCTTTGGTGGTAAATAAGCAACGAACGTTGAGAGATTCATAAATGAAGTGAAGACTTTGCACATGCATCAAGCTGAGGCGCTTTGAATGCTGGGCCAATTCATAAAGAGACAACTCCAAGTGCGTATACTTCTCCATCAGAGGCAACACTTGCGCTTCAATAAGGGGCTCATCCAAGGCGTTAATATCTATAGTATCTTCAATGAATGCACTCCAGAGCTCTTGCAATTTCTCCATAGAAAGAGGCTCACCCCATTCATCTAGGAAGGTAGTGAAGCCCAGCCGGTCAATAGTCTCAAAATGAGACATCGAAATAGTATGCTCCCACTCAATAGTATTGAGGACAACCCGCCCTTCATTTACAAGATCCATGCACTAAAAATAGCTTCGCAGGGTTACTCACGCTTGGGACCAGGCATAATCCATCTCATTGAGAGGGCGAATATGCAAAGGCATATTCAACAAAGCTTGTATCTTCATAGTTGTCTCCATATAGGGTGAAAGAAACTCCTCCATAGAATCAATCATTTGTTGCCCAAGATGGATCTGTATTTGTGCTTCCCATAAATACTGCAACACCTTGACGGTGTGTGCGGCCAACTTTATAGAATTTTGGATGGAGCGAAGGTGAATGTATCTTACACTATCATGCGAAAATCCTGCAACAGGTGTGACCTTGGCTTCAAGATGCTTCTTGAGTTCTTCTACCTGTTGTTGAAGGTTATGCATTTCAATTCGAGCAGCATCACGCTCCTTCAAGTGCACCTTGACTTGATTACACAAATACTCATTTTTAGTGGTCATTTTTTCTTCTGTCGCCTTGCTCTTGGCCAGTGCACTCTCAAACTCTAGCACTTTATCTTGCACCTAGAAATATTTTTCTTTATAGTGCTCCCCATGAAAATACAATGAGCTCATATCTACTTGCATGTTACCCATTTTTTCAATGGGATCAATCCGCGTCAGATCTTCAGTGATAGTCTCAAAAATATAATCTTCAGGCTACAACTCACCTTGGGGTTTCTGAACCAGCGGAGTGAATGTTGTCACATGAGCCTCCTTGGCAATTGGATCAAAAGCCACCTTCTTGATCGGCCGCACGAGTGCCAAAGCTTCCTTTCATCGCATACTCTTCAACCATTGGGAAGAGCTCAGGTGCGCTCGATTTAATTTTTCAACGTTTGGTTGCTTACGGGCTACCTGCACATCTGGAATAGTTTGCAGCTCCAAAAATGGTGTAAATGGGACAAAAAATTCTGAGCGACTAGGCCCAGTGGACACGGATGACATGGATTGAAGTGGAGGAATGGATACGGGAATGGTGGAAGGGAGAGAAAGGGTGGATGAAGTGGTAGACATAGGTGTGGCTGAAGTAATGCTAATCCTAGATGAAACTTGCGTACTAACAACCATAATGGTAGAAGAAGTGACGACCGAGGGAAGGGGATGAAAAAAAGGATTTGTCCCCGATGCATACGAACTAAAAGAAACGGAGGACAAAGGAGCGGGAATGAAAGAAGGAGCAATAGTGATTTCAAAAACAGAAGAAGTAGAAGCAGAAGAGGGAACCATGGAAAATGAAATGGAAGGAATACCAAAGGATGGAGAGATAGAAAGTGGAGGGGACAAAAATGTAACAGATGGGACCGAAGAAGAAATCATTGCGTGCTCGATGAGATAAAGGGAAGAAGAGGGAAAAGATGATGTACCTTGGGGTGCAAGCACCACTTGTTCTATGGATGGGGGGTTGCGCAATTGCTTCCTCTTCTTGATTTACCTCTTGTTCACCGACATTGAGGGCTATTTCCTCATTCAAAATCTCAACATGAGAATTTTTAGAAAGTTGCTCCTCCTCTTGCTACGCCATCGAAAAAATTTGCGCTACTGAAGTAGGGAGCTCAACATTGGGTGAAGGGTTCACTATCGATATAGAGGCGACTGTGGAACTTGACGTAGTAGGAATCATAGTACCCAAAGACATGGGCGTTGTAACAATGAATGTAGTGGCCACGCCAATGAGAGGTCATTTAGCTACTTTAGGAAATGGAGGTGCCATCGACTGTCTCTGCTGCTTGGGCATGGGAGCCTCCTCCTGAGGGTGCTTCATTCTTTGAGACCACCTTTGGAAAACATATTGTTGTTCTTCTTATTCTTATTCATCCTTGGCTTCATCCTCAACCGTAGGACTCTCCTCCTCAGGTTTTCTTTTGCCACTTTCGGACTGCTAAAAAATTTGTGGTAAAATAGTGGCAAAAGCAACGGGTTGATAGGACTCCACGAACCTATCGTAAACTTCAAAAAATTGGGTATCAAGCTTCAACCCGTAAGAAGCATACAAATTCCTTCGATGAATGTGCATCACCCACCAGTTCATAATTTTATCCTCCTTCCAATCAGGATTTTCTTCTTTGATAGTTATGAACAGAACCGAAGGAGGAATATGTGTTGTATTCTTCTCTGGATTATTCTCCGCTTCCTGTTCATAGTGATCATGCCATGGAGGAAGGGAGGACATCTTCTCTATATGTCAATACATGTATAGCCCATAAAAATTATTTTGCTACTTTTGAATATCCAGGTGCGGGCAACAATGAAAGGTCTTTGCCTTAATAAGTTCCAAAATTTTTTTGAGTGGGTCGTATCGCCAACGCTGCGGCAACTCAATTAGTCCCAGGTCTTGAAGCGCCACCGTCAGAAGGTGATTTTTCCCAATCTGGTTCACTTCTATACTTATGAACTTAAAAGGCATAGTACAAGTTGTCCTTTTTCCTCATGCATAGTCGTATATATCATTGATATAATCCATTTTGTGCACAACTTCCATTGCAAAAATGTGTGTAGTAGCGAAACAAAAATGGTTTACCTGTATATCCAAAAATTTGAACAACCATGCCCTGAGTGAGCAAAAATACGTCGCACTTCTCCTATGAAACAACAATATCTCTCAAGTCATGCGACACTCGGTCACAACTACCACAAAGCAATTTATTGGTAGGTCCCAAAAACCAGCTATTAAAGTTGTAGACAAACTCTTTCTTCGTTAACACCTGAGTCCACTTATAAACCAGTAGGAGCTCATTATTTTTTCCCATATGCATAACAACAATAAAAGAAAAATGTCGCTGCATCTGGAAGAAGAAGAACCATACCAGCAACGAAGTGTACCTAAATGATATGGACTTTCCTTCTTGCAATTTTTGCAACTGTGAATTGATTCTTCAAGAAATAAATTCGGCCCAATCAAAATAAATCAGATTTCCACCCTGCCTCATAGCAGTGGGAGAATAAAATTCCACCTTGCAAATACATTGAGCCATATATGCCTGCCATTTATGCACCATTTCATTTGAGGGTAACCCAAAAATCTAGGCAAGCATGGAATAGATGTCCTGGCACTTGAACTTTGAAAGAGGTTTAGGCAAATTCAGCAGCTGCCCCATCTATGGCTCCTTGACGAGCTGAGTTTCCATGAATTGTCTCATAGTAACTATGGAAACATACCTATCCTCTTGCTCATCTGTATGAATTTTCTTTCTTAATGCATAACTTGGCACGTTCACCCCACAGGAAAAAGCCTCTCAGACCTCGTCCGATGTAATCATAAATAGAATCTCTTTCTTGGCATTTTGGATGGCCCTAGTAGAGGAGTCATAAAATTGTACGATTAACTAAATAAGCTCGGGGTATGGATGCATGGGTGAACAAAGATACCATGAAAGCTATGAATTGTGAGGCATTGTGAGCCAAATATTGTAGGAAACCCCCTAACTCACTACAAATTTGACCTCTTGCATCAACCAGTCAACTCCCTTATGCGTGATCAAATAATCACCAATTTCAGCAATTTTATCTTCATAGGGATCCAGGTCAACATAATAATTCTTCCAGGATTTATTAGCCCTCGAAATTCTTTCTCGTTTCTTATATGGCTTCGCTTCTACAACTTCCTATGCCTATTTTGGTTCTTTACTACATCTGCCCATATTGCCAGATAAAAAGCTACAACACTTCTACAATTTCCTACTCCGAGACTTTCGAAAACTCCTCTGCACTTCGAAACACAGGATACAAAGAAGAAAATTTTTAAAAATAAGGAAAAATAAAATTTGCCCTTTACCTCCCGAAATTTATAGAGGTGCTATCAACTGTTGTAGTAATTATAGAATTAAATGTAGGCATGTATTTGGAGAGAAATATTCTTTGAAAAACTGCTCAAACGTCCTTTCCAAGGCATTAAAAATCCTCTTCTCTGATTTGCCACCAGATTATCTTGAAAAATAGTGCCCTCTGCACTGTGCAATCTTATAGAAAAATGTGCCCTGGTACCATAAGCTTGTTAGGGAAACCAACCCAGCTGTTAATTACCAAATCATCAATTTTGATTGTTGCCTTGAAAAGCTCAATCCGAGGACCTTCAACATTGGAAATTTATCACTTGAATTCGGCGCCCACTACTTCCAATTATCGCCATGTAACCCTGGGGTAAATTATTTTTTCAAATGCACCATTGATAACACCTTCTTCACAAAATCCTTTAGAGCGCTTATAATTCCATGGGCGATTGAGTTTTTTTTTTTTATATATTTTATTTTATTATTATTTATTTTTCAAATATGACATCATCAAAGCACATTCACCCTAAAGATAGGTTAACATGGAATTCGCCCCTTGCATAAGGTGCACGTGAAGCTTTTAAACATCACCACTCAAGAAAATTTAACGATCATTTATTTCTTAAATCTAGAAAGATATATATTTACACATATGTAAAATTGTTCAAAACACAAAAATATTTACATATATACAAGATGTTACCTTTGATTTGAAATTATGAAATGTAGGCCTTCAAATGAAGGCCATTCATTGGAATAGGAAGCTCATACCCTTCCATGTCACAAATTCAGAATGCATTAGAAGAGGTGACAACAGAAATCCGAAAAGGTCCTTCCCATATTGCATTAAACTTATGATGTTTTTTAAGCTTAGATTTCTTTTCGTTCCATTTTAATACCAAATCGCCTACTTGGAAGCTTCGATCAGATGTTCTTTTCCTGAACCACTTCCTCATCTCCGTCGCATGTTCTACAAAAGCATGGTAAGCTAGCTTCCTTTTTTCTTCTAATTGCAACAACTATGCCAGTATTGCCTCCATAGGATTATTTTCTTTGTTTTCATCCTGGAACATCTGCAACATTTGGAGCACAGGAAGCTCAATGTGAGTAGGAAGGATAGCTTCTTTCACATAAACCAAAGCATATGGGGAGGTTTTTATAGACTTCTTCACTGAAATGTGGTCAACCCAAAGTGTCTGATTTAATAACAAATGCCAACTTCTCTTATTGTCGCCCATTATTATTTTCAAAATACAAAGCAAATTTCTATTGGTAGACTCAGCCAATCTATTCCCCAATGGATAATAATTGGAATATGTCTTCAAGTAAATACCATATCTACTAGCGAATTCTATAATTTTAGCTCCAATTAAGGGAGTATTATTGGCAATGACTAAAGAATATGGTATACCAAAACGGGTGATGAGGCTTTCCATAAAAGAAATAACAGTCGCCTGATCTGCTTTCTTGGTGGGTATAGCTTTCGCCCATCTGGTGAAGTAGTATGTCGAGGTCAAAATATATTTATGTTCCACATAGGAGTGTAGATCAATAACTCCTATAAAATCGAGACCCCACTTTTGAAGGGGTGCTTCCACCTGGATCGGATGCAACGGTGATTCTACTTTCCTAACTCGACTGACATATCTTTAACAACTATCACACTACTGGTTTATCTTGTGTGAATCAACGAATAGAGTGGGCCAATAATACCCCGCTCAAATAATTTTTAGAGCCATAGGTCTGCTTGCATAATGCTCTCCTGATAGCCCAAAATGGAACTCTTATAAAATTTTTCCTTTCTTAGAATATTTTACACATCTAAGGAGTATACCATCAATATTATTATAATATAGTCCATTGGGCAATGATACATACCTGAGCGCCTGCAATCTGAATATTCGATGCTATGAAGGGCTAATGTGACTAGGACACCTTCTAGAATTAAAATACTCAATGAGTTCCTCGGTCCACTCTTTGTCGCCTGCTGCACTATTCACACAAATCACATCTTCATGACTTGTCTCAACAACAGTGCTTTTGACCAATTCTTGACACAAAGCGCGCACACAAACCAATTTCACTGGCTTGATCTCTACATCATACACCTGGATCTTGGAGATCCATCCGACCCTCTTATCACCTTGTTCTCCTTGAATTATAAAATTTTGAACGTCAGGATGAATGACGTAAACCACAGTCTTGCTCTGAGAAATAAAGTGGTGAAACTTCCTCAATGCTTTCATAACTGCATAAACCTGTTTCTCTATAAAGTTGTACTTTTCCTGGTGTGGTGCTATAACCTAGCTTAGAAAAGTGATAGGCTTTTCTTTGCCATCATCTTGTTTTTGTGTTAGCATGATAGCATAGATCTCCTGCTCATATACTGCATAAAGTATAGATCTCCTGGTCATCCCAACTGTAATACTCCTAGACTTCTCCTCATATAATCCATTCCAATTACCTTGCATACTACCTTCGACATGACAATAGTGGCAGCACTAGAGTTGATCATACAATTATGCATAATCCACCCTTCCATTATCAAAGATAAGTAAAACGAGGGAGACCAATTTTTACCTATCACCAAAGTAGCAAGCGCTTGAGCCAAGACTGTTTGCAAACAATATTTATTTTGGTATTTGGCGGTCTTCAAAGATTCTTACAAAAAATCAATCTGCCCAGGTAATTGCAATGCATCATACAAGCTAATCCTTGTTGGGATTTTATTCATTTCTTCCACGATACTATAGCCATGAGTAGGTGAGACCTTTTCTTCTAGAGGCCACTCATACTTATCTCAATACTGCTACGTAGCCTCTACTCTTTGCCTTTTTTCCAAGGAAGGATACTTGAGTCTTTCCTTAGCTTGATCTTCTTTTTTGCTAGGAATTCGAAGGTTGAGCTTGCGCTTTATCTTGTGTTTGCCTAGGTGATGAATTTTTTGACTTGTCAGCATCAAGAATCTTTATCGAGGATGCCCGCTTCTCTCCTATGCTTTTGGAGCCGTAGGTACTTTCAAAGGTTGCAAGTTTGTAGGGTCGACAGTCACTGGCCTCTTTCGAGACCTAGTGATAACTGAAACTTGCTCTAGAGACGACACCATACAATTATGCTCCACTTCTCGAATCATATTAACTTGCTCGCCTGAATAAATTTTTGCTAATGTATAAACATAGTTCAGATGCAACATACATGTATCTTCACCATGAGGATCATTACATGTAGAACACCAATATGTCCTTTCAGACACATTAACCTCATCATTTTCTTACATCATGGTGTTTTTATTAGCTCCCTTGCTGATAGATGCTTGCTCCCAGGTGATTGGTGGAGTCTGAAACCTTCTTGATTAGAACTCAACCTTGGCTTGCTTCTTCCTCACAATGGTAAGCTCATTGGATATCGTCCTCAAAGCCGCATTATTGGATTTTACTTCTTGTAACAAGGCCATGAGGGGATCTGTATTGGGTGATGGAGTTGGCATTGGCAATGGCAAGGGCACTTGCAACACAGGTAAGGGTAAAGGGGTTGGAGGTACTGGCAATGTTGAAAAATAAACGGATGAAGGCTGTGATGGTACTAAAAAAATAAGAAATTATGGGAAGCTCATAGCAGATGAATTTGGGACAGGGATAGGAGTTACTTGAGGGGAGCCCGAATTCCATGAAGGGACAGAATACACTGAAGACATAGGCTACAAAAATGCATTAGAGTAAAGATATTGTGGTAGATGAGGGAGAATAGGCATCGTTGCCTTCGGAGGAAGCCTACCTACAAAAATAAAATCTGATTCGGCATTTTGAGCTTGTATATAGAGATCCAGGAATGTGGTCACATTGGCCTAGCACATCGCCATACTAATATCAGTATTGAGTGCTCGAAGATAATGAAATGCGACTTGATTATGGGTCGACTATAAACCATATGGAACCCTCTACCAGCTTCGCGTAAATTGAACGTTAAAATCTACAAGTTCCTCTTGTAGATGTATTTGAATCAAGGTGAACTAGTGCAATAGAGAATATGGATCAGCTTGCTCATGGAAATTCTTAATCAATAATTTTGCCAATTGATACCATGAGGTAATGGTACCAGGCTACAAAGATCGATACCAATACAGTAATTTCCCTCTTAATGACAAGACCAAAAGTTTTATCATCACATCCTCATCAGTTATATCATGAATAGTTGCAAGAGAGGCCACATCTTGGATATGCTCATATGCAATTTTTCCAGTACCATCATATGTGGGTAAAGCCTTCAGAGCAGCTTCAGGTACGAGATTTTGTGCTTGCAAATTCAGCACTCTTGAGCTATTCCAAGCTAGAATCTGCCTTGGAAGCTGTTGTTGATGTGGTGGAGGATTCTAAGCCATGTGAACAAGAATATGGGGAGTATGCTGTAGGGCGCTAGTGGTTGTACTAGGTGAAGGCTGAGGAAAATTGTTGGTAGTACTTACAGGACTTAAGGAGTGAAAAACACACCAGCTAACCGAGAAGATGAAATAGATTGTATGGATGGGATATGAGGAAGTGAAGACGTCTATCAAAAAGTGGCTATTTGAGGATGCTCTCCAAGCCTTTGAATGTCTAGTTCATAAAATATAATATTATTATCAGTAATGTTGGCTTTTGATCTTGTATTCATGAGAAACAACTTTCATCGTCTTCACGCTTACAAAGTTCTGGGTAAAAATTGAGTCGCTAGATGTTATAATATCAAGCAGGAAGACAAAAACCAAACCTAGCACTGCTGAAAGTGAAACCTTGAAAGTCCCACCGAGTGTCAGAGAGGTCTGGTTCTTGAACTAAATCCTACAATGGTAAAATACTAGGGATGCAGGAAAGAAATTGGAAATAATAGAAAGAGATGGGAAATATGGCCACAGGCCAAAGTGCAGGATTGGTGTTAGACTAACTAGCAGGAAAAAACCCAAGCACAAATTAGCATTTATGAAAGAAAATAGAATAGAATAGGCTCATAATATTGCCATAGAAACTATCAAAATGGTACTCCAACATTCACCTTCTCATTAGCAACTTTAAATCCAATGTCAAAATTTAAATACAACAACAAACCAGATAGACGAATAGAAATAGAAGTACAATGTACAGAAAGTAATCACACACAAGACCACTCATGAATTCAGAAGTCTGATGCCTTCTATTAATGCAGAGAGCTTAAAGAAATCTCTCGAAAAATGTCTAACTCCATTTTACAATGAAATTTGTCTAGTATTTATAGAGGTTTTTGCCTCTTTCATTTAATACATATGAGAGAAGAATGTCCCGGGATCAAAGACATAATCAGCGAAATCCTCCTTGAATTCTTGGAAAATCCATTCACCTGGGGAACAAATTATTGAAAATCTAAACTTCGGACAGAGGTGCGCATGTTAGGAGAAAACATTAAATTATTTGGATCGCTTCTGATACATTAGAAATCATGAAATTCCATTTATCTTTGCCTTCCTCTTCGTGATGCAAAAAATGGAGTAACTAAATATGCCCTTTATTAAATACAAAATTCAGCGTCTTGAACAAATTCCTGTTCGCTTAATTTATCTTCACCCCAACATCAGCTTCGACCCTTCGCAACTTAGTAGGTGTGCGTGATATTAATAAACAATGTATTCGCCCCTAGGAAAGGTGAACGACACATTCACCCCTAGGGAAGGGTGAACATGATATTTCATTGTCATAAGGTGGTTCACCCATGGGAGAGATGAATGTGATGTTTGTTCGGGCGCGTGGGCCATCAAATATTTCCAAGGCGCGTTCACCCCTAAAAAGGACGAATAACACATTCGCCCCTAAGAAAGGGCAAATGTGATTCTATGCTTAGATAATTTTACCTTTATGCATTAAAAATAGATTCACCCCAAGAAAAGGTGAATGGGGCATTCACCCCACCTCAAGAGTGAACATAAATATATATGAATATTTTTGCCAAATTTTCTCCAGAATTTATTTTCTTCACTCCTTTTGGATTTCAATGGATATTTCCTCTTGATTTTTACAAAGGATAAATTCAAATAAGAATTCCTTCAAAATACATCAGATTTTTATGTATATATTATTCAAACTATTACATATGAAAGTTAAAATATATACTATCTCTTCGTACAAAAATTGAATTTTAGGACTTAAACAAAAATTTCCCAATGAATACAAAATGGCCAACAATGGCCAATCTATTCACCAAGGTAAGTGATAAATACCTTAATTAGCTAGTTTAGTAATTAAGCACTAAGTACTAGATATCTCACTATGGAGGTGTAGGTATCTAGGCTTCAAGACACTTATATAAGTTATTAAAGGATCTAGCTAATTCTGACCACTTGAGTGTCATCTGCATCGACTAGTTCTTAATTGTGGTATACCTTGTGATGAGAAATTAAAGAGGAATAAGTATATGTGAACTATATATAATGAACTTAACTTTTGTTAATATAAAAAATTATCTTTCAATGAGGTTAAGTAACAAAAGTGGTTTGTTACAATTGATAATAGTTAGGGTTGTTACAACAATGTTTTAAGTAAACATACTACCTTTAGATATTGCTTAATGATGTTGCTGGTTGAATGGCATTGGATTGCTTGTTAATCAATCACCTGATGATGATTGAGGCTGCCCTATCACAGTACTTCCTTGCAAAGTTTCCCCTGTGCTTCATCGATTTAAATGATCAATTCAATGGTAGAAACCTTTGTGCCAAGCTATTATACCTTAGATCCACCTAAAATGATGTTTAAATTCTTATATATGAGATTTAGGAGCCTTCTTCGGAGGTCTAAGGCCTCTGCATGTTGGTACCTGAGTGGTCGAAGCATGCTCATTCATGCTCAACCTCGTTTTAGAAGACCTGATTGCCTTCCACAAGCATTATCCCACATGGGACGTACTCTAGCGGTAAGGATTTAAAGGGAGCTTGGATCCCTAAGCCTTTCAACCACCAAGTGGTGGTCAAGAAATCGATCCACTTGGTGGCCGACTAACTACCAATTGGAGGCACACATGGTATATATTTTCTTTATGTTGCTACTTGGTTGCTTGTCCTTACCCCAATGTTGCCACTTGGGTTCTTATTATTTTTTGGATCCTATGTGTTTGTAAGGGTAGTTTAAACCTCTTTTGTTTCTTCTATGGGATCAATTTATCCCATATTGATCATGTGGGAGATCAAGTGGGATATAAAAGGGGAGTCACTTCCCTTAATGGGTGACCACCATTTGATGGTCTAGGTGGCCATCAAGCGGGGGCCACTCCATGCTAATTGAGGGTGTATGATTGGACACATGGCTATATTTGGTTGGTTGTTGTTAATGGACTAGCCTATGTTACTATTGTTTTACCACGTGGATGCATGTTGACTATCGGTTTAGACCGCATTGGTTTCTTGGCGTGGTATAAAAAACATATTTTTTCAATTTGTGAGTGGTATTTATCCCACATGATCCCTATGGGAGCATGTGAGGATAAACATATAGGGTAGCACTCCCCTACTAGCCTAACCTCCAAGAAGTGGTCAAGGTAGGCCTTGTTTGGTGGAGGTCGAGGTAGAGCATCAGTGGTGGATACCTCATTGATTGTTGACTTGGAATCCTCATTGACTGTTTGACTTGCCTAAAAATTAGATTGATTGGATTGAAATCTTGTTTGACTGTTGAATTATGTTGACCATATTTTATCACCCTTTTGAATAATTGAAACCCTTTTTATTTTTGAGGATTTGGCTCAGCTTGAAACCTTTATTTTTTTAATTTAACCCTAGGTTTTTGGAGACTAAAATCTAGAGGAAACAAATCTATTTTTTCAATGAAGGATAGGTCAAATTGGGTGTCTTAAACTATAGTCAATATTTTTATTGGACAATTTTGAGGAGAAATTGTAAGACAACTTTAGGATAATTTTGTGGAGAAATTGTAGGAAAATTATTAGATAATTTTGAGGAAAATTTGTAGGACAAATATAGGATAATTTTGTGGAGAAATTGTAGGAAAATTAATGAATAATTTTGTGGAGAAATTGTAGGAAAATTAATGAATAATTTTGTGGAAAAATTGTAAGATAACCTTAGAGCAATTTGGTAGAGAAATTGTATGTTAACTGGGTTAATTTTGTGGGAAAATTGAATGTTAGACGAAGGAATATCCGGGCGCGGGCAACAATGAAAGGTCTTTGCCTTAATAAATTCCAATTTTTTTTTGAGTGGGTCATATCGCCAACACTACGACAACTCAATTAGTCCCAGGTCCTGAAGCGCCATCGTCAGAAGGCGATTTTACCCAACCTAGTTCACTTCTATACTTCTAAACTTAAAAGGTGTAATACAAGTTGTCCTTTTTCCTCATCTAGAGTCGTATATGTCATTGATATAATCCATATGGCGCATAACTTCCATTGCAAAAATGTGCATAGTAGCAAAAAAAATGGTTTACCTGTATATCCAAAAATTTGAACAACCATGCCCAGAGTGAGAAAAAATACGTCACCCTTCTCCTCTGAAACAACAACATCTCTCAAGTCATGCGACACTTGGTCACAACTGCCACAAAGAAATTCAATGGCAGGGCCCAAAAACCAGCTACTAAAGTTGTAGACAAACTCTTTCTTCGTAAACACTTGAGTCCACTTATAAACCAACAGGGGCTCATTATTTTTGCCCGTCTGTATAACAAAAATAAAATAAAAATGTCGTTGCATCTGGAAGAAGAAGAACCATACCGGTAGCGAAGTGTACCAAAATGATCTGGACTTTCCTTCTTGCAATTTTTGCAATTGCGAATAGATTCTTCGAGAAATAAATTCGGCCCAATCAAAATAAATCAGATTTCCACCCTACCTCATAGTAGTGGGAGAATAAAATTCCACCTTGCAAATATATTGAGCCATAGCTGCTTGCCATTTATGCACCATTTTATTTGAGGGCAACCCAACAATCTAGGAAAGCATGGAATAGATGTCTTGGCACTTGAACTCTGAAAGAGGTTTAGGCAAATTCGACAGCTGCCCCATCTGTGGCTCCTTGATAAGCTGAGTTTCCATGAATTGTCTCATAGTAACTATGGAAAAATACCTATCCTCTTGCTCATCCGTATGAATTTTCTTGCTTACTGCATAACTTGGCACGTTCACCCCATAGGCAAAAGCCTCTTAGACCTCAACCGGTGTAATCGTAAATAGAATCTCTTTCCTAGCATTTTGGATGGCCCTAGTAGAGGAGTGATAAAATTGTACAATTAACTGAATAAGCTCGGGGCATGGGTGCACGGGCGAATAAAGATACCATGAAAGCTGGGAATTGTGAGGCATTCTGAGCCAAATATTGTGGGAAGCCCCCTGAATCACTACAACTTTGACCTCTTGCCTCAATCGGTCAACTCCCTTATGCGTGATCAAATAATCACCAATTTTAGCCTTTTTATCTTAGCTAGGCTTTCTTAGCCCTCAAAATTCTTTCTTGTTTCTTATATGGCTTTGCTTCTATAACTTCCTGCACCTATTTTGGTTCTTTACTACATCTGCCCATATTTTCAGATAAAAAGCTACGACACTTCTATAATTTTCTACTTCGAGACTTTCGAAAACTCCTCTGCACTTCGAAACATAGGATACAAAGAAGCAAAAATTTAAAAAATAAGGAAAAACAAAATTTTCCCTTTACCTCCTAAAATTTATAGAGGTGCTATCAACTATTGTAGTAATTATAGAATTAAATGCAGGCACATATTTGGAGAGAAATATTCTTTGAAAAATTGCTCAAACGTCCTTTCCAAGGCGTAAAAAATCCTCTTCTCTGATTTACCACCAGATTCTATTGAAAAATAGTGCCCTCTGCACTATGCAATCTTATAGAAAAATGTGCTCTAGCACCAGAAGCTTGTTAGG
Source organism: Wollemia nobilis (assembly GCA_028583015.1). Taxonomy (NCBI): domain Eukaryota; kingdom Viridiplantae; phylum Streptophyta; class Pinopsida; order Araucariales; family Araucariaceae; genus Wollemia; species Wollemia nobilis. The sequence goes on along the minus strand of JAQPPZ010002441.1, from coordinate 6,485,270 downwards.
GAAACCAACCCAGCTGTTAATTACAAAATCATCAATTTTGATTGTTGCCTTGAAAAGCTCAATCCGAGGGCCTTCCACGTTGGAAATTTATTACTTGAATTCGACGCCCACTACTTTCGATTATCGCCACGTAACCTTGGGGAAAATTAGTTTTCCAAACATACCATTGATAAAACCTTCTTTAGCAAATCCTTTCGAGCGCTTATAATTCCATGGGCGATTTAGTTTTTTATTTTTATTTTATTATTATTATTATTTTTTTAGATATGACGTCATCAAAGTGCGTTCGCCCTAAAGATAGGTGAACATGGTGTTCGTCCCTTGCATAAGGTGCACACGAGGCTTTTAAACATCACCACTCAAGAAACTTTAACGGTCATTTATTTCTTAAATCTAGAAAGATATATATTTACACATATGTAAAATTGTTCAAAACACGAAAATATTTACATATATACAAGATGTTACATTTGATTTGAAATTATGAAATGTATGCCTTCAAATGAATGCCATTCACTGGAATAGGAAACTCATACTATTCCATTTTATAAAATTGGAATGCATTAGAAGAGGTGACAGCAGAAATTCGAAAAGGTCCTTCCCATATTGCATCAAAATTATGATGTTTTCCAAGCTTAGATTTCTTTTCGTTCCATTTTAATACCAAATCGCTTGCCTGGAAGCTTCGATCAGATGTTCTTTTCTCGAACCAATTCCTCATATATGCCACATGTTCTACGAAAGCATGGTAAGCTAGCTTCCTTTCTTCTTCTAATTGCAACAACTATACCAGTATTGCCTCCATAGGATTATTTTCTTTGTTTTCATCCTAGAACATCTGCAACATTTGGAGCATAGGAAGCTCAATGTGAGTAGGAAGGATAACTTCTTTCCCATAAACCAAAGCATATGGGAAGGTTTTTATATACTTATTCACTGAAATTTGGTCAACCCAAAGTGCATGATTTAATAACAGATGCCAACTTCTCTTATTGTCGCCCATTATTCTTTTCAAAATATGAAGCAAATTTTATTGGTAGACTCAACCAATCTATTCCCTAGTGGGTAATAATTTGAAGATGTCTTCAAGTAAATACCATATCTACTAGAAAATTCTATAATTTTGGCTCCAATTAAGGGAGTACCATTTTCAATGACTAAAGAATCCGGTATACCAAAATGGGTGATGAGGCTTTCCATAAAATAAATAACAGTTGCCTGATCTGCTTTCTTGGTGGGTATAGCTTTCGCCCATCTGGTGAAGTAGTCTATCACGGTCAAAATATATTTATGTTCCACATAGGAGTGCAGATCAATAACTCCTATAAAATCGAGATCCCATTGTTGAAAGAGTGCTTCCAACCAGATCAGATGCAGTGGTGATGCTCCTTTCCTAACTCGACCCACATATCTTTGACAACTGTCACACTACTGGCTTATCTTGTGTGAATCAATGAACAGAGTGGGCCAATAATACCTCGCTCGAATAATTTTTAGAGCTGTAGGTTTGCATGCATAATGCCCTCCTGATAGCCCGAAATGGAACTCTTCCAAAAATTTTCCCTTCTCAGAATATTTTATACATCTAAGGAGTATACCATCAATATTATTATAATATAGTCCATTGGGCAACAGTACATACCTGAGCGCCTGTAATCTGAACCTTCAGTGCTATCAAGGGCTAATGCGGCTAGGACACCTTCCAGAAGTAAAATACTCAATGAGTTCCTTAGTCCACTCTTTGTCACCTGCTGCACTATTCACATAAATCACATCTTCATGACTTGTCTCAAAAATAGTGCTTTTGACCAACTCCTGACATAGAGCATGCACACAAACCAATTTCATTGGCTTGATCTCTACATCATACTACTGGATCTTCGAGATCCATCCGACCCTCTTATCACCCAGTTCTCCTTGAATTATAAAATTTTGAACGTCAGGATGATTGACGTAAACCACAGTATTACTCTGAGAAAGAAAGTGGTGAAACTTCCTCAATGCTTTCATAACTGCATAAACCTACTTCTCTATAAAGTTGTACTTTTCTTGGTATGGTGCTATAACCTGGATTAGAAAAGTGATAGGCTTTTATTTGCCATAATCTTGTTTTTGTGTTACATTGACAACATAGCTCTCCTGCTCACCTACTACATAAAGTATAAAGTCTTTGGAGTAGTCAGGGTTGCTCACCTACTGTATCTTCCAAGTTATGAACAAGAAAGAATGGGTAGGGAATCTATTCCTTGAAGGAGTTTATGGAGTTCTCTCTTTCTTGGAATAGAAGTGTTTGTAATTGTAATTGTTCTAATAAAGGAATATATTTTCGTGAAAAAAAGGTATGTGATAAAATAATGAGTGTGGAATTATTTCTTGGGAAATTATGGGGTTTCCTTAATTTGTTGAAATGAATGTATAATGCATGGTTACATTATGGTGAATGTTTGTTGCATGGTTGCATTCAAATGATAAAATGCATACATTGCTTTATGATAGACTATTTAGCAAAAGTGCATTTAAGAGAAAACTACATGAATATCATGAGTTGTCTTGATCCCTTACCAACATAAATCGAGCGATGAAGAGGTAATATGGATGAGTGAATACTTATACAATTCAGACATTGATTCCTTTGACATGTATTGTATTAAGGCTTTCATGATGGAAAGCTTATTGTAAAAGATATTTCTAGCATGAGTATTATTTTGTAATATGGAATGGATGTATTGCTTTACTCTCTATAAGATATGTAAATGATGGAATTCCAGTTATGCTCAAAATATGTATGATGTAGCTTTGTACTCCAATTTATGGTGTTATATTAATCATCATGTTTAATGGATTAATAAATAAAATAGGGATTGCATATTATTTAAGTGACTTCTTAATGAAGAGATAGATTTTAAAATTGTTTAAGTCCATGGAATTAAATAAACATCCTATTTATGTATTTGAGAGAGATGTTCAAAGAATGAATGATAGAGTTTATACATGAGGTAATTATGTAAAGGTAATACCTGGAATGTTTACATAAGTTACAAGTGGAGAGCGAAAATAAAGTGGGACCCAAAGAAGGTAATATTTGGAAGATCTAGTTTATATATTATCTCCTATTGTGAAAGTTAGGAGAGTCTTATGCAAGTAAGCTAGGTGTTAGACAATAGATGGTCTATATGAGTTTATCATTAGAAAATGATAACCACCTTAGCTACCCCATTGTGTAAAGAGGGTAACAAAGCACTATAAATAATAGATACCCCATCTTAGTGATGCATGTTGGAAATTTGAGTTAATTTGAGGCATTTTATGTTGTCATTGATGTCACATGGATCACATTTGGTTTTGGTGGCCAAAATATTTCATAAATAAGCATTTATGATATTTTGGAAAGCATGGATATTTACTAAGGTTTTTATGAAAACCAAGGTAGGCAAAATAAAAGGTTTTATTTAAAACCATGGTGGGCTTATGTGGAAAGGGCTTTTCTTAAAAGCCAAGGTGGAATTTTGTTTCATCGAAAAAGGACCTCCGGTGATGAAGATATTAAAGTTTAAAGTTTAAGTTTAAATTAATGGAGGGCCGACCTATGTGCAATTAATGGAGGTTGGCATATATATATATATATATATATATATATATATATGTATTATTTGTAAAGGTTTCAATTTATTTTGGAAAGTGGGCATATTATATATCGTCGGAAAGCTTATTTTGAGGGCTATTTGACTAACTTATTTAGAAGGAGAAATAAGGTGTGTGTAAAGAGATATTTCTGATTTTGCAAAGGGGTTCCAAAAGTGAAGTTTGCCTTGTTCTTTTTCAAGAGGATTAATTCTTTCATGAGGTGACAAGGTATGCAATATTGTGATTTATTTTATTTTATGGTATAAGTGGTTTTGGGAGTGAAAAGGTTATGCAATGTTTTGATTTATTTTATTTTATGGTACAAGTGGTTTTAGGAGAGATAAGGAAGTTGTGCAATTAAAGGCCTTGGTGATGATTATTGAAAAGTGGAGTAATGTTGATTATTTTGTGATCTACTAACCCTTGTGAAGATTGGAAAAAGAATTTTGTGATTGTGGCAGATTTACAAAGAGGTTTTTTCATCTTCATAAAAGGTATGGGCACATTCTCCTATTGATTGTTTATGGTGGTTGATTTCTGAAATATCATTGGAGGGAAAAGGATTGTTTGTGGTTTCCTTTTCGAAAGTGGTTGGTTGAATGCTTCAAGGTTTTCTGAATTGAGAGTTGTGTCTAAACCTTGTTTTATAAGCATAGTTGTTGAAGCCCATTGGTTGTGAAAGAACTTGAGTTAGAAAAGAACATGAGTATCATTGTTATGTGAGATTTGTGGTTGAGCATTGTTGGAAACATTTGAGTTGGTTGATACATACTTGGACTAGGGTTGTGTGAGAAAGAGTTGTTCCTTGTGATGATTGGTTGAGTTGAGTTGATTGAGCCTAGTCAAGTGATGTGTGAAGTGATTGTTCAAGTTCTATGAAACAAACTATTCCATCATTCTATGTTGAGTTGAGATTAAGGTTAGAACATATTGAGTCTCTAACAATTCTCTTTATGGTTCTATAATACTTGAATTGAGTTGAGGTTGATTTGAGTTGAGAGTAAGATTAGAACATATTGAGTCTCTAACAATTCTCTTTATGCTTCTATGAGTTGATTTGAGTTGAGTTGAGATTGATTTGGGTTGAGAGTGAGTTTAGAACATATTGAGTCTCTAACAATTCTCTTTATGCTTCTATGAGTTGAGTTGAGATTGATTTGGGTTGAGAGTGAGATTAGAACATATTGAGTCTCTAACAATTCTCTTTATGCTTCTATGAAGTTAATTTGAGTTGAGATTGCCATTCATTGTTGAGTTCATTTTGAGTACTACTTGAGCATGATTGATTGAGCCTTTGAGAAGGCCTTTGGGACAGATTTGAGGATAGTGTTGGGACAGATTTGAGGACAGTGTTTGGACAAGTTCTTAGTGAGCTTGTTGGAGCAGATTTGGGCAAGTTCTTGGTGAGCTTGCTAGAGCAGATTTGGGCAAGTTCTTGGTGAGCTTGCTAGAGCAGATTTGGGCAAGTTCTTGGTGAGCTTGCTAGAGCAGATTTGGGCAAGTTCTTGGTGAGCTTGCTAGAGCAGATTTGGGCAAGTTCTTGGTGAGCTTGCTAGTGCATATTTGGACAAGTTCTGTGTGAGCTTGTTAAGCAGTTTCTGTGTGAGCCTATTGAGTAGGTTCTTAGTGAGCCTATTGATAGAGCTTTGGAGGTGATAGAGTACAGAGGATAAAGTCTCAGTGGATAGAGATCCAGCAGCCAACACAGTTGAAGACAGATATGAGTGAGGAGTCTTCAAGTGGAGAGAGGTCCACCAGTTAGTGCAGTAGAGAGACAGAGTCTTCTAGAAGATCACATAGCTAGAGCAGAAGGGGAAAGAGTTCTCCTATGGAAGAGATCCACGAACTTGAGATTAGGGGATCAACATCTCCTTTGGATAGAGATCCATAAACATTGTAATTGGGAGTGATTCCCAAAGATATTGATTGAGAAAGTTTTAGTAAAATATTTTCTCTGTGGAGTACCTCACATTGGGGGAACCACGTTAAATCTTGTGTCTCAATTGTGTGTGGTGACTTGTGCTCTTGCTTACTACTGCTATCTGAGTTATTAATGCACACTGCTATATTTGGTTATTGCAATTAAGGACATTAATTGATATTGGTTTGGAAAGAAAGTAAAAAGTGGTCTTATACTGTTCACCCCCCCCTCAGTATAAGCTTGTGTTCTTCAATGCAATATCTAACCGGTAAGGCATACGCCTAACATCAACCTATATAGACTTAGGATGAGACTAAATTAGATGGAATTAAGTTAATAAAAGGAAAATTTCTATCCCATTCTTGGGGGTATTGAGAAGAGGAGAATCTCTAAACGCTATGGTCAAAAATTTCCCCATTCATGGAGAATATAGGAAAGGTAGGATGACTAGTTAAGATGTCCTTATACCATAAAGGTATGAAGGTAAACCCACTGGTCTTATAGGAGATTGTCCACTCCTATTCACAAGAGGTAGATATTGACTATGTTATCTCTTAATGAAGTTCTACCTTACAACTTACATTGAGTACATTATTGAGTAATCCTTGAATATAGACTTTACTTATGAGTAAATAAAAAATTCTCTCACAATATGGTTGGAAAATAAGGATTGCTACATCTATTATAATTCATACTTAATTCATCCACATATGTTATATTTGATCATAGATCAATAAGCCCTAGTTCAACTTGCCACCATAAAACATGTTTGAAAGGTAAAAGTATATATCTATTATTGTAAATGGTTCTTATTAAAAAAGAGATGACAAGATGATAAAAATAATTATTTGTGTCAAAAAATGCTTCACACAAATTCCATTTACCTTAAATTGTTTTTGATGATAATGAGTCAAGATATTATAATATTTACATGCTTGATGGAACTAAATTGAAGTCTCACCCTCCTAAGTACATTACATTTTATTTCAATGTTGAAGCCCCCTAGAAAAATCTCTTACCCTCCAATCCCATGTTGGGAGGTGGCATGGTATGTATATTAATGCATTTCATGATATATAGTCATTACATTAGATTTTATTATGATGAACTGCCTTGGCAGGACCCTTTTACATGATGAATCTAGGACCTAATTCTTAGTTTTGTAATATTTTGTGAAGTTAATTGATGATTTTGTGAAAGATATATTTTAGGAAATATGTTTTGAAAAAAAGAAAAGCAAATCAATTAATCATGGTTTAATTAATCTAATTGCATATTACCTCATTCATTTGGTAGGTTTTGGAATACAATTAGGTGATATTTATCTTCACAAAATGTGTCTAATTTTGATTGGACAAAAAGAGCACTAAGATAATTAAATAATATAATGATTCCCTTTTCTCTTCTTTAGAAGGGGGCAAGAAACAAATGGATGGATCACCTTATATCTACTTTCTAATTTTATTATGTTTATGTTATCTCCACCTAGCATGGGTATGGTACTATTTTAATAGGGGAAAGGACCTCCATTCTCATAGTGCTTACCCATGTGGGAATATTTAAATATCTCCCTTATCCCTAGCTATCACGATGGAAACCATTATTTTATTAGAGACTCTTTTCTACATGGGAGAGGAGTTTTATTATAAATTGATAGCCTCTTGGGAGGAGAGGGGATACAAATAGCCGTGGAGTCTTATAAAGTGAGAAGAATTAAGAAGTCCAACCTTTCAGGAGAACCAGGTTGGGGAATGCCAAGATTTTTTCTTCCTTTGTTTATGCTTCAATGGATGATTAAGTATTTTCTTAGCTTTTTAAGGAGCTTCCTTATAATTATTTCAAAGCAGTGTGATTATAATTATTCATTATTAGCTTTGTTTGAATGCATGCATTGGGATTGGAAGAATGATTTTAATTATTGGAAGCATGACTGATATAACCCCCTCTTTTTGGAATTCTAATTATTGAGAGGTTTTTGAAACTTTATTAAAATCTTGTGGTTGCTCTTTTCAATGTTAGACATTTGCCTCTCAATCTGGACTGAGATCCATTGTACTCGGCCTGTGTGTGTGCCGATAGACTATAACACCATGTGATTTATTATACCCCATGCTCCTTGTTATACTCAACTATGTTAAGAAACTTGGATCAGTGTTAGAATCATGGATTAAGCCCTTTGTATGCATTCTTGAATCAAGCGTATAGCTCTATCTTGATTGACCTATTCATTCGCTTGATATATTAGAAAAATGACTGTATTGTTTAAGACAACACCCTGGTAGATGTTTATTGGGTTATCTAGTGCCAAGCTAGAATTTAGAGAGATATTCAACTTCCATTTAAATCCCCCTGAGTGGTTGATGCATGCTACTCTACACTTGAGCATGCTTAGGCAAAAGCCTTTTAAAAAATTTTGCAAGTATTATTCAACATGGGATTTTCTCAAGAGTCTAAGGGATTTAAAGGGAGAATGTCTCCCTATGTCTATTGACCACCAAGTGGTGGTCGAGGACCAAGTCACTCAATGGTCACTTGGTGCTAGCTAAACCTTGTAATATTGTTGACCCACTGACCATTACTTGATTTGATACCACATGTTTTATTGGGTTTGGTTGTCAGTTTTGAGTTGCACAGTTGGAAATAAAATTTGTTTGTAGTGGGATAAATATCCCACATCACCTATGTAGGGAAGAGTAGGTGGTTTATAAGGGACTCGAAATCCCTTATAGAGTGACCATCACCTAGTGGTCAAGGTGGCCACTGAGCTAGAGCCACTGCATGCCAGTTGAGGGTACATTAGATACTTATCTAGATGAGGGTGATTGTTGTCAATTGACCACCTATGTATCCTTGTATTACCATGTGGATGGTTGCATTTTAATGGTTTGAGTTGTGTTTTAGCCGATTGCTAGGTGCCAAGTTATTTTAAAGTTAGTTATGGTATTATCCTACATGCTCCCTATAGGAGCATGTGAGGGATAATATATAGGGGATAAATCCCCTATTAGCCTACCACTAGGCATTGGTTAGGGTAGGCCTTTCCTAGTGGAGGTAGAGATCGAGCATTGGTGGTGGACGTCTCATTGACTGTTTGACTTGGATGCCTCATTGATTGTTTGACTTGCTTGGAAATTGAATTGACTAGCTTGAATTATGTTGATAAAAAGAATAAACACCCTTTTTAAATTTTGTAAAACTGTTATTTTTGAGAATTTAGACTCAAATGGAATATTTCTTTTTGCAATTTAAACCTTAATTTTATGATTAAATAATGAACCATTAGCTTTGACATTGATATGAGAAGTATTTACATAACAATAGGAATAGGCTATTCATAGCCTAATAGGTTGCCTCCCCTGAAAGGTAGCTACCAGCTAGAATAACATGCTAACAACCAACTAATTAATCACTAACAATATCATGTCTAAAGAATAGCGTGAGATAAACCATAAGATATTCGACATGAATATCTTCATGGTTAATGTAAAGATATAAATAAATCAATATAACCTAGTAGGTAAGAATGAGTTAACCTAATGGTAATTAATAATAGTAAAAAGTAACAAACTACTTTTTTACTATGAGTTAAATAACATCTACCTAATGTAGGAATATGGTAAATATGCCAAACAATGGAATATTACTCTAAAATCCCTCCTTATTACATTATTTGGGTAATGTATATAACTGCCCCGATACAGTGAAAAAGATGTTGATCTGCTGGTTCTTGCTCTGTCACAGTAATCTGGCTGCTCCTAAGAAAAAAGTGGGTCATTCCTCACTTTGTCTTCACACCAACGAATGTACTTATAGTAATATCATCATCCAACCGAATTGCATGGGTAACTAGCTGCTGCAATAGCTAGGTATAGTAGAATAGATAACTTCATACGAGGTTCATTCAGTTTACAATATGATTTTGCAAAAGATAAGGTAGCTAAGGTGTTGGTCACTGTCGAAAATGCACCCTTATAAGTTCCTCCCTTCTTGTTGCAAAACATGTTGTAATTAATTCTTGAAAGAAGTATGACTAAGGTGTCGGTCGCTGTCGAAAATGCACCCTTATAAGTATCCTTCCCTTTTTACAAAAATTGTGAAGAAAAGAAATGTATATCCCCCATTAATTGCAAAATATGTGCAACTCAAGAGTTTTGTGAAGGATTTTTACAAAGATTGCCTCCTAGGCAATTTTACACTAGAAAATTCCCTCATTTTATTACAAGAACTTCAAACAATGAGAATTTTCTATTTATGAAGCCTAAAAATAGGTACAAATACCCCTTTATTACAAGTACTTCAAACAAAAACTTATGCTATTTATGAAGCCTAAACAAGAGAACGAGAAAATGGTGCTTTGCTCAAGGTGACACGTGTTTTCCCTCTACAATACTGTTTTAACAATGAACACTCCCTGTGCTGTCTTTGAACCAAAATCAGAATCAGAATGAGACACTTCACTAGAAACTTGACTTTTGTGTTGTGCCTTTGTCATTTTAGTTTTGCTTGTTTTGAAACCAACACTGAATGGTGTCTTGGTTGTCATTTTTACAAGTTGTGCAAAACTATGCTTTCTAGGCAATTTTATCAAAAAGTTCACCAAATCATCCTTCCTTATTGCAAGTACTTCAAGCATGGTTGCTTTTATGAAGTCTAAAAGAAAATGTATAATTTTGATGATTTCTACTTTTATGATTGCCTTTACAATTTGTATTTCCCTCTTGTCAAAAATCTGTGTTTTGAAGGAAGAAAGGAATTATCCCCCCTTAGTGCAAAGGATTGTCACTTTTTAAGGTTCCTTATTTTCAAAAACTTGTTCTTTATTTTGATTACCCTAAAAGAGTACCAAAAGATAATTCACTCAAATAGATATTTAATGGCACCTGCCTGAAAATCCTCTTGAAGAGGAATAATTATTTTGAGGAAATTAAGCCAAACAAATAAAAGTGAATTAGGGTTTTTGTTGATTTAGGAGAAAATATCAAGTGAATTTTGGCTTTAAACCTATGCAATGATTTACACAAATTTGTGAAATTTTAGGGTTTAGTGTGTTCTTGATTCTATGACTTATAATTGCAAAAGAAAGAATGCAATAATCAAACAAGAATGCCCATAAAATTCTTATCACCTAGGTGTCGGATGCAACCAAAAATGCACCTAATTTGTCAATGAATGTTTCAAGTAAAATTGAAAATGCACCTTTGATATTTTATGTCTCATCATTTGTTTTACAATTTTGTAAAAGAAGTACAATGTTGCCTTCCCCCCACTTTATTTTGTAAAATTAACAAATCAAGCACTCCTTCCAAGACAAGTTGACACACGACCTGCGTTTGAAAGGCTTCCAGACTAGTCGACAAATGACTTGGTTTTGATGGAACCAAGGTTTCAAGTTCTTCTCAATTTTGCAAAAAAAAAATATGTGCAATTTTATGTCTTATATTCCCATTTTGAGAAAACAAATGCACACTTACAATTTTGATGTTTTGCAATTTTGGAGTCTCCTTGTCTTTCAAATTTGCAAATAAAGAATCAAGTGTGGTTGATTTTATCCCCTTTCATGTTTGAAAATTTAACAAGTTTGGAGAATAATCTAGGGTTTTCTAATTTGCAACAAAAGTGTGCTCTTTCTATGTCTTATATCTCCAGTTTGTGAGAAAACACAAGCACCTTTGAATTTGAAAATTGCAAAAAAAAATTGCCCCCAAATTTCAATTTTAATGTATAAATCTAATTAATTCTAGCATAATTTAAATTAATAATAAAATTAATTTCATAAAAATCACTTAATATAACTTTTAAATGATTTTATATAAAATAAAAATAAATTATTAATAAAAATAAACTAAAAATAATAAAAAAAGAATACAAAAAAAATTTATTACCTTGTTCTTTTGCTACGGGCCTTTGTAAAAAATAATCAAAGGTACTGGGGCCCCGACGAGAGTCAAACTCCCGACCTCTTGTTGGGTAGCGCATTAGCGCTGGCCCCATCTCCGGTCGGACTAGCTAGCCTGATAGAGATGAGAGGGCACCACCTTCCCCTTGAAGGTTTGCCCGCCCCGTGACGTTTAAAAACAATTGGGAATTTTGTCCCACATTGACGTTGTCGGGCATATTTTGCTCTTTAAAAGAGCAAATGCACGTATAGTGCTTATGACTGCCTATGGGCAGTCAATCCCCCACATGGCTGGTTTTGTTGCCAGCCACGTGGACTATCATCTTTGCGACACGTGGCTAGTCTGCCATGTGTTGCCTAGTGTTAGGTCCAGTGACACTTGGCTTATCGCCACATGTGACATCTATATTTTTTCGTGTCTTTAGGTCCAGTTAGTCAGCTGTTTGATGACATATGTCACCTCGTAGGTCAGTCTAGTCAGACTTATTTAGTTTCTCCATGTGTTCACCCAGATCACAATGCCAGTTCCACCCTGTTTGCCATGTTGACTCTCAGGATCCATGCTTGGGTGATGTTAGCCCGTAGGTCAGGGTTTCTATCCACCACAGAGGGCGCTACTACCCTTGCATGGTTATTGACCACCTACTACATGGAGGGCACTCCTACCATCATGTGTTGGATGACTTGGTTGCCACGTGGCCTTCCACAGAGGGCTCTCCTGCCCTCACATGGAGGTCCATCGTCGCACGGAGGGCACTCCTGCCCTCTCATGCAGGTTGGCTTCTAGTGGCAGGAAGTCATTGAGGAGGGCACTCCTGCCCTCCTCTCAGCAGTGCCGCATGCCTATTGGTTGCTGACAACACTCCAGCTGGTGGAGGGGCCATAGTTCAAGTTTGACTATAGTTCCTACAGTCACATGGACCGCTCGATGATGTGGGCCTATCAGGCCTATGGGCCTACGGGCCATTTCTAAGGAAAATCAACAAAAGAAATTAGTGTCGGATCCACCTATTGCTGCCTTGATATGCGATCCTATCCAGGGGTACTATGTATCGAGATTTGAGCCCTAGTCCAGCTGGAACGAGATGCTACCCGTATTATCTAGGTGCTTCGAGGTCAGCTCTGCAAGCTCTGATACCAATGTGATTAAATAATTAACCATTAGCTTTGACATTGATATGAGAAGTATTTAAATAACAATAGAAATAGGCTATTCATAGCCTAATAGGTTGCCTCCCATGAAAGATAGCTACCAGCTAGAATAACATGCTAACAACTAACAACTAATTAATCACTAACAATATCATGTCTAAAGAATAGTGTGAGATAAACCATAAGATATTCGACATGAATATATTCATGGTTAATGTAAAGAGATAAATAAATCAATCTAACCTAGTAGGTAAGAATGAATTAAACTAATGGTAATTACTAATAGTAAAAAGTAACAAAATCCTTTTTTACTATGAGTTAAATAACATCTACCTAATGTAGGAATATGGTAAATATGCCAAATAATGGAATATTTTGCAATGAAAGAAACAACAGAGCAAACTCAAAATGGAAATTTGATCAAACTAGGTATTTTAAAAAGGTAATTCTTGTAGGTTAACTATAGGACAATTTTGTGGAGAAATTGTAGGTTAACTAGAGGATAGTTTTTGTAAAATAATTTTGTGAAAATTTGTAATTCAATTTGGTAGAAAAATTGTAGGAAAACATTAGGGCAATTTTGTGGAGAAATTGTATGCTAGTTGAAGAATATTTTGTGGAAAAATTGAATGCTAGTTAAAGGAATATTTTGTGGAAAAATTGAATGTTATATTTACAAAAAAAATTGTGGAAAAGTTGGATAGTCTATAGATCAAAATTTTAGTGAAATGATCAAATGTTTGATTCATTTGTTTAAATGCTATTTCTGTGTGAATGGAAAGTAAGGGAATTTGGTTTATAAAAGTACTTTCTAGCTATGTTTAGAAAAATAACGGGTGGGTAATTCATTCTTGGATGAATTTATGGGGTTCCCTATTGTTTTTGTTTGAACTAGACTAGAAGTGATTGCTTGAAATAAGGAATTTTGGGAATTTAACTACAAATGCATCTTCTAAGTTATGAATAAGAAAGAATGGGTGGGGAATTTATGGGGTTCTCTCTTGCTTGGACTAGAAGTGTTTATAATTTTAATTGTTCTATCAAAGGAATCTCTTTTTGTGGGAAAAGGATATATGGTAAAAGAATGGATGTGGAATTATTTCTTGGGAAATTATGGGATTTACTTCCTTTTTTTAAATGAATGTATATTTTATGGTTACATTTTGGTGAATAAATGTTGCATGGTTGCATTCAAATGTGGAATGTCATGGATTGCTTTATGATAGACTATATAGAAAAGTGCATTTAAGGGAAAAAATACATGAATATCATGAGCTGTCATGATCCCTTACCACCATAAATAGAGTGATGGAGAGGTAATATGGACCATGAAGACTTATACAATTTAGACATTGATCCCTTTGACATGTATTGTATTAAGGCTTTCATGATGGAAAGCTTATTGTAAAATAAATATCTAACATGAATACTATTTCTAATCTGGAATGGATGTATTGCTTTACTCTTTATGAAGTATGTAAGTAATGGAAATTCCAATTATGCTCAAAATATGTATGATGTAGCTTTGTACTCTGATTTATGATGTATAAATAATCATGTTCTATGGATTAATAATGGAAATAAAGATTTTATTTTATTTAAGTGACTTCATGTTGAAGAGATAGAATTTAAATTATTTAAGTAGATGGACTTAAATAAACACCCTATTTATGTATTTGAGAGAGATATGTTCAAGGAATAAATGATAGAGTTTATAAATGAGGTAATTAAGAAAATATAATACCTATAATGCTTGCATAGGTTACACTTGGGGTGCAGAACTCAAGTGGAACCCAAAGAAGGTAATATTTGGAAGGTCTAGCTTAGACCTTATCTCCTATATTGAAGGATAGGAGAGTCTTATACAAGTAAATTATGTGTTAGATAATAGATGGTTTATATGAGTTCATCATTAGACAATGATAATAATCTTAGCTACCCCATTGTGGATATGAGGGTAACAAAGCACTATAAATAATAGGTACCCCATCTTGGTGATGTGATATCTAATATGTAAGGCATATGCCTAATGATGACCTTGATAAACTTAGGTTGGGACAAACTTAGACAAACTTAAGATAGTAAAAGGGAAATGGCTATCCCATTCTTGAGGGTATTGAGAAGAGGAGAATATCTAAACACTTTACTCAAGACTTTCCCATTTATGGATAATGTAGGAAAGGTAGAGTGGCCATATGATGCAGGAGCATCTGGTGGCAGCAAAGCAGTCTCTAGCCAATAATTTTTTTTTAAGTGTTTGCCTTGGTGTCGCGATATCACGACAGGAAAAAGTGTCACGATATCGCGACATGTTGCGTTTTTGCGACTCAGGGAGGAGAGAGAAGGCGTAGAGGAGAAATATCACAATTTTGCGACATGTCACGAAATCACGATCGAAGCAGGTGAGGGAAGGTGCCCAAAGAAAATATCACGATTTCGCGACATGTCGCGAAATCATGACCAAATCAGGAGAGAGAAGACGCGGAACAAAAATGTCACGATTTCGTGACATGTCGCAAAATCATGACCAGAAGACGAAAGAAGGCGCAAGGGAGGAAAAGTGTCGTGATATCACGACATGTCGCATTATCGCGACAAAATGACGAAGCAAGGCGTAGGAGTGAAAATGTCGTGAGATCGTGACATGTCGCATTATCGCGACCAAGGGACGAGAAAAGGTGCAAGGGAGAAAAGTGTCGCGATATCGTGATAGAGAAAAGTGTCACGATATCGCGACATGTCGCGTTATCACGACCCAGGAAGGAGAGAGAAGGCGTAGGGAAAAAAGTGTCACGATATCGCGACATGTCACGTTATCACGACCCAGGAAGGAGAGAGAAGGCACAGGGAAAAAAGTGTCACGATATTGCGATAGAGAAAAGTGTCACGATATCGCGACATGTCGCGTTTTCGTGACTCAAGAAGGAGGAAGAAGGCATCCAAGAAAAATGTTGTGATTTCGTGACATGTCACGAAATCACGACCGAAACAAGGGAGACAAGGCATCCGAGAAAAATGTCACGATTTCATGACATGTCACAAAATCGTGATCGAAGAAGGAGATAGCCAAAGGAGAAAATGTCATGATTTCATGACATGTCGTGAAATCATGATCGAAAACAGACAGGGAAGGCCAGCGAAGAAAATGTCACGATTTTGTGACATGTCACGAAATCATGACCGAAGGCGCAGAAAGGGGAGCAAGGAAGAAAGCTATCACGATATCATGACATGTCATGATTTCATGACCCAAGAAGCAAAGAGAGAGGCAGAAGGCAAAGCTATCGCGATATCGTGACATGTCACAATTTCGCAACCCGAAGCGGAGAGAGGAAGCAGTAGGGAAGAATGTCGCGATATCACAACATGTCACAATATCGTGACCCAAAGGAGAAGAAGACAACGAGGAAAGAAACTATCATGATATCATGACCCGAGGGAAAGGAAAGGCAACGAGGAGGAAAATGTCACGATATCGTGACATGTTGCGATATCGCGACCCGAAGGAAAGGAAAGGCAGTGAGAAGGGAAATGTCATGATATCGTGACATGTCACAAAATCGTGACCCGAAGGAAAAGGAGAGGTAGCGAGAAGGAAAATGTCACGATATCGTGACATGTCATGACATCGCGATATACTGCTGGTTCACGATTCGAGAAGGCACGTGTTACCAGGCGGTGTTTCTTGAGGTGGTCAAAGGCCTCATTAATGCATGATTGCTTGCCCAAAAAGTTTGTTGAGCATGGTGGCCACTCGACTGTTGTGCCTAGAGGTCAGAGATGTGCAGATGGCTCTTGAATGCATGTTTCCGTGGCTGACCCGGTGTCAGTGGCCAGTGAAGATAAAAGATGAAAGGTTTAGTCAGAAAAGGGGGGAGGAGCTGAGTTTTGGAGATTGGGAGATTGTATTCTTCCTAGGAGCGCAAGCAGATCGCCGAACATGAGGCAGCTTACATCAAAAAAAAAAAAAAAAGGAAACTACGCCTATGGGCTAGTGTTGTAAATTCTTTCTTTTGAAAGTTTAATGAAATGAAAGTTGGATTTGTGAAGAAAATAGAAGTTTGAAATTTTTGAAATTCGGCCCCCCCATCAGTGGTATCAGAGCGAGAGTTCCTGAGTGTGTAAATAGATCACCGAACATGAGGCAGTTTACACCAGGATCTGTGGAAGAGCTTGTAAGAGAAACAAGCAGAATGCCTCCACGAAGAAACCGTGGTGGTGGAAGAAACATGGTGTCAGAGAAAGATTTCAGAGCTTTGCAGAGGCAATTTCAAGCCTTGCAAGAGGAGCTACGTAGAGGGATTGAACTTAGAAGAGAAGAAGGAAGTGAATATGAAGTTGATGAAGAGGACCAGTTTGAGGAAGAAGAAGAGGTTGTAGATCCTGCACAATCCAGGTTATACAGAGCCATATCTCAGATTGGAAAGAGACCAAAGATGGAGGTTTCTATGTATTCTGGAAGTCTTGATCTAGAGGAGTTGATCGACTGGATCAATGACCTGGAGGAATACTTTGAGTATGAAGAGGTAGAAGATCCTGATAGGGTCAGGTTTGCTAAGACCAAGCTGAAGGGTCATGCCAGCATATGGTGGAAGGGAGTACAATTGGAAAGAAATAGGAGAGGAAATGAGAGAATCACCAGATGGGACAGAATGGTAGAAAATTTGAAGAGGCAGTTCATCCTAGGTGACTATGAGTTGGATCTGCTAAGGAAAATGCAGAGTTTGAGACAGTCAAGCAAAACTATCAAGGAATACACAGAGGAGTTCTATAAGATCTCCATCCAAACTGGCCATTCAGAGGCTAACAAGGAAAAGGTAGCCCATTACATCAATGGGTTGAGAACCAGTATTCAAGAAGAGTTGAGTCTGGTTAGGATTAGCACCATTGAAGATGCTTACCAGTTTGCTCTGAAGGTTGAAGAGAAGCTGAACGAAAGGTTTGTAGGTAAGCAAAGAGGAAGAGGTCATGGAGAAAGAATAGATGGATGAAGAGATGAGAAGAAAGAAGAGGCTAGCAGCAGCCAGGATCAGAAGGGAGATAATGATTACAGATCCCATAATCAGAACAATGGCTACCAAAGAGGAAGAGGTAAGTATGGAAGATGAGGATTTCATGGAACCTGTTTCCACTATGGAAAATAAGGACATCAAGCATTTGAGTGTCCACAACATCAAGAAAATACGGATAAGAGACCTGAGGGTCCTACAAGAGCTGTTGTAGCAGATGAAGGTGCTGAATCAGAACATTCTGAGGAGGCAGAGAGAGGAGAAGTGATGTTCACAAGGAGAACCTTGTTGAATGAGGAGAAAGGATCAGACCAGAGGAGGAGCCTATTCCGCACAAGGTGCAAGAGTTTGGGTAAGGTCTGTAATGTGATTATAGATAATGGTAGTACTGATAACTTGGTATCTGAAGAAATGGTTACTAAGTTACGGTTAAAGAGGAGGAGACACTTGCATCCATATCGGATAGCATGGTTACAGAAGGACCATAGGACTTTGGTCAGTGAGCAATGCTCGATGAAATTTAATATTGGGAATTACTATGATGAGGTCCTGTGTGACATCCTGCCTATGGATGTTTAACATTTACTGTTGGGAAGGCCATGGCAGTTTGATTGGTGTGCAGTGCATGATGGCCATGCCAACACCTACTCAGTGATGAAGAATGGAGTGTGCCATAAGTTGAAGCCCTTGAAGGAGGCGGAAGAAAAGGTATGTAGCAGCACTAGAATCTGTTTGCTAAAGGGGATGGATGATAGGAGGTTGCTGACAACAATGAGGGTGGAGGTTGAAGAGGTTGGAGATTTTGCAAGTTGTGAGAAGGTGACAGAACAACACAGAAGTGAAGGTCACTTCTCAATCCACCCCGGTTGTCTGATGCAGGAGCATCCAGTGGCAGCAGAGCAGTCTCTAGCCAACAATTTTTTTTTCAAGTGTTTGCCTTGGTGTCGCGATATTGCGACAGGAAAAAGTGTCACGATATCATGACATGTCGTGTTTTCGTGACTCAGGGAGGAGAGAGAAGGCATAGAGGAGAAATGTCATGATTTCACATGTCACGAAATCATGACCAAAGCAAGAGAGGGAAGGTGCTCGAAGAAAATGTTGCCAAATCAGGAGAGAGAAGACATGGAACAAAAATGTCACGATTTCGCGACATGTCATGAAATTGCGACCAGAAGATGAAAGAAGGTGCAAGGGAGGAAAAGTGTCACGATATCGCGACATGTCGCATTATCGTGACAAAATGATGAAGCAAGGTGCAGGAGTGAAAATTTCGTGAGATCGTGACATGTCGCATTATCATGACCAAGGGACGAGAAAAGGTGCAAGGGAGAAAAGTGTCACAATATCGCGACAGAGAAAAGTGTCGCAATATCGCGACATGTCGTGTTATCGCGACCCAGGAAGGAGAGAGAAGGTGTAGGGCAAAAAGTGTCATGATATCGTGACATGTTGTGTTATCGCGACCCAAGAAGGAGAGAGAAGGCACAGGGCAAAAAGTGTCGCGATATCGCGACAGAGAAAAGTGTCGCGATATCATGACATGTTGTGTTTTTGTGACTCAGGAAGGAGGAAGAAGGCATCCAAGAAAAATGTCGTGATTTTGCGACATGTCACGAAATCACGATCGAAACAAGGGAGACAAGGCATCGAGGAGAAAAATGTTGCAATTTCGTGACATGTCGCAAAATTACGACCAAGAAGACAGGAGACGACTAGAGGAGAAAATGTCATGATTTCGTGACATGTCACGAAATCACGACCGAAGGCGCAGAAAGGGGAGCAAGGAAGAAAGCTATCGCGATATCGCGACATGTCACAATTTTGCGACCCAAGAAGCAAAGAGAGAGGTAGAAGGCAAAGCTATCACGATATCATGACATGTCTTGATTTCACAACCCAAAGTGGAGAGAGGAAGCAGAAGGGAAGAATGTCGCGATAAGGAGAAGAAGACAACGAGGAAAGAAACTATCGTGATATCACGACCCAAGGGAAAGGAAAGGCAG
This sequence comes from Wollemia nobilis, assembly GCA_028583015.1. Lineage (NCBI taxonomy): Eukaryota > Viridiplantae > Streptophyta > Pinopsida > Araucariales > Araucariaceae > Wollemia > Wollemia nobilis. The sequence goes on along the minus strand of JAQPPZ010002441.1, from coordinate 6,465,662 downwards.
TGAGGAGAAAAATGTTGCGATATTGCAACATGTCATGATATCACAACCCGAAGGAAATGAAAGGCAATGAGAAGGGAAATGTCACGATATCGCGACATGTCATGAAATCACGACCCGAAGGAAAAGGAGAGGCAGCGAGAAGGAAAATGTCACGATATCACGACATGTCGTGATATCATGACATACTGCTGGTTCATGATTTGAGAAGGCATGTGTTACCAGGCGGTGTTTCCCGAGGTGGTCAAAGGCCTCATTAATGCATGATTGCTTGCCCGAAAAGTTTGCTGAGCATGGCGGCCACTCGACTGCTGTGCCCAGAGGTCAGAGATGTGCAGATGGCTCTTGAATGCGTGTTTCCATGGCTGACCCGGTGTCAGTGGCCAGTGAAGATAAAATATGAAAGGTTCAGTCAAAAAAGGGGGGAAGGAGCCAAGTTTTGAATATTGGGAGATTGTATTCTTCTTGGGAGCACAGGCAGATCGTAGAACGTGAGGCAGCTTGCATCAGAAAAAAAAAGAAAAAGGAAACTACGCCTGCGGGCTAGTGTTGTAAATTCTTTCTTTTGAAAGTTTAATGAAATGAAAGCTTGATTTGTGAAGAAAATAGAAGTTTGAAATTTTTGAAATTTGGCCCCCCCATCACCATATAATGTGTTCTTATATCATGGAGGCATGAATGTAAAACCACAGGTATTATAGGAGTTTGGCCACTCCTATTAACAAAAGGTAGACACTGACAATGTTATATATTAGTGAAGTGCTACCTTACAACTTACATTATATACATTCTTGAACATAGACTAGACTTATGAGTATTAAAAAAAAATTCTCAAGATGATTGGATTTTTAGGTTTGTTACAGTTGGTATCAGAGAAAGACTAGCAAATGAATTCTAGTATAGGGTCCATGCTAGTAAAAATATATTGGTAAAAGAACCAAAGGTTGCTAAATTAGAGTTTAAGGTTGTTGGAACCGTTTATAACAATGTTTCAGTTGTTAAAGCTCTGATCGTAGGACTAGAAGCTTCCATGAATAAGCTAAAGATTGCTTAAAAATTGATCATAAGAAAGTTAGATTTAATTTTTTATGGTACCTTGTGTGAAGCAAGAGTAACCATCATTATCAGGTGAGTGATAATGTATAAGCTTACCTAGGGGTAGAATATTGAATAGGGCACAAATAATCATAGTCATTATAGGATGAAAGATATTATAACAAAATTTAGTTCGTAGGGATAAAAGACTAACTATAAATAACTAAACCCATATCCTTTGTAGATAAGGAGGATAAAACCTTGTGGTATAGCAAGTGTGATCCTTGATACTGTCAACATATGGTTAAGAAGAGATTTTTCTTAGAATGCATGGTTAGGTAGATAGGATAGAGCTAAAGTTAGACCTCGATGGGATAGTTTTAGAAATATAAATTGATATATAGAAAGTCTTACCATCATATATGAATTATAAGAATAATTGAATAACAAAAAATAATGTTTTATTTTATTAATTATTTGCTTAGAAAGACTAAGTAGTCTCTGACTACATATATGGCATTTGTTAAAAGAAATAAGTTGAACATATCAACCAGGATGAAATAATGCAGAGACAAAGCCATCATGAACTTTAAAAATGCCCTATCACATCTGATGATAGAGGTAAATAGAACCTTTACCATGACTGAGATGCCAAATATGACCTTTAGTTAGAGAAAGAAGTTGAACATATCAACTAGGATAAAAGAATGTAGAGACAAAGCCAACATGAACCTGAAACATGTCCTATCACATCTGATGATAGAGGTAAATAGAACCTTTACCATGACTGAGATACCATCAAACATAATCATCTACAAAGCAGAGCAATATGCCACTCAACCACCAGGTGATGGTCGAGTTTAATAATGTGTTGTGTGCTATTTAAATAATGGTCTATACCACAACATAGTGTATGTGGTATTATTAATATCAGCATATGAGAACCTAATGTATGGTTCAAGGTATTCAATGATAAGAATTAATATTAGGAGATCTTGTGAAGACTAATGGTTGAGAAAGGATCTATAGAAGATCCTGATTATAAATCTAGATCATTGATTTTGGCTATGTCATAGTTAAATATTTATCACAATTAGATAAATAGTAGTAAATTCTCATGGAAAAGATACATAGAAAATATTGATACAATGGTATTCTGATTTAATTTGTTGTGTGCAACATTCGATGGCCTTATTTTAAGGAGTTCATTTGCTAAGAATATTATAGCCTTGCTAATCATTTTGATATTACTAGTAGAACTGTTGATGCATACTTTGTAAGGAAGAAGCAAGTACTTGAGTCTACTTATGTTCAAGTATTTTTCTCCCACTATTGGAACCATTGGTGAATCAAAGTGGAAGAGCTAAGTGAACCCTCCACATCTTGTGGGTCTTAAGTGGTGTACCTTAGAATCTTTTGAGGATCTCACTTGGCATCTATGTCTCTTGGTTAAGTTCCATATTTATTTCTAAGTGTTGTAAATATGTCAACAAGAGTTTATAGAATGAGCTATGGGGTTTCCATGCTTTGATTTTTCTTGAGTGTTTATTGATAGTTTTGAAAACTAAAATTTAATAGCTCTTAATGAATTTGCATTCAATTCTTGTTAAAAAACCTAACTTGTTATTGAGTTAGGCTTGTATATTTTTGGAAATAAGAGTAGAATGTGAATATAATGTGTTATATTCTTTCCCCCCTTAAACTTGGAAGCCATGGATATTACTATCACCCGACTTATATTGCCTTAAAACTAGTCATATGATGAATGTTTAAAGCCTTGATTGGGATGCAATTCAATGTGTTTGAATGTGCTTGATCTAGTATATTTACTACTATTTTTAATCTTTAAAAACCGAAGTTTGAAAATGAGTAGAGCTAGCCAAGGACTTAAAAAATATATCTAGAAGTCCTAAAATTATTAGTAAATTTATCCAGAATATGGCTACATGAATTAGAAACATAATTCTTCCTTGAAGAATTATTCTTTAGTAAATAGTAGTATTACCATCCATTTACATGATACAATTTTAGAATGGTGGAATGACCTCAATTGTTGACAAGAATAAGTAATGAACCTTCACTAGATTGGGTTTGTTCAAACCATAATCAATTTCCAAGATAGACTTCTCTATTGTTATGTAAATTTTCCATGTTCACAAATTCATTCTTGAGGTTTATAATTTGAGAAGATATTTTTAATGTTTATTATAACCATAAGATAAATACTTTAGGTAAGTTTCTCTCAAGTTTTCTTGTGATAATCTGGGTAGTGTAACCCAAAAGGTTCTTAAAAGTAAGTAGGCTTTCGGAATGTCCTAAGTAGTGTAGCTTGGAATGTGATGGCACCTTGATTGGGAAGGATTGGGTGGTCAAGTTATTTGTCACATGAAGTGATAAATAAATCATTTTGAAAATTAAAATTGGGCTCTTTAATTATTATGAACATTAACTATGATTCTTGTGAATTTGGACTATGAATATAACAAATGGAAAAGGTGATTTGTGTAGTCTATTCAAGTTTAAATATATCTAATTGGGAAAGAATAGGTGAGGAATCTATTCTTGAGAGGAGTATGAGATCCTCTCAAAAGCCATCTCTTCTTAGTAAAGTTGATATTACTTAAAGAGAAGGAATAGATGAAAAAATATATTCTTAGTTAAGTTGATTATAGATAATGAGAAGGAATAGATGATGAATCTATTGAACATTCTTAATGGGAAAGAATAGATGGGGAATATATTCTTGAGAGGAGTATGGGATCCTCTCTCTAAGATATTTAAGAATGTACCATATTATGAGACTATATTAATCGTTCAAAGAAAAATGTAAGCTTAATAGAAATATTAAGGTTCCTTGTGGACTCGTGGGTCCATGGGAAGGGAACTTTCTTAACTTAAACTTAAACTTCATTAAGAATTAGACCAAATGGTTTCAATACTTGAGGGTATTTGTGGTAGGAAACACTCAAATATTTCTATTTGAGGGGAGTTATGGTAGGCAACACTCAAACCTTCTTGAAAGAAGTTGTGGTAGGCAACACTCAAGTTTTCTTGTGATATTCTGGGTGGTGTAACCCAGAGGGTTCCAAAAAGTATGAAGGTTTTTGGAAAGTCCTAGGTAGGAAAGCTTGTACTAATTATCCTACCACAAAGGTATAGGTTACTATCACAAGTTTGTGTTGGCACCTTAGGATTATGGAGGATAATATATTTAGTAATAATAGACTTAATTAACCACATGGTAACTAAGCACTAAGCCCTAGATGACTCACTATGAAGGAGTATGGCCTAAGGTAAATACACCAAGATCATACATAGAATCACTTATGTATGAATAGGGAAAAGGAATTACCTTTTGAAGAACAAAAAGGGAGAACCCTACATTATGGCAAATGGTCTTACATTCACAAAAAATGGTAAGATAATGTGGGGAGACCATTAAGGCATCCTTTGTACTATGGAGGTATATAAAGGTATCCTTATACCATAGAGGTATATAAAGGTAAAATACCAGTATTACAGGATGGGGCCACATCCTAACCACTTGAGTGTTGTCTACAATGACTAGTTATCAGTTGTGGTATGCCTTGGAAAGGAAGAAAAAGAAAATTTGGGATACATCTATGTGAATCTAAGATAACTATTCTTAGATAAGTTTTAATGGGAAGGAATAGATGTAGAATATATTCTTAGTTAAGTATTGAATATTATTAATGGAAGGGAATATATGGGGAATATATTCTAGAGAGGAGTATGGGATCCTCTCTTTAAGCTAAATTATGTACCACTTAGAAAAAGTGGAGGACATATCTAAGTAAATAAATGCTTTGTTTGATGCATTTTGATGAGTTGAAATTACATTTTCCTAATAAATTGTAATTTTATTATTGCAAGACTCTACTATAGTTTGACTATGCATTGATAGATATTTCAATGCTTTGACTCTATGATGAGATTTATGTATTGATGGATGTTTCAATACTTTATGTTTATGCAATATGGATATTTTATTGCATTTAGGATATGGTACTATTGATATTTTGTTGAATTAAAGGTCTAGGTACTCTCGTGGATGGAAGAAGATGATCGACCATCGAGAATGGGATACTGGAAAAAGGGAAATGATGATGAAGATAGCTCAGGGTAACATGGAATATTACCCTCATATAGTTGCATTTAATTTTACTTATGCTCATGTTTGCACCATTGGACCATGATGTCTAGTACTAGTCTCCTTAGAGTTGGTCTATGGTAGTTGAGTCTATCTTAAAAGAGGCCATCCAATTAAGGATAAAACTGTAACACCAAAATCTAGCCACTTGTCATCCATTCGTGTCCTTAAATCACAAATACCCATTATCTATATATATATATTTGTTTAATATATATTTAAATATTAATATTTTATATATTATATTTATATATATTTAATAAATATATATGTATTTATATAAATTAATCCTAGCCCTCCACCATGTTTTAATATTAACCATCCATCCACCTCAATCCATGCCACTTGCCTAGATTTAATCTCCACCCTTCTTCATGTTTTAATCTTGGCCACACATTTTGTGTTGTCGAAACCCTAACATGCCCAAAGGAAGATTATAAAAGATTAATCATTTTGATGACTCAAATTGTTAAAATTCTTGAAGCTTGATCTTGAGTCCCTAATTTTTTGATATTGAATTCTATCGACGAACATTCATAAAGAATTCTTAGAGATCATTTAGCCAATTTTACCTAGCCATCTTACCGTCATTCCTACCATCCATAATCACCATCACCTCATTCACATCCACCACCACATAACCTGTGCTAAACCAAATTCGGTTATGCAACACCTTCCTTAGCCCTCAAATGCCTTGTTGCATCTGATGTCATCACAAAATGCCTTGGTGCATCTACTACCATCACAAAACATCTTGGTGTATCTACCACCATCAAAGAATGTCTTTGGGTATTTCCCACAATAGATCTACAGTCCCCTAACCCTCGGGCACCGTTCGGGTGTCCTTGCGACCATCATTGATTGAACCAAAAATAGAAATCACTATGTTGATAAAGTAATAAAGTTATTTATTTTTAGTATTACTTTGCAGCATCTAGGGTTTAGTTGTTATTTTATCTTTTTGAGGACCTCATACTGTGGAGCCCTCATAGGTATTACTAATATTTTTTGTTATTTTTTCTGGTTACAAGTACAAGAACCATACATTTGGTAGTTGTTGAAGCTAGGCTGGACCTTTTTGGATACACAAGCCCACCCACAACCTCATTGGAATCAAAGACAAGCATAAAGACACCATCCATTCCTTTCAACTAGGGTTTCAGATTACCCTAGTATTTGTAAATTTTTATCAACATAAGCATTGTAAAAAATGCACATTGGGGTATATTAATTGTATAATTTGAGATCAACTCGCATTAATGAAAAGAGTTTATCTATTTTGTGAAATATTTGTGTATTATTGTGCTTATTGTCATTTTATACTTTATATTTGTGTTTCTTGATTTTTGATTCACAAATGGTGATCACGATGGGACCCCTAAAGGGTTCTCTATGTTAATTTACATTGTCAATAAATTTTTGTTTCTATTTTCATTTTGCAGGTTCTAAAATTTTGATCACATAATTAAAAAAAAAAACTAGGGTTTTTTGGAAATTATAGAAGTTGATCAAAGATTGTATAGATGCCCTACAATGATTAAGGGATGACTTGGTGCATTCTGTAGATGCCCTAGTGCATTTTAGTGGTTCTTATGGGTATTTCATAGAGTGGGGAGGAAATACGTAGACTTCTTGGTAATCCTGCTTCAAACCCTAACCCATTTCTACTTCATTTTTATACTTTTACAAATAAATTAACAAAAAGAAAATCATTTAGTTTCTATTAAAATAGTCACATTTCATTTGCATTTTATGCATTTACATTCATCATACATATTGCATTTAAAATAGAATTGCTTTCATATTCACCATAGTTCACATTTTCAAATTTAAAATTTCTATTGTTCTAATGTTTTCATTCATTATTTATGCATACTTTTTTTATGTGAAATTACAATTGCATAAAATACTTGCATGATAGGGTTAAAAATTCTAATTTTTACTTGACTAAGTTGGAAAAATATCAGAATACATAATTATGCTCTTGCATTTTGTGATTCAAGGTGGAAGAATTAGGTAAACCCTCCACTATTCAGAGTGGGTCTTAAGCGGTGTACCCTAAGTTATTTTGAGGAACTTGGTATTATTGTTTTTGGCTTTTGATTTAAACCTGTGAAATAGGTTTTTTTTAACATTGTGTGAACACAATAAATAACACAAATTTTAAAATTAATCATACACACATGCATCACAATAAACAAAAGTGAGTTGGATTTCATCACAAACCATTGTTTGATATTTGGAAATAGTGGGCTTCATCTCCATCCTTCAATCTCTTCCCTTAGCAACCATAGACACCCATGAGCAAATTTTCTAGATTTCATCACAAGGAAGAATCTCATTTGCTAGCCAACCATAGATTTTACCTTGCATAATTCATATTAGAACATTCACAATACACAAACCACAAAAAAAAATTTTTAAAACGAGATAAAAATAGAGGTAAGAAAAACTGCTACAAAAACATAGGATTGAATTGCTTGTTTAATTTTGTAAATTTTTTATTTGCATTTCTTTCCTGCACATTTCACATTTGATTCACTAGCTTATGGTTTTAATGCGAAATAAAACAAAAGTCTTGAGTCAAAATTCTATCAACCAAGTCACTTCATCCATGGAGTGTTCAACATATTTTCCTACCACTTATGTGGTTAACCCCATTAGTGTGATACAGATAAGTTGTTCAAATTTTTTTGTGAGTCCCTCACACACTATGCATACTTCAAATGCTAATGTTTTGCACATATCCATCCATACATCCATTCCAAAAACATAACCATCATCCCCCACCAACCATAACATAACCTACATAGACATGGCTAAAGTGGAAGCTTTTCAAAGATCCGCTAACTATGTTCTAGAACAAGTCCATAGCCCACCTAGGCATGATATTTCTTTTCGGTAGGAACTGAACTCTTTGCAGCCTTCCAGCCTTACCCAAGTGTATAACAAATCTCTTTTTGAGGTGTCAACTACACCTTCCCAGAATTGGTCTATTACACAACACTCATGTGCTCCAAGCACCTCCATCCCATATTCATACACCACCACCTATGTCAATCATTTGTATGAAGCACATGTCAATACTGCTTCACAAATGCTAGCTTCCATCCCATACAATATCTTCCATCTAGTTGTCATACCATTGCAACCTATCCTCCATCCATATCATCCATTCCATCCATATCCACACCATATGCCTCAGAGGTGGCCATACAGAAAGCATGAAAACATCTTGATACATTGCTTATGGCTCAAAAAGGTGTTCAATATTATTCCCAATAATAAGTACAGGTGATATATTTTAGATCCCAGCCTGTTTCCACCCAACCCACATTTTCACTCCAAATCCATCATGGGTACTATTGACACTTTTTGTCACATTATACAAGGGGTAGAAGAATAGTAGAATTTTGTATAATATTTCCTTGTTGAAAGTTTTTCTTTTATTTTAAGTTACAACAATTTTGACTCTCCTTATCGCCCCTTTTATAAAATGAAGAAGAAAGAGCTTCGCGACCAAACAGGCCAAGGAAAATAACTTCGCCGAAGAGAAAGAAGGAGAATGTGGAAGAGCTTCGGGCCCGAAGCACTTTAAATTACCACTTCGGGCGAAAGCCTTGCGAAGTAATATCGCCGAAGAAAATACAAAGATAACGCTTCGCACCCGAAGCATTTTCAGCAACCGCTTCGGGCGGAAGTTTTGCAAAGCAGCATCCAAACGACTTCGTCGAAGGAGGAGAGCATAATCCAAATCAGCTAAGGCAAAGAAACTACTTCGGGCCCAAAGTATTTCTGACACCTACTTCGGCCAGTTTTCACCCGAAGCAGTGGTGCCCGAAGCAAAATGACAATGGTTTGGAAACAGAGAAGTGCTTCGGGAGGATATTCCCTGAACCGCAGTTTTGAGAAAGAATCGGGCCGAAACATTTTCCATCCGAAGCAGTTTCGCCAGCAAAGGACAAAGAGCCCCATTTCAAAGATGGAATCCGCTCGGCACTCAACATCCCCAAAGTAGTTTTGCGAAGCGCTATTTTGCGAAGACCGAATCGAGGAGAAGCTACTTCGGCCCAAGGCTTTGGCGAGGCGGAGAAGTAGCGAAGCACTTTTGGGCCCACGTTCCAAGGCGGGCAGCTTCCCAAGGTGATCGAAGGCCCCTTATAAATACCCCCTTTCTTGCCCGATAAGCCCGCTGACCATTTTTGGCAAACGAAAGGGACGTAACAGTCCTCGAAGTAAAACCCGACGGGCGTAACGATCACTCAAGCACAGCATCCAGAAGCCAGGGACACTCGGGCGGCGCATTAAATGAATGTTTCCATGGTTGACCCGGTCACGGTTGCCAGTTTCGGTAGCCGATTTGAAAGATCATTCGCAGCAGCAGTGAGGCACCGATTTCTCAGGGCCCGAGGGTGTACTCCGCCATTTTTTGTAATAATGACTCGAGAGGGTCGGGTCCTCTATAAAAACCCAGGCTTTGTAATGTAAAAGGGGGGAACTTTATGCTAGAAAGCTATTGTAACTTGATGTCCTGCGTCTAATACTAAAGATTTTTGTGCTCCATTTCTCTCTTTTATGCTGCCTTCTATGCTTAATTCTTTTGTCTGTCTGCACTCGTATACTGAGACTCTGAATCTTGAATCCGGTGTGCGATTGGGGACTGTACCCTGAAATTTGCCCTGAAGGATACATAGGAGAGGAAAAACGTCGTATAAGCTTTCTTTTATGCTGCCTGGTGGGTCGTGGTTTCTGTTATTCCCTTGTCTTAATCGCTGTTACTCTGAACCTTGAATTCCAGTGAGAGAGAAAGGAGAACCCTGTGAACTCGTCCAAAGGATACATAGGAAAGTGAGTATCACATTTCTTTCATCTATTCTTGGTGTTCTTTGCTTGCTATTCGAGTTATTAGCGAGTGATCGTGCTTCCTGTTCTCTCCCACCTTAAATCATCATCTTCTAACCCTTACTCTTTTTATTTCTTTCTCTAACCCTTACCCCTTTTTATTTCTTTTCCTAACCCTTACTCTATTTATTTCTTTCCTGCACTCTTGTCTCAAACCCCAAAAGTAGATTAGTATAGGAGCCGGCCTTTCTCCGGAGATTGGCACGAGGGGCATCTCTTCCCCTCGGCCTTTCAATGTTGGTCGTAGGTCCAGGGCACGCAAACCCACCGAAAGTCCTTTCCTGTGCGGATTTGATGACCAACAGTTTTTGGCACGCCCGGTGGGACTCAAGGTCCCATATTTGAGAAAATTTCTAGCCCGTCTTCACCGGAGCCGGTAGTTCTAACAAGTTCCCGGTGAGATCCGGTCAGTCTCATCTTTTGAGTAGTAGTGAGAATCGATGCTCTCATTACTAAAAGACTCTTAGCATCTGGCGACTCTGTTTTACCCGAGAATCTCTAAAGTCATGAAGACCAGTACCTAAGCCTGGTTTTTGTAACCAGGACTCCCTGTGCCTTAAGAAGGTCCGAGTTCGGTGAATCTCTGGCCTGTCTTCATCTGATAAAATCACTGGCGACTCGGTTGAGCTGAAGATCCAGATTTCCTGGTCGTAGGCGCCTTTCAAATCTGAAAGAAGATATCCCGAGAGGAATCAAGGTTCGGTGAGCGGCCTTGACCTCATAAGCGGAGAAAGAATGTTCACCTAACAACTCCAACTCAGCGGTGACAACCACGATTTCTACAGGATTCTGCTATAATGGCAGGGGTAGGTTTTCCCAGGCTGGGATGACCGAGGCCCCTTGAATCTTCAAAGCTACCACAAGATTCTCGAGATCGCCTTGAAGGCATTGACTACATATGATGGCACCACGGGAATGGCCCGAGAACACCTTGAAGCTATTGCTACTTTAGCGTTCCTCTATGACATAATCCATGAAGATGTCATGGTCAGACTTCCGGCCTGTCTACGGAAGGAAGAGCGCTGCGGTGGTACGAGTTGCTCGGACCTAAAAGCATCTGCTCATGGGATGACTTGGTGGGAGCACTGTTCAAAACATTTGATGGCTCTCAGGACCCCTTCCAGCTTTTGACGTACCTCTCCACCATCAAGAGAGCACCTTTGGAGAGCGTCACAGACTTCAATGTCCGATTCATCAGAAGTTGGAAGAGAATTCCAAGGGAGATCCAACCGACGCCCGCCCAAGCCCACCTCTATTATGTTCGGGCTTTTCACCTAGATATAGGCCTCCTCTTGCTGCGATCTGGTGAGCAAATATTCCCTCAGATATTCGAGGAAGCAGTACATGCAGAACAATTTTTATCGAGAAAGTGGCAGTGGGGAGAAGCCCCATCACTTTCTTTGATAGTCGCTGCTCCCATCTATCCAACGTAGTATTCTTCATGGCAGACTCCTAATACTAAGCAGAAGCCTGAGATGCAGTCATGTGGAGCTCGAGAGGCAGATCCCATCCAAGTCCAACCATGGCAATTTGTGAGCTTTGCCCCGATGATGAACAATACGGTTGCTTGCGATCTCCATCAGAGGACTGGCCAGGAAGGGGAGCAGGCTCAAGTGGTAGAGCCTGAGAACAAAGAGAGCGCATCTTGGCACTCTTTTTGTATCCTAGAACACAGCACGCAAGTGATCGGTCAGGACTCAACAAGCATGTTCCGTCGAGAAGCTGAGCCTGAAGAGATCCTGGGAGTTTGCTCTTTGTCGGAAGAGCCCTGTTACAGCATCAAGGAGATGGAAGAACTTGTACCCAGTCCACAGTTATTGGACTCTTCGGTATTCTGGTTCCAGCCATCACTACAACCAGTACCCCAAGAAGGTCCTCACGTGGCGAACTGCTTCGCCACATCCTGCATCAGCAGCGCGGGTACTGGCAGGAGCGACAAACTATTGTATTGCTTTCTGTTCGCAGCATGGAGAACTTCGGGGAGGAGCCATCCGGACTTCAAGAATCAACTAAAGTTCAATCTGATCTGGTCCGGGCATTGCAGATTCATCGGATAAATATCCGAAGCTGAGTTTGTGGTGGCGGCATGCCTATTATGCCGCAAGCCTGTGTGAATATTGTAAAAAGTTTCGCTATTAAATAAAATGCTGCTCAGAAACTCAGGTTGAGTTTTACCTCGACAGCTATATACAAAAAAAAAAAAACTCCTTTGGGAACTTGGCTTGCGAAGTAGTGGATGCGAAGTGGTTCGCAGCGAAGTACGATTGGCCGAGCAAGGTTTCGACTAAGGTATGAAAGATGTTCACCTAAGAAGAGTCTGAGCGAGCTGCTTTTAAAAGGGGAAACAAGCTTCGCGAGCAGCCTCGCGCAGGAGGAATCACATCGAGCCCAAAGCATAAAAGATTAACTGGCGCAAAAGGTTCACCGTGAAGTATGTCAGCTCCGATTTTGGCTTCGCTGACCCAAAGATGCACAAGGCAAAAGCATTTATTGCTCGCCTAGAGGAGCGTGCCGACAGTCGCCTTCAAAAGTGTCCGAAATAGGTGAGTTAAATGAAAAGGCGTCGGGTACATCCTCAGGGGATTCGGTTGAGAGAAAAGTCTGCCCCCAGGTACCAGGTGGCGGACGGCTGCGTTCCCAAAGCAGCCGCAATCATCACAGCGCATGGCCCTATGTACTATGCCACCGTGTGGCCAATCCGATGAACCGATGATCTCTTAGGTGAGAAGTGCGGGATTAATTGTGGCACATGCCATAAATGTGGGTAGTTGTCTTTGGTGGTTATATAACGTGGACTCCAAGTAGCCAAAGGATTACTCGCTCAACGACTCATACAGACCCTACTGCCAACTTGTAAACTTTTCCACTTCGCACTCTAAAGCTTCGACGCCAATTTTCTCCATACTGCAAACTCCGTTGCCCTAAGCATCAACGATGGAAAGTTCCAAGGAGAAGGGAAAAGGGCTAGAAGTAGTAGCCCCAGAGAAACCAAAGGTAAAAGGCCATGGAAAAATGCCGAAGCCAAGGCCCGTTGATTCGGGCCTCCGCCTAGATAAGCGTGTCATGGAAGAAAAGGGGGATTTCGAGGACGAGCAGCCCCTAGAACCACCAGTCGATAGGTGGGAAAGAATCAGGGATACGGAGCTATCGAAGAGCGTAGCTGAGCTCAGAAGCACCGTTGAGCTCATGAGAAGCAGGCTCCCGACAGAGAGCATACGAGCTGCAACTTACTACTCCCAGATATACTGGTATCTGATGCCCCCCACTCACCATTGCCCTGAGCTGATCAATGCCATCGCACAGAATTACCAGCCTGCCACCAGAAAGGTGTTAGACACATCTGGCCGGAAGCTATTTTCAATTTTGAAAGAAGATGTACGGGGCAGCTTTTGCGCCACAGCTAGGGTCCACCCGAGGGATGTATGGTTCACAACATTGTTTTGAGCGAACAAACGGAGAGGTTCACATCTGCTGGCTACATGATAAAATTTTTGTAGCAAAGCCTCAAAAGCGGGCTCCCTTCGGGCAAATTGCCCCAAATGCCCCTTCCCTTGGGGGCCTTTAAAAATGTCGACCTCTTCTCCATCATTGCATGGGTGGTAGGCCTATCTACTGACGCTTACGTATATCCATGGCGGTGTCCCTGGCCGAGTGCATTTCCATAGGAGAGTTCAATGCCCCCGATACTTTGAAACCCAGCACCGACCCGGTCTTTGTCGACTGGGCGAGAATGGGTGGCCAGGGGCTTACACGCGCAACTCACCAGCATGAAGAATGTTGGGACCAGCCAGCGCTTCGGGCCCTGCTCCTTTCTTGTTTGGCTATTTTTCTTTCATGTTCATAATAGTTTTCCTCATATTGCCATTACGGCAAGCGGCGAGGATGGAAGTCCTTTGCCAGTATATCAGTGGACTCCCCTACTGTTGAGATCAGAGTCCTACTATCCCTTTAATCAGCAATTCTTGGGACCCGCCATGCGTATGTTAGCAAGGTCCTCCCCGAGAGTTCCCCTTGGCTTGAGAAACATAGTGGTCCGGGAGAAGAGGGGAGACATTTTTTGACTAACGTAGGGGTTGGTGATTCGCATCTTCGGCTTCATAGGGAAGCCCTTCTTACTTGCCGGTTTACCCTTCGAGTATCAATTCATGTTGGAAGTCATGAGGCGGAGCGATGCAACTAATGCCATCTATGACAAGGGTCAAAAATGGGCCCACACTTGTGACTTCCCTCTCAGGATAGGAGTTATCGAAGTGTTCGCCCTGAATCAGAACGTCTTCTTGGAAGAAAAGCTTGCCAAGTTCGGCCTGCTCCAAATTCCCCAGCAATGGCTTTATGATCCTTTGGGAGTGATGAGGGACCACATACGGGTCAAGAGCTTCCATGTTTGCCCCTATCCCAAAATTGTGAAACAAAGAAATAATCCTCGGGGAAAGGATCTGGAGTGGCATCTGGAGAGGATGGAATCCTTGCCTCCCTGGCACGAATTCTACCCAATGGAGGTCGCATATGACCCAGATCGACATTCACTCCCGAGCCCCAATTCCACCTTCTGGAAGAAAGTGAAAGATGACTTGAAGGAGGGAGTAAAGAATTGGGACGCGGCTCAGCTGAGAGAGTGGTGGATAATGAGGGTCCACCGGCAGAAAATGAACTCTTATGGGTTCTTGGCAACAGACAAAGACTTCGCCAAAATTTACGAAGCCAACGCTGGAAAGTGGAAGCCTTTGTCCTTCGCCGCCCTCATCCCTCCAGCTACCCCAGGTTCGGGCGAAAGCCCAAAAAGAGATGATACTACTTCGGGGAGGGGAAGGGAGGAGAAGGCCCAAGCTACACATCAAAGATCGCCTCAGGTACCTGTAGGAGGCCACGACTCAAGCTCCGAAGAGTCAGAACAACCACTGGCGAGAACCAAAAGAAAGAGGCCAGAACAGGGCCCACTGCCCCTGAACTATCCAAAGTGACCCCGCACAGGATTTGTAAGCCCCTCCACTGGGCGACCGATATCAGGCCCATCCGAAGCAAGTGTCGAGGTCGCAGCCCTATCGAGTGCCAAAATCAAGAAAGAACAAGATGCGGCTGCACCAGAAGTCACCACTACCACAATGCCAGGGGGCATGCAGGTACGCATTCTCCACCCCTTGCCCTAGTCTCACACATTCTTGCCACAACCCTAGTTGAGAGTTCTCACCAGTCTCCCCTGCATAGCCCATCACCACCTCACACGTCACCTATTGCTGGTCCGGTCTCATCCCACGATTATGACGGGGGTAAGACCATTGACCCTACTTCGCCCTTCCACACTACCATCCCCCTGGTCATTAGCAGAGGCAGGGGTCTCACTTCGACGTCGAGTCCCACCCTCCAACCCCCTGTCTCATGTGAGGTAGCCCCGGTTGCCGAAATTCCCACCATGCCTATCGTTGAGCCTTCTGGTGAGGCATCCCCTACGCATTCTTTATATTTGTTTACTCCCTCGGCTGGAGATCTAGCCTTGTCCAAATCAGAGGTGTCCTTAATTAAGGACCGCCCCCTTGTCGAGAAGCTATTCCAAGCATGGCAAAACACTGAGCAAATACTAAGGGAGGCAAGGAAAAGAAGAGGGCGCTCGACGACATCAGTTGAAAAATGCATCATTTTTTATTTAGAGGCTGGAAAGGTGCATAAAATCAAGAAGGTCCCCAAGGTACAAAAGCCTCTGGATGAAATGACTCCAGCGGACTACGATTATCAAGAGACACCTAAGGACCTGGAACACCTGAATGTTGACAATGAATCGGCCTCTATGCATGTCCGAATCGAGACTTTTTGGGCACATGCAACCATTGCTAACTAGCGCAGGTTTGAAGCCGAGGCCGCCAATGTCAAGTTAGAGGAAAACCTGGCAAAGGTCCGCTCCGAATTAGCGGAAGTTGAGGAGCAATGCAAATTGATGAAGAAGGAGACGCTCGACCTAAAGCGACAAGTTCAACGACTCCGGTCTACAGCCGAGAGCCAAGCGCAGAAACAGACCGAGAGTGATCTGAAGGCCAGAGAGCTTGAAGACAAAATCGTGCAGATGCAGGCTCCGCTGTATGCGAAAGAGGATCTAACGCTGTTTGACAGGGCCAGAATTAAGGAGATTCGCGCGCACCTGCTAAAAAATTTTTGGCCTCGGTGCGCCAGTGCTTTTTCAATTTTGACGTATGTCATCGAAGCACAGCAGGCTATTGTCGAGGGAGGGCCAGTCATCGACGAGGTCACGCAGAAAGCCAGGAGCCGACTTAAGCTAGCGTTCGACGTCCAAAATGCTAGATATCAAGACTTGCAGATCACTGCAATGTCTCGGACGGCTAGAGATTGGTCGACGGCACGGGCTACTGTTCACGCTTTCTTTTCCAAGGTAAGAAAAGCGCAGAAGGCAAGGAATCTCCAGGATATGTTCGATAATGAGCAGCGTGCAACAATGTGCCACTTTCAAGATCTTTCTTCCCTGGGTTTCTCGAGTTTCATAGACGATGATGGAAACCTTCTAAGCAAGGATGACCTCAAGCCAGTCTGGCTGCAATTCGAGAACGATGTCTCAGAGATCGATGGCTAGGAAGAACCAATTACAGAAGGGCGGGTGACAGATTTCATCTTGAGATATTGTAAGATCACGGCTTGCCTCGACGACCTATTCACCAGGGCCAAGAATGCTGACGTCGGGCAAATCAATCGATTTCGTGACTTGGTCAAAGCACTGCAAGATCAAGAGCCATTCCAAAAGGGCGCCTGGTCCCATGTCCGAAGAACGATGAAGCGCATCCGTGACCGCCTCGAACCATCACCACAGCCAGAGGCCACGCCGGAGGAAGAAGAAGAAGAAGAAGAGGAACAAGAAGAGGGACAGACCGTAGAAGCAGAATTCAGGGGAAACCAGTGACTCCGTAGCCCAATGGACCAGGGCTAAAGGGTTCTTTTGCCGAGGCGAGCTCGTCACCCCGCGAGCCGCCAAGAATGTTGACACTTTTTGTCACATTATACAAGGGGTAGAAGAATAGTAGAATTTTGTATAATATTTCCTTGTTGAAAGTTTTTCTTTTATTTTAAGTTACAGCAATTTTGACTCTCCTTATCGCCCCTTTTATAAAATGAAGAAGAAAGAGCTTCACGACCAAACGAGGCCAAGGAAAATAACTTCGCCGAAGAGAAAGAAGGAGAATGTGGAAGAGCTTCGGGCCTGAAGCACTTTAAATTACCACTTCGGGCGAAAGCCTTGCGAAGTAATATCGTCGAAGAAAATACAAAGATAACGCTTCGCACCCGAAGCATTTTCAGCAGCCGCTTCGGGCGGAAGTTTTGCGAAGCGGCATCCAAACGACTTCATCGAAGGAGGAGAGCATAATCCAAATCAGCTAAGGTAAAGAAACTACTTCGGGCCCGAAGTATTTCTGACACCTACTTCGGCCAGTTTTCACCCGAAGCAGTGGCGCCCGAAGCAAAATGACAATGGTTCGAAAATAGAGAAGTGCTTCGGGAGGATATTCCCCGAACCACAGTTTTGAGAGAGAATCGGGCTGAAACATTTTCCATCGAAGCAGTTTCGCCAGCAAAGGACAAAGAGCCCCATTTCAAAGATGGAATTCGCTCGGCACTCAACATCCCCGAAGTAGTTTTGCGAAGCGCTATTTTGCGAAGACCGAATTGAGGAGAAGCTACTTCGGCCCAAGGCTTTGGCGAGGCGGAGAAGTAGCGAAGCACTTTTCGGGCCCACGTTCCAAGGCGGGTAGCTTCCCAAGGTGATCGAAGGCCCCTTATAAATGCCCCCTTTCTTGCTCGATAAGCCTGCTGACCATTTTTGGAAAACGAAAGGGACGTAACAGTCCTCGAAGTAAAACCCGATGGGCGTAACGATCACTCAAGCACAGCATCCGGAAGCCAGGGACACTCGGGCGGCGCATTAAATGAATGTTTCCATGGTTGACCCGGTCATAGTTGCCAGTTTTGGTAGCCGATTTGAGAGATCATTCGCAGCAGCAGTGAGGCACCGATTTCTCAGGGCCGAGGGTGTACTCCACCATTTTTTGTAATAATGACTCAGAGGGTCGGGTCCTCTATAAAAACCCAGGCATTGTAATGTAAAAGGGGGGGAACTTTCTGCTAGAAAGCTATTGTAACTTGATGTCCTGCGTCTAATACTAAAGATTTTTGTACTCCATTTCTCTCTTTTATGTTGCCTTCTGTGCTTAATTCTTTTGTCTGTCTGCACTCGTATATTGAGACTCTGAATCCTGAATCCGGTGTGCGATTGGGGACTGTACCCTAAAATTCGCCCTGAAGGATACATAGGAGAGGAAAAATGTCGTATAAGCTTTCTTTTATGCTGCCTGGTGGGTCGTGGTTTTTGTTATTCCCTTGTCTTAATCGTTGTTACTCTGAACCCTGAATTCCAGCGAGAGAGAAAGGAGAACCTTGTGAACTCGTCCAGAGGATACATAGGAAAGCGAGTATCACGTTTCTTTCATCTATTCTTGGTGTTCTTTGCTGCTATTCGAGTTATTAGCGAGTGATCGTGCTTCCTGTTCTCTCCCACCTTAAATCATCATCTTCTAACCCTTACTCTTTTTATTTCTTTCTCTAACCCTTACCCCTTTTTATTTCTTTTCCTAACCCTTACTCTGTCTATTTCTTTCCTGCACTCTTGTCTCAAACCCCAAAAGTAGATTAGTATAGGAGCCGGCCTTTCTCCGGAGATTGGCACGAGGGGCATCTCTTCCCCTCGGCCTTTCAATGTTGGTCGTAGGTCCAGGGCGCGCAAACCCACCGAAAGTCCTTTCCTGTGCGGATTTGATGACCAACATGTACCACTGTTGCGGGCCAAACAAGGTTAACTTTTCCTACTTTTGTCACATGCTCGTGCATTTAATTTATCAACCTAGGGAGCTTTGTAAACTTGCGAAGGGTTTGAATAATATTGCTTACAATACCACTTGAGATGAGTCCGCTAGTTCTACTATTAGGGGTGTTTCAAATGGTTGTCAATCATTCATGCACTCCTCAATAATTTATGTAAACAAACGATTAAATCTACAGAAAGAAAATATCCACACATTCCTGGAAATGAACCTACTACAAATACTGGAAATATCGATGCGATAAACAATATTATAAAATAGTAAACTAATCTAGAAAAGAACACAGGAAAAGTAGGGGAAGAAATACTAGCTTGGAGTGGGCCCAGGCTCCAGCAGCTTCCTCCCAGCTGAACACGCACTTAGAACTCTTAGAACTGTATTCCAATTATCAAAGTATTACAAAAATATTCTATCTCCTCTCTCTATATATCTTATTTCTATCTCTCTATTTCTATATATTTTCTATATATCTTTAGAGAGGTCTGCGTGTGTTTATATAACACACCCGTAGAACTTTTGTTACAAAAGAAGTTGTAACAGTTGATTTATCCCAGACTAAACTAAGACAGTCTGGCAAATGTAATCGACGTCTACTAAAATTGGCATTCGGTTCTATCGATGGCATGTTTGATGATTGGGTTATGCTTCACCTGGCATTGGTAGGACATTCTCATGTGTTTGTGCGATCCCCAATTTAGTTCTACTTGATGTAGAGTTGGAACTGCACCAGTCACTTTTATCCACGTCATGCTTGTCTGGTCAAAGGGAAAAGAACAGGGGCTCCTTCCCTATGAGGAAGGTGCCTAAGTATATCAGGCACCTTCTCCATGTGGAAGGTACATTATTGTCACAGGTTCCTTCCTAGAAGAGGAAGGCGCTTATCTTCTATTAGCACCTTCTTGTGAGAGGAAGGCACTTTAACTTCTAGTGGTGCCTTCCTGTCGGTGCCTTCCTTATGGGAGGAATGCACTTTCCTTCTAGTGGCACCTTCCTGACGAGAGGAAGAAGCTTGCATTCTAGTGACACCTTCCTTATGAGAGGAAGATGCTTTCCTTCTAGTGGCACCTTCCCGTTGGTGCCTTCCTTATGAGAGGAATGCGCTTCTTTTCCTTTGGTGCATTCCTGGAAGAGGAAGGCACTGGCCTTCTTTGGAGCCTTCCTGGGAGAGGAAGGTGCTTGTCTTTCCTTGGCACCTTCCTGGAAGAGGAAGGTGCCTACTTATGCTTGGCACCTTCCTAGAAGAGGAAGGCACCCACTTACGTTTGGCGCCTTCCTGTAAGAGGAAGGTGCCTACTCCCATTTTGTGCCTTCCTAGAAGAGGAAGGTGCCTACTACCATTTGACTCCTTCCTGGAAGAGGAAGGTGCCTATATTTTATGCATTGGACCCAAATGAAATAGAGAGCCAGGTCCATAAATGGATCTCGACTGATCCAAATCTAACTAAATCAACTACAATTCCACAAAAACACATTGAAAACACATAAATTAGATAACACGCATAATTTCATCAAAATTATATATAATCATTTATAAAATTATGCAATCCTTATTATACAACCGCATAATGATCAAGAAAATGTGTACAGTTGATTCATCCTAGACTAAACTAAGACAGCCTGGTAAATGTAATCGACGTCTACTAAAACTAGCATTCAGTTCTATCGATGGTGTGTTTGCTGATTGGGTTATGCTTCACCTAGCATTGGTAGGATATTACCATGTGTTGGTGTGATCCCAAATTTAGCTCTACTTGACATAGAGTTTGAACAAGACCAGTCGCTTTTGTCCACGTCGTGCTTGTCTGGTCAACGGGCAAAGAACAGGGGCGCATTCCCTATGAGGAAGGTGCCTAAGTATATCGGGTGCCTTCTCCATGCGAAAGGAACCTTATTTTTGTAGGCACCTTCTTGGAAGAGGAAGGTGCTTATCTTATATTGATGCCTTCCTGTGAGAGGAAGGTGCTTTATCTTCTAGTGGTGCCTTCCTGTCGGTGCCTTCCTTATGGGAGGAATGCGCTTGCCTTCTAGTGGCACCTTCCTGATGAGAGGAATATGCTTGCCTTCTAGTGGCATCTTCCTTATGAGAGGAAGGCACTTGCCTTCTAGTGGCACCTTCCCGTCGATGCCTTCCTTATGAGAGGAAGGCACTTATTTTCCTTTGGTGCCTTCTTGGAAGAGGAAGGTGCTGGCCTTCTTTGGACCCTTCCTAGGAGAGGAAGGCGCTTGTCTTTCCTTGGCACATTCCTGGAAGAGGAAGGCACCTACTTATGCTTGGCGCCTTCCTGGAAGAGGAAGGCACCCACTTACATTTGGCACCTTCCTGGAAGAGGAAGGCGCCTACTCCCGCTTGGTGCCTTCCTGGAAGAGGAAGGTGCCTACTTCCATTTGGTGCATTCTTGGAAGAGGAAGGTGTCTATATTTTCTGCGTTGGATCCGAAAGAAATAGAGTGTCAGGTCCATAAAGAGACCTCGACTGATCCAAATCTAACTAAATCAACTACAATTCCACAAAAACACATTGAAAACACATAAATTAGATAACACGCATAATTTTATCAAATTTATATATAATCATTTATAAAAGTATGCAATCCTTATTATACAACTGCATAATGATCAAGAAAATATGTATAAAATATGAGCATTTCTGGTGCTCATCATCCCCCCATGCCTAACATATGCCACACCCTCATGGCATCAAAATTGCAGGTAGCTCTATTGTCCCCTCATCATTGCCATTTCTTGGAGGATTCAACTGTATCTGTGGCCCAAATCTATCTCTTCTATGTGCTAGCATCTGAAGGTGTGGCTCTCCTTTTCCTATGCAAAACTGAGGATGCGGCTATCAACTGACCCTTCCTCATTTTGGCCGCTATCGACGGTGATCTAGCCAGCGTCGTCTCTGTTGACTGGAATGCATCTTCGAAAGCTTTCTAGAGGTCAACATATCAGAGGTCTGACCACTACCAGAGGGATATAATATGGCTACTTTAGGAGTAAGCCTTGCATTCTCCTTTGCAATGGCAGCGGCCTCCAATTCGGGGCCATATACCCACCATCATTCCAAATACCTCATCATAATGGAGAGTCATCCTCAGGATGACCCGTAAATATCCCAAAACTAACTGTCCTCTATTGGGTTGATGTAAATACCAATGTCCCCCTACATCCTCGAGGTTGCCTTCCAGGTCTCCTTGGTTGCCATCATCTCTTTGAGCAGTTGTTTGAATTATTTTTGCCTCTCCATGAATGGCTGCATATCCCACTCGTCCTCTTCTGGCTCGGTGAAGGTCACCTTTGCCTTCTTTTGAGCTGACTTGGGAGCTTTTCCTCTGGCCTCTATAGAAAATATGGTAGCTCAAACAGGGGTTTTCCCTTTCTCCCTGGCGGACGTCTCCTCGCTCTGAGGGACCTGATCTGGAGTGGTATCTTCACTCTGTGTTGTTGTCCTTGGGGGTGCTCCTTCGTTCTCCTGTCTATCCTATGTTGACCCCTCAGGATCTTCTTCTCCTTCCTCAGGTCCGGGGAGTTCATCCTTATCCTCTAGTCCTGTCTTCTACTGGAGGCCCTCGTACTGCTCTGTATCACTCAAGACGTTGACATGGGGTATTGTGGTACTTCTATCCCCTTCACTCTTGAAAATAGAGGAATTCTCCCATGCCTCTGGGCTGCTCTGTCGGGCATCCGATCAAATTTCTCTCAAATAAAATACTCATTTGGCAGATGTGGGAGAATTCGTCGGGACTTATTTTTGTTCCCTTGTCCTGGAGTAGCTAGTTTTCCTCCTGTAATTGTCAGACCAGCTGCTCGAGCTGGGTGATCCATCCGTCTTGTTATTTCAACTCCCCTGTATGCTTGTTCTGGAAGTCCTCCAGAATTTTATTGGCCATCCAACAATTGGTTTGCCATTTGAGCACCTCCTCCAAGGCCGCATCGACCTGGTCATTGTTATCGAAAGTCCCTGCATCTTGTGGGCTCCAATTTGTCAATTCTCAGAGGGTTTGGGCTGTAACATCTACTTCTGGGTCACTCTGTTATTCTTTTGTCGAGAGGAGGAGTCACCGTAGATGTTTCCTCCTGGGGACTTGTTTTGTTGGTTGAAACTTGTCCTCACTGCTAATAAGCGACACTCCTTCCTCCTCACACTCGGGCACTAGGGAATGCTCTCTTTCCTCTATGTTTTTGGGCACTGGTGACTACTCTCTTTCCTCTATGAAATAGGGCAATGCCAATTGCTTGATACTCACCATTTCCTCTGTAGGGCTTCTCTCTTCTTGCCCTATTTCGAAAACAACATCTTGTCGCCTTTCTTGGTTGCCATCTCCCTCTGCATCGGGGTTCTACCTCTGCACTTCTGCATGGTGGACCAGTACCAATATCAGCCCATGGTGGGCTAAGGTGGACGTTGCCCCCTTCTGGTACCAAGCTGCTTTGTCCTTCAGAGCATTCACCAGGTATAAGGGCACGTTCAACTTCCTTCCATGCACCAGGTTATTGAGAAACTACACATGATTAATGTGTAGATGGGTATATTTCTTAGTGCATGTGAAGAATCGAGCAACCTGCTTGAATATCTTTTGTAGCTTCATGGGGAGGCTATTTTTGGGAAGTCCCTCCTTGTCTATCTGCACATTCTCTCCTAGCAATAGCACTTCAGCGTACGGCTTCAGCAGTCCATCTTTGTATACACATTCCCCTGTGAGGGGAAATCCAGTCACCTGTGAGATGAATTTTAGGGTGACTGGAATTTCTACCCCTCACACCTGAGCTACATCGCCCTTCAAGGAGACAACAAACTCCTTGGCTGCCTCCATATCCTGACCCTGACTGACCAGGGTACAGTATTCAATCCATCCCTTAGCCTCAAACTGTGTCTTCACCGCCCCTCTAATTCCGTCCGTATCACCTGGTTCATTCTTCTTCACTGCGTGATTCTTAGACCTTCCTCCCATGGCGCCTTCCCTTACTACTGCTATTTTTTTCTATCCTTCCTTCCTTAGGAAGGTGCATTATTATAGGGAAGGAACCTTCTTATAGGGAATACACCTAACCCTAGCAGTTATGGAAGGCGCCATATCATTGGCACGTAGTTCTGGCTATGGAGGGATATGATCTTTATGACAACAGTATCTTTTCAAGTACTGCATATTTTATAAATAATCATATAAAAATTTGAATTAACATGTGCATACCTTATTCGGTGTTTCAGGCATCATGAAGGGCACTGATTTGCTAATTTGTGACATGGGGTAGGGGTATGGTCATCTGGTACCGCTCATTTGTGTGATGCTTTCATTTTGATCGAGGTGTCCGAGAGGCATAAGTGCTGGTTGTACATAGAAGGCACTCTTTGGTACCTTCCCCATGTGGAAGGTGCTGATGTGGTACCTTCCCGATGTGGAAGGCACTTATATGGTGCCTTCTCGATGTTGTTGGTGCTCTCTAAATGGATGCGCCTTTCGGTGGTGGAAGGCACCTTCTTGATGATGGCACCTTCCTACTATGGAAGGTGCTTTTGAATGGGTGTGCCTTCCTGATGTGGAAGATGCCTCAGTCTGCATGCGCCTTCCCGATGTGGAAGGCACCTCTGGCTGGATGCACCTTCTTGATGTGGAAGGTGCCTTGGATTTCTTATTTTTTTTTATGGCGCCTTCCAACCATGAAAGGCGCCTATATATATCTATATTTTTTTCTTCTCTTTTTTTTTAGACGTGTGCGCCTTATTTATAAGGAAGGCACCTTATTCTGGTGGGGCGCATTATTTATAAGGAAGGCATCTTATTCTGGTGGGGTACCTTCTTTATAAGGAAGGTGCCTTATTCTGGCGGGGCACCTTCTTTATAAGGAAGGCACATTATTCTGACTGGGCACCTTCTTTATAAGGAAGGCACCTTATTCTTAATAATAATGTTGTGATTGATTGGGAAATGGTGATAAAGCCTTCTCAATCTTGCTTCACGCTCCCTCAGCTTCTACCTATGAGTGCTGGTGTTGGAATGCTGAGCCTAATCAGGCCTGGTTTCCCAGATACCTATTCCTCGTGCTGTCAGGTCCTCCACCTACAAAAAGCAAATGAAAATAAAGAAAAATAAAGGTAGTTAAACACATTCCATGCCTGTTAGGCCCTAGGTTAGGATACCTATAGCTTGCATGCGAGTGTCGTCCCTACAAAACACACTATAAGAAAAAAAACTAAGTTAACTATTTTTGGTGAGCATCTCCATGCCCACCATTTTTCCTGTTGAGTGTTTGGTCTAACAAGATGGGGTCTCCCCCACATCTATCCTGGATTCCACCCGCAAGGTTTTAGATGTATTATAGGGGCATAATAGGTGGCCATTAAACGTTAACATGATGTTGCTGCTGCCGATTTTTCTAACGTGCACTGCCCCATTCTTGATGAGATCTACCACCTCATACGGTCCCATCCATCTTTGCATTAATTTACCTTTTCTTTTTTGGAACCGAGAATCATACAACACCCATTCTCCTTCTTGGAACTACTTCAGTTTAATGTGGTGATCATGCCACCTCTTTCTTTGCTTCTGTATGATTTCCATTCTCTGCAGAGCGTCCATTCAGATTTCGTCCAGATGATTGAGCTATCGAATCCTTTCTTCTTGAGCATCATCCAAGCTCAAGTTCAAATCTGAAGCCGTCCTCAATGTCTTGATTTCGAATTCAATGGGAATCATCGCACTCTTCCCATAGACCAGTTGGAAGGGTGTGAAGCTTGTGGTGGATTTACATGTGGTATTATATGCCCATACTACCTCTGGCAACTATGTAGCCCAATCTTTTATGTGTTGTTGCATGGTCTTCGTCAAGATGTTCTCTATCTCCCTGTTCATCACTTCCACTTGCCCATTTGCTTATGGATGGTAGGGTGTGGTTTTATTGTGCCAAACTTTGTATTTCTCCATTAGCTCCTTGATCAATCTGGAGGTAAATTGAGGCCCCTGGTCTGTTGTTATATCTCTAGGGACCCCAAATCATGTAAAAATATGAGCAAATAGGAAATCGGCAATCGTTCTTTCTTTTGAGTCCCTCAATGCTTGAAATTCAACCCATTTGGTGACATAATCTGTACAGACCAAAATAAACCTCCTCCCTATTGAAGGTGGGTTAATTGGTCCCACGAAGTCCATGCCCCACTTATCAAAAGGTTCTAGGTGTACCTGAGGTTGGAGGGGCATTTTGTCTCGATGGGTTGGTCTGCCCATTATTTGGCATTCATCACACTTGTTAGTGTATGCAGCCACATCCTTGAATAGAGTGGGCCAAAAGTACCCAACCTGTAGGATTTTATAGGCAGTTCGTTTCCCTGCAAAGTGTCCTCCACATGGTTCATCATGACATGCTTTGAGTACTTCTAAGAACTCTTGCTCTACTACGCATCTCCTTATAATCTGGTCACATCCTCTTTTGAATAGGAGGTCATCAACCCATATGAACGATGCAATTTTCTCAATGACCGCTTGCTTTTCTCGAAAAGAGAGAGCAGGTGAGGTTCTTTTGGTGGCCAAGTAATTGGCTATATCTACATACCATGGGACTTTCTCACTAATGGTGAACAAATGCTCATCCAAAAACTGGTCTTCCACTACTTCATGGTCTGCTGGTATCAATCTGGATAGAAAATCTACTACGATGTTGTCCTTACCTGGTTTATTGACTATTGTGATGTCAAATTCCTGTAGTAATATGAGCCACCTAATAATTCTTTCACCAATGGCCGGCTTACTCATCAAGTATCTGATAGCCACGTGGTTGATGTGGACAATTACCTTATACCCGATGATATAATGGAAAATTTTTTTTATGGCGTGCACAACTGCAAGGAACTCCTTCTCCGTCACCGTGTAGTTGAGCTTGAATCCTACCAAGTTTTTGCTGACATAATAGATGGTGTAAAATTCTTCGCCCTCCTTCTATCCAAGGACTGCTCCAATCGCATTGTTGGATGCATCACAATAGATATGGAATG
Organism: Wollemia nobilis; assembly: GCA_028583015.1. Lineage (NCBI taxonomy): Eukaryota > Viridiplantae > Streptophyta > Pinopsida > Araucariales > Araucariaceae > Wollemia > Wollemia nobilis. The sequence goes on along the minus strand of JAQPPZ010002441.1, from coordinate 6,438,697 downwards.
GTATGGCCCAATTTGGTCCTCTTAGAATCGGTGTGGATATCAGTTTCTCTTTGAGCAACTAAAACGCTTCCTCGCAGTATTCCATCCAGTTGAACTCCACATCCTTAGCTAATAGAGTGTGCAATGGTTTGGAAATTTTACTGAATTTGACGATAAATTGCTGGTAGTACCCAGATGATCCAAGAAAACTCCTTACCTCTCTCTGCGTTATGGGGTTGGGTAGGTCTCTGATGACCTTAATTTTTCTTTTATCAACCTTTATTCCTTCTACGAAGAGGTGGTGTCCCAGTACGATGCCTTCTTGCATAATCATGAAGCATTTCTCGTTGCTCAGGGATAAATTGTTTTCCTTGCTTCTTTCGAGCACTCTTTCCAAATTCGTCATTGCTTCATCAAAGGTTTCTCCATAGACGGTGAAGTCATCCATGTATACTTTGACCGCGTCTCCCATCATGTCTAAAAATATGCTAAGCACCACCATTTGAAAGGTGGCAGGTGCGTTGCACAATTTGAAAGGTAATACCCGATAGGCAAACGTTCCCCATGGGTAGGTGAATGTTGTCTTATCCTAATCCTCTTCTCCTATCTGGATCTAGTTGTATCCACTAAATCCATCCAGAAAGGAGAAATACTTCTTCCTTGAGAGTGTATCCAAGACTTGATCAATGAACGAGAGTGAGAATTGGTCCTTCTTGGTCGCCTTGTTCAATGCTTTGTAATCCACGTAGATTCACAATTTCGCATTATTTTTAGGGACTACCACTAACGATGATACCCACTCACTGTCAAAAATTAGATAGATGAATCTGGTAGTTAAGAGATTTTGTAGTTCTTCCTTGATAATGTCCTTCATTTCCAGATTCATTCTTATCTGTGGTTGCCTACTTGGAGTCATTTGATCATCGAGGTATATCCGATGGGTACAAATTTCTAGGTTGATACCCTGCATATCTGTGTAATCCCATGTAAATGCCTATTGGTGTCTAACCATGAGCTATTCTACTTTTATCAATTATGTGGGAGTCAACCCACTGCTGACATTCAACATTTTTCTTGGCCCGATGTGTATCTACTGAATGTGGTGATCTTGGGCACCAGCCAATGGCGATCTAGGTATGGGGATGGAGGACTCCCCATGGAGGAACTCTACAATAGCGCCATCCTCGTCTTCTTCTACCAACTCATCCAACGTCATCATCGGTTGGATCATGGATAGTTCAATATTTTCATGATCGGTCAACATGGGTTCTCCCACTAAGTCGACGGACTGAGCTGGGGGTGAAATAGTTAATATTTTAACGTTCTTCCCATCAAATATGGTCATCAATCCATCCCGATAGCTGATGTAGGCATTAGTTTTTACCAGCTATGGCCTTCCCAGGATGAACGGGTAACTGTACGGCCTAGTCTTAGATTGCAATACTAAAAAGTGGGTTGGGTATTCCCATGCACTAACTGTTACTATTACATATTCCAACATTCCTTCTAGTGCCACGATCGATCGATCGGCCAACTACAACACTATCGTAGTGGGTTTCAGGTTCATGAGCTGTAGCCTCTACATGGTCTCCTGAGGCATTACGTTGATGGCTGCTCCGAGATCGACCAACGTATTGGATAGGGAATGCCCCTCAATTTTTATAGTCAGCATCGGGCTGCCCGGGTTAGCATACTTTGGATGGCACATTTTTCCCATCATCAAATCTGCCAGTTTACCCATGACATTGATGGTTTGGGTTGCTCTTCATCCTGGTTTCCTTAGACACATCTCTCTTATCACCTTGATATATATCAGAACATATCGGATGGCTTTAAATAATAGAATTATCACGGTGAGGTTCTTCAAGCTAGACAAGATATCAAACTCTAGCTGCATTACTTTCCTCTATTCTTGTAGCCGATTGGGAAATGGAGCCTTTGCTCTCTCAGGCGTTTCTTCTATCACCTCTTCTACAAGAGGTTTTTCTACCTCTTCCTCCTCTTCTACCAGTGGAGGCATTCCTACTCCTAGCTATCTACCAGACCTAAGATAAATATGGTACATCGGATACATCTCACCCTCCACATTGTATGCTAGCTGATTCACTCTGTTATTCAAATTTACCATCGGTTGTGCGGGTAGCTGCGTAGATCTTACTACTGGCAATGTTGGTAAGTTCTTTTGGGGGTGAGCTGGTGCTACGTTCTATGGATCCTGATTCCATGGAGTGTGGCCTCTCCACTATTGCCTAGGATATGGATATGGCATCCATGTATTTCGATTCGGGAATGCTACTGGGGGTGCATTAGACCAGGGTGATGGCCCCCACCACCCCATGTTAGGTGGTTGAGGCGGACCTTGGTGCATGTATGGTCCTCCTCCATATGAAAATATTCTGATTTGCATATTCCCCGTAGGGGGTTATGGCCAACTCTTTCGATTGCCTATAAAATAGGCATCCATGCTTTCAGCTTCTTCCTGATTACTGTGCAGTTGCGAGCACAATTGAGTTTTGTGGTTTAGCCTACACACAGTGCATACTCTAACTTTGTTCTTTGGGCATGCATTATTTACATGCTTCCCTCTACATTTTGGATAGAAATAATCCAATGCTGCTTTGTTTTCTTGCTTCTTCTTCTCTAACAACAACGTATCCATCTACAATGCTAGAGACGAGAGCATTTCGCTCTTTAAATATTCCAACATGTTACCTATTTCTATCTTCATGACTGAAGCAGTCGCTTTCATGGTTCTAGAAGTGGTCTTGCCTCTCCTCCTTGAGTAGTTCCAACATAGTTGTCGGATGTCTTCCATAGCGTGCTGGTAGACATCACCTCCAAAAATCATGTTAAGAGCCTCCAGTGATTCATTGGTAAGTCCTCTCAAAAATATGCTTTTGAGGGACTTATCAGATAGTCTCATGTGAGGAGATCGTTGAAGATTGAAGTTGAATCTCTCCCAGTATTCCTCGAGAGACTCATATTCTTTCTACGTCATGCTCAGGACCTCTTCTTTGGAGTCTCTTGCTCTCCCAAAATCTTGGTATTGCTCTAAAAAGATCCTCTTCATTTGATCCCAAGTGGTAATGTGTTTGTCTCCCAGATCGATGAACCACCGTAGAGCTGCATCATCCAATGTGGAAGGAAAGAGTTTCAACTTTTGCGTATTAGATTTGTAGTCCACAGACCTGCATAAGACATCAAACTTAAATAAAAATAGGTCAAGGTCCTCAGTTGGGTATCCTATGAAGGTCGGAAGGTGAGCAGGGGATATGTTTTTCATTTTGGTATCTCCTACTACTTCCTCAATCAAGAAACTAAATCCAGATGAGACTTCTTCATTGTCAGCCATTTTTTTAGGAAATATGGTCTCAAATGCAGTGTTTATGGCCTTATGGTCGTTTAAGACTTTTTGAGTCAAGGATCTAAGGTTATCTGGTGCTATCATTCGATCTTCTATAGCTTTCCACAACAAGGCTTCCTCTAAGGGTGTCCTATTAAAAAGGGGATTTATGATGATTCGTTCTTCCCCACATTGATGGGATGAGGAGGCACTTTGCACAAAGTGTGGTTCCTCACTCCAATGGATTGCTGGTGGGTCGGGTGAGTCTAATTCAAATTTAGAATGCTCGGCTAACTCAGGTTATGATGGATTGGTTTTTATAAACCAACCGTCAGGTCCTCTTCTTCTCGAAGAACTCATACAAGGTCAGATGGAAGGTTTCCAGGTATTGTAAATAATCTAGTTGAGACGCTTCCCTAGAAATGGTGCCAAAATGTTGTGGGCCAAACAAGGTTAACTTTTCCTACTTTTGTCACATGCCCGTGCATTTAATTTATCAACCCAGGGAGCTTCGTAAACTTGTGAAGGGTCTAAATAAGATTACTTACAATACCACTTGAGATGAGTCCGCTAGTTCTACTATTGGGGGGTGTTTCAAATGGTTGTCAATCATTCATGCACTCCTCAATAATTTACGTAAACAAATGATTAAATCTACAGAAAGAAAACATCCACACATTCCTGGAAATGAACCTACTGCAAATACTAGAAATATTGATGCGATAAACAATCTTATAAAATAGTAAACTAATCTAGAAAATAACATAGGAAAATTAGGGGAAGAAATACTGGCTTGGAGTGGGCCTAGGCTCCAGCAACTTCCTCCCAGCTGAACACGCACTTAGAACTCTTAGAACTATATTCCAATTATCAAAGTATTACAAAAATATTCTATCTCCTCTCTCTGTATATCTTATTTCTATCTCTCTATTTCTATATATTTTCTATATATCTTTAGAGAGGTCTGCGTGTGTTTATATAGCACACCCATAGAACTTCTGTTACAAAAGAAGTTGTAACAGTCGATTCATACTAGACTAAACTAAGACAGTCTGGTAAATGTAATCAATGTCTACTAAAACTGGCATTCGGTTCTATCGGTGGCATGTTTGTTGATTGGGTTGTGCTTCACCTAGCATTGGTAGGACATTCTCATACATTGGTGTGATCCCCAATTTAGCTCTACTTGACGTAGAGTTGGAACTACACCAGTCACTTTTGTCCACGTCGTGCTTGTCTGGTCAATGGGCGAAGAATAGGGGCACCTTCCCTATGAGGAAGGTGCCTAAGTATATCGGGTGCCTTCTCCATGCGGAAGGTACCTTATTGCCATGGGTGCCTTCTTGGAAGAGGAAGGCGCTTATCTTCTATTGGTGCCTTCCTATGAGAGGAAGGAGCTTTACCTTCTAGTGGTGCCTTCCTATCGATGCCTTCCTTATGGGAGGAAGGCGCTTGCCTTCTAGTCGTGCCTTCCTGACGAGAGGAAGATGCTTGCCTTCTAGTGGCACCTTCCTTATGAGAGGAAGGCGCTTGCCTTCTAGTGGTGCCTTCCCGTTGGTGCCTTCCTTATGAGAGGAAGGTGCTTCTTTTCCTTTGGCGCCTTCCTAGAAGAGGAAGGCACTGGCCTTATTTGGTGCCTTCCTAGGAGAGGAAGGCACTTGTCTTTCCTTGGTGCCTTCCTGGAAGAGGAAGGTGCCTACTTACGCTTGGTGCCTTCTTGGAAGTGGAAGGCGCCCACTTACGTTTGGTACCTTCCTGGAAGAGGAAGGTGCCTACTCCTATTTGGTGCCTTCCTAGAATAGGAAGGCACCTATCTTTTCTACATTGGACCCAAAAGAAATAGAGTGCCAGGTCCATAAAGAGACCTCGACTAATCCAAATCTAACTAAATCAACTGCAATTCCATAAAAACACACTGAAAACACATAAATTAGATAACACGCATAATTTCATCAAATATCTATATAATAATTTGTAAAATTATGCAATCCTTATTATACAGTCGCATAATGATCAAGAAAATGTGTACAAAATATGAGCATTTCTAGTGCTCATCAACCACAATATTTTGTGGTTTCCATCCCCACACCACCATTAACTCACACCCATGCCATTCCCACAAATCATCAAATTCATAGTCCTCACACATCATCTCCTTTTCAACATTCACAATAATTTCTTCATAAACCTCAACATAACCAAATTCAATTCAATCCAAATCATCACCATCTCATCACACCCTAGCATATCACCACTCCACCTTCACAAAATTACCAAGTAATTCAAGGCTTCCATATACCTGGGGAAGACCCTAGAATTCAATCCATGCAACAACAGATTGACAACTTGATGCAACATACTCCTGGTATGATGAACCAGAAGCCAACTCTAAGATAACTAATCAATCAACCAATTCATTTTTTGGTACCATCACTGCCATATTCGATAGATTTTATGGTGCCAAAATTTGATAAATTCAAAGGGACTGAGGACCCTAAAGAGCATGTGAATACATTTATCCACTAATGTTTCAAAATACATCATGATGCTCTAATGGTTCGAACATTTCCTTAGAAATTGGAGGCAGATGCTGTAGAGTGGTACAACCATTTACCTCATCACAATATTTATACTTTTGAATAATTGGTTGACCAATTTCTTGAAAGGTTTTCCCTCAATGTTAGAAATAAAGTATCATTGTATGAATTATATGGTTTGAAAAATATAACAATGAGTCAGTAAATGATTTAGCAACTGTTGGAGGGTTATTATCACAAAACTACCATTCACCCTACCAATGGAAGAGCTAACCTGATTGTTTACCAAGAGTTGCCTAAAATCCATTTCTTGGTTATTACAATTACAATAGTACAAATCATTTGAGGAAGCTCTTGCCCAGGTTAGTACAATTGAGGACATACAAATCCAAGAGGGTGTGCTTAAGCTCAAAAAGAAAGAATAGTGGAATAAGGGCCAATACAAAGGTATTTATTCTGGCCAATCCAAACCAAATTAGGCCAATTAGGCCAATCATGCCAATCATGCCAATCAAGTCAATCAAGTGGTCATGAACTAGTCGATAATGGCTCAAAAATAATCCATGCAATAACAACCACAATAAATTGCATATCATGTGATTTCATCACTATCACAATTAGTCCAAAACATAGTACCAACTATGGAAAATTTCCCATGTTGACAATCTATGCAAAAAAATTACCAATACACCCCCTTAGCCGAATCATATACCTCCATATTTCGTAGGTTGTATGACACTAACCAACTTGCTTTACCTAAGGTTAAACCAGATGACCCTACCAAGCGTGGTAAATACTATAGGGAACATTTATTTTTCTCTTATCCTAGGTAGAATGGGCATGATATAAACAATTGCTACAACTTCAAAGACATAGTGCAAGATCTTATTGACTTAGGGTCCATCAAGCTTGATAGTCCCTTAGCTCAACAAAACCAAAATATTGGTATTTATCAAACACCACTTCCTCATCATGAGGAGGTACAACCAACAATAGGAGGATCTAACACCAAGACCCCTCCTAATCAAGTCAATCATGTTCAACAATACCAAGGTTTTGTGGGTGCTATCCATGTAGTTACCCGAGGTCAACAACGCACTAACAACAAACAAAGTGCCCAAAAACAACATGTTCAATCCCATGTAGCACCACAAGCAAGTGTGTCTCAACCTACCACATCATCATCACCCATTCAATTTTCTACAAATCCTACCCAACCCATTCATATTCAAAGTCATCCATCTCCACCCATTCATCCTCCTAATCGTCCATCAAGGCCAATCATCTCTTTGAGTAGTCGATTGACCACTAGCCTTAAAATAGCTTCAGCTAAACTGTCTATATATGAGCTTATACAACAATCTCCCCCACATCACAAGGCATTAATGGATATTTTAAAATCCATTGAACTTCAATCTCAAGATGCTAATGCCTTTAGAAATTTTTTGGGGAGCATCCGAACATGCATAGAGCCTTCCATTGCATTCTATGATTTTGAAATTAAACCAATATTATTGAAATTGGTCGACCCTCCATTGCACATCATGGATCAAATTTATAGGAAGCCATTCAAATGAGTTTTGATTGATCTATCGACATCATCACCACATCAACCCTCCAACATCTTAAGCTTCCACCATACCACATCATCAAATCCACTTTCACCTTGAAAGCATTTAATAATGCTCTCTGATCCAAAGTTGGTACTATTGTTTTACCCATCGAAGTGGGGGTAAAAATATTGCACACCATATTTCACGTCTTGGAAGGGTCCATTGCGTACAATATACTCCTTGGATGTCCTTGGATGAGGGAAATGAGATGTGTCCCTTATATACTTCATCAATACCTAAAATATGTACATGAGGGATAGATACATTGCATACCGGTGGATGTTGAACCATTTAAGTATTGTAATTTCATTTTGAATCCTTATGAATCCATGCTTTCTTCCACTCATATATTCTTGACACCATAAACCACCTCATGAACCACACAATCTACCTCTTCATCAAAATCTCCTATTCCTGAGGAGCTCCCCATCATCACTTCACATCAAGCCTCCACTTCCATACCCCCATATTCATCACCTTTGACTACATGCACATGTGGTAAAACCCATTCCACATTAGCCACATCATCAAAATCAACATCCTCCACCATCATTCCTTCCACATCATCACCCATTTAACAACCACCTCAACCAAATCCACCTCCATCCATGTCAGCTGATGTCTTACAAGTCACATTAACAAATTATGAGATGCCATCCCAGTCCACACCGCTACCATTTTTGAAGTCATCAGCCAACCATAAGCTTTCCACATCCACATATACTTCATCCACATCCACATCATCCCAAGTTGTGGTCCACCTCATGGTCTAAGAAATTGTTAGGATATCACTATTAAAAATAAGCACACTCACACAAAATACTGAAAAATAATTCCAATACATCAAATAACTCAATAACACTATGCAAAAATTAACTATAAAAATGGAACAATCTCATAATAACATAGAATTGTAGGCCTCTTCAAGGGGGCAACCTCATTCAATATTTCATTAGCTTGTAAAAATATGATTTTGTACATGGCTTCATATTTTTTAAAGAAAAACTTCATGCAATCCTATCTAAAGGCTCAAGAGTTGGCTTACATGCAAAATTCCACTCGAGCTAGAATATCCTACCTACCATCGGTTACAATCCTGATAAAAATGGTTACATGAGATGATGCCACTTGGCTAAGCACCATACTTACCACATACATTACAAAGTATTATAAAATAATATTATAATAGGATCTCCCACATTTGGAGTGGGTCCTTACATAAGTAAATGAAAATTACAAAATGGCATTAGGATAGGATCCTAACATGTCATTCCCCTTCGAAAAGCTTTATCCTCAAAGCTAAAAATGAGGAAACTGGTGCTGGAGCTAATGAAGAGACACCCATATAGAATCTTATGGCTAGAGCCTACACCACTGAACAAGAAATTCTATGATGGTATGGTTGTAGAGAGTGTGGGTTCGACAATCCAACAATTATGCAGGTTCAAGTAATATGGACCCTTCCTCATCCAATTTTGGTAATGCTGACTAAACCTGTACCTGTGTGCCCATAAATTTTTTGAGAGAGGAAACATGGAAAACATGATGGAGCTTAGAGGTGGGTGAAAGAGCCAATTTGTAAGCAGTGGATCCAATCCATTGAAGAAATTGGTAGGTTCCATAGTATTTTGTAGTAATTTTCTAGCATCGACGGAGTTGTAGAGATGATTATTTATATGGTTGAAAGCGAAGGAAGACCATATCACCCACATCAAAGCTATGCTCATAATGATGTTGGTTTACCTGTTGTCGCATCCAATTCTAGGCCATGTCAAAATTCTGCTTCAGTTGGTGAAGAACATCGATATGTTGGCTAAGAGTAGTGTCGACTACCTGGACCTTGGAGCTTCTTGGGATGTATGAAGAAGGCGTGAGTGGAGGACATCCATAAATGGCCTCAAAAGGGATGATTTTGGTTGTTGTATGATAGGAAGTGTTGTACCACCATTCGACCAAAGGAATAAACTTTACCCATTGAGTAGGATGATCTGATGCAAAGCAACGAAGATAGGTCTCCAAACATTTGTTGATAATCTTAGTTTGACCATCCATTTGTGGATGATAGGCTAAACTCATTTTGAGTTGAGTTCCCTACAACTTAAATAATTCTTGCCAAAAATGACTAGTGAATATTGGGTCTCGATCGAACACAATAGAGGTGGGCATACCATGAAAGAAAAAAATAGAATTATGAAATATTTGGGCAACGGTGGAGGCTATGTAAGGATGGTCAAGGAAAAAAATGAGCATACTTCAAAATGTGATCCAAGACCATGAGAATAATAGACTTATCGCAAGATTTAGTTAACCCTTCTATAAAATCCATGGAAATATCAGTTCAAACCTAATATGGAATGGGTAAGGGTTGAAGAGTATCCAAATAATGTGCTGTTTTACCTTTCATCTATTGATAGCTATCACAAGCTACTAAAAAATCATAGATGTTCTATTTCATACCATTCTAGAAGAATGTGTGCTTGATGTGTTCATATGTTTTAAGTAATCTTGAATGGCCTACAGAGGGAGCAGTATATAGTTCGTTCATGAAAAGCTCACGGAGTGGAGACGTGCGAGAAAGAACAAGGTATTGGAAATAATGTAGGTCATGGCCATCCCAATTGTAGTCTGGGGATGAAGTAGGATCATCACAGAGCGAGGCCACCAAAGCTTGCAAGTTTGCATCCTGAAGTACCTCCCGTCGTAAGGAATCTATCCATTGAGAAACAGGTGAGAAAATGGCACATCGCATACTGAGGGCCTCAAATTGGTGAGAGAGAGCATTAGCCACAAGATTCTCTTTGCCTTTATTATAGGTGATATCATAATCATATCCCATGAGTTTAGAAACCCATTTTTATTGTTTTGGGGTAGCAACCTGTTGTTCCAAGAAGTATTTAAGACTTTGATGGTCTATTTTAATGGAGAAATGGCACCCAATGAGATATGGTCACCAATGGGTTACGACATGTAAGATTGCCAATATATCCTTGGCATATTTAGATTTTTCCAAGTTACAATCTGAGAGTGCCTTACTAGTGAAAGTCAAGGGTCTCCCTTACTGCATCAACACTGCCCCGATGCCACGATCAGAAGCATCACTTTCAATGATGAAAGACTTGGAAAAGTTTGGCATGGCTAAAACTGGTGTTGTGGTCATAGCATGCTTCAACTCAATGAAGGCTTGGTCAGTAGGCCCAATCCAAGTAAAAGAGTCCTTATTCAACATGGGTATGAGGGGGGCTACTATTTTACCATAATTACGAATAAATTTGTGGTAGTAAATTGTAAGCCCTAAGAATCCTTGAAGTCCCTTAAAGGTGTAAGATTTTGATCAGTCCTGAACTACCTGAATCTTCTTGGGATTGAACTTGATGCCATATTTGGATATAATGTGTCCTAGATACTCCACTTCAGTCAGATCAAAGGAACACTTGGACTGCTTAGCAAAAATTTGATGTTGTGCCAACAATTGTAATGCCTGATCCACATGGATAAGGTGTTCTTCCCATGAGTGACTATAAATCAAGATATCATCAAAGAAAACTAGGATGAAATTTTGTAGGAGAGGTTAAAAGATGTTTTTCATTAGGCTCCAAAATATAGAAGGAGAATTTTTCAGACCAAATGGCATTACCAAGAACTCATAGTGACCATGAGTATGAAATGCAATTTTGGAAATATCCTCATCCTTGGGCCTGATTTGATGGTAGTCAAAATTAAGGTCTAACTTGGAGAAGTACATAGCTCCATGTAATTTATCCACTATCGAAATGAGGAATTTATCCTTGATGGTAATTTTTTTGAGCTCACGGTAGTCTATACACAATCACCATTAGCCATATTTCTTGTGAACTAGTAAAACTGAAGAAGAGTAAAAGCTGGTACTAGATTGAATGACACCAGCTTTGAACAATTATTGTACCATCTTATAAATTTAAGACTTGAGAGCATGAGGATATCGATATGGTCTGATATTAGATGGTGCATTACCTAGTAGTAGTGGAATAGCATGGTCATGTGAGCGACAAGGTGACAGGGTAGTTGGTTTTGAAAAAATGCCATAATACTTGGTCAAAACAAGTTGCAAATCTATTGGAATTTGATCCACTATGGAATTGCTTGGTTGAATTTAAAATATTTGTGCAATGACCCCATGGGATGACTTTTTCAATAATTTCTCCATACGATTGGAATTGATAATTTGGAAAGGGTATGTTTTGGCACCATGGAGGGTTTATGTTTATCCATGTTGTGAAAACTACATCCATAGTTTTGCAAAGTTCTAGAAGATAGTGCCCAAGGTGCTCAACCATTGGGATCCCAACACAATGTCACATCCTCCCAATTGGAGGGTAAACACGTCTTTCTTGAGTTCATAATCCCCCATATTTATTTTAACATTGCAACATTTACCTTTAAAGGGTAAAGTGCCTTCATTTACCACCATGAATTCAAATGAATTGCATTTGTGTATATAGCAATTGGCCTGCTTAACAACTCAAGGGTCAATAAAATTATGTGTATTGCCTGAATCAATAAGAATAGTAAGGCGTTGGCCTTTGAAAAACCCATAACTTTTATGGTTTATGGAGTGGTAATCCTAGCAAGAGCATGGACAAAATATTTTACTTGAGGTTCTTGGGTTTCCTCTTCTTGTTGAGTTGGTGCTTTAGCTGTGTCACTCTCCTCATCACTATGGTCACTGCTATCGGGTTCCTCTGCATCTATTAAGAATAATATCTTATTTGCACATCTATACCCTTTCACAAATTTTTCATCACAATTATAACAGAGCCCTTGGGCATGACGTGTATCCATTTCATTTTTAGTTAGTCGCTTAGGAGAAAGATGTTTATTATAAGTATTATTTTGGATTCGAGGAGGAAAGGGAGGTCGAGATTGAGAAAATCGTGGTGTCCACCATTGAGATGAGAGTTTAGATTCGACCAATCGGGATAAACTGATAGCCTCCATCATTGTTTATGGTTTAAACATCTTGAATTTAGAATGGAGATCATGTTTCAACCCACTCACAAACAACTCATAAAAAATCCCTCATTCAATCCCTTGGTTTTATTTGCCAACTTCTCAAATTATGTCTGGTAATCGCGAACTATGGATATTTTTTTCAACTTTATCAATGCTCCTGTAAAGTCTTCATAGTCACTAGGGCCAAATTGGGTGAGTAATTGGGACTCAAAGTCCTCCCAAGATAGATCATGGGTAGTGGCTCGTAGCCATTGGAACTAGTGTAAGGTATTAGATTCTAAGTTGAAGGAAGCCATTTGAACCCGATGATATACAGGGACATTATGGAGTCTAAAGGATTGATCAACCCGACATAACCACCCATCGACATCCTTTCCACTGAACTTAGGGAAGTCCAATTTAGGCATTTTGAAGGTCGGATCATGATCATAGTGAGTGGTTTTTGTTTCCCTTCTTCAATATTCTATTTTCCTTTGATGACCTCATTCAAAGTTTTTAGCTTGGTTTTCATATGTGAGAGTACCTTACAATTTGGTTTCCACCTCTATAAGTTGTTCTTCCAAGCAGATTCTAGTGGTATCATGATCCGTTCGAAGCTCTTGAATCTCTTCTCTTATAGTGAGGCTTGTAGTGGTCAAGTACTCAAGGTATTTTTGCATTTCAGACAATATTGTGGCAAGTTATAACTTCTTGTGTTGTCCACGAGTACCCCCTGCCATTGTGGGTCCTCTTTTACTAAGTTACTAAAAATAGATGTGGGGTTTTAGGAGTTATTATTTTTAGTAAGGCATCCAAAAAAGTGTTTGGGTATGGTATATCAAAAGAATCAGCTCAAAAAAATAGGCACAATGAGCTACCCCACAACACTGATTTTGAGCACCCCATACTCTTTTTTCATATTGTTATTTTGACAAGTTTGTTGGTGTTGTCAATTTCTGATTTGGAGTTACGATTCAAAATTTAGGGTTCAGGATCAATTTTATTTGACCTGTAGTCTACCCCCTAACCACCCTATCACTATCAAGTCTCTTTCTCTATCACATGTACTACAGTTATTGACATGGTTCCTATTAATGACCCTAGGGATTCTCTGACACTAACAATACTATTTCTAAAACTAGAGGTCTGTAATTCTTGACTGTTACAGAGGGTTGTTACTATTGACCTGATTATCACTGTTACTGACTAGAATATTTTTGTCTTTGTCCTGACTATTATGTCTCTGACCACGGGTTTTAGACACTTATAAAATCTATCCTAATTGTTGGTGCATGCAAGTTTGTTTTTAATGATAAGGAATGCCTTCTTTGTATGCTCACTTTTGGGGTTTTGAATGCAGGATAAAAGAATAGATATGGTGTTGATTTGTAGGTGGAAGTTATGTTTTGCAAAACCAGGGTATGCTAAGGGAGTATGTAATACCCATAGGCCCTCTGTTATACCGTAGTGATGAACAATAGTGCTCAGACCAATATTTTAGGCCACTACCTAAGGAGGATTCAACACATACCCTTGAGCGCACTATCTACCTATTTGAAAGTATGGGAGGGTGATCATTTGGGATGCTATATCCAATGGACTATAGATAATGCAAGGCTAAAAAGCTTCCTAATGGATAAAATTTTGTTTAAACCTAGATTGTCTCTTGATACACTCGAAGATGTGTGGGAGCTCAAGTCCGTGCGTGAGTGCTAAGGCTTGGGTATTGAAGCTTGATCACCCCTCACTTCACTAGACGATTTATGGGATATCTAGCTTAGCCAATAACGATAGCTCCTTCACAATATTTTAAAACCCTTAGCACAAGGTTTCTAACCTACACAACTACTAAAAAAGAGACTGTATTTTGTTTTGTGTTTTCTAGTTTTTTGGTCCAAAAAAATAGACTGTATTTTTTTGGAGTTTTTAATTAAGGAAAAACAAAAATGAAAAACACACAGAAAATTATACCTAATAGGCGAAATTGATGGTAAAAATCATCTTAGTTGTAGCAGAACTCGGCCCTGGAAAATGCTTTGATACCACTTGTTAGGATCTCACTATTAAAAATAAGCACACTCACACAAAATACTAAAAAATAACTCAAATACATAAAATAACTCAATAACACTATGCAAAAATTAAATGCAAAAATGGAACAATCTCACAATAACATAGAATCACAGGCCTCTTCGAGGGGGCAACCTCCTTTAATATTTCTTTAGCTTGAAAAAATATGAATTCGTATATGGCTTCACATATTTAAAAAAAAAATTCATGCAACCCTACCTAAAGTCTCAAGAGTTGGCTTACATGCAAAATGCCACTTGAGCTAGAATATCCTACCTACAATCGGTTACAATCTTGATAAAAACGGTTACATGAGATGATGCCACTTGGCTAAGCACCATACTTGCCACATACATTACAAAGTATTACAAAATAATATTATAATAGGATACCCCACATTGAGAGTGGGTTATTACATAATTAAATGAGAATTATAAAATGGCATTAGGATAGGATCCTAACAAAAATTACCGTCATTGCTTAGCATCCAAATGGTTAAGGATTATGCTCGCCCATGTGACCCACTCTTATCTATAGAAGTGGTGTACAATATGGGTTCAATGCCCAATAGCATTAATTTTGTGTATTGGGGGATTTATTCATCGTCCAATCTATCTTCCCTAGATGAACCCAAGCAATCGAATCCTACCAATATACAACACATGTCAGGTCTTCCATCCCAATATTTTTATATAGTTAATTGGCAAGCACATGGCTTAGGATGGCATGAATGGGGAATACATGAGATCATCGATGTTTCATATTAAAAAGTGCATGACCATTTAGGTTTTGGCTATCATCCACTTTCTTCCACTTCTTATCTTAAACAAGATTTTGAAAGATTACATTTAACTTTAGAAGAAGATATCCATCAAACAGATGAATATAAAGATGATATTTATAAAAAAATCAATGTTATGTCGATATCTTCTGATTAATCTAATGAGGAATCAAAACCCATCATCCCATTTGTTGAACAAGATGAGCATTACCTCGAAATGTTCCCCATCCATCATTCCATCCTTCATTTTGCTTATTCCACAAGAGCAAGCTAAACCAACCGGTGAACCACCACCTCCACTTCATTGATCCATATCACTAGCCAAAATTGTAACATATGTACATAATTCATAACAAAATCAAAAATAAAAATAAAAATAAAAAATTCAAATAAAAAAATCATTTGCATTGCATAAACATGGCATTTTACCAATTGCATATATTTGTGTTGTTTGCTATTGTTCAAGTTACCAGAGTTCTAGCATCGGTTCTAGAAGACAGGATCCTTCCATCCTCCACCTTGCTATCCATCATTTTTCAATTTAAGTTAACACGAATCCTATTGACTTATTCACATTTCTCCGTAATCCATATGATTTGTCAAAGCCAATTCCAATTGACATGAGCCTTATTGACATGGACATGATTTCCTTACCACCATCCTTCTTCGAATTTTTCCTTTTTGAGTAATTGTTAAGAGCTTCCACCAACTACATTCCTCCATCACCTTCACCTTCACCTTCAGATCTTGAGGTTTTCTAGGCAGACATAGAAGAGGTTGATTCAAAAGAGTTTGATAATGTCATAGACAACATTCATTTGATCCTAATACCCAATTAAATTGAGGAAGGTTCTCACATGTCCATTGAAGATACCATTGATGTGAAACTTAGTTCAGATGTAGACAATCCCCAAATCATCAAACTTGGTAAAATTTTATCCACAGATTAAAAGAGCAATTAATTGCTCTCCTCAATAAGAAGGGCATTTTTGCATGGTCCTACAAATACATACCTTGTATTGACCCTAACTTGGGTTTCCAAAATCTTACCTTGCACTCTAATGCTAAGCCGATCAAACAAAAACTTAGAAGGATGCATCCTACCATTGCCCTCCTAGTCAAAGATGATATTAAAAAGCTATTAGATGTGGATTTCATTTTCTCCATTGACTATCCTGAGTGGCTTTCAAACATGGTACCTATTTGCAAGCCTAATGGGGAAATACACATTTGCACTAATTTTTGAGACCTTAACAAAGTGTATCCTAAGGATGATTTTCCTCTTCCAAACATTGATACTCTTGTCGACACTTGCACTAGACATGAAATGCTTTCTCTCATGGATTATTTTTTAGGATACAACCAGATTTGAAACAATCCTAATGACCAACACAAAACAACATTCACTACACCTTGGGGGACATTTTGTTATAAGGTTACACTCTTTGGACTAAAAAATGTAGGTGCCACTTATCAAAATGCCATGAAATATATATTACATGATTAAATTCATAAGATTATCAAATATTATGTGGATGATATCTTAATAAAAACTAAAAAATGACAAGAACACATTGATGTATTGGAAAAAGTCTTTGATCGACTTCTAGAGCATAATGTAAGGTTGAGCCCCAAGAAATGTGTCTTTGGTATTAACTCAGGTAAAATACTAGGATTAATTATCTCCAAAAGAGGTATTAAGGTGGATCCAAAAAAATTAAAGGCCATCTGGGAGATGCCTCTCCTAACAAACTTGAAGGAATTGCATATTTTACAATAAAATATCCAATCAACCCATCTTTTTATTGCACAAATTTTTGATAAATGCAAGCCATTAAATCACCTGCTACAAAAGGGGGTGACATTTTCATGGATAGATGAATGCCAAAAAAATTTTGATGACATCAAGCAATACCTGGCTTCTCTACCAGTATTAAATCCTCCTCATCTGGGGATCCTCTTCCATCTTTATGTTTTAGCAATGAACTTTGCATTAGGAACAATGCTTGCATAAAATAATGAGAACAATCGAGAGTAAGCTATCTATTACATTAGTCAAACATTGGTAAGCTATGAAACTAGATATGCTTACATGGAAAAATTATGCGTAGTAGTGGTTTTTGCCACTAAGAAACTTAGACATTACATGCTTAGTCACACTACATATGTCATAGCTCATGGAAATCCTTTGCATTATACGATGTCTCGCACTTACAATAATACCCGTACAACTAAATGGATAATGCTTCTCACTAAATTCGATCTTGAGTTCATCATCCATAAATCCATTAAAGGTCAGGTCATAGCTGATCAGCTTGCGAAAGCTCCAATTCCTAGTGATCAAGCCTTGATTATTGAGCTCCTATATGATTTGGTATTTATTGTCACTTAACAAGAAGAAGATGTTGATATCACACTATTATTTTATGGTTCTAAGTGTGAAAAAGGTCAAGGTGTTGGAGTTGTGTTTCATACACCCCAAGGGATACGTATCTCCTTATTATTCAAACTTGACTTCCAATGCACAAAGAACGATGCAAAGTATGAAGCCTTAATATTAGCTCTTCAAGCAGCTATAGCTATGGGTATAAAGCATATAAAGATATTTGGTCTTCAACTTGTTGTTAAGCAAATAAATGGAGAATACCAATGCAAAGAACCTACCATAAATATTTACCATGAAGTAGCAATGTCATTACTCTCTAAGTTTGATTGGTATGAAATCTATAGTTTGTCATGTTCGACTAATAGATTTGCAGATACGATGGCCTCTCTAGGATCATTGATTCCAAATAAATCCATAGGAGAGGTACAACCACATATTGTTACAATGATATCTAAATTTACAATTGTCTGTGTTGAATCTAAGGATGAGAAATATGTTTGCTTTATTCATTCAGATCCATATGAGCCTTGGTAAAACCAAATAATAACATTTCTCAAGTTTGGAACACTCCCATCAGATATGTCACAGACTACTAAATACACTTTCAAGCAAAAATTAGCTCGTTTTACTGTCTTAGGGGATAAGTTGCATAGACGTGGTTATGATGAAATCCTCCTTCGTTGTCTTGAGCCTAAAGAGATACAAAGAGCCATAGCTGAAGCTCATGATGGTACTTGTGGTGGTCATTTTAGTGGAATGACCATTGCAAAGCATATTTTATGCATGGGTTACTATTGGCCCACCATGGAACATGACTGTTGCACATATGTCAAGCATTGTAAGTAATGTCAAGAGCATGCTAATTTAACTCATGTACCATCACAAGCTTTACAACCTATTCAAATCCTTTGGTCCTTTTAACAATGGGGTCTTGATTTGATTGGAAAAATATTACCTCCTTCCTCGGGACAACATATATTCATCATCACAACAACTGAATACTTCACAAAGTGGGTTGATGCAATTCCTCTAACCAGTACAATAGGACCTTGAATTATGGAGTTCATACTTTATAATATCATTTGTCATTTTGGTATTCCATCAAAAATCATCGTTGACAATGACAAATATTTAAATAACAAGGATGTTTGAGCACTTTGCGAGAAATATAATATCCAACATAGTTTCTCGACTCCTTATTACCCACAAGAAAATGGATAAGTTGAGGCTACCAAAAAAACCTTAATTTCTATTATCAAGAAATTAGTCAACAAAAATCATTGATATTGGCATACTCAAATCCCCTTTGCATTATGGGATTATCGAACAAGAATTTGCACACCTACTAGGGTAACATCATTTTCATTGGTCTATGGAGCCAAAGCAATCATACCTCTTGAGCTTGAGATCCTCTCATTACAAATTTCATCATAGGAATTCATAGATGATGATATCTCTATACAAGAACATTTTATCCAAATCATGCTTCTTTATGAAAGGTATGTTAATGCTTTAGATCATTTATGAGTTCATCAAATTTGCCTAAAGCGTGCTTTCAATTCCAAAGTTCATCTACATGAATTCCAAGTAGGAGATCTTGTTCTTAAAAAGAATCAACAAAACACCAATGCATTACCACATCTTTGTGATAAATTCACGGCTAATTAGTTAGGTCCATACATTGTCACTCAAAAAGTGGGTAAAGGAACTTATAGGCTTACCAGTCTAGAGGGAGTTGAAGAGCCCAAACCACTTAACATCATCCACTTGAGAGCATTCTATGCTTAATGTGATATATATATATATATATATATATATATATATATATATATATATATATATATACATACATACATACATGGCTAATACACAAAAAAAACATTGCATTTCATACATTACATTTTACACATTGCACTTGCAAACATTACATTTCACACATTGCATTTTACAAATTACATTTCATACATTGCATTCACAAACTCATTATGCACTTTCATATTTATACATTTCATTTCATTTTAGGGGTCATTTATTGAGTTTAGATAATAATTGGTCCAATACAATTTTGTTGCCTTAATCAGGGGCACCTTCAAATCATCATCCATTTCATTGCACCATTCCAAATTATCATTTGCAAATCACATTTTCATAATCCCTAGGTGTTTTCATTCACTTAGCCACTCCTAGTGTTTCTAGCAACCTCCAATACATGTTGAGTTTTCTTTAGGACCAAGACACATTTTCACTAAGAAAATTTGAGTTTTGGAAATTCACTCCAAACACTCTTGAACCAAACACAATCACACATATTAAAAATATATTGTGTCAAAGAGGGATAATACCATATTTGGGTTGAACCTTGAAGTGAAAAGGGTATTCCTTGCTTATCCCATTATGCACATAGTCCAAAAAACAAACAATGGTTTTCACTACTATCACAATTTTAAAATAAAAGAAAGAGTAGGGAAAAATCCTTAAAAATATAAATATTTTACACATCACACATCACATATCCTATAGTTTTAAGGATAGAACTACATTTCTAGTCATACGGTTAGGTAGTCTGAATCCCCAAATCTTAGAGATCAAATTCTTGGACTATGGAGTTAATCTCCACCGGGGCTATAGATGCTTGATTGGTAGTGGAGTATGCTCATGCATGGTGACATGTCTCTTTTAAAGATATCTCTGACCATACATAAGGACAAGATAACTTCTCGGTCTCGTCCATAACAAGTTTCATCTCAATTTGCTCAAGATGGATTAATAAACTGACTTGCACACACATTGGTTCTTGATTACCTCGAATCATTACCATAATCATGATTCGGTAAATGAATTCACTACACACACATTTGGTCTTAAAGAAAATTAGGCAGTATTTAGTGAGTTTGTTTGATACCACTGGTATGTCTGAGTCTCTGGAAAATAGTCAATTTTCTATATCAACATCCATATCTTCTTCTATATCAACATCCATATCATTACATGAGTCTTCCATATCACATGCTACTAGTTTGGTGCCCCTGATTAAACAACAATGCTATACATGGTCAAGCAAATATATAATATAAATGATCATTGGAGCAAACATTAATTTGCACTCATAACACATTATCATTTGCATTATCATCCATCACACATCATACATGCATTTACATAAAATCATCCACACAAAAGTATAACACAAAAGTAATAGCCATGTATATATATATATATATATATATATATATATATATATATATATATATATATATATATATATATATATATATATATATATATATATATATATTCGCATGTACAATAAATTCCCAAAGGCTATATACAATGAAGCACCAAAGAGCATATACAAAAAGTGCATCTCAGTACTAGCTAACGCCTATAGGAATATCCCTATGACCCTGAAGGAGCCCTAGATCTATATTTGTGCCTAGACTCGCTATGCCTAACAGACCTAAATATGGATGAGGATGGTGGATTTGGAAGCCCAATATGGTGCTCCATCAATCGATCCTCCAAAATTTGGATATACCCATCTCGGGCCCGAAGGCATCATACATCATGTTTTTGATGACGGTCCCTCTCAAGTAGCTCTTCTTGGAGCCTCGCGATCCTATCCTCACCTCCACCTACCATTAATCATACCTCTAGATCTACCCATAACCAAGCTATCTCTACATCCTGAGCTGCTACCTTCACAACTTGAGCTGTTATCACTACATCCTGCTCTGCTACCAGTTTCTCAAGCCTCATCCAATCCTCCTCACTCTGGCCTAGAGGTATCTCTAGAACCTCCTCCATATCATCATCCATACCATCTCCATCACCTATAATATTTAGATCCTGCTCTGCTACATCCTTATCCCGTCTTCCTTGACTACTATATCAAAGGTGTTTGCAACATCTAGAATCCTCACCTACCTCCTCCTCCTTGGCCTCTGCTTCATCCTCATCTGCATTCCACTCATCCACTATAAGAATCAGTATCCATGGTTTCTATTTAGTGAACCATACATCATACTTCATAGTAGTTTCTACATCATCCACATCAAGGATATTCATCTCCTCGTCATACTCATAGGTCACACTCCATGCCTCAGCACAATGTAGACCTGTCTCATCCTGATGATGCCTGTAGAGCACTAGTGCCTCAAGAACCCCCTACCTCAGCCTAAAATACCATAGAACCCATGACTCCCAACCACCCACCTAGCCTATCGTACCCTCTGTAGATATTCTCCATATCCAGTCCAAGTGGCACACTACCATGGTATCCAAAGCACCTAATTTGATGTAATTCTAGCCAATAGATCCTTGTACCATTGTCTAGTCTAAACAAGATGACTCGACTGCACATCCTCTACCGCAGACCATATCATATCATAGGGTTTCTACCTATCCCATACCTTAGTAGGTAAGCCCACAATTCAAGCCACACTAAAGTGCTCTCAATCCCAACATTGCAGTAGTAAACTACATCCAAGCCCTTCCTGCCCCTACCTACTCACCTCGTACAACTCCTAGTATAGTTGTGCCAACAAAGCAGGTGCCCATGCATACATCCAAGGTGTATCGATCATGTCATACACCAACTCGATCAAGTTCCATGAGAACCGATAGGCAATGTTGTTTAGGGCCACTATATTGGCCAACATGAACATGACCAAAGTGGGTAGTGCATCCAACTTCTTATCCACAGACATATCCAAGTAACTTATCCATCCACCCTTCACACTCACACCTCGTAATTCATATCCAAATATGTGGCTCATCTCATACCTCTTATTATGTCCAATCTCAACATGTAATCCCTCCACTAGTAATTTGAGGATACGATATACATCCTCAAGTGTCCCTGTAATATATTTAATAGGGAGCTGAAAGGTACCCCTATATGGATCCCATATCTCCACAAAGTTAGAGAGATACCCCTCGTTAGCCCTCACCACATCTATCTTAGCTGCCCCACCTAGCCCCACATACTCTAGCTATTTCCACTGGCTATTATGCAACATCTTTCTTACCCTTGAGATGAGATGTGAGAACTGATGCCAAGCATCCAAAATACTCAACTGTAGCACAACACATTCACAAATAAATTCCATTAAAGTCACATTCATTTATAAAAAAACATATTTTTTTTGCACAAGTTCAAATAAAGAGTGCCAAGGCCACTTACCTTAGTAGCACGCACCTCTATTCCTACTACCACATCTACACCATCCATCACCATAGATTTCACACCACCAAACTCCTCCACCTCACTCCACTTCACTCACTCCCTCAGATGCAGCTTTTGGAACTCACAAATGCAATAATGAATTTGATTTCACCTCTACAAGCCATTTATAACTATTTTTGACACACTAGAATACCCATGGGCATTCACAGGTGTATTGGGATGCTACCCTACATGTGCAGAGTTGGGATGCTACCCTACATGTGCAGAGTGGAAAAATCTGGTCGACATCTACATATGCTCTGGATACCCATCAGTGTTTAACATCATAATTTGGAGAAAAGATCAAAATGATACAAAAAGGTAGCTTACCTCCACAAAATCACTTCAAATTGCATCCATTCATTTATCTCATCATCATATCATGTTTTGTGAAAAAACAAAATTGATTTGGATGCATAATTTTTGCTTACATCCAAAAGGTGTAAAATCACTTTACAACTCTCAAAATGCACCAAAATGGTCCAAATTTTCACAAAACAATCATAATCATCATTCTCATCATCAAATATTCATTTCAATATCATTTTCATCCATCAAAAATTGCATTTACATTCAATATTTGCCAAGTTCACCTATAATTTCAAGTGAACCTTGTATCTAGTGGTCTATTCTATCTCCTTGGCAATTGTAGTGATTGGTTGTCCATGCAATTTGGTAAGATGAGTAAATAACCATAAGGACACTTGACCATATTCATCATCCAATATCCTCTTGTTCAAAAACAAAATCACTTTTGGTCCCTCATATTTTGAGTGAGACTATGCCAAGACCAATTTTCTCAACAACTTTCATTGATACCCTTTTCCATGGGGTTCCCAACATGGATAACTTTCATCATTTCATTTGCAATTACACCAGTCTCCAAGGATATAGGTCGGATAAAGTGATTGAGCAACCGTTTAGGAATTCTATGTGGGAATTAGCTACAATCATGAGTGGTCCCGAGGATAGACTATTTTTATTTTTTTCTGCATTTGCATATTTGCATTTCAATGACACCAAAAGATATTTTCTTCAATAGTATAGAATCACCTCAAACTTGGGGCAGCCACATTTGATTTTGATTTCCCATAATGGGATACATCTTACATGATTTGGCATTTACACTTGGAATAAATCCTCTTTGTTGAGGCAAAAACAAAATCAATCAATTGCATTTTACAACATTCCCTTTCCTCCATTGGGGCAAAAATAGAATCATTTTACATCATTTATATCACATGCACTTACATCATACACTTACACTTACACCATACATTTACACTTACACCATTCACTTGCATTTTCACCACACAATTCTATCAATTGGCTTGTGAGATTTATTCTTCATTCATTCACCAATTGAGGGGGTAAGCTACACAATCAAATTCTTTTGTCTTCAAGTTCATATTTGTATTCCAAGGAAAGATAGCTACTTCTTCATCAGACCAAAACTAGGTGTCTTGTATTTTTGTAGTGCATTGTGTTTCATGCAACACGATACAAAAATAGGTATTTGTAGACACCAAAATCTAGCCACTTTTCATCCATCCGTGTCCTTCAATCACAAAAACCCATTGTTTATATATATATATATATATTTAATATATATTTAAATATTAATATTTTATATATCATATTTATATATATTAGATAAATATATATGTATTTATATAAATTAATCCTAGCCCTCCGCCATGTTTTAATCTTAACCATCCATCCACCTCAATTTGTGCCACATACCCAGATTTAATCTCCATCCTTCTTCATGTTTTAATATTGGCCACACATTTTGTGTTATTGAAACCCTAACACGGCCAAGGGAATATTATAAAAGAGTAGTCATTTTGATGACTCATATCGCTAACATTCCTGAAGCTTGATCTAGAGCCCCTGCTTTTCTAAGATTAACATCTATGGATGAACATTCACAAAAATAATTCTTAGAGATAATTAAACCAATCTACCCTAGCCATGTTGCCATAATTTCTACCCTCCATCATCACTCTCACCTTGTTTGCATCCATCACCACATAACCCATGCTGAACCAAATCCAGTTCTGTGACATATTCCTTAGCCCATGAATGCCTTGGTGCATCTGATGTCATCACAAAATTTCTTGGTGCATCTACCACCATAAAAAAATACCTTGGTGCATCTATCGCCATCATAGAACACCTCTAGGAATTTCCCATAGCATATCTGTAGTCCCCTATACCTCAGGCATCGTTCAGGCATCCCCGCAACCATCACTGATTGAACCAAAATAGTTGACAAAGTAAAAAATTTATTTGCATTCATTTCATATTCTTGCACTTTGTTTTCAATATTACATTGCAACATCTAGGGTTTAGTTGTTATTTTATCTTTTTGAGGATATCACATTGTGGAGCCCTCACAGGTATTACTAATATCTTTTGTTATTTTTTTTATTATAGGTACGAGAATCATACATCTGGAAACTATTGAAGCTAGGGTGGCTCTTTTAGGATACACAATCCCACCCACAACCTTGTTGGGATCGAAGAAAAGCATGAAGAGACCAACCATTCCTTTCAACTAGGATTTTGGAGAACCCTAGTATCTGTAATTTTGTATCAACATAAGCATTGTAAAAACCCCACATTGGGGCATATTGATTGTATCATTTGAGATCTACCCACATTAATAAAAAGAGTTTATCTATCTTGTGCAATATTTGTGTATTACTGTGCTTATTGTTATTTTATACTTTATATTGGTGTTGCTTGATTTCTTATTCATAAAAACAATGGTGTAAAACATTGAGATTGCATTTGATGCCTATGATTGTTGATTTATGAAAGTATATTGCTTGTTTGTTGATTTGCAATGCTTATGGAAATATATAATTGCTTTATTCTTTCTATTATGAGAAACACAAAGGACTGTGTTTAGTCAAAGGGGGTAGTATGTCATGACCCACCTTGGAAGGACCCTTTTATATGATGAATCAGGACCTAATTATTAGTTTTGTAATGTTTAGTAAAGTTAATTGATGCTTTTGGGAAAAATATATTTTAGGAAATATATTTTGGTAAAAATCAAATCAAATCAAATCAATCAATCATGGTTTAATTAATCTAATTACATATTACCTCATTCATTTGGTAGGTTTTGGAATGCAATTAGGTGATATTTGTCTAAAAAAAATATGTCTAATTATGATTGGATCAAAAGAGCACTAAGATAATTTAATAATATAATGATTCCCCTTTCTCTTCTTTAATAGTTTTAAATTTTTCAATGTTCTTGAGAAGGAGGCAAGAAAAAAATATTTGGATCACCTTATATCTACTTTATGATTTTATTATGTTTACATTATCTCCACCTAGCATGGCTATGGTATTATTTTGATAGGGGAACGAACCTCCATTCTCATAGTGCTTACCCATGTGAGAATATTTAAATCTCTCCCTTGTCCCTAGTTAGCATGGTGAAAACCATTGTTTTAACTAGATAATATCTTATACATGGAGGAGGTGTTTTCTTATAATTTTTAAAGCCTCTTAGGAGGAGAGGGGCTAAGGATAGTTCTGGAGGCTTAGAAAATAAGTATGAGGAGACAAGCACAAGGAGAAGACTAGGAGACTAAAGAACTTAAGGAGTCCAACCTTTCAAGAGAACCAAATTATGGAATGTCAAGATTTTGTCTTGATTTTTTTATGCTTCAATGTATGATTAAGTATTTTCTTAGCTCTTTAAGGAGCTTCCTTCCAATTCTTTCAAAGCATTGTGATTGTAATCCGTTATTATTAGCTTTGTTTGAATATGTGTATTGAGATTGGAAGAACGATTTTAATTGTTGGAAGCATGACTAATATAACTCCCTCTTTTATAATTTTGATTATTGAGAGGTCTTTGAAACTTTATTAAAAGCTTGTGGTTGCTCTTTTCAATGTTATACATTTACCTCTCATTTTGTATTGATATCCATTATACATGACCTATGTGTGTGCTAATAGACTATAACACTATGTGATTTATTATACCCCATGCTCATCACTATACTTATTTATGTTAAGACACTTGTATTAGTGTTAGAATCATCGATTAAATCCTTTGTAAGCACTCTTGAATTGAGAATATAGCTCTGTCCTCATTGACATATTCATATGCTTGCTATCTTAGGAAATTGACTATATAGTTTAAGCCATGCCCTGGTATATGTCGATTGGGTTATCTAGTGCTAAGATAGAATTTAGAGAGGTCTTCAACCTCCATTTGAATCCCCTTGAGTGGCCAACACGTGCTACTCTATGCTCAACTGTGCTTAGGAAGAAGCCCTTCAAATACTTCCATAAGCATTATCCCACATGGGATATGCTTGGGATTCTAATGGCTTTAAAAGGAGAATGTATCCTTATGCCTATCGATCACCAAGTGGTGGTCAGGAACCAAACCACTTGGTGCCAACTAAACCTTACAATAATATTGTTGACTCATTGATCATTGCTTGATTTGATGCTATATGTTTACTTGGGTTTGGTTGTTGGTTTTGAGCTTCACAGTTGAAAACCACTTTTATTTGTAGTGGGATGAGTTATCTCACATTGCCTATGTGGTGAAGAGTACATAGTTTATTAGGGACTTGATATCCCTTATGGAGTGACCACCACTCGGTGGTCAAGGTGGCTATTGAGCAGGGTCTACTGCATGCCATTTGAGGGTGCATTGGACACTTGTCTAGATGAGGGTACATGATGTTAGTTGAACAACTATGTTATCCTTGTCTTACCATGTAGATGGTTGCATATTAATGGTTTGAGTTGTATTTGAACCGATTGTTAGGTGCCAATTTATTTTAAAGTTAGTTATGGTATTATCCTACACGCTCCCTGTAGGAGCATGTGAGGGATAATATATAGGAGATCACTCCCCTATTAGCCTGACCATAAGTTGGTGGTTAGTATGGGCCTTGCCTAGTGTAGGTAGATACTGAGCATTGCTGGTGGCCATCTCATTGACTATTTGACTTGGATGCCTCATTGGCTATTTGAATTTCTTGGAAATTGAATTGACTAGCTTAAATTATGTTGACAAAAAGAATAAACACCCTTTTTGAATGTTGTAAACCTGTTATTTTTTAGAATTTAGACTCAAATGGAATCTTTCTTTTTGCAATTTAAACCTTATTTTTTTGGAGACTAAAGGAGATAAACTATTTTACAATGAAAGAAACGATAGAGAAAACTCGAAATGGAAATTTGATCAAACGAGGTGTTTTAAAAAGGTAATTCTTGTAGGTTAACTATAGAATAATTCTGTGGAGAAATTGTAGGTTAACTAGAGTATAATGTTTGTGAAATAATTTTGTGAAAAAAGTGTAATTCAATTTGGTAGAAAGCTACATGAGGTAAATAACATCATGTTATTTAATATGGAAATAAGTATTTCATGTTATTTAGGTGAATTCTTGTTGAAGAGATAGACTTTAAATTATTTTAGTAGATGGACTTAAATAAGCACCCTATTTATGTATTTAAGAGAGAGTTGTTCAAGAAATGGATGATAGATTTTATACATGAGGTAATTTTGAAAATAAAATACCTAGAATGTTTGCATAGGTTACACTTGGAGTACAAAAATCAAGTGGGGCCCAAAGAAGGTAATATTTGGAAGGTCTATTTTAGACCTTATCTCCTATATCAAAGAATAGGAGAGTATTATGCAAGTAAGTTGTGTTAGAAAATATATGGTTTATATGATTTCATCAATAGAAAATGATACCACCTTAGCTACCCCATTGTGGAGATGAGGGTAACAAAGAACTATAAATAATAGGTACCCCATCTTCGTGATGCAATATCTAATCTATACGGCATACGCCTAACTATGACCTAGATGAAATTAGGTTGGGACCAACTTAGATAGACTTAAGATAGTAAAAGGGAGATGGCTATCCCATTCTTGAGGCTATTGAGAAGAGGAGAATCACTAAATACTATGGTCAAGACTTTCCCCATTCATGGAGAATGTAGGAAATGTAGGGTGACATTATAAGACGTTCTTATACCGTAGAGGTATGAAGGTAAACCCATAGGTATTATAGGAGTTTGGCCACTCATGTTCGCAAGAGGCAGACATTGACCATGTTATCTCCTAGCGAAGTGTTGCCTTACAACTTACATTGAATACATTCTTGAATAACCCTTGAGCATATACTATGCTTATGAGTACTTAATTTTTTTTTTTCAATATGGTTGGATTTTGAGGTTTGTTACATATATTTTAACTAACTATAAGGACTTTTAGAGCATGAATGATCACCATGTATCATTTTCTCATAATTGTACCATCTATATAGTTTTCAAATTTTTATACAAGGTTTCTTTATAAAATGATATTCATATTTATAGTAGTATTAGGAAATGTTTCTAAGGTGTAAGAAGAACTTGTGAAGTATTTTCTTATTTGCTTAAAAAATGTCTAAATTTTTTGTCAAAAATTTAACAAGAAATAGGTTAAAAGTCTAGCAAAATTTTTGCAATAATTGTACATGCCAAATTCAAGCCTTATATTTCAAAACCTCTCTCATACATTCATTCTTTCAAAGGATTGTCTCTTTTCTACAAAAATTATCTATAAAAAATCTTACTATCATTAGGCTAAATTCTTCTTGAGGTGATTGTGCTACCCCCATAATGACTATGAAACTAGTCCCAAAGTCTAGCAATGAAACATTGTTAGGTACTTCGACTTAAAAATATCAAACAAATGATATTTAGAATATGAAAAAATTGCACTAAAAAACAAGAAATATGTGCATCAAACATATACAAAACCAAAAAGAATGTGGAAATTATGGTAAAAGCAAAGAGATAGAAGACCCATTGGGGAGAAAATATATAACTAGATTTTATCATATTTGCCATCATGCCAGGAGATTGTTCTCATCATGATATTCTTATGATAATTATTGTCTTGATATTCGTATGCCATTCATGGATTATGGGATTTAACATGATGTTATTTATTCTATGAGATTCATTTCCTATGCGATATGGAAATAACATCTTTAATTTTTTTGTATTTTCATATATTTGCACCTGTCCTACATGGATTGATAAGATCATGCATTTACATATTGAGCATCCTTTATGGATTGATATTTGAGCATTCTATGTGAATTTTATGAGCACTCATTCTTGATTTTATTTCTTACCTAACTTATATTATCAAAATACAATAAATTTATTATTAAACTCAAATAGAGTTTCAAAATTTTGAGAAATAATAAAGATAAAAATTTTAATTTCCAAACCAAGCTTCATTTTTATTTAGATACTTTATTACATCTATATTGATTTATTTTATCCCTTTATGAGCATTTGATGTGTAATGATTTATGATTTTCATTAATGTTCTTCAAATTAGTTTTTTTTAATATGTCTTATTTAATTTGTATATATGCTTTACATAATATACATTCAATTATTGCTTACATGATATGATCATAGCTAATGCATTTATAAGGCTAGGCCATTATCATTTTTATATAATTAACATTGTCACAAGTATTAAATTAGAAAATGGAAAAAATAAAATTAATGATATATATGCAATGAAAATATTGAAATGCATTAAACTTTTTGGAGAATATTACATTATTTGGTACATGCTAATGTACCCCCATGGTACCTTTATGGTACAAATGTAAATATATAATAAATTAGTGTGTGAATCTATAGTTTAGGAGTGTTATTTATATTTCCCCTTTATGTATGTGTTTATGTGTAGGATGTGCACAAGTGTCATGTAATCAAAATTATGCATAGTAACGAATCATCATTAATTTGTGAATATTAGAATTTTTGAAATTAGAAATTGGCGAATATGGGGACCCTTGATGGGGGTCCAATTCGCCAAAAAATTTTAGGTCTAATTTTTTTTGGGGGTCGACTCACCCCACGTTGAAAATAATTTCACCATTTTTATTTTAAATCACCAACACTCCTACCCAAATTGTGGATATTTTTCATCTTGAAATTATAAAAAAAAATATTTATCTTGTCAAATTTACCTCTTATAACACTAGTGTATATACCTAACACTACAACTATAAACATACATCTAAAACATTTAGACTCCTCAAAAATAGAATTAAAGCAACGAAAACCCTATAATAGATAAACATGACCTGAAGCAGCCCAAAAAATAAAACATGATCGGTTGTAGAAGATTGTCTATAAAAAAATAATCGATCGATTGCAAAGGACTGTCAATCAACAAATTTATCGATCGATTGTAGAAGACTGTCTATCGATAAAAAATTGATTGATTTTAGAGGATTATTAATTGATATATTTTATCGATTAGTTGCAAAGAAGAATTATAGGGTGACAATCAGTTACAAAAAACTATCTATCGATAAAAAAAGTTGATTAATTATAGAGGACTGTGAATCGATAGATTTATTGATCGATTATAAAGAAGCATGATATGGTGAAAATCAATTGTAGAAGACTATCTATCAAAAAAAAATTAATTATTTGTAAAGGAATGTAATGATTGGTTGTAGAGAAGCATGATAGGGTGATGATTGGTTGTAGAAGACTACCTATCAACAAAAAAATTGCTTGATTACAGAGGACTATAACGATCGATTACAGATAAGCATGATAGGGTGATGATCGATTCTAGAAGGTTTCTTATCAACTAAAAATTTGATTGGTTGCATAGTACTATAATGATCGCTTGTAGAGAAGCATGACAAGATGATGATTAGTTGTAGAAGACTACTTGTCGATATAAAAGCTAATCTATTGTAGAGGATTGTAACTATCAGTTGTAGAAATATGTGATGACTGTGATAATAGGTAAAGTGGTAAGCTTCCAAACATCTGAGTATGGTTGTTTTTTTGCTTTGGATCATCTCTAGAACTAGCTTTTACTTTATGCCTATTTGTTGATGTAGCCTTATTACTTGTTTTGTAACCTTTTTTGGTGTGCTACTATATAGTTTATTTATAATTAAGCTAGAGAGCTATTATTTTAGTTTGTAGACTATAGTAGTCAAAATGACATTAGAAATCTAGGTTTATTTAGAATTGAGCGAAGGTTAGATTTGGTGGAGTGCAAGGTCTTCAATTAGTGTTGGGTTTGGAATGTTATCTTGGATTGTTGTCTTCTTTCATTGTTTTGTTATCCAAATCTTGTTCCTTGAGTTTTATAGACAACATAGATGCACTTTATGCAATTGTGAGATCCAAGTATCCATGTCATATTGTAGTGTTTCTTGTTGTTAGAGTATTTTGTTGTTGTTCCTTGAGCACGTAGGTAGAGGTCATTGGTCAACATAGGTTCATTATTATAGATGCTTAATGGCATGATAGTTTAACCTTGATTTCTTTGAAGGAAGACTTTAAATTTATGCTTTTAATTTTATGATTGAATTTCTAAGAATTATTTATTGCTATTTATATTATGGAGTCAAATTATGTAGAAATGCATAATGCATAATGCAAACAATAATTACTTGCTACTTATTTTATTTTGTAAGAAAAATAAATGCATAAGAGTTATTTTTATTTTCTTAAAGGAAGTAATGGATAATAGTAATGGTTCTCTAACCCTTGAGTAAATATGGAAATAATTATAGAGGGAAGTATGGTTGCAAAAATCATGATAACGGCTAAGTGGTGCAAGAATTTCCTTCTATCGGTTGTAGAATTTTCTTAATTTTATTCAACTTCATACTCATTTTTAAACATCAATTTTTTTTCTTTA
This sequence comes from Wollemia nobilis, assembly GCA_028583015.1. Taxonomy (NCBI): domain Eukaryota; kingdom Viridiplantae; phylum Streptophyta; class Pinopsida; order Araucariales; family Araucariaceae; genus Wollemia; species Wollemia nobilis. The sequence continues at coordinate 6,406,048 of JAQPPZ010002441.1, read as the reverse complement.
CAGGTACAATGACACCTACTAGTAATGGAAAAAAGGGAGGTCAATCTTCTGGTGAAAAGAGTATCCTAAAATATTTTAAACATATATCAAAATACAATGAGGCATCCACATCCGCATAAATTCAAAGTACAAACACCTTTTAAGAACTAAACAGTTAATTTTTGTAATGTGTTATTCTTAAATATAAAGTCTTTCTTCATCAAAAAATTATGCTTTGTTTGTTGATAGTTTTGGTTAAGTTGCATGTTTATCTGTCTCTTTTCTAAATGTATTATGTTTAAATAGTTAATTTTTGTATTATGTTATTCTTAAATATAAATCCTTTCTTCATCAAGTGGCTTTGGCCAAGTGGCATGTTTATCTACCTTTATATTAATTTTTGTAAAAATATATTCTATTAATTCTTTAAAATAATACATTTTTACATCAAAAAAAGATATAGAACATAATTTTTTGCAGAAAACACTATTGACCCTGATATATCTCCACTTGAAGATATTCCCCGGGATGAGATGCTTTCGCATGAAAATTTTCTTAACAATGACATGCAATAACCACTTGACGAGATGCCTCATATAGATACACCAATCGAAAAAGAAAACAACCATTCATGTAAATTATAGACTTCTGGGGAATATTCTAGTAAAAAATATAAACATAGAAAGTTAACCAGGTGGACTATTCGAAGGAAATTTTAGCTTGAATTGTCATCAAAATATCTCTTTATTGAGCTAATACAACTAGAGAACAACAATGACATACCAAAAATATGTAGATGCATAATTTGTAGTTGGAAACTAGGACAGGATTATAAGATGTAACTTAAATTAGACACAATAGAAAATTATTATGGGAAAGTTTATTTGACAATAAAATAAGTGATGGAAAAATTAAGAAAATAATTAGATGGAAGGATGCATCAAAATGTATGCATGTCAGATATGCACAAGACTATGAAAAAGAAATGAAACAACAACAAACTCTTGTTGAGAAGGATGGAACTATCCAAGCCCAATTTGAAAAAAATATAAGACCACATTAGATTCAAAATATTTACAGTTTGTTGTTGTATATAGTAATCTTAAAAAGGGTAGACCCATGTATGATTTTGGTGCATATAAGCACCTTTTCCAACTAGCTGATGTGTAGAACCTTCCTAGTTTTCATTGGTCAAATCAAAGTGGTTGGGAAATTACAAAATGTTTATCATTGGTTGAGGAGGACCTGAGAAAGAAAGTAAAACATGTTAAATTCATTTCACTTTCAATTGATGAGATAATGACTACTGATAACATATATTATATTTGCATGCATGTTTACACATTCTAAAATAATTTAAGGCAACCTTATATACTAGCACTACACAAGATGATGAAAATTTGTAATACGAAAAATATTTACAATGTTGTTGTAACTAGTTTAAAGGATATTACAATAATGTATGATACAAAAATAGCCACAAATTTAATTTTTGTTGGATCTGATGGTGCTGTTGTAATACAAGGATAGAGGATTGGTCTTTGTGTTTAAATTCAGACATCAATTACCCCATTATTGATTCCTATTCATTGCATGGCTCATAGAATGAATCTTGCATACAAAATTGTGAGCACATTTGAAAATGTTGTGAGAGTGGAATAACTTGTTCATGAAATACATGATTACTTTTTGTGTAGTCCAAAAAGGTTTACAAAGTTTCAATAGTTTTCACTAGGTGTTAAATGAATGCAGAAAATTGTTAAAATATGTAGATACCAGGCGGATTTCATTGTTTCATCCTACATTTAGAATTTTTACAGAATATCAATCCTTAGAAATTTTTATGTATGCAAATCATAGGGTTGTTGATAAGATAAAATATCTGCTATACCATATTATAGGCTTGGTATTACTTCTCACATTATGTGGTATTCTTCCATTGTTGCAATAAATGAACACTTTGATTAAACTTACACAATAAATATCCATTTATATTGTCAATTTTATTAGGATGAGAAAAAAAATATGTATGCATATTGATAAGATATAATGGCTAGAGAAAATTTTACAGATCCTTTGTTTGATAGTTGGAAAAATTTAACTAACGTTAATGATCCAAAAATATTATTGAAGTTTGACATCAATGATCATATTTGTATTACTATTCATGGAAAGATGATACCTTTATATTGTTTTGAAAAGCGGTCACATATAGTTATAGAGGATGTTGAACAAATGCCCATAACACACAACGGATTTGATGTAGTTTTACACAATACTAATATTAAATTGATAAAAATAGTAGAATCATTGGCAAGGGAAATAAGAGATCATTTTCAAAGAGATGAGTTGCTTGAGGCAATGGGTGTGGTTAACCCTATGTTCTAGAATCCTTGTCTTGGCTACAATACTATAAGTGAGTTGTTTGTAAGATATATTGGCACTCTTGTGAAATATTTCACTAAGAGTGTGGAAGCCAATGATATTGAAATAAATGGTATTCTCAACAAAGAATTTTGAGACAAAAATCAATCCATTTTGAATTGATAATGGTTGGTCAAATGTCACGTTTGAGTAACCCTCATGAGCCTAGTTTACATGTTTATGGAAAATGTATCCAAGTAGCATCTTACAAGATATGATCAATGAAAATTTTAATGTATATGAATTATGTCAAATAATGATTTTGAGATTTGTAGAAGATGAAAGGGTTTTTAGTGCACTATATTTTGTGAAATCTAAAGTTCATAACAGGTTGGACAAAAATTTGAAAAATTGTTTAAGAAAATATGTGTCATCGTATGAGCTGGATAAGTATCACTATGACAAAGCTTTGGCATATTGGAAATCCCTAGAAGACAAAAGAGGTATCACTAATATTCATGATAATGAGGATAATGACTCTTGCAGTGATTAGATTATGAATATGCAAAGATCTGATATGCTTACAAAATATTTTGGACAAGATGAAAAGTGTTTGTTTCATCTTCATTATAAAATTTGTTAGATTTAACAAAATTAATATATTTATGGGTATTTGTTATCTTTTTTTTCTACAAGGATATCAAAATTTGCTTTCTAGTTTAATAAAATGTTATGTTTTATATCATATCCTTGCTATTTTATTGACTATATTCACTAATAAAATATTAATTTTCTATCATAGCTTTGTTATTGTATTAACTATCTATGTTGATAAAATTTTATATTTTATGCTTTGGATTTCAATAAATTTAAACCCATGCATACATGTATCCTTTGTAAATATTTTTTATAGACAACATAATTGAATCTTCATAAAACCCATACATGTATCTTCATAAATATTTGAGTAAATTTAAACCCATGCAAACTGAGTTCAAACATAATTGAATTATCATAAATTGTAAAAAAGCACAAGAATATACATGGAAATAGTATAATACTCAAGTTTTGAATCATGTCAATGGAAATAAGAATATACATGGAAAAAAATTTAATTGGAGAGATTGAAGATGACGAACAAGTCTCTGGTGAAGGCATCTCCAAGTTTTGAATTTAGAAAATGTGGGAACCCTGGTGGTAACAATGGTGATTTAGGAATTCATGGGTCTAGTGCTCTAGATGAGGTAGATGATGGACTGGAAACCATAGGTGTTGGGGGGACCCTCCCCTAGACCCAACTCTTAATACCATATCTATTTCCTTCGCATAAATAGTTTTGAGGAGCACCCATACTCCCTTTTTACCTCCTTCTCTTTGCAAAGGGACTCTTTCTTCAAAATGCAAAGAGTTGGTTTTCCCTTCTAAAGTCATGGCTTTCCTAGCTACTCACGACTACCTATCTCTCATTGAAAATTTTGTGGGTTCCAAGACTGATATGAAATCTATTCACAATTGGATGATTTTTAGGTGGTGACCCTATGGCAATCTGGAACTAGTGGCCTTGGCTAGAGGTTTTTAACTCGTTAGGATTAACAACACCTTAGAAACTAGCCATATTATTACTAGAGGTCCATGGTTCTCTGGTTTTTGAAGCCTCTTTCTTTGGTTATGGGATGTCGACTTCGATTATGACATCCAAAGTATCAACTCTTCTCTATTTTGGGTAAGGTTACCTAGCCTACCTATTTATTTTTGGCATGAACCAAAATTGAAATATATCTCCTAAGTTATCGAGGAACTTGTTGCCCTTGATCCTGCTACTAAGACCAAATCCAGGATGGTCTTTGTCTAGCTCAGTATTCATGCAAATATAGAGATAAAACTACCTTCTTACATTAATATTGTGTTTAGTTATTGGTGAAGACATAAAATCATTGAGTATGAAAGCAAGCTTACTTTCTACACCAAATGCCTTAAACAAGGTCACCTCAAGGTACATTGCCCTTCTCTCAAAGTAAAACCCAAGGGTGATGGAACCAAATCTAGGAAGACCCAAGGCAAATCGTAGTTGTAGGCACATAATCACCCTCATCCTAAAAAATTTTCTCTAGCTTCTTCCATATATATTTCTAATTCCAAGTGTAAGCAACTGATGGTCCCTTCTCCTACAGGTACCTCTAATTAGGTCAACTCTCTTTTTTGCTAACCCTAATCCCTTTTCCTCCTTAGCTGAGAGCCTCGAGGACTCGCACCTTAATTTAGCTTTAGTTATTTTTCCCATAGCTCCCGCTATCCTAACCCTAGGGCCCTACCCTGACCCTCATGGTCTTCCTCCACCTCTTAATCCTTCTTTGATCATGGTTGTCAACACTCTACCTTATGAGATAGACCCTTTGTCATTAACCCCCTATAGCCCTCTCCCCTTGGTTGAGGTTGGTGGATATTTCCCCCCTCTCGAACCCTTGATGGTTCCTATTCCATTATTTCCTCCAAGTCCCCCCACCTCTGGACCCTCCTTTCCCCATAGCTTCCCCTATCCTTCAAGTTGGAGTCTTTACCAAGAACTATCTCTTCCTTGAGCTCTATTTCTCTACAATCCCCAAGATCTCAAAAGCTCATCATAAGGAACCAAAAGAAGCTCTTCATTGACATAGGCACTGAAATAAAGAAGGGTCATCATTCAATCCAAGAGACCAAAAGAAAAGAAGTTGAATATGATATTACCAATGGCTTCTAGTCAACTATCCCCTCTTCCTGGGTTGACCAATCAATCTCAAAAATCCTTGATAACCCAAGAAAAGAGGTAGACCTTCCCACCTAAACCTCAAAGGTAGGGGGAGAAATTCTTCTTCAAAATATTCCAAATGAAGATTATTTCATGGAATTTATGAGGCCTTAATGGTCTCCTTAAGCAAATATTAGTTTCATCAATGAGAAGTGACTAGAAGCCCAATATATTTCTTCTCCAAGAAACCAAGCTTAACGAAGCAAGCTCCTTGAAGATTTCCAAATCCATGTGGATATACTGTGAGTTCCTTTCCAACCTAGCTTGTGAAGCTTTGGGAGGTCTCCTATGCCTTTGGTATCCTTCTAAAATTTAAGGTAAACTCCTCTCCTCTTCTAACGAAATCACCAACATTCTCTTCTTTTGCAAGGATTCTAAGGTCATTTGGGTTATTTCCAATATTTATGCTTCAAACACTCATCAAGGAAGGATTTCATTATGGAATACTCTTAGTAAAATGAGGGCCATATTCCAAAATGAGGCTTGGATGCTTACGAGAGACTTCAAAACTCCTTTGTATCTCTTAGAAAAAAAAGAGGGTACTCCTACAACTCCTAGTTATTTTGAGGATTTCTCTAATTTTATTCACAAAAATGAGCTCATGGACATCCAACTACAAGGTTACATATTCACGTGGACAAATAAAAGGATTAGAAGCCAACTCATTCAGCTACATTTGGATAGATTTCTTTTATCTATAGAAGCCATCCACTTGTTTGGTGACGCTACCCTACATTCCTATCCTAGGATCGGATCAGACCACAACCCTTTGGTGTTCAAGGGACTCAGGCCATCCTCCTAATTCAAAACTCCTTTCCAATTCAAATCCATATGGTTGAAACACCCAGGGCTGAGAACCAAAATTTTGGAAGGGTGGAATAAGAATTTCTTTGGATCTCGCATTTTCCAGATCTCTAAAAAATTAAGGTTTATCAAAGATAATTTAAGGATCTAGAATAAAGAAGATTTTGGTAACATCTTTAAATCTAAGAAATGCATCAAAAACCAACTCAAAATCATTGAGGATAGTGACCAAGTTGTAGTTTCAACCCATAAAGACAAATCTAGATAAAAATACCTCTCAAACTTCCACAACATCCTTGCCAAGGAAGAAATTTTTTGGAGGCAAAAATCCAGAGCTTTGTGGTTGAAAGAGGGTGATTCCAACACCAAGTTCTTTAATGATTCAAATCTGAGGTATAGAATCTCCAGTAGAATCAGAGAGCTAATCAAAATAGATGGAACTTCCATCGATAACATCTTTGAGATCAGAGTCGAGGCTAGTTTTTCTTTGAAAACATCATGGGTCCCTATCATCCTTGCTCTGATCATGCTTTGGATGCTCTCATCCAAAAAATTCCCTATGCTATCTCTCAAGAGTCCAATGCCAAACTTCTGGAAGTCTTCTCTCAAGATGAGATTAAGGAGACACTTTTCTCTATGGGCCCTGATAAAGCCCTTGGGCCAGATGGGTTCCCTCCCAGATTTTTCTAATATTTTTGGGATTTTATTGGTACCGATCTAACTATAGCTATCCAAGAATTTCAAAGTTGTAATACTATGCTTAAATATGTCAACTCCACATTCATAGTTATTATTCTCAAGTATCACCTTTAAAGATCCATGTTTGATTACAAATCCATAAGCCTGTAAAATATCATTTATAAGATCATTACCAAGGTTATGGCTAACATAATGAAAGGAATCCTTTCCCTTATCATTGATCCCTACCAAGGTAGCTCGGTTAAGGACAGAATCATCACCGATGGTGTGATCACTATCCATGAGCTTATTAACTCACTTTCAAAAAGCAAAAAAGCAGGTCTTCTCCTCAAGCTTGATATGAACAAAGCCTTTGATAGGGTCTCAAGGAACTTCCTATTTATCGTCCTCTCACACTTTGAATTTCATGCTAAATGGATCTCCCTTATTAAAGAGTGCCTCTCCTTTGCTTGGTTATCATTCCTTATCAATGGATCTACCATGGGATACTTCAAAATTTTTAGAGGGTTGTGCTAGGGAGACCTCTTTCCCTGTTTCTGTTTATTATTCTTGTTGAATTTTTAGGTAGATACCTTAAATCCGCATGCTCTATGAGATCCATTTCAATAATTAAGGCTTAATCCACCACTCAACCTATCATTCACAAATAATTCATTGATGATATCATCCTAGCTACTCTTTCTTCTATTCCCAAAGCCAATATCATTAAAAAATCTTGAAATTCTATGAGGAAGCAGCGAGGCAAAAGGTCAATTTCTAGAAGAGCAAAGTTTTTCATCAACACTTCCATTCACAGGTAACACAAGATAGAAAGAATCCTAGATTGCACCATTTTAGAACTACCTTCCACCTACCTAGAACTTCCTCTTTTGGTTGGCAAACCCTCTTACAACTTTTGGAACATTGTCATCAAAATAATTTCTAAGAAACTAACAGGATGGAAAGGATCCCTTCTCAACCAAGCAGTAAAATCCACCCTAGTTCATACTTACCTTTAGAGCATCCATGTTTACTTTATGTCCATTTAAAAAGCCTTAGTTTCCATCTGGTAGAATATGGAGCAAATCCAAAAAATACTTCTTTGGTCTAGAGTTGAAAATAGGAACATAACTCACCTAGTATATTGGAATACAGTTTGATCAATTAAAAAACATGGTGGTCTTGGCTTCAGAAGGATAGGTAAAATGAACCTGATACTCATTTCCAAATAGGGATGGAGAATCCTTTCCAATGCCAAGTCATTATGGGTTGAAATTATCCAAAGCAAGTATTTACAGAGAAACTCCTTCCTTGATGAATGACCCCTTCCTAATGGCTCCCTGTTCTGGAATTCTGTGGTCAAAACCAAACATATCCTTACAAAAGAAATCTGGTGAAAACTTAGCAATGGTTGCTCAATCCACTTTTGGGAAGATCCATTATTAAAAGTAGAACCTTTAATCACTATTCCTTTCTTTTTAGCTATCAAAGAGGTTACTGGTCATATTTTTGGGATGATGGTTTCAAACTTTATTGATACAAGACCATCTCATTTCAGGTCATGGAAGGTGATCCCTCTGGAATGCCTTTTTGGTGAATAGATTTATGTGGCTAGGCTCCTATCTATGGGTCTCAGAATCACAATCATCCCAAGAATTCCCTCTTTGGACTTTCCTTTCTAGAATGCTTCTGAGGATGGTATTTTCATTGTTCATTTTGGCTATCACAATTAGAATTACCAGTGTCCTCTTAACTTCCCTATGAATATAATTTGGTTGAAACACCTGGTCCCAAAAATTACCTTCTTCTATTGGCTTATATTTCAGAATAGAGTTATGATGGTTGACAATCTCATCTCTAGAGGTATGTTTCTTCCCAACCACTATGTCCTCTACTCCAAGTATTGGGATTCGGTACTCCACCTGTTCCTTGCATAACCCTTCTCCTCTTCTATGTTGTACTCTATCTTTGCATCTTTCAACATGGCTTAGGCCCAACCTGAATCCATCTATGATATTTTCAACCAATGGCCTAAGCCCTTATGCCATCCTTACCTGATATCTCTTTGGTCCTTTTATTGACCTTATTTCTTGTAGCACATCTAACTTGAAAGGAAAAATATAATTTTTAATGGTTCTTGTTTTGACTTTGCTTCTGTTCTTCAATGGATCTTGTGCTCTGCTGCTAAAAATACCCATATTTTTCCCTTTGACAAATTCCTAGAGGCGGTCTCGAATCCACTCTATTTGCCCATTTCAACCTTTCTAGAGAGATCATCTATCGATGTGTGTCCCCCTAGGCCCGTTCTACTATGAGGTGGACTCCTCCTATAGGGTGGATCAAAATCAATTTCTATGGAGTGTCAAAAGGAAACTCGGGTAGAGATGGTTGTGGAGGAATTGCTAGAGATGACCTTGGAAAATTCATCCTTATCTATTCCAAAAATATTGATTTTCAAATGAACCACATGGTAGAATAGTAGGCGCTGCATAAAGGCATCTCCATACTCAATTCTCTACACTTTAGCAATATAATTTTTGAGGGTGATTTCGTCAACATCATCAATACCATCAAATCAACATTGAGTCCTTTTGCTGGAAAATTTATTAACATGGTTCAAGATTCCAAGATGTTTTTGGAAAAATATAAAAACATGGTCATTCAACATACCTATCGGGTAGGCAACAAAGCGGTGGACACCATGGCAAACTTAGTATTTTTCGAGGACAATCTTCGGGTTTGGTTTGACCACTTTAATTGGAGTATTTTCATTGATTGCAATGAAAAGGAATCAACTTTCCTCTAACCAATCCAAGAAGGTCTCTTTGGGTAGGTATCATTCCAATACTGGCAAAGATCACTTCCATATCATGAGGTATGAGATCTCGACTTAGCTCTCTCCCATGATGGATAACCTTCGTAATTTTCATAATTTTTAAAACTAGCCAAAGGGCTTTCATCATAATAATCAATGGAGATTGACTTAATTTCTTTCTTGCTCTAGCATACATGAACAACATTGCATCCACATTGGACATGCTTTCACATGGTTTACTTAGCTCCTTGTGATGCAAGCTTCTAAATTAGATACCTTCCTTGTTGGCATCCTTCATGTGAATCATTCCCATAGGTGGTGTAGAAAATATATTAGTAGCATCTATATTGCTCACTAAACCACCATGTGGTGTGGTGTGCTCTTTGTGATGTGGGCTCATGGGAAAGGTATTTCATCAATTTACATGCTCAAGGTAAATCACTTCCCAAGGTGGTACATGTCCTCTCATGCTAGTTCTACTTTCAATACACTTCATTTCTTTGAATGATATTTAAATCCTATAGGCCATATCAAAATTAGCATGATCATAATGATCATTTCAATGCCCATCATAATTGTGTCCTATGATCAACGACCACTCTCCATTGGTGGCATATGTTATTGGGAAGATTTTATTTTTCCTTGGATGGCCATTAATACACACCCTATCCTAGTACTTCAGTTGTCTAAGTCAGTTCCCTATGGTCTGTGAGTGAAGCTTCCTTGGTCGAAGTTGTTTATTTTTGAGTGGTGGTATAAGTGAGACCCTGAATGGGTGAATAAATTCACCATAGCACTGCTCGAACCCACATATCTGCATGTCGATGCCTTAGTTGAAGAGTTTTTGACTCTTCAATAGTTGATGCCCTTTATCCAAAATTTTTAGGGTAGTGACCCATCCATTTTTTATGATTTTGTATCTTCTTGGGAATAAGGATGAGTGGTTATTAAGGGCCTCAAGTTCAAGATGAGCATTCGTCTAATTGTTGAAGTCTCTGAATTATCCATTGACGGTGATAATTTCCATAGGGACAAGCACACTCTAGTTAGAAAGCTCATTCATTTTTTAGACAAAGGCAAACATCTTGATAGAGATAAAGGAGGTATTGTGCAAAAGGGCCTTCCTTGTTATGTCAATTCTTAGCGATGACTTAGAGAGTGATTTTGATGGTGACACTAAGGGTAAGGCCACTTTGGCCTATAACCCCTCTCCGGCTAAAGTAGGCTCCTATAACCACTCATCCTAAAGGGGTGCTTAGATATCCAAGGGCCAAAAAATGGAGACATACCTATCAAACTCTACCCCTGAGATGACTCCCGTTAAAGCTAAAAAAATCAAATTTTAAGGGATATCCACTTGGACTTGCTTCGTGAACATTGGGAAAGATCTAAAGAAGAATGAACCTTGGGATTTTATGGTAGATATTCTGAGTTTTACGTCCTCCATGCTCTTTCAATATGAGAAAATTATTGCCACTATGAATGATGACAACACTCAGGGAACTGAGATTGATACTACCACTGAAGCTTCTTAATAGGAGAATCCTAAATACTATGGTGGTGGCCTATATATGGGTTTGTCTAGTTTTTGCCTAGTTACTTTGGGTTGTGTTCCCTTTACTTTCATATTTGTTTCTTAGATTTTTATCTATGTAAGTTTGGGATGTCCTCCTGATTTTGTTTTTTGGTCTTCTAAAGTCATCCTTGGCATACTCATGTTCAGGGATGACTTCCTTTTGGTTCTATCTTATGGTCTGATGAACTCATCCTTAGCGAATTATGCAAGGATGAGCTCCTTATTTTTTGGTGGGGTTTCCACCTTATTCGACATATACGTTTTAAAAGGTTTAGGGTCATTTCAAAACCCTCTTACCTATCAAAAAATAATATAATACTTAAGTTATGGAAATATCTTTTTTATTAATTGTAAAAGATATTATTGCATTGTAAATTTTTTTTGACTATAATACAACAAAATTTGCAATCAACAAGTGAACTATTTTCACTTTTTCTTTCTTGAGATTGGGGGCATGAGGAATTTTTAGGCTCTCCATGTTTTTCAAGTTCTTTTCTCTTTTATGTTGCCTCGATAGTCTGCTCTACCAGTGCTCTAGTTCCTTCCTCTAAAGTATGCACTTCTAGTGCTCTAGGTGTCTTCTCTATAGTTTACACTTCCATTGCTCCAGATATGACCAGTATTTCCTCTACTATCTCTAAACCCCCAAAAAATGCCCTTTCTTCTTTCATATGGTCCTCTTGTACTATTGAAAGTACTTCTTTACCCTTTTGTTTTAAGAAAAATATCTAGATTAAAACTATGTAGGATTATAATTTTTCTAAAACCAATTTTCTCTCTAATTATAACTCTTAATATTTCTTTCATTTTAATAGCAGCTAGCATTTTTAGATAAGCTTTCAATATTTTCACCTATTTCTTTAAATTATAAAAATTTGACTGCAAAAGAAAAAGAAAAAATAATTCAGTAGATAGTATTATGCAAAAAAAATAGAACAAACAAAAGTTATATGACTTACCTCAACTACATCCTTTGCAATGTAATTAATTGCAACTTTTTCTTGTCAGATGCCCATTGATTAAAATAAGCTTGGGTTTCAACGTTAATGTTCTCCAACCTATTCGACATAATATTTAAAATTTCATCATTGTAAGAATCCTTAGCCATCACTGTGTTGCATTTAGCTTGATGTAGTAGAGCATCAAGATTTTTTGGTTTATTTTCAACAAATGACAAAATATCTTCCCTTTCTGAAATTTTTCTAATTGGGCATTTATTTCCTTTATTAAGACTTTGGGTTGATATTCCTAATATTTTATTTCTTTTAAATCTTGAAGCAACACATATTTGATGGTTTCTTTGCAATTGGTATACATTAAAATATCTTAAAAAAAATTACTTTCTCATCCTCAGTTAGAAGACAAGGGTTACTGGTTTTAGGAGGAGGTGATGAGGTGTGGGAAGATGTAGGTGAATCTTCTACTTTATGTGATTTTTTTTAGGATCTTGAAGCACATATGTCGATTTAAATAAACTAGTAATTTTTTCCTATGAAATATAATCTTCATAAAGTGGAAGATTATCTAAGCCTGTGGGTGAATTTTGGCACCCCTTCACCCACTCTTCTTTTTTGGAAAGATGTTGGTAAGTTAGAGTACCCAATTTTGAAGTATTAATAAGGACATACGAATAAACGGGTGGGCAAGCATTGAATTTGAACCTCCCATCTTCTGGACGAAAGACCTAGATCCTAAAATCTCATCTAAGATGGATGGAAGAATGGGAAAAGAGTATATCAATTCTCGTTCCCAAATTCTTGTCTCAAGGATGGACTGAACTTTGGAAAGGTAGCAATAAAACTCCAAGCTGGGCTACCAATATATGCGGTAGAGGATTGGGAAGGTTGTCAAATAGGGAACTATGCTCAAATAGTCATCCAAAAAATGAGGTCATCATTTACCAAGGATGAAACACTAAAGATTCCTAATAATAGGCATTAATGATCTTAGCCACCATGTAAATTTGGTTAATGGGTGCATAAGAGATAATTTTAAATGCACGAGTTTAGAGGTAATAAATTCTAGGATTTCCTATGGTATGAAGGGGTAAAGCAAATTTATGACCCACCAAGGATATGAGAATGATTGAAGGCCTGGATTGATGCAGAATCATCTAACTTCTTTCAGATAATCATAATTCCTCCTGAAGTAGAGCTACAATAGATCTTTTGATCGCTCCAGCAAGATTCTCATGCCAAAGCCATTAATGCTTGAATTAAAATTCATTGTAAAATATTCTAGAAATAGGAAAATACTCACTATTCCAAAGGGTGGCTCTGTGGCCTTTACAATTCATATGTAATTCTTCTTCACCTTGTAAATAATAGTATATCATTATTTGGTCTCTCAATCTGTCTTTGCTTCTATTTTTTCTTAAGTGTGGATGTTTATTTCTATGATGGCCATCTAAGCTTGTTCACTTAATTTTTCTATTTAGATTTTATGGGTCTAGCTGGGCGGTTTTGGAATTTTCATCTATCCCTAGGCATCAAGGTTTATTTTTGCTAAAGCCATTTGGGTGGGAGTGCTCTAATTTTGCTATCTAGATTTTATGCACCCTCTTGCTGGTTCTACAATTCACCCTTATCCATTGTACCAAATTAGAAGTGAATATGAGATGGGCTTATTTGTTAGGTTATCCATTGTTGTTTGCATCGGTGACATCGAAGGAGTGTATCTTGATACGACCATATCCCATCCTTGTTAGTTCCAGCTACTATCTCCCTTTCCTTTCTTTCTTGTTCCCTTTCCCCTTTTTTCCTTTGTGGTGTAGATATCTGGAACTGAAGGAGTTGACCTTCTCCAAAGATCAACTGTCTTGCATCCCCTAAGTCAGGTGGCCATTCAATACTTGTTGAGGATAGTGGGGTATGCCCTCCGCTCATTCGATGACAATTTTTGCACCAAATTTTTTTGGTGACTCTACTGGAGAACTCATTGAGTTTCGATATTTGAGGAAATCAAAGTTTGGTGATACTCTTGTTTACCCATATCTTTGCAAATCACTTGGTGACTTCGATTTATGATATTTCCATATTAGGATATCAGTTGACTCAAGGTTTAATGAGTAACCCTGACCTTTCTAGTGAATAAATCATACTCATATGGTGACTATAATTGGATGGTATAATCCAAAGGCTTTGAGGAACTAGTGCTTTAATGGCTCAGCCAAAATGTCCTAGTTGAAATTATGCAAACCCCTTAAATATCCCAAGCTCGTAAGATATTCTTGAGGCTACTCTCAAAATGCTCCCCAGTTATGATGGTACTGATGGCACTGTATATGAACACTATCAATATGTAGCTGCATATGAACACTATTAGGATGTAGCCTCCCTCTTATTGATTCATCGTATTACTTCTAAACATGTGATGCTAAGGCTCCTTGATTTTTATCTTAAAGGAAGAGCATTATTATGGTTCAAAAAATTGGAGCATGGAAGCATCAACAAATGGGTTGACCTCACATAAGTACTTATCAATGCATTCTATGCTTCTGCATATCCCTTCCTCCTACTCACACAACTAACATTCATCCAATGATCCTGTAATGAATCCATGGTTAACAATATTTACTTTACCATAACCTAGAAGAGGATCCCTTATGAAGCCAAGCCATCTACTGCCCAAGCATGCATATATTATGTTCATATCTTCGAGCTAGACATAAGCCTTCTAGTGCAGCAATAAGGAGAGAGGAGCTTTCCTCAATATTTTAAGGAAGCATCCCATGTAGAAACGATGTTGGTTCAAGCAAAAAAACTCCCTAATGGGAGTTCCTTTCAAACCCTTCTACCCATCACATCCCCTATTCAAAATTCATGTTTTATGGCCCATTCCTTCCCTACATATCCCAATGTACATCACTCTTACAATCAGGAGCAAGAGGGCAGGACACAAGAAGGAAGTTAGCCCCTTGACTTAAGCAGTAGGAATAACTATCCATTTCTTGAACTGGTGAATATCATGGTATTTTTTTCCTCATAGGAGGAGAAGGTTGAGCAACATATTTCCCTTCTTAAGGAGTAACAACACAATGGGTGGAGTCTACCAAGTAGCCCAAGAGTGAATCTGGGATGAGATTGAGTAAGGTAGTAGTAGATGAGTCATACCATGATGACCTCTGTTGGAGCCTCAATAACAGTCCGTAGATCCTAGAGCAACCAAAGTATGAAGGGACTGATATCCATACCAAAAAGGATGAAGTATGGGTGACATGGCAAGTTAACCCATATGAAGTACAATTCTGGTACCCACCTCCAAAAAATATGATAACCCAAGCATGGGATGAAAGATTAAAGGTAGCCTCTACACAAGTGACCTATCTTCAGAATGTAGAGCTGCTAAAGTTGAGAGTAGCATCTAGCTGATAGGACCAAATTGAGAAAAATAAGCAACTCAAAGTTTATGTTATTTGGTTTGAATATTGTAGGTTTATCGAATAAGTGGTAGAGGAATCCCATGACGTGGCATGCCACCAAAACTATAATTTTATGTAAATAATTTGGCAAATAAATAAAGGGTGCATATCGTATAAGGCCATATGATTATTGACATCATCTTAAGGGATCTACTTTTGATAACAAATATGATGATTTCCATAGAGCACCTCTTCCTTAAATCTTATTTTTCCCTCTTCTCTTCCTTGTCTCATGACTCCATATCCCAATGGACAACCTTTATAAGAAATCACAAGCTGATGTAGTAGGTACACCTTGGCTCATATGGCAAAGATACACATTAGGCTAAATCTTTCAAAGCAAATGCAAAACCCCAAAAAAATCACTCTATAAAAGGCCTTGTGGAAAATTTTGATAATTCATTGACCAATCAATCAAAGAGCATGATAAAAGGTTCTAATATGTGTTCTAAGGAGTTAAAAATATTCCTACTAAATTATGTAAGAAAGATAAACTATATCAGCATAGATGGATATCTTTGGTATTATTTCTATTCTTGAAAGTACCTCGAGCCATAAAGGAGTATATCAATGGAGGTCTATTTTGAGAGGTTTTCTCCAAGGCTACTTTCTCTTTTACTTCATTTTTGCACTATTTATCTCTCTCTCCACCTTCCTCCTTATGTGGTAGTCACTACTAGCCATAATGGGTAGTAGCTCTTTCTTCTCTCCTCCTAGTTCTTGTTTCCATTTCCTCAAATTTTCTTTCCCTATGTTTATTCTTATCTTAATATGCCTTATGTTTCCCTCTATTATCCACTATATACTACCTTGTTGTACCCTCCCTCTTCCCATATTTTCATCTGGTAGCCATCCCCTGGCTATCTGTATTCATAGTTTATTATTTTTGTCCTAATTATCGTACTTCTCTCCTTCTCTTGTAAGTATTAAGAAAGAATGTTATCTAGGTTTCTATTCCCATCAAGTGGAAATCCCTTGTGAGTCACCAAGAGTGTGGGTGAATTTTGGCACCCCTTCACCCACTCTTTTTTTTGGCAAGTCAAAGTGCCTAATTTTGAAGCATTAAGAAGGAAGAACGAATAGAAGGGTGGGCAATCATTGAAGTCGAACCTCAAAGTCCCACCCAAATTTTGGACGAAAGACATGGATCCTAAAATCCCGTATGATATGGATGGAAGAATGGAAAAAGAGTATAGCAATTCTCATTCCCAAATTCCCATCTCAAGGATGAATAAAACTTTGGGAAGGTAGCATTCAAACTCCAATATGGGCTATATGCGGTGGAGGATTGGGAAGGCTATCAAATAGGGAATCATGCCCAAATAGCCATCTAAAAAATAAGGTCATAATTTACCAAGGGAAAAACACTGGAGATTCCTAATAATAGGCATTAATGATCTCAACCACCCTGTACATCTAGTTAATGGGTGTGTAAGAGATAATTTGAAATGCATGACTTAAGAGGTAATAAATTTTAGATTTTCCTATGGTATGAAGGGGTAAAGCAAATTTATGGCCCAACAAGGATGTCAGAATTATTGAAGGCATGGATTGATGCAAAAGTACCTAACTCCCTCTACATAATTGTCATTCCTCGTAAATTAGAGGTATAATAGATCTTCTGATTGCTCCAGCAAGATTCTCCCATAGAATGCTATTAATGCTTGAATTTAAATTCATTGTAAAATCTTCTATAAATAGGGGAATACTCACCATTCCAAAGGGTAGCTCTGTGGCCTTTACAATTCATATGTAATTCTTCTTCACCTTGTAAATAATAGTGTATCATTGTTTGGTCTCTCAATCTATCTTTGCTTCTATTTTTGCTTAAGTGTGGATGTTTATTTCTACGATGGTTGTCTAAGCTTGTTCACTTAATTTTGCTATCTAGATTTCATGGGTCTGGTTGGGTGATTCTGGAATTTGCATCCATCCTTGGGCATTGGGATGTATTTTTGCTAAAGTTGGTCAGGTGGGACTGCTCTAGTTCTGCTATGTGGATTTCATGCACCCTCCTGTCGGTTCTAGAATTTACTCTTGCTCGCTACACTGAAAAAAAAGTGAAGATGGGATGGGCTATCTGATAGGTGATCCGCTACTATTTTCATTAGTGATGTCAAAGGAGTGTGTCTTGATGCGGTCATATCCCATTCTTGTTAGTTTTAGCTATGACCTCCCTTTTTGATCAAGCGGTTGTTCAATGTTGGTCGAGGATAGTCGGGTGCGCCCTCCGCTCGCCTGGTGACATTTTTTGCACCAACAAAGCCTAAAGCTAAAATTCCTTATATACTTGAAAAATTTCTAAAATAAAATTTTGAAAAATCTGAAAATGTTTGGTTCGGTCCTCCCCTCATAATGGATGGGAAAAATTGTTTTCCTCGCATACGTTTTTGACCTCTCATTAGTTATTTCCATGGTGGAGGAGTGGGAAACATCATCTATTGTCTTATTTGGATAAATTGTAGTGAAGCCCTTAAAAATATCACGTTAAAATTTTGTTTAAAATTTTATAAATAGTAATACAATAAATTCTAATTTAAATGTATTACACTTATCAATGAAATCTCTTGGGCAGCTACACTGTGTAATGACATCTTGGTGCGATGTAGCTCTAAAACATGTAAAAAAAATCAATAAAAATTATTGATTGTAATTTTAACTAAATGAATACATGAACCAAAAATTGAAACATAAAGCTTATGTATAGTGGGTGTGGCCTCGTTAACCTCAACACACTTTGCATATGATGTGCAGGGAGAGGTTGACGAGAAATAGGAGAAGAAGAAGATCTTAAACATTTTGTAGATATTTTATATAATGGTGTCAATTTTGTATGTGTTAGAATCTCCAATTTTTTGGCTCATGACCTCTTAAAGCAACATCTTGTTTTAAAGAGGAAGAGG
Source organism: Wollemia nobilis (assembly GCA_028583015.1). Classification (NCBI taxonomy): domain Eukaryota; kingdom Viridiplantae; phylum Streptophyta; class Pinopsida; order Araucariales; family Araucariaceae; genus Wollemia; species Wollemia nobilis. Next base: position 6,387,724 of record JAQPPZ010002441.1, on the reverse strand, counting down.
ATACCTTTTTTTGCATTTATGTATAAATTAAAAAAATAAAAAGGGAAAAAATAAATTGAATAAAAAAATTATTACTTTGTTGAAAAACATAAATTTACTTGCACTTGTTCCACTATCATGCCAAAATTGGCCAGGTTTGGGTGCAACAAGGTTGTTACTGCAATATTTTGAACATTATAATAAGATTCATAAAAAATGAAAGAATATAATTGCATGTGGAGAGTGTTGTAGAAGTGTTCATTTTGATGTTGTGTAGATTTGTTTAGATCCATTGTGAAACATAGGTGCACTAGTCAAATTTTTGGTGGCCAAGACAATGAACCAAATATACCAATGCTAGAATGGGATGCCCATCGGTATTCCCTATAGAATAAGTCCTACTTGGAAGAGTTCTATACATGCTCGAAGAAACTTGTTTGGAACATTTGCTAAAGCCAAGCCCTTCTAGATTTGGTGGCAAAAACTATAAAAAAAAATAGTAGTTGAGAAACCCAAAATTTCAATTTTAAACAAGACTAGAAATATGGAGAGTTATACTTGACAATAAATTTGAAGAGATATTGTAGTTGGTATATAGGTAATCTTTCTCATTGTCACTTAAATTGAACTTTGGAGTGATAGGATCACAATCCTTGAGCGGTAAACCTATTAATATCTCGATGTCTGAGGGTTTGACAAAAACAATTAATATTTTTGTTGTCAATTTTTAGATTGATAGTTGTCGAATCATTATCATACATGCCAATAATAAAATGTAACTGTTTGTTCTTTGTATTATACTATGGCGTTGAAACTAAAGCTTTAAGACCAGTGTCATTGACCTATGATATGTCATAACCCAATGTGGTCAATATTTCAAAAAGTAGAGGGCACACAAGGTTTTTGATTTTTTTTTTGGAAAGAATAGGGGTGGTAGAGGTCACCATTGATGTATTTGATAAAAAATCCCTAGGGTAAGGTACAAGGGTAGGGTAAGGTAAAATATTTAAGGGTGTACTATGGTTTCTACTTAGCTCTGATGTTCTACGTGTGAGAAAAATATTAAAAAATAACTGAGATATGATGGATCAGGGCATAGGGTGTGAATGCAAAAAGTTTGAGGGCATACTGTTAGCTCTGATATGCTGTGCATGAGAAAAATATTTAAAAATAACTATTCATACTTATTTTTAGGCTTCTACACGCCAAAATTAAATGGTGGATGGGCATGTGCATGGGATTACTTAATACATGGCATCTTGCAATTGATTATCGATGGAACCCTATGTTGTAACCTATCATCAATGGAACCCTCTGCTGCAATAAATCATCAATGGAACCTCTACTACAACCAATCCTCAATGGAATTATTTGATACAACCGATCATCATAGGAATCTCTTATGCAATCGATCATTAGTGTAATCCTCCTTTGCAATTTATCACCAAAGGAAACCTCTACTACAATTGATCATCAATGGAACCTCTACTGCAATCGATCATCAAAGGAGCCTCTACTATAATCGATCATCAGTGAAATCCTATTTTATAACCTATCATTGATGGAACCCTATGCTACAACAAATCATAAAAGGAACCCTCTGCTAAAACTGATTGTTCCTAAACCTCTACTAGAATTGATCATTAGTGGAACCCTCTTTTGCAATCGATCATCAATGGAACCCTTGTTGGAGAGAATTACATTATTTGGTGCATGCTTATGTACCACCTTCGTACAATATTAGAATAGGTGTGTTTCTTAGATTAGAGTGTGAGATTATATTTCATGTAATGTAATAATGTGCAAGAAATACACAAGTGTCATGTAATTAAGTGTGCAAGTGTTGTGAGTGTGGATGTGCACGTGTCCATTATGTAAGAGTGCACATGTGTCCTTAGAATAGGAAAGTGAAGAGTTTCAAAGAAGAGTGAAGGTCAAGAGTGTTTCATATGAAGAGTCACATACTATTATATACTTGTGATAAAGCATTGAAATTTTTATAAAAATGCATTGCACATATCATGCATTAGTAGGCCTTTATTCAATATCATTTCTAGTATTTTTTGAGCATTTACAAGTGATTATTCTGAGTATTTTTGAGTTTTTTGGAGTTATTACAGTTGATATTACTTTTTGAGTTATCTTTATTTTATTGTAACTTTATATTCAATTATGTAGTTATTTAATTTAAATGTTAAACATCAAAAGCTATCAATAGTATCAAAGCCACAATAAGTTTTCTTACACAAGTTTTTAAAAGTTGCAAATAGTTTAAGAATATTTCCACTAACTAAGAGAAAAACCAATGAAGACAAGTATTTACACTAGATCAAGAAAAACCAGTGAAGTTGAGGATATTACCTCTGGATAATAAAATAACCAAATAATATAGTAATTCCACTGTATTGAAGAAAAACTAGTGAAGGCAATAATTTAATACCACTAGGTTGAAGGACAACCAGTGAATATTTAAAGAGGCAAATTTTAGAGAACCAACTCAAAGAAGAAAAAGTTGGTTATTGCTATTTTGCTTTAGATTATTAAAATGTTTTATAGAAGTTTTATATTATTGCTAGAAAATATTATCTATTTTTTTTTGCAGTAAAAATTGATCTTTAGAATTTGAGAAGCTTCCTCCAACGAATAGAGAAGACTTTCATCTTTGATTGCTCGAAATATATGAGGTTTCTTCATGCAAGGATTGGTTTGAGTTGCAGTTAAATTTTAGATATAGATCTTGATAAGTATTTCAGGTCTCAAATATAAACCTTGATAGATAGATTGAGTTTACCTATTCCAAGAATAAATTTAGAATAGAAAGTAATCTACAACATAGTTTCAAGTCTTGAAGATAGACCTTGAGATTGACAATATTAAGGAGACCTAAGACACTGTTAATGACCTTGAAAATGATTCACTCATAGAAAAAAGTGATTCACTTGACAAGATACTTAGAGGAATTTTGAAATGTGTTGTTAAATGGTTTGCTCAATGAACACTAGTAATTTGCTTAATGGGAATGACTATTTTTAGGTATTTGGAGTTGGAGTAGTAAATCACTAACATTGTTTTCCTTAGGAACTTGCTTCATTATGTTGGGGTAATCCACTCATTCGATTGAATCCCATTCAATAATGAGAAAATAATCTATGGATGCACCTTTTAATTGGTTATCAAGGAAACCTTGTAGGGATGGACCCTACTAGCAAATGTTATGCACAAAGTAGGCCACTCAATCCAAGCAACATGGAGGAAAGGGGGAGTGTGAATTAGTGAATTATTTGTAGTAGGAGTAACATATGGTTGACATCAATAATAGTAGTGCTTTACTTGGGATAATGTAATAATGAAGGGGAAATTTCTTGGAAATGGGATTTATAGCACTCACTTCATGGTGGTCTTCGTTGTATATGTCTTCTTACACTGAACATGAGGTATACCCAAGTGGGATAACAATCCAATCAATATTTTATTTTCCTATATGAGTGATTGGATAATAACAAGTAGTGTTGGTGAGCATATCACTTGACTTTGCAAGTGATTTTCTAGTCCATCCACTTAGAATGTTTTTAACATCAGTGTTGTTAATTACAAAATTATTCCCTTATACTGGTGGATAAAAATTATCATAAGAGGATTAAAAAAGGAAGATAATATGGCAAGACTTTTGGGAGAAGAATAAAAGACTAGAGTGGGAATTTATGGAAAGACAATTAAGGAGGGAAGTACTAGCCAAGAAAATAACATAAATATATGTACATAATTACATTTATCTTGGCCAAATATTTTGCTAGATAGTATGGAGATGCTATCCATTTACTAAAATTGATAGTGTTACTCCATCCATTATGGCTAGTTTCTAAGCATTTGGACTCATAATCTATATAACTTGATAGGGCTCAATCCAAAGGTTGTCAAAATTTTGATGGATATCTATATGTTCTCAGTCCTCATATCATTTAAGCATGAGGTCTTCTTCCTTGTAATCTATCTCAATGGCACATTTTTCAAACCATATTTTGACCACCTCTTGATGTTGTATCATTCTCTTGAATTACATTTCTCTTTCTTATTATAGGGCCAATATAGAATTCAACCTTGCTTGTATTGGATCATTTTTAGAGTCTTTGAGCTCTAATTGTTGTTACATTTGGAGGGAAGGGAATTCCAAATTAAATGATAGTACTGCATCTTTTTGTAGACCAAATTGTACATAAATGACCCAATGGATGCCTTGGATGTCACTCGATCTACTCGTAGTGTTGGTTTTCTTCAGGATCCTTGTTATTTTCTTGTTTATTAATTCTACCAATCCATTGACTTGGGATCATAATTGGAGGATATCTTGAGCAAACAATCATATTCCAAGATAAATTTAGTCACTTTGATCCCTTTGAAGTAGGTGGTATTATTGCTAACTATGGTAGATGATACCCTTAGCGATGATATCTTGCAATAACTAGACCACCACATCTTGATTGACCAATTTTATTGGTACTACCTCAATCCACTTTGTAAAATAATTTGTGGTGGTGAGGATCTATCCACGTCTTGCACTTGATAGAGGACCGATCTTGCCTATGAAGTCTAGGAACCACTACTAAAAAGGTTTAGTCATGATAATTTTATTTAAGAGTATCAACACTTTTCTCTCTTTTCCCATGAACATACAATAAGATTTGAAATTTTTAACCTATTGGAAGAAATTAGTGAAAATGATGGGCCAATAGTATATAGCCCTTAGGATTTTGTGGGTTATGAAAATAATTTCCTCCTTCATCATGATAATAATTAATCAAATTTTATGTTCTTTCTTCTTCAACACATCATAGTAGGACACCATTATATCCCTTCTAGAATAAAATATCATCAAGCCGTATATATTGCATTACCTTATTCGTAAATAAAACCCTTTATTTTTTTATAAATCCCTCTAGTACCTAGCCAATGACTATATATCTAAAAATACCATCTATCCTATCTTGTTATCCACTTATATCTTCTCTACAAGAGCAACCTTATTTTTAGGAATTGACATTACCAAATTTTTGCACAAGGATCTATATTGAATGAGTTTGGTGGGTTTGATTTCTATATCAAATTCTTGAATCTTGTTAATCCACCCAACTCTTTTTTCCCAATTTTCTATGAAGTACTATGGATTAGACATTAGGATACACTATAAAGATAGTGGTCTAGCTTTGTAACAAGTTATATCTAAACCTTCCAAGATCCTTCATGATGGAAAACATATTTTTTCAATGAAGGTGTATCTTTATTCATAGTTATGGAGGACTTGAATCATAAATAAGATGAGGTACTCTTCATATTTATCATTCTTCTAGGTTAGGATAGTGTTAATAATTTCATCTATGTAGAATACATAGAGCTTAAAATATTTGGATAAACTAGGATTCGGGCTTCAATTATGGTACCTTTGATGTCTTAGAAAGCTTTCTTGCATTCATTAGTATAATCTAGGGTAGAATCCATTTTTAGAATCTTGGTGATTATTCTAATCATCTGAGAAAATTGGTTATGAATTTGGAAATAAATTAGACTTGATCTAGGAAAGAACATATTCTTTTGACTAATGAGGAAAATGAAATATCTTGAATGGATTTTATCCTATTGAGATCTATGGCTAAGTCATATTTTAACACTACATGACCTGATAGTTTACCCTCCTAGATAATAAAGATGAATTGTTGGGATTGAATGAGATACTAAATTATCTACACCTCTCAAATACCAACTTGAAATGTTCAATATGCTTATTTCTCTCTTTGGAATACATTGTCAAATCATGGAGGTATATAAAGTATTATATCACCAATGATTCTGATGAAAGAAATGTACATAGTGTGTTAAAAGGTAGCCCCAATATTTGACAGTCTAAAAGATATCCTATGATAATTGAAGGTTCCTCATTTAATGGTGAATATTGTCTTATGTTGGTCATTATATATATATAACCATACAAGAGTGATAACATCTAATATCATGCTATATTTTATAAAATCTATTCAATAGTTGGTAGGGGATAGTGATATTTTAGTAAAGCTTTTTTTATATTCCTGAAGCTGATGCACAAGATTATATCACTATTCTACTTATGCACAAGAACTAGATTAGTGACCCGTATGAAATTTTTATTTAAAAATATGATCTCAATATGTAAGATCTTCAAGATATTTCTTCATGGCCACCTTAATTTTAAGGTTCATTGGCCATTGTTTTTGTTTTAAATTTCTAGCACCAAATTTTATCTCAATGTTGGAAGTATTATGTTATTTGACCCCTTTGTAATATTAGTTTGGTAGTTGATTTATATATTGTGTAAAGTATGTGTCAATATAAGAGAAAGTCAAAGGTGCCAAAATAGAGAATTAAGAGTCACATAATATGTGATAAGATGAGAGTTTTATCTTTATGAGAGGAATATGAAAGGATGCATCTCCCGGATGTTTGAGGAGAGTAATGTAAAATTATATATTGGAGATATCTCTCCAAGCAATGTAATCAAAGAATTATTCTTGTATATTATGTATATTTGAGTTATGTGAGATGTTCTAATATTTATATTTATTGTTTGTTTGATTAATTGCATACATATAATTTATATTTGATTTTGGATAAATATTTTTATGAATTAATCTACTGAGAAAGCTAATAGTGGTATCGGAGACACCAAGTGAATTATTTGGGATAATCATCACTATTCGATGACAATCCCAATTGAAGTTAGAAATTGAATAGTGTATTATGAAGAGTAAAATCAAGAGGTAATTTGTTTAAAATTGTAGCAATCAAGTTTAAGAATTGATTAGATAATAAAGTCTCAAGAAGTCTAAATAAAAGATCCATTAAAAGAGGTCCATCATAAAGTATAGAAAGTGGTTCTTATTTGTAAAGAGAAGAAGTCAATATTTTTGCTCCTTATTAAAGAAGAGAAAGGAGACTTGATAAAAAAAAATTGAAAGTTTTAGTGAACTAGAGATAAAAAAATTGAAGGCTCCGGAGATAAGAGACATAAAGCTTGTGTAAGAAGAAAAATTAGTTAGATTTATTGCAAGGAAAACTTCTATCAAAGAGGATAACTTCTATTCAATCAAGCAGAGAGTTATCTATTCGGCCAACAAATAGGTAAATATATTTAGATAGTGAATTGAAATAGCCACATGACCAACAACATAAGGAAAATAAGGTTGAATTATCATTATCACTAGCATAAAGACTACCAAAGTAAAGGATAAGAGCAAGCAAGAAAGAATTTGATAATCTCCTCTAGAAAAGGAGAATACATAAAGAAGAAATTCTACATAATAACAAGTGTAGAGAAAGAATAAGATAAATGTAGGGTAGTCATAGAATCCACGTCAAGCATTGTGGAAGAAAGACAACCACCAAAGCATCAAATTCAGGCTAAGTAGATAAGCGTCTATATTCAACTTAGACGCAACAAGTTAGCTACGAAAATTTTTAAATAGTGCTAGGTAAAGTGGAACCTAATGCCATATTAGTACAAGGCTAAGTCAGAAAGCAATGTTTGTTAGAAGCAAGCCCACATCCAAGCAAGTGAACAATGAGCCATTTGAACATAACATCTACAACATCAACAATGAAGCACCCTAAATAAATCACCTTCCAAATCCAATAGTCGGTGTGTTGCACAAAGGACCATAAAGCTATGGAAAACCAATAGTCAACACATTGCACCAAGAGACAAAAAACTATGGGAGAGGGAAGAAAGTAGAGAGGGGAGGGCTCTGGTCCCTCCCCTGCTCCCCCTCCCATGGCTCCTGGTTCCTGCCCAGTCCCTGGCTCAACCCAGGTCATCCCTCTCGGGGAGTGGTTGTTTGTAGATGATCTCCTGGGGGGAGATCCTTCTCCACTATCTGCGCCCCTCCCGGCCGGCTAGGGTTTCCTTGGTTGTTTTTTCAGACTGGTGCTTCCCAGGGATCCCTGTTTGGTTGGGGATCCCTTCCTTTTTTCCCTCAGGCTTCCCCCTGGGGTTTTTTTGTAGGTTATTCACGTGGATCTGGTCCCCTGCGTTTCTCGGTGCGATGGAGGTGACAATTTAGGGTTTGGTCAGCTTCCCAATTTTTCTTGTGAATCCTCGGTGGGCTCTGTGCTTGGACGGGATTCTTGGTCCCTCGACGGGCTCTATGCTTGGACGGGATTCTTGGTCCCTGCTGCTGGGATCCTCTTTTGTTTTCTCGAGGCGGGTTCCTTGTGGTGCAACTCTCTGGTCACTTCTTGATGGGTTAGATCCTCTCTGTGCTGGCTGTCGGCTTCCTACAGGATGGCTCTCGCTGAACTGAATGTTTTACCGGTGGGCGGGATGGTTTCTCCACAAGGCGGGATCCGCCAAATCCGTCGGTTTTCCTGCGAGGCGGGATCCTTTCTTTCTCGCTGGTTTCCCGGATGGCTGGATTTCCTCGTTGCTTCCCGCTAGGCGGGACTGTTTGTGGTGGTTTTGATCGCTTCCGCGAGGCGGGATTTTATTGTAACAGTTTTTTTGTGCTTCTTGCTGGGTGGGATCTTCTCGATGGTGGTTTTTGGTTACTCCCCGCTGGGCGGGATCTCCAAAACTACTTTTTTTCTTATTTGTTTGTTTCCCGCTAAGAGGGATTGTTTCATGCTTATCATTATCGCTGAGGCGGATTTCCGTTTTGGTGTTCAGTTTCAAGGGATTGATGCCCTAGGCCCATTGCTTATGTAATCAGGTTTTGGGATCCTTGTTAAAACCCGCTATAAATACAAACACTTATAACTATCAAAAAAAAAAAGAGACAACAAACTATAGAAATCCAACAATCAATGCATTACACAAAAAGCCAACAATTTGTGGAATACCAACAATTGAAATACAATGAGAGTAGAAATAAAAAGGTGAACATATAAGTTTAAAAGTGAAAAATGTTAAACTCTTGAAAGGAAGCAATATTTTCCTCCAACACATAAAAGCAAATTCATTTGAAAAATAATTGAAGCATGAGTGTTACGCTTTGTAACATTAGCTATGAAACTTACCTTGAATGAAGTAGACAGTCAGAAGGTGAAACACCCATCAAGCCTGTAGAGGTCCTTAATAGTAAAGTGTGTGGTAGTGGAGTAAGTCAGAACATTCTAGTATCCATAATTCGAGTGAACAGAAGAGTGATAAAAGGAGTGAGAGCACCAAATGAGTGAATTTTCTTATCTTTTAAATATTTTTTGAAATTCAAAGTATTTAGAATATTTGCAAATTAATTATTTTGGAGTGAAAAGGAAGCCAACATCAAATTTAATAAAAATCAAATTTGAAAAACCTTTTATTCTTCATAAGTTTATAAATATTAGGGATTCATAAGGATTTCTACTTCATAAGTTTTAAACTTTAGAAACTTTAAATTATTTTGATATTTGACATTGATTTCATATTTTTGAGAAAGTTTAAAAGTAGAAAATTATTGAATTAGTAAATTATTGAAAAACTTAGTTTCTAATAATTTGGGAGAATAACGAATTCAAACTCATAGAATATAATTTAGAAACTTTGATTTATTTACAACTAGAAAGACATAAGGTTGTCAACTTCAAAGGAACATGGCAAAGAAAAAAAAGTGAAAAGGAAAATAAATGATCAAAAAATAGAAATACAAAGACATGAATTGTCAAAAATAATTGAACAAGAAAATTTATGTTTTTAAGAAAAACAAATAAATATTTAGGATATTTTATAAAAGTTGGAAATTTTAAAATGATATACGCAACACATGATAGGAAAAATTGAAGAACAAAAATATTCATCAGTAATTGAAAATAGTATCTTACAATCAATTTTGAGAGAAGTCAAAGATGAAAATTTTTCAATACTTGGTAATTATCTAAGTTCAAAGGTTGATGAGGCACATAAATATTCTAAAAGTGTTTTTACATTACCTAGTGATATAGGAAAAATGATGTATATGGTATTTATTTCTAATGAAGTCCTTAAATACAAGAATAAAATATGAGGAAATGATTAAAGATTTGAAGAACAAGCTTATTGATGTTACCTATAAAACAAATAATTTAAGGCCTATGAAAATAAAAATATGTTGTGATACCATAATATTAAAGTCCGCAATGATAGATGCATGTTGTGATACTAGTGATCTTCATAAAAAGAAAAAAAGATGCATGTTGTGATACTTATGATCTTCATAAAAAGGAAAAAGATGTGTTGTGATTCTCATCAGAATGAAAATAAAATTTATGATGCAAGAAATGATACTTGTGACTTAAAATTAATGATAAGTATAGAAGAACCTGTTATAAAATAGATGTTACATGTGATACAAAGAATTTGAATACAACCCATGATTGTTTAGATAAAGCTTATGCTAATAAAATTGATGATGAGATAGATTCAAATGATGACAGAGATAGTTATGCTTAGAGTTATGTTCAAATTGATAGAGATCAATCTGATGATATTTACCTTCCAAATCCAATAGTCAGTGTATTGCACAAAGAACCATCAAGCTATGGAAAACCAATAGTCAACACATTGCACCAAGAGACAACAAGCTATAGAAATCCAACAATCAATGCATTACACAAAAAGCCAACAAGTTGTGGAATACCAATAGTTGAAATACAATGGGAGTAGAAATAAAAAGGTAAACATATAAGTTTGAAAGTGAAAAAAGGTTGAACTCTTGAAAGGAAGTAATATTTTCCTCCAACACATAAAAGCAAAGTCATTTGAAAAATAATTGAAGCATGAGTGTTACGCTTTGTAACATTAACTATGAAACTTACCTCGAATGAAGTGGACAGTCAGAAGGTGAAACACCCATCAAGCCTGTAGAGGTCCTTAATAGTAAAGTGTGTGGTAGTGGAGTAAGTCAAAACATTCTAGTAGCCATAATTCGAGTGAACATAAGAGTGATAAAAGGAGTGAGAGCACCAAAGTAGCAAGGTAAAAGTTTTTAGGGTTTTTTGAATTTGAATTGGAACTAAGATTAAATTAGAGATTTAAGGTTAATATTTATTTTTATATAGTTTGAAGCTTAATGTTTAGAGAGATAAAAATTTTAATAGAAAAACTAAAATTTATTATTATTATTATTATTATTATTATTATTAATGGAGTGATAAGTAGATTAAAAATAGAGATTAATAAAGTAAAGTTTTGGAGTTATAAGTATTTGAAGTTTCTTATTTTTTAAATATTTTTTGAAATTCAAAGTATTTAGAATATTTGCAAATTAATTATTTTGGAGTGAAAAGGAAGCCAACATCAAATTTAATAAAAATCAAATTTGAAAAACCTTTTATTCTTCATAAGTTTATAAATATTAGGGATTCATAAGGATTTATACTTCATAAGTTTTAAACTTTAGAAACTTTAAATTATTTTGATATTTGACGTTGATTTCATATATTTGAGAAAGTTTAAAAGTAGAAAACTATTGAATTAGTAAAATGTTGAAAAACTTAGTTTCTAATAATTTGAGAGAATAAGGAATTCAAACTCATAGGATGTAATTTAGAAACTTTGATTTATTTACAACTAGAAAGACATAAGGTTTTCAACTTCAAAGGAACATGGCAAAGAAAAAAAGTGAAAAGGAAAATAAATGATCAAAAAATAGAAATACAAAGACATGAGTTGTAAAAAATAATTAAAGAAGAAAATTTATGTTTTCAAGAAAAACAAATAAATATTTAGGATATTTTAGAAAGGTTGGAAATTTTAAAATGTTATACACAACACATGATAGGAAAAATTGAAGAACAAAAGGATACATCAGTAATTGAAAAGAGTATCTTACAATCAATTATGAGAGAAGTCAAAGATGAAAATTTTTCAATACTTGGTAATTATCTAAGTTCAAAGGTTGATGAGGCACATAAAGATTCTAAAAGTGTTTTTACATTACCTAGTGATATAGGAAAAATGATGTATATGGTATTTCTTTCTAATGAAGTCCTTAAAGACAAGAATAAAAGATGAGGAAATGATTAAATATTTGAAGAACAAGCTTATTGATGATACCTATAAAAAAAATAATTTAAGGTCTATGAAAATAAAAATATGTTGTGATACCACCATAAGATAAAAGTCCGCAATGATAGATACATGTTGTGATACTAGTGATCTTCATCAAAAGAAAAAAAGATGCTTGTTGTGATACTTATGATCTTCATCAAAAGGAAAAAGATGTGTTGTGATTCTCGTCAAAATGAAAATAAAATTTATGATGCAAGAAATGATACTTGTGACTTAAAATTAATGATAAATATAGAAGAACCTGTTATAAAATAGATGTTTACATGTGATAAAAAGGATTTGAATACAACTCATGATTGTTCAAATAAAGCTTATGCTATCAAAATTGATGATGAGATAGATTCAAATGATGACAGAGATAGTGATGCTTAGAGTTATGTTCAAATTGATAGAGATCAATCTGATGATCTTTACCTTCCAAATCCAATAGTCGGTGTATTGCACAAAGAACCATCAAGCTATGGAAAACCAATAGTCAACACATTGCACCAAGATACAACAAGCTATAGAAATCCAACAACCAATGCATTACACAAAAAGCCAACAAGTTGTGGAATACCAACAATTGAAATACAATGGGAGTAGAAATCAAAATGTGAACATATAAGTTTGAAAGTGAAAAAAGGTTGAACTCTTGAAAGGAAGCAATATTTTCCTCCAACACATAAAAGCAAAGTCATTTGAAAAATAATTGAAGCATAAATGTTACGCTTTGTAACATTAGCTATGAAACTTACCTCGAATGAAGTGGACAGTCAGAAGGTGAAACGCCCATCAAGCCTGTAGAGGTCCTTAATAGTAAAGTGTGTGGTAGTGGAGTAAGTCAAAACATTCTAGTAGCCATAATTCGAGTGAACATAGGAGTGATAAAAGGAGTGAGAGCACCAAAGTAGCAAGGTAAAAGTTTTTAGGGTTTTTTGAATTTGAATTGGAACTAAGGTTAAATTAGAGATTTAAGGTTAATATTTATTTTTATATAGTTTGAAGCTTAATGTTTAGAGAGATAAAAATTTTAATAGAAAAACTAAAATTTATTATTATTATTATTATTATTATTATTATTATTATTATTATTATTATTATCAATAATGGAGTGATAAGTAGATTAAAAATAGAGATTAATAAAGTAAAGTGTTGGAGTTATAAGCATTTGAAGTTTCTTATTTTTTAAATATTTTTTGAAATTCAAAGTATTTAGAATATTTGCAAATTAATTATTTTGGAGTGAAAAGGAAGCCAACATCAAATTTAATAAAAATCAAATTTGAAAAACCTTTTATTCTTCATAATTTTATAAATATTAGGGATTCATAAGGATTTATACTTCATAAGTTTTAAACTTTAGAAACTTTAAATTATTTTGATATTTGACGTTGATTTCATATATTTGAGAAAGTTTAAAAGTAGAAAACTATTGAATTAGTAAAATATTGAAAAACTTAGTTTCTAATAATTTGGGAGAATAACGAATTCAAACTCATAGAATATAATTTAGAAACTTTGATTTATTTACAACTAGAAATACATAAGGTTGTCAACTTCAAAGGAACATGGCAAAGAAAAAAAAGTGAAAAGGAAAATAAATGATCAAAAAATAGAAATACAAAGACATGAGTTGTCAAAAATAATTAAAGAAGAAAATTTATGTTTTCAAGAAAAATAAATAAATATTTAGGATATTTTATAAAAGTTGGAAATTTTAAAATGATATACGCAACACATGATAGGAAAAATTGAAGAACAAAAATATTCATCAGTAATTGAAAATTGTATCTTACAATCAATTTTGAGAGAAGTCAAAGATGAAAATTTTTCAATATTTGGTAATTATCTAAGTTCAAAGGTTGATGAGGCACATAAATATTCTATAAGTGTTTTTACATTACCTAGTGATATAGGAAAAATGATGTATATGGTATTTCTTTCTAATGAAGTCCTTAAAGACAAGAATAAAAGATGAGGAAATGATTAAAGATTTGAAGAACAAGCTTATTGATGTTACCTATAAAACAAATAATTTAAGGCCTATGAAAATAAAAATATGTTGTGATACCATAAGATTAAAGTCCGCAATGATAGATACATGTTGTGATACTAGTGATCTTCATCAAAATAAAAAAAGATGCATGTTGTGATACTTATGATCTTCATCAAAAGGAAAAAGATGTGTTGTGATTCTCGTCAAAATGAAAATAAAATTTATGATGCAAGAAATGATACTTGTGACTTAAAATTAATGATAAATATAGAAGAACCTGTTATAAGATAGATGTTACATGCGATACAAAGGATTTGAATACAACTCATGATTGTTCAGATAAAGCTTATGCTATCAAAATTGATGATGAGATAGATTCAAATGATGACAGAGATAGTGATGCTTAGAGTTATGTTCAAATTGATAGAGATCAATCTGATGATCTTTACCTTCTAAATCCAATAGTCGGTGTATTGCACAAAGAACCATCAAGCTATGGAAAACCAATAGTCAAAACATTGCACCAAGAGACAACAAGCTATATAAATCCAACAATCAATGCATTACACAAAAAACCAACAAGTTGTGGAATACCAACAATTGAAATACAATGGGAGTAGCAATAAAAAGGTGAACATATAAGTTTGAAAGTGAAAAAAGGTTGAACTTTTGAAAGGAAGCAATATTTTCCTCCAACACATAAAAGCAAAGTCATTTGAAAAATAATTGAAGCATGAGTGTTACGCTTTGTAACATTAGCTATGAAACTTACCTTGAATGAAGTGGACAGTCAAAAGGTGAAACACCCATCAAGCTTATAGAGGTCCTTAATAGTAAAGTGTGTGGTAGTGGAGTAAGTCAGAACATTCTAGTAGCCATAATTCGAGTGAACAAAAGAGTGATAAAAGGAGTGAGAGCACCAAAGTAGCAAGGTAAAAGTTTTTAGGTTTTTTTGAATTTGAATTGGAACTATGGTTAAATTAGAGATTTAAGGTTAATATTTATTTTTATATAGTTTGAAGCTTAATGTTTAGAGAGATAAAAATTTTAATAGAAAAACTAAAATTTATTATTATTATTATTATTATCAATAATGGAGTGATAAGTAGATTAAAAATAGAGATTAATAAAGTAAAGTGTTGGAGTTATAAGCATTTTAAGTTTCTTATTTTTTAAATATTTTTGAAATTCAAAGTATTTAGAATATTTGCAAATTAATTATTTTGGAGTGAAAAGCAAGCCAACATCAAATTTAATAAAAATCAAATTTGAAAAACCTTTTATTCTTCATAATTTTATAAATATTAGGGATTCATAAGGATTTATACTTCATAAGTTTTAAACTTTAGAAACTTTAAATTATTTTGATATTTGACGTTTATTTCATATATTTGAGAAAGTTTAAAAGTAGAAAGCTATTGAATTAGTAAAATATTGAAAAACTTAGTTTCTAATAATTTAGGAGAATAAGGAATTCAAAATCATAGGATATAATTTAGAAACTTTGATTTATTTAAAACTAGGGAGACATAAGGTTGTCAACTTCAAAGGAACATGGCAAAGAAAAAAAGTGAAAAGGAAAATAAATGATCAAAAAATAGAAATACAAAGACATGAGTTGTCAAAAATAATTAAAGAAGAAAATTTATGTTTTCAAGAAAAACAAATATTTAGGATATTTTATAAAGGTTGGAAATTTCAAAATGATATACACAACACATGATAGGAAAAATTGAAGAACAAAAGGATACATCCATAATTGAAAAGAGTATCTTACAATCAATTATGAGAGAAGTCAAAGATGAAATTTTTTCAATACTTGGTAATTATCTAAGTTCAAAGGTTGATGAGGCACATAAAGATTCTAAAAGTGTTTTTACATTACCTAGGGATATAGGAAAAATGATAAATATGGTATTTCTTTCTAATGAAGTCTTTAAAGACAAGAATAAAAGATGAGGAAATGATTAAATATTTGAAGAACAAGCTTATTGATGTTACCTATAAAACAAATAATTTAAGGCCTATGAAAATAAAAATATGTTGTGATATTATAAGATTAAATTCTACAATGATAGATACATGTTGTGATACTAGTGATCTTCATCAAAATAAAAATATGCATGTTGTGATACTTATGATCTTCATCAAAAGGAAAAAGATGTGTTGTGATTCTCATCAGAATGAAAATAAAATTTATGATACAAGAAATGATACTTGTGACTTAAAATTAATCATAAATATAGAAGAACCTGTTATAAAATAGATGTCACATGTGATACAAAGGATTTGAATACAAATCATGATTGTTCAGATAAAGCTTATGCTATCAAAATTGATGATGAGATAGATTCAAATGATGACATAGATAGTGATGCTTAGAGTTATGTTCAAATTTATAGAGATCAATATGATGATATTTTTGGTTATTTTGAAAGGAGTATTAAAGGAATTGATTCAAATTTGTTAAATAAAATGGGATATAAAGACACATGTTTGGTAAAATATGGACAAGAAATGAAAGAGCCAATTGTACCAAAAATAAAAGCAAAATATGAAGGTGTTGGATATACGTGATAGATGAGCAACAAATAATTAGGAACTAAATTTGTTACAAGAAATAGTGATATCAAATATATGATAGGGACTGATAGAATCAGTAACAATAAAGGATAAAAAGGAAAAATAAATTTTATAACAAAGATTAAATGTAATCATTGTGTAGATATGGACATAAGATAGAGAGATGTTGGAAAATTTTGTGGACATAATCATTCACAAATATTTTGTCAACATAAAGAAAAAAGACTACATATTAAAAATGAATTGTGGATGGATAAATATGAATGAATGGGATAAGATAAAAGGGATTTTGTATGGTTTCTACAAAATAAAACCAAGTATGATCAAATTTTGCTAAGAATATTATCAGTTTTATCATAAAGAAATAAATGAAAATGACCCAAGAATAGCTTGGAATATGGCTTATAGTTAAAGCATCTATAGTGATGATCCTACAGGTATGATAGTCTTATGAATGTTCTAGTGGATGAACCAAAGACAATGATAATCCAAAGGCGACCTAGAGGTAAATTTCTAGAGGTAGTGACCCAAAGGTAGTTATCTAGTGGGAGTGACCTAGAGACAATGACCTAGAAGCAGAGACCCAAAGGTAGATCCTATCAAAGTGACCCAAAGGTAGTGATATAGAGGTACAAATATAGAGGTGACTTAGGTATATTGATCTAGAGGTATACAAAAATAATTCATAAAGGAAGATCTAATGAAGGTTGCATATATATAGCCATGTCAAGGTCAGAGCTAAAGGATGAGAAAAAAAAGGAATTTAAGAATGAAGGCAAAAATCCTTCCTACCAAATAATGTAATACGGGGGTGTTGGAAGTATTATATTATTTGATCCCCTTGTAATATTAGTTTGGTAGTTGATTTATATATTGTATAAATTATGTGTCAATATAAGAGAAAGTGAAAGGTGTCAAAATAGAGAATGAAGAGTCACATGATATGTGGCAAGATGAGAGTTTTGTCTTTATGAGAGGAATATGAAAGGATGCATCTCCTAGATGTTTGAGGAGAGCAATGTAAAATTATATATTGGAGACATCTCTCCAAGCAATGTAATCAATAAGAATCATTCTTGTATATTGTGTATATTTGAGTTATAGTTGTGAGATATTGTTATTGTTCTAATATTGAGATTTATTTCTAGTTTAATTAATTGAATATATGGTTTAAATTTAATTATGGATAAATATTTCTATGAATTAATCTACTCAGAAAACTAACACTAAACAATATGCTCTATGATGTTTCGATCATAAGAATTGAGATATTTATATGACCATACAATAATATCCTCATATTTTCCAAGGAGCCCCTTAAAAGGTTAATCTCTTATTGAGTGCATTCCTTCCCAAGCAACAATTTTTTTCCCTAAATGACTTTGATAGGATTTTAAAAAGAGGATATTACCTTTAGAATTTATTTCCTTATGCTCTCATCTAGGGTGAATAGGCTCTCCAAAGTAATTAACCCCTTTGGTAGCTATTTTTTTTTTAGTTGTATGACCTTGTCTTTAATGTCATCCCCATATTCATTTTCTCTTTAATGTATTGGTATTATTTTATTAGGAAGTCAATGATCTATTCATCATTATTGAAACCTTGTTAATAATTAGAGTTATAAAGGGTGAATTACTTGAATACTACTTATAATTCTTTTAAATTATTTGATATATCCTTGCTAGGGTTGAGTTTTTTTGTCATGCCTACTAGTTCATCTGCTTTGGTATTTAACCCTTTGGGAGTGGACTTGATTTCATATGTGTTAAAACTCTCTAGTAAATCCTACAATTGATTCTTATATGACTTCAATTGTTTAATATTTATGGTGCATCAAGAATTAACCTAGTTTATAATTAATTTAGAGTCACTATATATGCTTAGGTTTTTGATCCCCATCCTTTAGGATTTTCTTAAACTAATCCATAGTTATTCATATTTTATCATGTTGTTGGTACAATTGAATAATCGATATGCAAATTTATTCTATATACCTTTTGGGTTAATGAAGTGAGTACCAACACCTACCCCATTTTTTGTTTTGGTGGAATTTAAGTACAAGGTATAGGTTTTATTAGCTCCTTGAATTGTTAGAGCTAGGAGGTTAGATGGTTCTTCTATAATGGGGTAATTTGTAATATTTATTTATAATTAACCATTGGATTTTATTCATCTTGAAGCATATTGATTATCATATATATCTCAAATATTTGATCACCTATAGGTCCTTTATCATCCTCTACAAAATCTAGGAATTCATTTCAATTTACCATACCATCTTCATCTAGTTTATGCAATAAGTAGTTACACAAAGGTACATTCTTGATTCTGATATTTTTTCTAGTTCTAGGCACATTGATATGGGTATAATCCATCACCAAGTAACCATAACTTGATAATTTGTGTATCCATTATTTATACAATAACATGACAAAGTATGAGTGGATATCATCGATTATTAACTCTTGCATTACCACAAAATCTAGGTGTTTTGTTATGGTCATAATCAAATCTTTGATAACTTCTGCTAGTTCACCCTGACACCATCCATTTGAATTGAATGCCTAGTTGTCTTAATGTAGGGTAAATTTATTTATTCATAGACTACTTTTAGAATTACTTTCACAACTACCCAAGTCATGTTGGTATTCCTAATATTTTCTAGAATTGGACTAAAGTAAACCATGCACTCAAATATTATACATAGAACAAAAAATAAGGATGAAAGAATAATTTTGTGGGAACCCATAAGCACTATTAACAATCATTATTTTTAGATTATATTGTACAACACTATGATAATAAATAAAGAGTGTGATGGGGGTATTAATAGTAATACCAAAATCCCAATTACATCATAGAGTTTACCCTAAGCCAATATAATAAGTGGGATTTAGATTAATTACAAATAATAAATAGAGTTTAACCATAACAAGGTTAACCAAGGCCCATTAGGAATACATAATAAGATATTACAAATAATAAATACATTTTATGATGAAATTCCCGTAGGACTACCCAATACATCATACAATTTTGGCTCTAGTCCATGAAATAGATTATAATTTCCACAAGTTGACTATCCAACTTCTTAGCACGTAGTTTTCAATTTCAAGGGTCACACAAAATGAAGGTAGTTTTAGTGTCTTAGGATTTTGGGCATTTAGCACATCAACTATAGCAACTTGGATATTAGGTGTGTGTTTTGATATTAAGTTCTATTATACAACTACATTGATTTGAACATGCTCGGGTTGCTTCTTCTAACCATAACTCCTTTATTACTCTTTTAAAGTTCCTTAGAGTAGATCTTGCTAACCAAGGATATATATCACTTCCAATGTGTTCACTTTAGAAGGTGTCTTTTTTATCTCCTCGGTAATATTGAATTTGAACTCAATAAAGCTACTTTCACTACATGTGGTGAACTTTCAATATTATATCATAGTTAGCGCATGACCTTCATTGGTGAGAAGGGGGTATTTTTGAAATTACATTATCTCCTTTTAAATTTGACCCATTTCCTTGTCACTCTTCTTATCTAGAGATGTATCTATTATTTTTGCATTCCTCCTCTTAGTTTTAGGCTCCTTTCCCTTATCTTTTTTTTATACCTATTTGTTTGCACATATGGTTGAGTTATATTATTTTATTTTTATTTCTCTTATTGTGCCATTATAGTCCCTTTATCCTTAAAATGTAATGGTGGCCTCCATATCCTAAGTACTATAATACTCTTGTTTGCATTGGTCTATTTCTAAATTAAGGGTTTCTCCTTAGATGCCTTTCACTTGCTTCTAGTCCCAACCCCTTATTGATTAACACATATGTCATCATCCTCAAATGTAGACTTGTCATCTATTTAAACAAAACTAAAGTTTACAAATATTGAATTATTGGGGTTTGACAAAACAGGGACTGACTATTGCAGTTGAGGTTCTTAATATGTAGGCTTACTTATTATAGGCATCATTTGACCCCATATAGCAACCCCTATCATTGCTAGTCATATTGGTTTGTTTAGAAATACCTGATGGTAGTAGCACATTTTATAGGGTTGTGTTCCATATTTTATAGAAAAATCCATAATGTATTGACCTCTAAATTAGCATTTACCATGTTGATATGCACTTCATTAGTCCCTTGATTGGCACTTGGTTGAGGTACATGATCTCTAGTAAGGTAGGGGTTGTTAGGTTATTTCTTAAGTATTATATTATTTAATTAATCAATGTATTCTAGAACCTAAGTTAGGTTAGTGAATTATTAGTTGGTATTCCAGAAGCCAACATGCATATTGTAATTAGAAAAGATATTATTAGTAGCTTAAGTTAGAGTAGAGATCATATTAGAATAAAAATTAGGTTGATCGGTTATTGGCTAATCATGGCCAATCATTGTGTAATTGTTTCATGCATCAATTCAATGTAGTTTACTCTTTGACCAACATTGGTATCAAAGTGATACATTAATACTTTGGTGATTCCTATGATTAGAGTGGTGTGAAAGAGTTCTCAAGATAAAGTTATCATCAAAGACGTAGCTTGCAAATATATTGTTACAGTTTTGAAGAATTTTTTGCTTTACCCTTGAAATGCATATCTTGTAGTCTGCATTGGAGAGGTTGTCATGATACTAAACAAGGTACGGAATATTCCTTTCATATATTTGAGAATGTCTAAGAATATGCTTTGGAAACCTATGAAATATGGACACATCAATCCCTATTGAACCACTACTGCTAAATATGTATAATATGCAAGAGTGAAGAAACCAAAAACATAGCTTATGAGGATGAATCCCTATAGAAGTAATTTTCATCAAGTTCCAGTCTTGGTGGTAATGAGCTTCTTGAAATCATGATTTGCTGAATTACATTTTGAGGTGTATAATTTACCCGTGAAATACAATGAACTAGAAGAGGGTTCAAAGCAAAGGCGAGTGAATATTCAATTAAAAAAATCTTCTTGAACAATAAATTTTCTCGATGTTGTGCATCCTATCTACTAATAGTGTCACCCTTTTATGTGAAACTGGCATGATTTTTTGTAACCCATAGATGAATTCAATAAACCATACTAGATTCAACATTGGATATTAGTTTGATTTTTGTGTATACAAGAATGGCCCATGGAGGGGTAATCTCATTGATGAGACCAAAATGGATTCCAACATTATCTCCTAGATCTTTGAATAAACCCAAAGTGGTGAGGATCTCTTGGTTGTAACTAAGGATAATCTTGATTGACTCCAAGTTTATTTCAAAGATGTATCGCCTATGAAGGACATACATTTTCCTTCTAAATAATTGGTGATCGATCAAGTAGAGGCTATGTAAAGAGGGTGATGGACATACAAAAATGATGGTTGACCATGATAGAGCTATAGTTTGGAGGAGCAATGGCCAAGCATGGAGCTAAGAAATTTTGAAAGGCCACTACTGAGTGCTTAATCGACAAATAATTTTTTTTTACCTATTTTTTATCCCACATGAGATATGTGGGAGGGACAACGAACTTCAAAAAATAAATGGGTTCCAAATAGAGAATTGCCAACCCAAGGGGATCAACATTGGATGGTGGACTATGCTTGGTTGGGGCACACTAGGCTAGAGTCGTGTCTACTTTATTGTTGATCAACACATGGAAGGAGAATAATTGGTTAACTGTGGAGAACAAACCAGGTTCCCTAAGCCCCATAGAAAATATTTTTTTATGTATTTATTTTTAATTATTTAAATTAGTTAATTAAATAATTATATTTAAATTATTTAATTAGTTAATTAATTTTTTATTAATTATTTATTTGATTGATTAGTTTAATTAATTAGATAAATGTATTTTAAGGGGTAAATTCAATTCATTTTGCAATTATATACATCAAAATTATTGCAAAATTGAAATTGAAGGTGCATTTTCAGTGAAAATTGACACCTTAAAAAATAAATTAATGGGTTTTATAAATGATGGAATGCATTAAATTTCTTGTATAATGCATTAATTTATGGCAAAAAATAGAAGACCCAAAAATTTTACCCTATTTTTGTGTAAACTTGCACAAGGCAACGTTTGATCATTACAACGCTTCTAGCCCACACTTATTGGTAATGTTGTTGTGATTGGACTACTGTGTTTAGTGCCTAACATGATTGTAACAATAACGTATGGGGTCTATCCCTATAAACCATCAAGGAGAAATAAGGAAATCTCATTTTATTATTTTTTCACTCCATCATTACCCTAATCGCTATTGTTGTTAGATGTAAATCCTAATAGGAGGATTATCCAAAGTTTTTAGGGGAATTTATACCCCATGCATGTAGATATCTTCTAAGTATGTGTAAAAAACAAAATTATTCCCTTTTAGTACTACCTATGTACCACTTATCATTATGCTTCTAGTACCTTAAGGTCTCTCTCACATATGGTTATGTATTTAGAAAGGACTAGCTTCTTCCATGTACCGACGGGTACTATAGGAAGGGAATGTATAGCAAAAGGTTAGGTATAAATACCTGGTGGTATAAATAAAGGGGGTCATTTAGAAATATAAGAAACCCTCACAATGTCTATCCCAAAGGCCTATATTTCAGACTCTTAGCTCTTAAGAGGTCCAAATTTTGAACCATGGAAGACAAAGATGTGCATCATATTGTAGGTTGAAAAGCTATGGGACATCATGACTAGTAGAGTCGCATGACCAAAATTTAGTGATGAGGTAAGAGAAACATATGATGATTCAAATGTAAAAGCCCTTATGATCATCGTACTTGCCATTGTTGATGAGGTTCAATTGCATATTTATAAAGCAAAAAGTACCAACATGGGATAAACTGACTACAATTTATGAAGGGAAGAATAAATCAACAATTCTTAACCTTAAATCCTAGATTCACACTCTAAGCATGAAAAAAAATGTATAGATGCCTTTCTTTGTAGAGTTGTTGATTTGAAACCAAAATTGCATGCAATGGGAGAAAAAGTGGAAGACAAGCTCTTAAATTCCATCATTTTGAGAGCTTTACTAGATTCTTTTAGAGTGCTCGTCACTTCCCTAAAAGTGTTCAATAATAAGTATCTTTTTTTCTAAGAGATCAATTATCCAACAGTGCACTCATTTCAAAGAAATTTGGATACAAGAAATTAGATTCTTCTCAAAAGGGTTCTATCACCTCAACCTCATCACAAAAGACACTTCAAAAGTAAAAGAGGTACTACCACATTTATGAGAAATAAGGATATGTTATTAAAAAATATTGGTATAATTCATCAAACAACGATTATAAGAACCATCAACCATAAAAGAAGAAAGCACAATACAAATCATGCTCTAAATATAGGCAAAAAAAGGACATGTTGTTATAGAAGAATCAAATTCAGACTTAGAGCAAGCACACAAAGTGCTAATGACTCATACTAATTCCAAACAAGAAGATAATGTTTGGTATATTGATTCAGGTGTGAGAAAGGACATGATAGGAGATAAGAAATTGTTTGATACTTTTGTAGTAGAAGATGAAAAATATGTGATAATTATTGATGATAAGACCTATCAAGTCCAAGGGGTAGGTGATATCTCGATTACTCTTCTATATGGACAATGCCAAATTGAAAAGATACTTTATATACCAATATTGGCCAATAATTTGTTATTACTTCCACAAATATTGGATAAAAATATGGTGGTTGATTTCAAAGTTGTTGATGGAAATAAGTGTTGCTTCATTACCAAAAATGGTAAACATATTGCAACTACTTCATACAAGCATGACTTATTTGCTTTAGATGCCCTCAATTCATATCATGTTGCCTTGGCTTATACAATAAAAAAAAAAAACTTCCTTGTGGCACAAATGCTATGGGCATCTTAGTTCAAGATACTTACTTCAAATGAGTAAACATGCAATGATGTTAGGCCTACACAACTTGTCATCAACATTACCAATTTTCTCATATTGTTTAGTAGGAAAGCAACATCAATTACCTTTTGAATTGAGTTCTTCTAAGGATAAAATATTGTTGGAGCTAATACACACCAATCTATGTGGATCCATGCCAAAAAGTTTTGATGGAAAGATATATTTTTAGTTGTTTGTTGATGATTACTCTAGAAAATGTGGATCTTCTTCTTACATCTAAATTTTGATGCCTTCCTATATTTTTAGCAGTTCAAGAAGTGTGTTGAAAAATAATTAGGATGTTCAATCAAAATCCTCCTCTCAAACTAAGGGGGGAACATACCTGCAATGAATTCTCAAGGTTTCTTACACATCATGGGATAAAAAGATAGCTTACAACAACTTATACTCCCCAAAAAAATAGAGTTGTTGAAAGGAGGAATTATTCCATCATGGAGATGGTTTTATGTATGCTCACCGACACTCATCTTGGACAATAATATTGGGCCAAAGTTATCCATGTATATCCTAAATTGAACACCAACAAAATTCTTTCAAGAAGTTACACATGAATAATCTTGGATTGGAAGGAAACCATCAATTTCTCATCTAAGGACATTTGGTAGCAAAGCCTACATGTACATTTCTAAGAAGAAAAAGAAAAAGGTAGATGCGAATTCCTTGTAGTATGTATTTCTTGGTTATGATGAAGAATCAAATGGGTATCGTTTGATTGACCCTATTACCAAGAAAATTCATATTAGTCAAGATGTGAAATTCGATGCAGAAATTGCTCCCAAGTCAAATAAAATAAATTTTGAAGAGTCTAGCAAAGATACATCTTGTTTTGAACCTCTCTTATCATCCAAAATCATTCAAAAATTTGCATAAATATTCAACATGCATTCACAAATAAATTAATTGCACAATAAATTGCTCAATAAAATAGATATTTATTATACCATTGAGGTAGGGCAACGTCGTGCAATGCTCCTTTTGGAAGGAAGCCGCTCCATAATATCTCTAGCTCCACGAGCCAAAACTTCTCCAAGAATACATAATAGATAACTTTTACAACGGAGGCACATCTCTCTTTATACAAGAGTGTGATGGTTCACCTTTTATGAGTTACTATCACCCATGTTTTGGTTCACCTTCCATGAGTTACATAGTGTATAATGATATGATAATATTCCTTGCGGTTACATATGACAATATTCCCCAATGGTTACATATATGATTCTATGACATGCCTATTTCTAATTTGACATGTGGCCTTCCTTACTCAATAATTAATTTATGGCTCATACCATTGTACAATACAATATTAAATTATTAAATATTAATTACCTATCTTGGGTACCTAACATTCCATCTCCCTTATAAAATATTTCATCCTCAAAACATTAGAAAATGTTAAATAATATGATATTTTGAGCCATGTTGTATACTGGTACCAATCTCGATCATCCATCCATCCGAATGGAACTATGATTGGTGGTGGTCTTCGTTGATGTCAATTCCATGTGTTGAAAGTATAAATACCATATTTTCTCATCCATACCTACTTGTATTTATGATTTGTAGCATATCCAAAGTTTTGGCTTCTTTGGTTCCTTGTATGTCCCTCATTGTTCTTATGCTACCTCAAGCCCTATCTCCATGATTGTTGCCTCTCATGGTGGTGTGGATGGCAATATACTCCAACCTTAGCCCGATGTTCAAACTATTTTTTCCCTTCCATTGATTCTTCCCTTACTTTTACTTTCTTTATTTCTACTACTTCCTTCTCTTGAGATTCTATTTTAGGTTATTTTGTTTGCTCTTCATAATGTTCCCTTGCAATAGCTACCTGTGTGTCCTTACATTGAGAAATATCCTATAATTTTATATTTTTCTTCTTGTACTATAACTTCATGAATTGCTTTTTCACATTAATATTAATAGTACCCAAAGAATGCAACCAAGGATAACCAAGGATAATATCTACATCATTCATCTCAATTGCATACAAATTTGAATGTAAGACATATTTATCCATGATGATTTTCAAATCTTCAAATATTTGGGAATGCTAGGGTTTTGAGTTTCAATATGATCCCCAACCCTAGTGGACCAATGCACAATATTGGCACCATAGAAGGGAATGCATGTGATAATGGCTCCTCTCAACCGACTGTGCAGGTTTGTGCTGAGAATGGTCCACAAGGTAACTCTCATTATCTTGATGTAATTCTTCCATTACCTGAATTTGACTTTGCATGTCACTATCTAGAATCATTCACCCTTGTCGAGTATTTTTTTGGATTCATTCCTAATGAGTCTTCCTTTAGGGCCTATGTTAACACAGCTTGGACTCCTCATGGAGTCTAACTAATGATGGTTCAAAACTTTACACAAGTTTTTTTTTGTTTTGCTTGGTGGAAACATCCCACGCTAAGGTGATTTACGAGCATGGTCCTTGGTACATGAAAATCTCTCTGCTTCTTTTTCTCCTTGGACCTGTGACTTTTTTATTTTTGAGGAAAGATCTACCAAAGTCCCTATGTGGGTGGAATTCCTAGGACTCTCTCTACCTCTGTGGCCCTTTCTCAATTGCATAGCAACCCCTCTAGGGCATGTTATTTTGGTGGAGGTAGACAATTTTTTCCATGCATGCCTTCAAAAACATGTTTACATCAATATTGATATTTCTCAAGATATCAATGAGACTATTGACATACAAGTTGGTGACACTGTTCTATCCCAACGGGTCCTCTACATTAATTTACCCAACACATGTTTGTTGTGTTAGTTCTTAGCACACAAGATCAGATATTATCCCTTGATGTTGTATAACAGGGACAAGTAGAGCCCCACCACACCAAGTGTGCCCACTCCTCAACCTCAAGAGGATGGTTGGATGACTATGGGAGGGCATAAAAATACACATTTGGCTGCTTCTAAAGGTACATAGTCCAAGTCGACACATGTCTCAAAGTTGGTAGAAAAATGGTATGAAAAGAAAAAAGTTGGTCCTCCAGTTGAAACTACCAACAATGAGGCTCCTCACCCTCAATAGATTTATACCCCAAGGACTGTAATAGTGGTTGCTTCATAGTCTTCTTAACCAACCAACCTCTAGTACATTCCCCTCGACTAGTGCAAAGTGTTCCTGCAACCCGATAAGGGGATCTATAGAAGAAGATATCGCTCCAGAGAAGCAAATTCATATGACCAGTGTTCAGTTGGGTAGTTATGTTCTTGATTCATCCAACAACTACAGTGTGTTGGAGTATCTTAGCGATGGTGAGTATATACCTTTGGATGCAGAGTCATCATTGATGGAATTGGTGGTTCCTATGGAAGAAGCAAAATCTAAATATCTCTCTTTCTATGCAATTTTGACGTTCTCGTAGTCCTCGATAGGGGAAAGAAGATGGAGATAATATACCCAAAAAAAATTCACCCATCCGATCCAACAGTTCCAACAAGAATTCCAACACCTTTGAGGTGTTGGATTTGAACAGACACAAGATGATGGAGCAATAAGTCTACTTGGTGCCTAGAGTTAAAATTTACAGTTTAAGTTTTTTTTACTCTAGTTTATTTTTCTATGCTTAGTTATGTTGTTTATTCGCCCTTTTAGGGGCTGGTTCCGGTTTTGATCGTATGGGTGGCCTTGTGCCCCGAGATGTGATCTTTCTAGATCCTTTTTATTGTAACCTCTTTTATTTTTATTGAATATAATTGTTGGTTCCAATAAAAGAAGAAAATATTCAAAAATTTAAACATTATGACCCTCAAGTTGTATGTCTTTGATTTTCTTTGCTTGAACTTGCAACCTCTTAGTCAAAGACATATTGATAAAATTATATTTGTTGCTAGGATTAATGGAAACAATAATTTTTTATTTTGAATGCAACCATGAACTTGTAGAATAGAATTTTGGCATTCAAACAAATATTTTTGACCATTTTTTGGCCCTAACACACAAGGTGCAATTTCCTTAGCCTGCACATTAGTATCTTTTTTTATGCCCATTTTCTTAAAAATGCAACTTCAAATTCTTCCTATGTATATGTGTATTTATGAGTAAGAGCAAATTTTAAATACCAAAAAAAACTTCCCCTCCAAAGTAATCCCTAACTTACCATTCTCTCAAAAATAAATTTAAAGAAATATTTTTCCTCTTCATGAACAATTCTTTAGCATCGATATCATCCCCTCCAATGAATATTGACAACTCCATGATTTTTATTTTAATAAAGTTGCTAGGGTTTGAAATGATTGAAATTTCTAAAAAATTAAAAATTTTGAAATCTCATCTACATCTTTGCCCTTCTTCAACCATTAAATATGTAATTTTTTTCAAAACAAAATAAACAACAACTGATTTTCTTACCCGAATTGAGAGTAATAATTTTTCTCTTTTCCATGCAGCCCAAAAAACAACACCAAATGCCCAACTTGCAACAAGTATAACACCCTCAATACTTATCAGAATTTAACAAGTGAGTAGTCGTTTTTGTAGTAATCAAAATAACCTACATGATGGTGCAAAAATATTGTAAAACTAGCTGATAGAATATTTAAAACAAATTTTTTCTTTTTGAAAAAATATTTGCGCAACCCAAAAATAGCCTCAACAACCCAACTTCAAACAGTTGTAACTCTTTCAATATGTATCAAAATTTTACAAGTGAGAAATAATTTTTATAGTACTTAGAATAATCTACATTTTGGTGCAAAAATATTTTGAAAATGGTTGATAAAAAATTTAGTACTTTTTCTTTTTGAAAAAAATCACGCAACCAAAAAACAACATAAATAACCCAACTTCAAACAACCATAAATTTCTCAATACTAATCAGAATTTAACAAATGAGTAGTCATTTTTGTAGTACTCAAAGAGATCTAGACAATGGTATAAACACCTTCTGAAAATGACTGCTAAAATAAAAAATAATTCCTCCATAAAATTTGATGTTTTTTGAAAAAATGTGCCCTAGCTCTACAAAAACAAACCCAATTTACCAAAATTGTTGCTTTGATACCAAATGATGTGAACCTCTCTTATCATTCCATTAATAATTCAATAATTTGCATAAATATTCAACATGCATCCACAAATAAC
The DNA here is from genome assembly GCA_028583015.1 of Wollemia nobilis. Classification (NCBI taxonomy): domain Eukaryota; kingdom Viridiplantae; phylum Streptophyta; class Pinopsida; order Araucariales; family Araucariaceae; genus Wollemia; species Wollemia nobilis. Next base: position 6,358,125 of record JAQPPZ010002441.1, on the reverse strand, counting down.
TTAATTACATAATAAATTGCTCAATAAAATAGAGATTGATTATATCCTTGAGGTAGAGCAACACCGTACAATGCTCCTTTTGGAAATAAGCCACTCCACAAGATCTCTAGATCCATGAGCCAAGAATTTTCCAAGAATACATCATAGATAACTTTTACAATGGGGGTACATCTCTCTTTATACAAGAGTGTGATGGTTCACCTTCCATGAGTTACAAGATCACCCATGTGGTGGTTCACCTTCCATGAGTTACAAGATCACCCATGTGGTGGTTCACCTTCCATGAGTTACAAAGTATATAATGATATGACAATATTCCTTGTGGTTACATATGACAATATTTCCCAATGGTTACATATATAATTCTATGACATACCTATTTCTAATTTGACATGTGGTATTCCTTACTCAATAATTAATTTATGGCTCATACCATTATACAATACAATATTAAATTATTAAATATTAAGTACCTATATTGGGTACTTAACATATCTTCTATTGTACAATTGGTACTTTATGAATTCCAAAATTACATTCATGCCCTTTTTGATGATCTTGAAGCGGTTGCTCCCCCACAACAAAGAAAAATTCCAAAGAGGTATACAAACACAATGAGAGACACAAAACTTGATGCACCTCGTGACCTCACTTCCACTTGGCCATGTAATCGAATTATGACATGCCAAGAAGGAAATAGGGATTTTATATCTTTAGTTATGGAACATGTAGAACATATTGTAGTGAAGGATGCACTTAACTTTCCTTAATAGAAGGAAGCTATGGAATTTGAATATAAGTCACTTATGAAAAATAATACATGGGAGTTAGCGATCTTCCTACTAGAAAAAAACCCATAGGCTACAAATGGGTATTCAAAATAAATTATGAGGTATATGGAACAATTGATAAGCATAAATACCAACTTGTTGCAAAGGACTATGCTAAAAAAGAAGGCATTGATTATGAAGAAATATTTGCACCAGTAACGAAGATGACAACTATTCATGTTCTTTGTGCAATGGAAGCTCATTTTGGATGGAAGCTGCATCATATGGATGTGAAGAGTGCCTTATTAAATGGTTATATTAAAAAAGAGGTGTACATGGTTCAACCCTAATGTTTTGGTGTTGAAGGGCAAGAGCAAAAAGTCTGCAAATTGATAAGATCCTTGTATGGATTGAAATAGGCTTTGAGAGCTTGCTACATCAAGATTGATAATCACCTATAAAAGAAGTCCCTCATTTACAAATATCTATTTCAAGAAGGTTAGTTCTAATATAGTGATACTTGTAATGTATGTTGATGATCTAATCATCACTAGCAGTTTAGATGAGATGGTGGACATTGTGAAGAGTGACTTGAAAAAATCATTTGATATGATAGATGTGGTACTTCTACATTATTATATTGGTTTGGAAGTCTTGCGAAAGAAGAATCACATTAGGATATCATAGATAAAATATGCCAAGGTACTAATAGAAAATATTGGATTGTAAAATATAAACCCAAAGCAACTCTAATGGAACCAATGTTATAGTTGTCCAACTATGATAAATCACCTCAAGTATTTGGAACTCTCTATCAAAAACTTATTGGGAGTCCCATATATCTAACAAAAACTAGACCAGATATCAACTTTATTGTAAGCTATATTTTAAGGTTCATGTAGGAGCCAAATATCAACCGTTGGAAAGCAATAAAGCAAGTTGCACTATGTTTATGATACAATAGAATATGGCCTAGAATATAATAAGAATGACATATTCTTGCAAGGATACATGGATTCAGATTATGCAAGGTCTCTAGATGATAGAAAATTGACTTTTTGATATATATTTCATCTAAGATCTGGACCTATCTCGTTGCATAACAAAAAGTAGCAGGTAATTGCACTTTCATCCATAGAGGTTGAATATCATGTTGAATGAGGAGCTGTGTTTGAAGATATATGGTTGAATTATATTATTTCAAGTATAGGTCTTCAAAAAAATCTATCAATACACTTAAAATGCGATAATCAAGGTGTTTTGTAACTAGTCAATAATCTAGTGTTCCATGAAAGAAAAAACACATTGAAGCTCAATGTCACTTAATTTGAAATGAAACACAAGATTCAACTCCGATACATTCTCACCGACAAAAAAGTTGTGGATATTTTCACAAAGGCACTTGTACATGTCAAGTTTGAGTTGTTTTGCAACTCTTTATGTATTCCAAATAATGTAATAAGGAGGGATGTTAGGTTTTTTATTATTACATTATTTAATTAATCAATGTATTCTAGAACCTAAGTTAGATTAGTGGATTATTAGTTAGCATTCCAAAATCCAATGTGCATATTATAATTAGAAAATAATATTAGCAGGAAATTAAGTTAGAGTAGAGATTAGATTAGAACTAAAATTGGGTTGATCAGTTAATGGCTAATCATGGCCAAGCATTGTGTAATTTATTCATGCATCAATCTAACACAGTTTGCTCTTTGACCAACAAGGGTCCTTTGAGGCTACCAATTTTTAGGTTTCTACTATTTTCTCTTTTTGGCATTACTTTGATTTAATATGGCCTTTAGCACTTCCAATAACTCTCATCCCAAGACTGCTAGTTGAATTGTTATAAGTGTTTGAGGGATTAGAAAGGGCTTGTAATTGTGGCTAAAAAATGATGGTTAATGATGAATTTTGATCGTGATGCATGACAAAATATGAGGAAGGTGACGGGTTAATAGAGGTATCTTTTTAAGGATTTGGAATGGGATAAATAGGGAGTATATAATAGAACATATTATATTTTCGATAATATGGGCAACATAGACCTTAGGTAGGGCTGTGATAATTTTATTACCCTAATAAAAACATCTTTCACATGGGTTACTTCCTTAAAATCTATATTTAGTGTATTATTATTATAATTACACACCATCAAAGCTAAGTTAGATTATAAAACCTTAATGTAATAAGGCAATGCTTGTTCTTCATTAGGATTAATATTTTATAGAATCAAATTTAAGATCCTCAAGAAATTACTATTAAAATTGTGTATATTTTCTTAGGGATTACTTTGTATCATACTTAATTGAAACCAAATAAAATAATCATTTTCCATACTACCAAATTTACGCATGAATGGTTCTACAATCAATTCCCAATTAATGATAGAATTATTAGGTAAACCTTTATACCATAATATAACTTTATCATGCAAAACATAAATTAGTAATACAATAATGTCTTCCTCCTAAATGTGATGAATTGAATTGAGTGTATACAACTTATTGAGATAATCCAATGTTGTCTTATTCCCACTTTTGTCAAAATTAGGTAATGCTTTCATGGTGATAGGTGGAACAAGGGAATAAACCTCTTGATTCAACGATCCTTGGTAGGTCCAATCAAGAAGTTGGTTTTAAGGCCTAGGTGTAGACATTAGACTATTTTGTGGAGGCGGTTGACCATATTGTTGTTATAATTATGGATAAGGGTATATTGTGTAACCTTGAGGTGGGTATGGAGGATATTGAGGCTATTGTTATATAGGATAACAAGGAAGAGGATATTTAGTATTTAGCACATGGAAAGGAGAAGGTGATATATTTTTATAATTCCATTATTGATCTAGAGGAGGCTATATGTTTGGATACAAAGGGGGGTATTATAAACCTTGTTAATAAACTTTATGACTTGAAGGAGGTGGGTCTTATTATGTGTTTATTTGTATCTAACTAGCCAAAGGTGGTTTTTGTCCTTGGATGTTTCTCTAGGTCACCTACATCCCCACTTGTACAATCCATATTTACAATTTTTGAGAAAGACCTTGGCTCTAATTAAAAAATATCTATCCTAAAGATCATATGTTTGGAGTTATAGATTGTCTTTGTGGAAGGTTGAATGTGTAGAACAAACTATATCTAGAGGAATTTTGAGTTGGAATAGTTCTAATAGGTGTATTTCGAGTACTAAATGTAGGGTTTTGGGTTATATTAACAACATGGTGATAGATTTTAAAAGATTTCTTATTTTTGGGATTATTTACATCGAAGGTCATCTTATAGAGGGTTTGTATGACTCAATGTAGAATTGGTATTTGACCAATAAATCACGTGATATCCTAAGAAACCAATTTCTTGAGATGTAGGAATTTAAATGACATGATTAGCTATTAGACTTTTCTCTTTTGAGGAAATGGGATTAGACACTAAAATTTTCTCAATTTCATTGTCTGATATAATGTTGTATTAGTTTATTCCTTCCTTTTTATTTTGGCATTATTTTTATGGTATGCAACTATATTTGTGGATTGATGTTCTTTTCTTGATCATTGTGCCCTTGAGCATGTCTTGATAAGCCTAAACATATAAAGTTTCAAGGTCAAAACTTGAAAACTTTTGAAGATTCATTTGCATAGCAATTTACCTATAAAGACAAGCGATTTACTTGTAAAATTAGATAATTTGTTAATAATTTTAGGTGATTCACTAGACAAATTTGAACATTGAAAATTTTGTAGAGTAGGGGACCTAAGAAAATTGCACAAAGCAAATCACTTCAAAACTAGAGCAAATTACTCTATAGAGAAATGTTAGAAAGAGACTTACCTTTCTTAGTGAATTGCTTAATAAATTATGAGAAAATCACTTTTTAGATTCAACTTGAAGAGAAATCATTGTTTTGGGGTGAATTGCTTGTTGATTTGATCCTTGGAAAATTATTTCAAAACCTATTCCAAATACTTCCTACTCATGGCAATGTAAAATTGGGATTAGATATAAGGTCACATAGAATTCTAATGTTGTTTTAGTAGGTTACTTCATAAAAATATCAAAACTTTAGAATTTGGATTCACCATTCACAAAGCACCTATAAAAGTTGGACACAAATAATAACAATATTATGAATTTCAAATTCAGGTTGATACTAGACTTGATAAATTAAGTCCTTGCCTTTGCCAATTGCTATTTCAATTTGTGTAAATATGATACATATAGAACGAATCATTTGCAAAATGGAGAAAATTGCTCCCTAGAATGGACTTAGAGGAGATTTTAGGTGATTGGCTCAAATGTAGTGAATGGCTCCAAAATTGGATTGAATTGCTACCTCTGTAAAAATTTGGAAAAAATACCTTCAATTTTAAGCTAATCACTTCATCTATGATAAATGCAAATTTGGAACAAAATTTGAGAAATTTAACCAAATTTTGGGTGAAAATGATGAATAATGAGGGGACTCTATCTAGGCATTCTAAAAACTATGTTGAATGGTGTTGTTGGCTTTTAAGCCTTACTACCATAGAATATCATAGGCCTAATGTTAAATGGCCACAATATTAAAGGTCAAAATATCAATAATGAAGAGTAGAATTATATATGAGCAATCTAATATGTATATCAAGGCCAATATAATAATGAAATAACATTCACTTATAATATCAAATATGAATGTAAATGGTCAAAATAATTCATGAATAAGCATGAAGAAAACTTACAATATTAATTACTCAAAATCTATATACAAGCTTTATTAATGCTTTCTCAACTCCTTGATAGTATTTTCTCATGTGTTATATTGTATGGAGATTTATCTCCATAATATAGATATAGTAATGTGACTCTTCACATACTTGACTATTGCTCTCCATATGATAGCTCCCATGACCTTTGGCTTATCATATTGCCACTTGCATACTACTCTTCACTTTCTTATTACATGCACACTTGACTCTATGACACTTGCACACTTCTACATGACTCTTACTCTTCTACATGCACTCATAATACAAGATAATTGTGCACATCCTCACATTACATATTTGCACACTTACATATATGACACTTGTGCACATTCTCTCAATATACACTTGCACTCTAACTTACATGACACTTGTGCATTTCCTTCACATTGCACTCTTACATGACACTTGTGCATTTCTTGCACATCGACACTTACATGAAAGGGAAAATATAAAACACTCACCTATACTATAAACTCAACATATTTACATTTGTACCAAAAAGGTACCATGGGGGTAAATTAGCATGTACTAAATAATGTAATATTCCTCAATAGGTGCATGGTGGGTATTTTAGTGAATGTTTTATGTGGGGTTATGGTTGGTTCCATTGCTTGTGCTAGAAGCTATGTCAAATTGGGGAATTATTCTAACTTCTAATTTAATAATGTACCCCAATTCTAGTTTCAACAATAGCTCCTTCTAACCTCTATATTGAGATTAGCCCCCCATTATCCCTACTAAATACTCATATGCTAACCTACAGTAGTTGCATCAAAAGTAAAGTGTAAAAAATAAAATGCATGAAAAATTAAGGGTGTGATATAATACAATTGTACGCATAGCAAGGAAGTGTATGCAATTAATCAATACTTAAAAATACAAATAACATTAATGTTTCTCATTCAATTAGTATAAAATTTCAAAGCAAATGACAAAATGGACAAAAGGGCTATGCCTAAATCATTGAACATTTAGCAAATTAGGAGAGCGATGCCACTAATGGAATGCCAAGGAATTATCAAATTCATAATATACAAAGCACAATGCAGGTTTTGCAGAATGCAACTATGAATTAACAAGGCTAAAAGATGTTTACAATGGATCCCATGGATTCTACTTATAGTAGGAGTTTGCCCTAGAGTTAATTAGGGTGAGAAACTATTAATCCTAGAAAAAGTAAATATTTAGGGGTATCACCAATAAAATGATGCACCTCCAAATGTTACATGCCTCTAAATATGCCTCTTATAGGATTAGAAGGCTTCCAAAATGAGTTAGTGTGCTATTACATGCCAAAGTATCATTGTCAAAATATTCTTCTTAGGATTCATGTCTTTATTTTATCCCATCTCTAGCTAGCAAACAATTCACTCCAAAAAGTGAGCGAATTGCTAGTTGACACGAAGCACTTCGCTCTTACGAGCCAATCAGGCCACTTTGCAAGTGAATTGCTCCTGAACCAATCGACACCTAAGTTGGACTTAGTCAAATTTTGGGAAGTTTTAGAAGGCATTGGTTGCTTTATTTCATTGTTTTGTACCCTTTAAAATAGTGAATTCCAAGGTAGTGTCCAGATACTACAATTATTGTAGCACATTGGTGCAGTATTCTCGGAGGGGGTATGATGAGAGATTTTAAGATGAATTCTATCAATTTGCACTCAAATTGGTCTAATTCGTACAGTTGTATGATTTACAACTGTATGATTCCTAAAACGTACAACTAGGGACTATACAGTCCCAAAATGTACAGTTGTATGGTTACAACTGTTCACTTGTACATTTTCTCCAAGAATGTTGGAATTGTTCAATTCACAACCACTTTGCAACTATTCACTTGGAAATCCATTGATCTACCTTTAGGATGCTAAAACATGTAATTTTAGGCCAGAATTCATCAACTATACGATTTGAAAAACCCCTTGTATGGTTTGGTACTCTGCTTGTATGGTTTGGTAAAACCCTCATTATGTTGAATAACTTAATTCTAAAGAATACCCAATTGCATATTAATTACACAAATATCATTGCCAATAATGGGTAATAGCAATTAATCATATTTTTTCGTTATTAAGCATTACACAAGAACACCACATGGTTGATTGCACATTTTCTAGGTATGCACTTCTACCATAAATTTGGAATAATACCTGCAATATCAATAAAAATACACATACAATATAATTATTGAGATTGCACTTTGATTCCCACACATGCATGCACAAATTTGACTAAAATGAGGGTTTATATTATTCTGGTTATTTTATACAACAATTGTACGACATTACACACAACAATAAATAAACTGCAGCATTAATCCATGCTTCACAATCCACAAACTACACATGAACAATCTCCAACAATCCACCAACAACCCTCACATACAATAACTATCAACCAACAACACAAAAAAATCGAATGGGGGCTTATAATGACTATCCAGGGTGTTCCAAAGTGGTTTCCTAGAACAATTCATTATTTACAACTGCTCGTAACTCACATTAATAACAATTATTTAATGTTTCTAAGGTTTAATTTGATTTTCATCAAATTACATTTCATTTGCATGTCTTTACATTTCATTTAATTTCATTTCACATGCATTTACATTTATTTTCCAATTTATTTTCTAATTGTACAATTTCACCAAATTGTACATTTTACTTGCCAATTGTACAATTTCACCAAATTGTACATTTTACTTTCTACTTGTACAATTTATACCAAATTGTACATTTTACTCAAAATTGTGCAAATCCCACATTGTGCCTTGTCATTTCTTGTTTTTCTAGAATGTTGATTTGCCTGCCTACAATTATTAATACCCCTTTCTAATATATTTTTAAAATAGCATATCCCCTTATTTTTACCATATATCCTAGGTACCTTCTTTTAATGATATTTTTAATACCCTTTTTATGTCTATCCTTTCTTACAAGGGTAGTTTTATTTTCAATGGCTTCATTAACCATACCCTCTATGAAAGGAAAGAGGTACAAGGTTGTTTTTGTGCTCAATGTGAATTTGATTATCATTGGAACTCTAATTTAGTCTTTTTTATTTCAATATTCTAATGTAGTAAAAATGATAATAACAATTATAAAAACACCTCCTTCCATAGATAGAAATCATGGTTTCCTCATCAACATAATTATATAAAAAAATATATATTTTCTAATCAAGAACAAAGAGTCTCCAAACTCCAAGCATGACACATTCAAATAGTTTGCTATATGTGACAAGACAATCAAGAAGACAAGATTTTTGAATGGATAAGATTATTAGGTAAACTGAACTCTAGAAATTATCTTCTAATTTGATGTGAATTTTATTATCTATTTAATCAAGTTGGAAAAAATGTAATCAAGCATAATTATATAATAGAGGATGAAAAATAAGGGAAAATATTTTCTCTTGTATATTACATGAACCAACGCCCCAACCCACCTTATACCTCATAATTAGCAATGTACTGGTTCTAATATGTTTCAACTACCCTAATATGAACCTACTTGGTATAGTATTAAGTATACTATGGACCCCATGATTATGAGAAAGAATCATTTTGAAAGAAATCTTGACCACTTGATCATGCTTGTGTTTGATCAATAAAAAAATATTTTCAACAATGACATTTGTAGTTCCTACTAAGACTTCTTTAAATGGTTCTTTATTGTTATCCAATTTTCCTCATGAAAATCCCTCATTCTTTAAATTTCTATGAAAAGTTGGAGTAAGAACTTTGAAGATAGGGTTTACTCTTGCTCATGTAAAATATTGACATTCACCCATGGAGTTAAAACCTTGGCTTACAATGTGAAATTCCTTGGCTTCCATAGGTCTTTTATTGCATACATTATATCCTTTGCTATTCTTATGTTTTTTATTGCATACCTTATATCCTTAGGCATTCATGCAAGAATATTCAATATTAATTGTAACAAAGGGCTTCATGGGATTTTCATAGATACTGTTGAGAGAAGGAAGATACTAATATATCAACCTAAAGACTCTCACCTTGATGCTTGCTTTTAGAGTCAAAAAGATTTTAGTACACTAATATCTTGTAATCTCACCAAAATCTCACAAACACTAGCAACGTGGAATGCAAAATGCATAAAAATTGACTATACCAAAGGAATGGATTATTTTCACCTTAATGCTTACTTTTAGATTAAAAAGATTTAGTACACTGATATCTTGTAATATTACCATATCTCACAAACACTAACAATGTGGAAAGATGCAAAATGCGCAAAAATTTGACTATACCAAATGAATGAATTTTGTAATATTTATAATTTATAAATTTTATAATTTAATAAAACCCTAAAAAATGATGTTAATACTAGAAAGAAGGAGGTCCCTGTTGGACACCATAGTGGTATGTCTTTGGATTTTCATCCAAGATACCCAAGAGTTCAAAATACTATACAAGGGATCAAGACCCTTTTTAAAAACTTGTGCTTTACATTAGTGGTAAATTTTGTCCTGTGAGGGATACCATAGTGGTATATCTTTGGGTTTTCATCTAGGAAACCTAAGTTCAAACCTCAATACAAGCGGATCAAGGCCCTTTTAAAATCCATACTTTATCCTAATATTTTACCCTATGAGTTTTCATCCAGAAAACCTAAGTTCAAGCCTTGGTAGAAGAGGACCAAGACCCTTTCAAAATATGTATTTTATCCTAAAATTTACTCAAAAAATATGGTTCGATTGGTAGCGATCGAGTGCTTCCTTGGAACAAGAGGACCGCATCCCTTTCAAAATATGTATACCGAGTGCTTCCTTGGTACAAGAGGACCGGATCCCTTTCAAAATATGTACTTCATCCTAAAATTTATCCAAAAAGGATGGGTCCCTTTCAAAATATGTATTTTATCCAAGCCTCGGTACAACAGGACCAAGACCCTTTCAAAATATGTATTTTATCCTAAAATTTACTCAAAAAGGATGGGTCGATTGGTAGCAGTCAAGTGCTTCCTCGGTACAAGAGGACTGGAGCCCTTTCAAAATATGTACTTCATCCTAAAATTCATCTGAAAAGGATGGGTGCCTTTCAAAATATGTATTTTATCCTAAAATTTACTCAAAAAGGATGGGTTGATTGGTAGTGGCTGAGTGCTTCCTCAGTACAAGAGGACCGGTCCCTTTCAAAATATGTACTTCATCCTAAAATTTATCCAAAAAGGATGGGTCCCTTTTAAAATATGTATTTTATCCTAAAATTTACTCAAAAAGGATGGATCGATTGGTAGCGACCGAGTGATTCCTCGGTACAAGAGGATCAGATCTCTTTCAAAATATGTACTTCATCCACAAATTTATTTGAAAAGGATGGGTCGGTTGGTAGCGACCGAGTGCTTGCAAATAGGTTGACCTAGTTCAATTCCCTAGATGGTCGAGGTCCCATTAATTTCATCTTTACCCAACTGACTAAGGTTTACAAAAGTTCTCTATACAAAAATTGTTAGCTTTTTGAACTATATGCTAAAAGGAAATGGAGCCACACGTAATGAAATAAGAGTGAGTGCAACAATATAGCTATGACAATAGAAGCTAAATAAGCAAGAAACTAAGACATGATACGCCATAAATAACTCACATAACAGTCATTAATGAAGACTCACGAAAATGAAGGAATATATACAACATGAAGCTCTCACTCTACGAGTGGATGGATATGTAGAGGATACATACTTCCTTACAATGAGCCCTATATATAAAAAGATGAGTTACTTGGACCTTGCTCTTTTTAAGTGCATAAGGGACACATATCCTTTTACATCATTGCACATATACAAATCCATTTATTCCTTTGCACATTCTAACACTTATGTATAAGTTACTTCTTCCTTAAGTAACTCCTACTCTAATAATACATCTAAGATGATACATAATCATGTACCTAAATAATGTAATATACTTTAACAAAAAAATTACTCAAAACTAAGTTTATAAAAACTAGAAAAAAAATACTAACCCATTAATCTAGTGTCTTTCACAAATGTGGTTCAATTTGACAATTTTAATGTCTTTTACCCCATAAGATACTAGTCCATTGCCAAGAAGATACTAACCTATTAATCTAGTGTCTTTCACCGATGTGCTTAGATTTGACAATTTTAATGTCTTTTACCCCATTTTTTCAATTTGACCATTTGAAAATGAAGATCAATGCAATATTATTAAAATATTTATAAAAAGTCCTTAATGGAAAATTTCTTATAATGGTTTCTATTATTTAATCCTACGTTTCTTTGGTGGTATTATCATATTAGCACACTATTTTTTAAAAATGCTTTGTAATTTTCCCCCTGAATTTTCTTAACAATAGGCCCTAGATATGACCCCCCTTTGTTCCAAGGACATATTTTAATAATTAATTTTAAATTAATCTAAATTAAAAATGAGCTAACCTTTAATCAAATGCTTAATTGAAGTGTACTTAAAAAATAAAATAAAAAATAGGTACACCCTCTTCTTTCAAATTTTCTGAATTTCAATTCTTTGCTCTTTTCAAACATCAGCTAAAGCGAGCAACAAAATTTCGGGAAGGCAGGCACTGTGTGCGCCAAAAGAAAGGCCAAGTGAACATAAATAAACGAATGAAAGAAATTTACAATGGCGGTCTGTCATGCTGTCTTCAGCTCATATTGACATTGTCATCATCTTCGTTATGGGAACGAGGTAGCAGCGGAGGGGAGGGAAATTGCAAACGCCTCTGAGATGGGCTTTGAGGATGTTCATCATCTTCTGCTTTCCTCTTCATCATCATCTGGGGAGAAGAGTAAGGAGAAGGGGATGCCGAAGAAAAATCTAAACACATGGCAGGAAGGGTATCATCAAAGGAAGCCATGTCCTGCAAAGTTAGCTGATGATATTCCACCAACTGATGGAGGTATTGATTCTCTCTTGCATAGCTTGCATTCTCCTGAGCCAATCGCCCTTTCTCTGCTAAAAGCGCTTCCAGCTGAAGCCTCACCTGCAAAACCCATTCAATAAAAAATGTTAAGAACATAATGAAAAAGTTTTTGTTGGGACAGTGTAATGGTTAGGGTTTTGGCTTTTTTTTCAGACAGTGTTATAATTAGGGTTTTGGTTTCTCTTTCAGAGAACGCAGTGGTTAGGGCTTTGGTTTCTCTTTCAGACAACACAATGATTAGGGCTTTGGCTTCTCTTTCAAAATGCAATGATTAAAATCTTAACTTCTCTTTCAAAAAAACCAAATTCAAATTGAAGCCTAAAAAATTTCTACGATCTTTAATTCTTATAACAAAAAAAACTAAAACAAAAATGTGTGTATTACAACTAAAAAAAATTTAAACCCAAGTTGTATAGGCATCCACCCTCACAAGGTCCTAAAAGAATTTCTATACAATGGAATGGGAACAATAAACTATAAAAAAAGATGTTTGTGAGCTGTATTACAGCTGAAAATGAAAAGAAAAAAAAACTGAACCCAAGTTGTATAGGCATCCTCCCTCACAAGGTCCTAAAAGAATTTCCATACAATGGAATGGGAGCCCCTGTTCTAATTGATTCAGGCAAGTTTTTACACTGTGTCTTTGCATTCATTCACCCTGATCATATATATACATACGTACTGCATACTGGTAAACAGAACACAAGGTATAAGGGTGGATGCAAGTCTTAGGGTTGTTGCTTCCAAGGCTCCAAAACGAAAACAACAATCATAAGCAGAAGAATAAAGATGAAAAGAGGAACAAAATGAGCAGACCAGGTCGTCATCTTCAAGCCTGACACCTTTGACGAAGCCATCTCTGAGCCTTCTGTTCTCCTCCTCTAGAAAAGAGCAGCGTTCTCTCATGAAGCAGAGATCTGCTTTCAGGGATTTCATCTCACGCTCAAGGAATCTGGCCTTGGAAGCCATGGACTTAGCCAACTGTTCAACTCACATCACAAAAAACAATTAGAAGTTCCCCCAAAACCAAACATCCCAAGGGTATCAAGGACCATGGAAAAGGTAAACATAAAAACAAAAAAAAAACCATGTGAATTTAGATAGAAATCTCACATTACGAGGATCTCTTAACTTTGCCTCCTCTGCAGCTCCTTTTCCTTCGACCAGGATATCCTCTGTTTTCCCTGCAATTCGCTGCCTTTTTTGGGGGCTTGGGCAATCAGATTTGGGAGCTTCTGCCTCAACGGAGAACAAGTCTGATAATTTTGTTTCTGCCAAATTTATTCCTCCCTACATTTTCCCCAATTCCAAATTAGTTTAATATAATCCGAATCACAACTAAGAAAAAATACAAGTGAGTGAGAGTGAATGAAGATGCAATTTATCACCTCAACAGCAGTCTCAAGAGTGTGGGTGAGCTGATTCAAAGAGGAGGCCACGGCCTCAAGTCCCTTGTCCAAAAGCTTGATATCCTCTTCACAAATTTTCTTCTTCTTCTTCTTCGCACTTCCATCCTGTAAAATCTCAGGGATATCAGGCTTGGGCTGGGGCTGTTAGATTAGCAAAATATATCTCAAATAGAAGAAGAAACGTGCCATGGCAATTACATACCTCTTGCTCATTGCTCTGCTCTGCAGTTTCCTCGCCCCCCGAAAGAAAGGATGCAGTTCTCTTGTTCAATCTTTTCCACAATTCCTCCTCTGATGGGCTTTTGGAATTTGAAGTTGTCATACGACCCTACACCAGAGAAGAAACCACATTACATATCTAGAGAAAATATGGCATTTGAACAGAAATCACTGGTTTGCTAGAGAAACTGACCATATTGAGGATGCTCGGTGAGGTCGCGTCAGAAGAGAACATCATAGCCATTTCAGACATCCACGCAAACACAAGGGAAAAGGAAATGCTGCTGCTGCTCCTGCTGATCCTGCCCCCTAAATTATCTGAGAATTTGACGAACGGAGAACCAACGTCTCTTTACTAAAGCGCCGTGATTACGAGGAAAGGATGAAACGGCTCCTTCACGGGAAAAGGGGAATCCCACTTTCACGAAGAAGACTTTGTAATTTTTTTTTATTAATTTCTTTAATTTGAGTACAAGTTGCAACGGTCATATCTTCCACGTCGGTCATAGCAGATGGAAAGCTTACTGAAAGGTGTTGGTGTTTTATTTCAGTGACATCAATTATTATAAGGAAAGAGGTTCTTTGTTGTTATGTTTATAGAGTGTGGTTTCAAATATGTTACTTACTATCCATTACTTTTTTTAGTAAAGTGTGAGTAGTGCACTTTTTGAAAAGGTTCAGTAGAAGGCTGGATATTGTAATAGGTTTTGGGTTAACTTGCAAAACCCGGTAATTAATGAAGACTTTTATTTAAAAAAAAAAAAAATTGGGTTTGAATTAAAGGGGTAGTATTATATACCCCTTTACACTTAACATTATTTATCCTTGTTTTCTTTTTCCGAGTAAAGTGTGAGTGGTGCACTTTTTTAAAAGGTTTAGGGTTTGAATTAAATGGGTAGTATTGTATGCCATGTTTTAGTAAATGGAATATAGTCAAATAAACAACATTTTAGGGTTTGAATTAAAGGAATAGTATTGTATACCATGTTTTAGTAAATGGAATAGGGCCAAATAAACAACATTTTAGGGTTTGAATTAAAGGATTACTTTTGTATAGCATGTTTTAGTAAATGGAACATTGTCTAATAAACAAGATTCTTCATGAGGGTTGTCTTAAAAGACTCATAACATGTTTAACAATAGAGGGTTGTTTTAAAAGATTTATAACATGTTTAACAATAAAGGGTTGTTTTAAGTGACTTATGGTACATTTAACAATGAAGGTTTTGGAATGGTAGAATTAAGGTTTAAGGTCATGATTGCTTTACCTTAAAGACACTCAAATTTAAACCTCGGAGCAATGGTAGAAATAAGGTTTAAGGTCATGATTGCTTTACCTTAAAGACACTCAGATTTAGACCTCGGGGCACCCTATTTGTAAAGGCAGTAGTTTGATTTGGATCTTTTGAGTGCATGCTAGATCGATGATGACGATATGAATTCTAAGCAATCGGTGATCCCAATGACAATATGTATCCCAAGTGATCAGTGATCCCCTTCATGTCGGATCAACAATAACGAGATGAAATAGATTTGGTGGGAGCACTCCCTGTGGTTTGAACCCCATGCTTGTCAGTTACTAAAAATAGTGTGGTTGTAACTAACTAACCAAAAAATAAAATTGCTTTACGTTTCTCTATTTTGTTACAATTTTCCATTGAATATCATATATAATTTAATTTTAAAATTATTAATTATAAAAAAAGAATTATAATGATTAAAAGTTTATATAATTTATTAAAAATAAATTTTTAAATTAAATATGATATATTTACATATTAAAATTTATCAAAAATTTTAATTCATATATATTGTTTTAAAATTTTATATTAAATTTTAAGTAAGTCATTAGTTATTAATCATTATATTTAAATTTTAAATTTTAAAATCATTAATACATGATTTATTTTAATATAATGAAACATTAAGAGTTTGACATTTAATAAATATTTTATCTTAATATAATGTGATTGTTGATGAATAATAATGAGTTTCTTTAACATTCTATCCAAAAATATAGCTAAACATTTTGTTGATATTGAATTAGTATGAATTTTTATATTTTGAAATTTTATTAAAATTTCATCCTTAAGTTATGAGAAAAGAATTATGTAGGTTTCTATGTCTCACATTCTAATTTGTAATATTATCATTCTCTTTGTCTTACATTTAAGAATCAATTTTTGATAGAATTTGAAGTCATAAAATGCTTATTCACAAAAATTTCAATATGTAATTAAATTTTGAACTTTAGTTAAAAAATTTCTAAGACACATCTATAGATTAAAGTAGTTAATGGGATTGTGATGAATTTATCCAGATATATACCAATAATTATAGATTTAATACTTTGTCTCTATTCTACTCTAATTAAAATTTATAAGTTTTTAGCTAGTATAGGAGAAACCTAAGGAATTGAAAATTTTAGCTAGTTTTAGGTTCAACTATTGTATAGTTATAATAATCCAATATAAACTAAAAGGCATTGAATATTAGAAAAAATAAAAAGAAATTGTAGCTAAAATCTAGATTTGTAGGTTTTTTGGTTTAACTCTTACAAAGTTGCAATAGTCCAATATAAGCTAATGAAAAAAAAGTGAAAAATTTTATAATATTATAATTCACAATATTTTCCAAAAACACAGTAATCCATCCCTCAAATCTTGTACATAAAACATAAAGGACGAAAGAAAGAAAAAAGAGAGATTTTAGAGCACCCATAGGCACCATAAACAATCACTATACAATTCATAGATTAAGTTCACAAAACTGTGATAATAAAATGAGGATTGGAAGAGGGGTATTTATACCAATACCAAAACCCTATTTACATAATAAAATTTAACCTAATCTTGTTAGAAAATATAGCAAAATTATGTGCAAACATAAAAACACAATAATGTAGGAAAAATAGTAACACTAATTTTACGTGGAAAACATGTAATATGCAGGAAAAACCATGGGGTAATGGTAGCTTGATCTTTTATTAATTTTGATAGAATTACATTCAATCAACATTTACATGCAAGGGGTCATTCTCCTTTTATAGAAAAAACAAAATGTTTGTTTCCTCTCCCAAAGGAAGACTCCAAAAAATTATTCGTTTCCTCTTCCAAAGGAAGATTCCAAAAAATTATTCGTTTCCTCTTCCAAAGGAAGACTCCAAAAAATTGTTTGTTTCGTCTCCATAAGTTGCACCACCATGCACCCCTTTGCTGAAGAACATTGGAGATCTGGATATTGACTTCACCTCCTAACAAAGCTGACATAACAAGAGGGTTTAAGGTTAATTACAAGTTATAAATGGGTTTAACCATAACAAGGTTAACCATGAACCATAAGGCTTACATAATAAAATATTACAATAAATTAATACATTATACAATGAAATATCCTTAGGTCTATCTAATACATCATACAATGTTGGTCTTGGTCATGAATCAAATTATAATTTCAACATCCCCCCATAATCTAAATTGAGGGGCCAAGGAGAGAAGACATTAGTAACAATAATATCTCCCCCCATAATGGATGCTTTAATGGGCCTTTGCATTTTGAGGTAGACTCATTTGGATCCCCCCATCATCTAAAATTTATTACTACAAAAATATTTCCTGCACAAGAGTCTCCTTAGGTTGGACCATAGTCACCACTACCACTATTAGACACTCCCACACACATCCAAAAAACACTTCTACTAGGACTTCAAATGAAGAAGAGAAATAACAATCACCACCTCCTTTAAGGATAAGCTCCTTCAATATTCTATAGTTACATAAGGTATGCCTTAGAGGCACAAATTTTCCACTTACAACATTCATCACCCTATTTGAAGACTTCATATTTCCCTTATACCACTAGATTATAATCACCAAAAGAGGCTTTGCATGAACCTTCTTAAAAGAAGAGTTATAACAAACTTCCAAGAGTACCTAGACAAGAAATATAAGAAGAAAGAGATCATGAAAAATTAGATCTTCATGGATAATCTGAATCAATCACCCAAAGAAGGAAGATGGATTGACTAAAGTGCATCCTAAATCCTTTTATTGCAAGCCTTCAAAAGACTCAAAATATACTGCAATTTTTACAAACCCATCTATATCTCCTAAAACATCAAGCCCAAAGATACTTATTGCATACAAAAAGTTGTATTTTCCCTTTCAAAATAGGATGAAAAAGTTATAATTTTATTATTTTTATTTTAAATTCTCAACCACTCATGCCTAAATTATGGACCTTTTCGCCTTCAAATTAAATATACTTTTATTTATCTCACCAAATTCACCTCTTATGCCACCATTATATATACCTAATGTGACATCAATACTCCTACATCTAAAACATTGATTCTCATCGAAAAAGGATCTATAGCAATGAAAAAACTATAATAGCAAAAAACTTACAAAAAACAATAGAAAGGGAGATGACATACGACAAAAATGGAGACAATGAATTATGGATGATGAACAACTGAAAGGGGGATGATAAACAACAAAAAAAGGGATGACAAAAAACAAAAAGTGGGACGATGAACGATAGACAATCGATAATAAAAAGGAGGATAATAGATAATAAAAAGGGGGACAACAAATGGTGGATGATTGATAGCAGAAAGGGAGATGACAAATGATAGACGACCGATAGCAAAAAGGGGGACGATAAAAAAAAGGGGGGATTATGGATAGTGGATGACTGATAATAGAAAGGAGGGCGTTAGACAACAAAAATGGGAGGAAAAATGGTGGATGACCAATAGTAGAAAGGGGGATGATAGACAACCAAAAGGAGGACGATAGACAATAGATGACCATCAATAGAAAGGGGATGAAAAACAACAAAAATTAGGACAATAAATGATAGATTTTCGACAATAGAAAGGGGCACGACAGATAATAAAAAGGGGGATGACGATGATGGACGATCGACAACAAAAAGGGGGATGATAGATAACAAAAAATGAGGATGAAGGATAACAAAAATGGGGATGATGAATGGATGACAAATAGAAGAAAGAGGGACGATAGGTAGAATGGATGATGGTTTTTTAACTTTTGAAATAGGGAATGTTATAAAAGTATAACTTTTGATCTAGAGATTCATTTTATTTTTTTTGCAAAACCACCTAGCTCAACGAGATCTACACTTTAAACAAATCTATAATTGGTTTGGCACTTGGTAAAATCCTCAAAAAAACCCTCAAAATACCTTCAAAATGAGCTCTAAAGTTGCTAAAGTGTGATAGCAGAGAAAAAACAAATAGAGATATAGTAAGGGTAATGTGTAGAAACCCTTAAAGGATGCTAGATCTTGGTAACCTAAAATGATGGATCTAGTAAATATTGTTGTCTTATCACAAAAATATATGAAAAATATGTGGTACCAAGATTTTGCAATTGATTTACCTTATTTTTATAATTTTTGGTGGGAAAAAATGTAATTCGCCATGTCATCTACATGAGTTTGGATATGATTTGCCTTGATTTTGAAATAGATTTACCTCATATTTATACATAATTTTAGGACCACTTCCTTATGCATAACCCTAGGTTATGTCCTTGATTATTTGTATGTAAATCCATCAATATTGGATCTTGACATCATCATAGTTCCAATATTGCAATCGTTGTTCTTTATTTTATTCTTTGGGTCCATCATACCCCTTGATTGCCCTTGCTCTACCAAATCAAACCATGGTTTAGGTTTCTTGGGGTAGCTCATGAAATATCCCCTTCAAATCAACATATAGCCAACTTCTTCAAGGTTCTGATAGTGCTCCAACCTCAGTCATCTTTGGGGCATAAAAGTTTTTTATACATGCTTTTGGCTAGCCACACCTAAAAGATACCCTCTAGGCTATAAGCCCATGGTTGATTAGGACCTCAAGCTTTAGGATTTTGAGGTTTTTGTCCAATAATGGTGTGACCGTTCTTTTTAGTTGGTTAATACCCTCTAGAAAAGGGTCTTCATCTAGATGGACACAAGCTACCTCTGGTTGTCTTCTTATGTTATATTTAGATCCAAACCTTGATACAATTGCAGTTTTGAACCACCATCAAATGCACTAGGAATAACATGTACTTGAAAGTTATTATCTCATTGAAGTCTTCTAGCTCATTCTTGTTGGCAATTTTGGGTACATTGTCTTTTGCTCAAGTATTGATGTTGTCATTGATGTCAAGAAGCGAAAGAGTTTTTGTGAAAACCAAGGCAATCAAAATAAAAGGTTTTATTTAAAACCATGGACAACATATTTGTAATGGGTTTTTCTCAAAACCTAAGTTGGATCTTCGTTTCGTTGAAAAAGGTGCCCCGGTGATGAAGATATTTAATTTTAATATTTAGTTTAAATTTTATTTAAAATTTAAATTAATATTTTAAAATTAAATTAAAATATTTGCCGACATGTTGGTAATGCATCAAAGTGCATATATAATGAGGCTAATAAATTCATTTGAAATTGATGTGAGGGAATCGATATCAATTTGTGTGCATTTCGTTTTCGTCTTCGTCTGAGCCAGCGAAGGAGGCACACATGATAAACAAGTCTTTGCTGTGACGAATGGTTGCGGTTCAAGAAGAGGACATGGCGATCATATTTTGAGACAGATCAATGTATTTATGCTCGGGCAAAATGGAGACAGATTAGTGAATGGTTGAGGAGGATAAGTTGTTGGAAGGGCTTTGTATGAACGTTGTTGAAAAGAAGCACCTTGATTGATCGCGTGGAATGTGGAGCCAGAGAAAAGCCGTTACCAAGGTGGAACTCAGACATGCGGAGGATACGTCAAATTGGACCTGCATTGAAGAACAAGTAAGAAGGTGAAAGGATAATATAAATATAAGGAAAATCAATGTTGTTGTTTTCGTAGGTGTGAAGGCCGAGCCTCCTGTAGAAGTCATCAATGTGTTGACTGCGAAATGGTCGACGACAAGAGCAGCGTATAAGCGACATCGCGGAGGAAGACTTTGATTAATGTTTTCAAAATAAAAGAATAGCGCATAACAACATCATGGGAGTGCATGGTTCGAAGCTTATCGGTGTCATCTTGGAGAGTTTTCTTTTGGCTCTGGAAATTGAAAGGTATGCTCTAATAATTATTAAACCTTTGATATAATTATAATTCAGGAGATATAAGGGATGTATTATTAAAAGATGTTTGTTGTACATGAAATTTATTAATGAAATACATGTGTTGAGAACTTAGAGGTACCTGTTGTTCTTGGTTAACAATTTGGGAGTTATAAGGTTATGCAATGTTGTGATTTATTTTATTTTATGGTACAAGTGGTTTTAGGAGAGATAAGGAAGTTGTGCAATTAAAGACCTTGGTGATGATTATTGAAAAGTGGATTAATGTTGATTATGTAGTGATCTACTAACCCTTGTGAAGATTGGCAAAAGAATTTTGTGATGGTGGCAGATTTCCAAAGGGGTTCCTTCACTTCAATAAGGTATGGGCACATTCTTCTTATGAGTATGATTGGTGTATGTTTTCCTGAAATAAGATTGGAGTGAAAAGGTATTCAAAAAGGTTTCCTTTGGTTGAGTGTAAGTCCTAGTTTTTGGTTTGTTGAAGACTACTTATGCATTGTTATCATTGATGAGAGTTTTGGTGAATGCATAAATCTGGTTTGAGGTAGTGGAAGCATTGTGCACTAGGATTTATGATTGTGAGTCTTGCTACTTGCTTTGAGTTGGTGAAACCCTTAGTTGGCTATTTTGATATTGATGGATGAGTGCTTCCATAGTGGTTGTGTTGATCAAGTTAATGCTTTACTTGATACATGATATTGGGCTTACTCCATTGAGTTGATTTGAACAAGTTATTCTATGCATTTGGTGATATTGTGTTGGTGGCTGTTTTGTTCAAATATCTTTGGAGGGAAAAGGATTTCTACTTGTTTTCTTTTCTTGTGATGATTGGTTGAATGCTTCAAGGTTAATGTTGAGTTGAATGATGTTGATTAAACCTTGTCTTTAAGCATTGTTGTTGAAGCCCTAATTGGTTGAGAAAAGATATTGGTTGTTGGAAAGAACATGAGTATCATTGTTATATGAGATATTGCCTGGTTGGCAATTGTTGGGTTGTGTTTCATGTTCTTGAGAAAAGCATACTACATCTATCTTATTCTTTTGAGATTTGAGATTGAGTTGAGATTGAGATTGGGAGTTAAGTATAGAACATATTGAGTCTCTAACAATTCTCTTTATGCTTCTATGAGGTTGATGAATCATATTGAGTCTCTAACAATTCTCTTTATGCTTCATTGAGGTGGATGAATCACATTGGGTCTCTAACCATTCTCTTTGTGGGTTCATGCCAAGCAAGTGTTCTTGATAAACTTGTGAGCAGGTTTTGGACAGGTTCCTATGGGGACTTGTGAGCAGATTTGGATAGGTCTTAGCATAGGACTTGTGAAACTGAGGTTGATAGTTCTATCAGAGAACTTGAGGACAGAGGTGCATTGGTTCTATGAGAAGAACTTGAGGACAGATTTGTGCCAGACCGAAGGACTGTGTTTGGTGTTGATCAAAGACAGAGGACAAGGACATTTGTGCTAGACCAAAGGACTGTGTTTAGTGCAAATTCGAGGACCAGTTTTGAGGTGATAGAGTTGAGGACAGAGGTCTCCAGCCAGAGTAGGGAAGACAGGTGTCTTCTATGGATAGAGTTCCATTTTCTAAGGGCAGCGGAGGCATAGGTCTTCTAGAGGATCACCAACCAGAGAAGAGGTAGGGGAAAGTATCTCCTTTGAGCAGAGGCTCATAAATTCAGATTGGGGGAAGGTTTCTCCTTTGAGCCGAGGCTCATAAACATTGTAATTGGGAAGGTTTCCCAAAGAACTTTGAGATAACTTTTAGAGAAAAGTTTTGTGGACATAAATTGTTGTGTCACTTTGTGGATGGTTTTGTGCATTGCTTTGATAGTACTTTGGGTATATTGCTTTACTGTTTTGAAGTATAAAGGAAAAAGTAAAAAGCGGTCTTATACTGTTCACCCCCCCCTCTCAGTATAAGCTTGTGTTCTTCAATTACATATCCACTAAGATAGATAGGTGCTAAAATCAAGGATTAGTTCTTGTTCATATGTGGTGTACATCAAGGTGAAAACAACTCCTAGATCCTCTATATTTACTTGATTATTTTCATCCTTCCCAAAGATGAATATCACCATGCTCAAGGTATCCTTTGTATTATCCCTAAATAGGGTCTAGGATACCAGGAGTCTTGGTATCTCGCTTAGTTAGCATTCATTAAGGATCTCCCATTTTAGAGCCTTTAGTATATTGGGATGTTTCCTATAGACTTGGATGGCTACAACAGGGTCACAATCTAAACCTTGAGGTACAATTAACATATTTCATATGGCCTCTAATGAAATGACAATTTGGAAGTATCCATATTTACCATGCATCACTCCTTGTTGACCATCAAATATAGTAGCACATGCTTCCACAAATTTTAAGAACTGATGTATTTGGGGCATCATATACTAGTCTAGGTAAGAATGGATGACATTACCTCGAATGAATCCTATCGAGTGAGTCAAAACCTTGTATAAGAGATAAAGGTATGTAGTAAGCATGCTACTATGGTATCAATGCCCTTACAAGATTTAGTCTCATGAACTACCTTAAAATTAAAATGTTTTGGGAGAGGATCCAACTAGTCATTACTTAGTTCCCCCATATTCTCTAATTGAAAGAATTATTTGGGCTATGGGAGTTCAAATCAAAGGATTTTTTATTTAATATCCTGGCCTACCCCCTTTTTTTATAGAGGATCAAGTGTTTTTTTTTTTTGGTAGGTAAAAAATATTTTATTGCTTTACAGGTTGAAGGGTCCTGTCCCTATTACATCAGTAGCAAAATGAGACACCTGATGCATCCACTAGCAACAGCAAAAAATCAGCTTACTAAATACAATTCCACCACATACAACATATCTTATATTCGAAAGACAACACTTAAGATAAGGGACACAAAACAAAAAGATACAGCTGAAGGGCATACACCAGACAGTCCACCTGTCTATCCGACATCCTCTAAGGTTATTGGGATTTCTTGTTCTTTTTTTGTCGAGCAACATCATCCTAAATAACAGAGAGTCAGCTTTCCACATCCTGATTCGCTTGAGAGATAACTTCTTGAGGGAAATATTCTTCCCAGACGATCAAGTTTGAATGATTAACAACTTTGTTAGCGAGAATGTCAGCCACTTTGTTGGCTTCCCTAAGAACATGGTTGATCTGACTTTGGGGGCTATTGTTGAGGAGTAATTGGCACTCCTGAATTATATTCTGAATGTTCTTCCCCCCTAAGCTATTGTTGGTAATGTGGCCAATAATCACAGATGAGTCACCTTCAAATATGATTGGCTTGGGAAAGGTTCTGCTTTCCATGATGCTCCTCCATAGGGCTCTAGGTTATGTTTTCATTTGAATGCCCTCCTCCAATATAATGGTGGTGAACCAGCTCGACCTTTTACTAGAGAAAATTTTAGTTGGGACATCTTGGTATCTCTAAAAAGTGCCTTCCCTCAGACTTTTTATTTTCATGGATGTTCTAGGGTTGGCCACCTTCTTTTGTTTGTCTATGAGGATGATGGTTGCTTTATGTACCTTAATGTCCCCTTTTTAGGTATTTTATTTGGTATTACAATAGGGGTTAACCTTCTTTGCTACCTCCATGGTATTATGAAAATACTTTTTTGTTGTATTCCTTGGTGTTTCTATCAAGCTCTTTGGTTATCCTAGGCCTTCTTGTTGTATTGTACCCAAAGGAATCTAGGAGTTTTATAAACCCTTCTGGATACCTATTTGTTTTGTGTGCATGCTCTTCTTATTGTACCTTATTGACTGAGATGCAGAGGTGGTCTTCCCTTATTTTTTTGGAGCTTCCTTGAGTCATTTTATAGTTAATTGTGAAAGGCTAATTTAATTTTTTTTGTTTAGGTAACAATAACTTTAGTGATGATTATTCCCATGTCAACAATTGCTTTTTTGCCCTAACCATTATGATTTGGATGGGTATTTGGCCTCCACTCTTTATAATTGATGCCTTTGTTTGGGAGAGGTTGTGGGATACATGCTTATTTTAGAGTCACATGTTGATGGATCTCGTGATATCTTCAATATTTATGAGGCTTTTATTGCCTCCTCATCTCTCTCCTCCCTCTTTTTTATTTTTTTATTGGAAATACTTCTTTAGATGGATACCATTAACTAGAATTAGAATCATCCATCATCTAGTTTGGTGAGCTCTATAACATTTTTTGCTTTTAGTCTGGTGATAATATAGGGCCCACTCCACATAGTGTCAAACTTGGTGTGTTTGCCTAATTTATTCCAGTCTTTGGCCCATTTGAATACCAGATCACCAATATAAAATTATTGCATAGTGTCTTTCTTTTCAAATCATATTTTTACATCCTCTTGATGCTTATTTAAGTAGCTTCTAGCATTTTCTCTCTATTATTCCAATTTTAATAGTTCTATTCTTAAGGATACACTATCGTGTTCTTGGATCTCAAGATGATGGAGCAACTGAAGGATCAATAATTTGATAGATATGGGTAGTCAAGCTTCTTGACCATAGACTAGGAAGAGAGGATAACAACCAATTCCTTTCTTGGGGGTTATGCTATCTACCCATAATGCATGGCAGACATGTTGATACCACAACCTTTGGTTGTCTATTCCTATCCTCTTTACGATTTTCAATATTTTTGTTTGAGGATTTTGCTAGACCATTTCCTCATAGGTACTAATTGGAAGATATTTTTATATAAATACTATGCTTAAAAGCAAACTAGATTACCTCAGTATCAATGAATATTGGTTCATTGTCCATTATAATAGTATGTGGTACCCCAAACTGGGTGACAATCTTCTCTAAAAAATTGATAATAAATTTTTTGATGGTCTACTTGAGTAGGACTGATTCCATTCATCTTGTAAAGTAATTGGTTGTTATGATCCATTAGTGTCCTTTTCTAGAAGGTGGATTAATTATCCCCATAACATCTAACCCCTATTGTAAGAATGGCTCATAAGCTATAATAGGCTTGAGGTAATGCAATATTTTGGTTCCTTCTAATGAGGAATTTACACTTGTCACATCCTTACACCCACTAGTGCACATAATTAAACATGGTGGGACAATAATAACTAACCTTCATTATTTTCACCATTGTGGTGTGCATCAATAGTGTTCTATGGAGAATCCTTGATAAAATTATTATAGCAGTGAGGTCATTTGTTCAATTTCCACACATCTCAGGAGTGTACCATCAAAATTCCTTTGGAACAAGACTTATCCAATGAGCATATAGTGTGCATTCTATAGACTAAATGTATTTATTTAGGAATACCTCAAACTCAGTGGGTACCAGTTGTATTGCACATAGTTGATACAATCTTGGACCCAGTTTTCAACTTGCTTAAAAATAATTAGGGATTCTTCTCCTCCCTCTTTTGATTCTTTAGTTTCTTAAGCCAACCTTTGGAATAGTTATATACCTCTAATAAACTTGGTGGATTTGATAAAAATGTCATATTCAAGGATATGAGTGACCCATCTGACTCTTTTCTCACTAATTTCCCAATTCATGATATAATCTTTGTTACTAGAATGAAAAATATTAGTTATTTTGTTATCGAAGATCAGATTGTTAGAAATAGAGTATATTCTTTCATTTAGATTATGTAAATATATCTTCCAAGGTACATACTTAGGACATTATATTACTTTAGGGGCAAGTTATCTAGTTACTTCATGCAATGTAATAAATGCACAAGTGTCAATGTGCAAGTTGTATATGTGCAAGTTGTTCCTTGCACAAGTAGGTAGAGTGTTAGCCAATGAACCTATCTTCTTATATAAGAAGGGTCTCATTGTTAGATACATATGACAAGGGTACACAACTAGATAGATTTGCTTAGAGTATATTCGTAGGTAGTAGTACAGTGCTATGTAGATCACCATTTATTGGTGATGGGTGCAATGTACAATAGATTCATTAATGAAGTGTCCATTTTCTTTATAGCTATATTGTATTCATTTATGTTATTTCTATTTATAGCATACTTCAGCAATCTCGTAGATTTACTTTCTTTTATATTATTCTGCATCTTGTGATTGCTATCTCCCATTGCATATTACATCAAAAGCTAACAGTGGTATCAGAGCCATGATAGATCTATCCATAGTAGATCAATAGGAAAACCACCATTATCATTTAGCCTGAGTTTTTTTTCAACCTGACGCATTGATGGACCAACCACTATAAAAAAATCTCAAAAAAATCTAGGTGGTAGAATTAGGGAGAGTCACAAGTTAGGAGTGAAATAAATATCAGTTCCAAAAATACTAAGATTACATTTAACTAGATTTTTTCCATAGATTTGTAGGAAAAACTCGTGAAGACTAGGACTTAGCATTCAATCCACTAGATTGATAGATCATCTAGTGAATATCATTCATGATATCTAGAATTTGTTAACTATTGCCCAAAGTTTATTTTGTTTCAAAAAATTAATTCTCAAATGATTGGGACTCCTACAACAGAAAGCTAGGAGACTCCAAATTCATTGCTTGAAGGTTGATGTACCTTCATAGTGCATATATTAGTTCCTTGTGTAGAGAAGAATACTACGAAAGAAGACTTTTGGAGAAGAGACGTAGTGAAGTTAAGAGACTAAAGATCTCCATTGCTAGATTAAAATACTTCACAGTTGAAGAAAAAGGCCATAGAAGGCTTGATACAGAAAAAGGCCATAGAAGCCTTGAATAAAAGGGCATAGAAACCTTGAAGAAGAATCCATAGAAGCCTTAATACTGAAAAGGCCAAATAAAACTTGATATTGAAAAGGCCACAGAAGCTTGAATACTAAAAAAATGCCACAGAAGCCTAGATACTGAAAAAGACCATAAAATACTTGATATTGAAGAAGAATTCAGAAGAGAATATTTGATTCAGAAGCAGATTAAGATTTTAGTATTGATAATTTGGTACAAGGAAAGAAGATTTAGTGATTTGGAAAATTTCCTACAAGAAATTTAGGAAGAGTATCTTCTTCAGAATCAATTCAACACCTCAAGCAAATTGAAGAGATCAGAAAAATATCTCATTGAATAACTTCTAGTCTTAGAAGAAGAAGAAGAAGATAGACTAGGAGAGTCCTGCTCGAATCCATAAGTAGCATTTCAAAGATCTAGAAGAAGATCTCACCACCAACACTTCCAGGAGTAGAAGGTTGAATAAAAGGTCTCAAGGAATACCAGTAGAAGTTGCAAGATCAAAGACCTTGGGAAGGTCTCATAGAGCATTCAGTAAAAGGCTTGGAGAGCTTTGCTGAAGAAATCCTCAAAGGAGAACTCATTGGAGAAATCCACTACCAAGTAGAAGCTCCTAATAGTTAAGGACTTGGGACAATTATTGTCATCCGACAACAAGCCTAAGAGAAGAATAATTTGAAAGAAGTGCCAAAAGAAGAATTTGGTAAGGAGTGCCAAAAGAAGAATTTGGTAAGGAGTGCCAAATCCTAGAAGAAGAATCCAATGAAGACCTCAAGATATTTAGAATCTCAAGAAGAAGATTCTACTTGAAGTCAAAATTTGACAAGAAGAATTGAAGATAGAAGAATCTCACCAAATATTGGAGATTTGAAGATTACCTCTCATAGCAAGAAGGCACCGTTTCAGAGATAAAGACTTCTCCAAATCTACAGTAGAAGGAGGAGACCACAAAATGATAACAAGACACTAAATCCTTGGCTCATGAAAGAAAGTTTGAGATCATCCTTTGGTGAAGGAGTTGTTTAGGACAGTCTACAAAGAGCTACAAGATCCTACTCAAAGTAGCAACTTGGTGATATTAGACACCAAGATCTACATCCTCTATAGAAGCGGTAATAGAGCTATAAAAACTTTCAAAAAGTAAAGAAAATTTTGGTGCAAGTAGATTCATTAATTGGATTACTTATCATATTTGTTAAAGCACATTGATTTGGATTAAAGTTGCAAGAAGAAAATTTGGATTACAGTTTTCAAAAGTGCAAAAAGAGAAAAGTTATTTTTAAGGTTCATTTACACATTAATTAGGAGTTGATTAGATTTCAAAATTGCATCTATCAAGTGCCTATCATCTACTTTGGAAAAGGAAAAAAGAATACCAAGTCCTACAATATTAATTGTAGTGAAATTGCAGAATAACTCTTGAAGATTCATTTCAGATTATTCTTGATTAGCTACAGTAAATTTATTAAGTGCATTAATTTGAGAGTTGATTGGAGTGATAAGTTGAAATTTTTAGTGCATTAAAAATAAACATTATTAGATTTATTTACACTATTCTATTGCTCTCAAAAGGATTATTATTTTTATTCTCAAGAAGGGCACAAAATCAAAAATTGTCAAAGTGTCTAAAGACACTATTAGTGCACAAAAATTTGCAACACATAGTGGCCAAGTGAAGCCACTAAAATAGGTTAGAATACTCCAAAAGCTTGGAGAAGAAGACAACTAACCAAAATTAGAAATAGAAGCTTCAAATATTGAGACTTGGTGAGTCTCAAATATAAACCATTACAGGGTTAGTTGCAAAGAGAAAAGTGCAGATAATTACATCATATAAGGTGCTTCTATTTACTTCTATATAAGCTTGGATTTTTCATCATAATATCCAAGAAAAAATGGGAAGGTATCTAAGCAAAGAGACAACCTCAAAACCCCTACACTGCATTAAAAATTTTTGCCATATAAATCAGAATAGTAGACCTGCAACAAGGAGTGCAAGAAAGGGTGTAAAAGGTATCTTATTTACCAATATTATTACATTGTGTTGCACTTATCTAACTCATTCTACATAGGAAAAAGGGTAGATTGGAAAGTACCTCAAAGGCATAATATAAGCAGGTTGAATTAGCCAAGGACAACTAAATGCTAGCATTATCCCAAGCATAGAAAATGACCACTCATATAGGCTCATATTCTATGTATATTGGACTGTCAAACCTACAAAAGAAAGAAAGAAAGCTAGGGAGAAATAAAGTAGTGTATAAGCAAAGGATATCAAAGCAATCATACATCCAATCAAGGAGAATTCCTACCATAAGTTAAGAATCATGAAGTCTTCATCAAAGCACTGCCATATCTCCTCCAAAGATCCTCCATATCTCCACCAAATCTCCACAATAAGCATTTCTTGGCTGAAAACATCTCAGCATCAATAAAGTACATCAAAGAACAAGATGCAAGAATACAAGAAGGTATTGATAAGACAAGGGTATGCAAAGAAAATAAGGCACCACTTGTCATTTACCAAAATAACCCTAGAAAACAACCATGAAGGAGATATTACAACATTATCTTGGTGGCAGAGAAGTTATGTACAAAAAGAAGTGTTACAACAATATATACGTTGAAGCAAAAATATCTCTTGGACAACGCATAAAGAGAGACTGAAGAAAAATGTCTAAAGCGAATGTGACACTTGTCTCAAGCATTGATACTAGATTGGTGTCTCTACCAAACACCCAAAGCATTCCTAGAAGATTTGAAAAATATTTGTGACACTTATAACTCTATTGATCATCTATTAAAGATGACTTAAATGAAACAATGACAACAAGCAATTTGGAAGCAACTCATCAAGCAACTTAGAAGCAACACAACACCTCTATAGCAACTCGAAGAGCAATTTGAGAGCAATTTGGGAGTATTCAAAAGTGGCAAAGAATATTGCTCTTGGTCAAACGGGTCAAGGAAACATTAAAGAGAGTGTTGAAGCCAATAGCAAGTTAGGAAATCAGTCATTACTCACAGCGCTCAAGGACATACTACCACCAATTTCATAAAGGTGCAAAGCCTTATTAAGGTACAATTTACCCATCTAATTTGCTTTCTTTAAAAATGGAGTTATAAGGTTATATTATAAGGTTGAAGTATTAAATAAAATCAATCTTTATTTGAAAGCAAAACTCAGGGAAATTAAATATCAAAGTTGACTAATATTTACAAAACACAACCTAGGAAAAATAAAGGATACTACTTGGAATTAATCCATTTAATGTTTTCAAATATTAATATGTTCTAATTTTCCAAATTTAGGATTTATAAGGGCTACAACATAAAACTAGGTTATCGGAAATTAGAAACACTTAAATAAAATCCTAAGGGATATAAAAAGAGGTTATTAAGATTTTTTCTAAGGTTGTAAATTTATAATATTCTTGTCTCAAAAATTTCTGAAAAGGGGCAAAAGGAATCCAACATTAAAACCTCTTCAAAATTGAAAAGTGCTAGTTAAATAGGAGTAATAAGGTGTTAAGAAGTTGATTTTTGATATTTCTAAAAACTGTACAAAATCAACCAAAATTGAACTATATTTTACAAAAGCACTATATCATATTCCAAAAATCACTAGGGAGACATAAGGAAGTCCACAAAATCTAAAGGATGTATCAAATAATTTTTTCCTAGCAGAATCTCAACTACTCAAGGGTCCTAATTATTTCACCTAGAAAAATAAAGTGAAAGCAATCTTAGTATATGAAAAAATTTGGGATGTTGTCAAAGGGAAAACACAGAGACCAGCCATAGCTGAAACTAAAATCCTAAAGTTTGAGAAAAATGATTCAGAGGCTCTAATGATAATAACCTTTACTATCACTACTGGTATTCAACCATATATAAGTTCAACGAAAACATCTTCAGATGCATGGACAAGCCTAGAGAAAAATATTTGAAGGAAAGAATAAGGTAACTATCCTTCATCTCCAAAATCAACTTCACTCATTGAATATGAATAATGGAGAAAGCATAGAACTGTTCCTAAGGTAGAAGACATTAAAGGGAAATTATTGATCTTAGGAGAAAAAGTTAAGGATTAACTTCTTACTCAAGTAACCATGAGAGCACTTCCAGATAGCTATAAGCATTTGGTCACATCTTTATAGGTTTTAAGTAAAGATACTTCTTTTGATGACCTCGTCAATATACTTCAAAAATATGAAGTAGAAAACACTGTAAAATATGATATGACTAACACTGCATTGGCATCAAAAGATAATCCATAGGAAAATATTGCTTCATTAGCAAGAGGACGGAAAATATGGTATTGTCAGATATGCAGAAAAAAATGTCATAGTATCAACTATTGCAGATACAATCCCAAAAATCAGATGAATAATGGAAATCAATTTCAACCTTGACAATATTAAAGAACCCTCATCAATAGCAATCTCAAAAACCAACCAATTATCCAAAACTAGAATATCAGAAGAGAAATAAGAAAGGACACCTAGTTCAGAGTATAGAAGAAATTGAAGAACTAAAAGAACCCACATATGACTATGAGGTGAAAGCTCTATCAAAAAATGTTACATATTATAGAGTCACTAGCTATTTGCTTGAACAAGTTACAAAGAATGCATAGGAAGAGTACAAAGTTCAAGATGATGAAGAAGATCCATATTGAAGACTAAAGTATTCAATATCCAAATAATGTAATATAGGGGGTGTTAGAAATAGAGTATATTCCATCACTTGGGTCATGTAAATGTATATTCCAAGGTACATACTTAAGACATTAGATTACTTTAGGGGGAAGCTATCTAGTTACTTCATGCAATGTAATAAATACACAAGTTTTAATGTGCAAGTTGTCCCTTGCACAACTAGGTAGAGTGTTGGCCAAGGAATCTATCTTCCTGTATAAGAAGGGCCTCATTGTTAGATACATATGATAAGGGGATACAACTAGATAGAGCTTCTTAGAGCATATTTGTAGGTAGTGGTAAAGTGCTATGTAGATCACCATGTATTGGTGATGGGTGCAATGTAGTTCAGTAGATTCATTAATGGAGTGTTCATTTCCTCCATAGCTACATTGTATTCATTTATTTTATTTTTATTTATAGCTTACTTCAGTCATCTCGCATATTTACTTTTTTTTTATATTATTTTGTATCTTGTGATTGCTATCTCCCATTGCACATTACATCAAAATCTAACACAAATATCTAAATTTATTTAAGATTTGTGTTAAGGCATAACCCATCTATCAATGAAACCATAATTCTTCTCATAGTCCTTTAGGGTTTGGATCAATAAAGTTATGGGATGGTCATCATCTTGGTCATTATTTTTAGTAAGGACTGCTAAAATTGTTGGCTTTTGAAGCCTTAATATTAATATAAACTCATAATATAAATCTCATAGGATAAAATATATGATAGCCATAATATAATAAGATCAAAATAATGATGTAACCAAAATAATATGAGCCAACTAATATGTAAATCAAGGCTTATAATAAATCAACTAACATTCATTAATAAACAACAATATGAATGTAATAGCTTGAATCATACATGTACAAAGCATGTAGCACAACTTAAAATATTAGTTGCTCAAATGTATGCAAACTTTATTACTCCTATTTCTCTTACAAATGTATCATAAAACTATCATATAATAACAATACCTTTTATGCTCACTGTGTAGACAATGTCCTCTATGGAGTAATATATAGCCACAGTAGGGTGACTCTTTGTATGCTTGTTCTTCATTTCCTTATGCCAAGTCTCATGACTCTTGGATTCTCTACTTAACACTTTTATACGCATGACTCTATCTTGTATACACACTTGGACATGACTCTTCACATTACACTCCATTATAAGAACATTTATGCACATTTACATATATGACACTTGTGCACATATGACACATAACACTTGCACACTTGCTCACATGACACATGCATTTCCTACACATTATTACATTATATAAAATATTTACTCACACTCTAATCTAAGACTCAACCCTAGTCTAATGTTTACAAGGTGTACCATGAAGGTACCACAGGGGTACATTAGAATGTACCAAATAATGTAATATTCTACAACACCCCCTTGTATTACATTGTTTGGTTATTGAAGACTTTAGTCTTCAATCACGATCTTCGTCCTTCAATTGACTTTACAATGTATGTGACCTTCATCTTGATCAAGTTCTTCTTCTTCTCCTTGCTTTACCTTGTCTTTGGATTCAACTTCATATTCTTCAATCTTTGTAGCTTCAAGATTACAAATTTCTTGTACTTTCTTATTGTCTTTAGATTATTGCATAATAATTTTTTCTTTTCCTTTGTCCTTAGAATCATATAACTCTTTATTTTCCTGTATAGAGACTTCTAAACATTCACTTAAAGCATAATTATAGGATCTTGAGTTAGATGATATTGGAACAATAATATTGCATGAAGAATGAAATATCTTCTACTTTTGCTTTCTTCTTGAGAGATTTAATCAACTCCTTTTGTTTCTCATTTTGTTCTTTATAAAAATTGAGTATAAGTAACTCCATATACATTATGCTACCAATATCTAAAAGTATAATAATACTATATTTTCTATTATCAATTGCTTCAACAATTCTTGCATGTAGATAGTATTCAAATATTTCAAAGTTTTCATCTATTGCTTCACTATAGATCAATTTTGAGACTAGATCTATCTTTCCTTTAGATTTTTTAATCAAATTATTGATCTTAAATTTTATGACATTTAATTTTTATTTTCTAATCATGAACTCTATGTTGTTATCTTCTAAAGTAGATGTCCTTGTGACTCCCTAGATAAATCAAGAGATCTAAATTACCAATATACTATGAAGTAGAAAAACTATGAAATATGAATTTTGTAAATTTAAATTTCTAAGTTTGATGTTGAACTCTTTTTGACTCAAAAATATTAATTTGCAAAACTTCAATAATATTTTAATTTCAAATTATTTCAAAAAATCAAATAAAGCAAATTAATCTTAAAAACCTTATAACTCCAAACTTAATATTTCTTTAATCTACCATTAATATACTTATAAAAAATAATCAAAAAACAATTCTTCTAAACCACTTATCACTCCACATAACTTAATAATTAATGATAAAGAATGTTATCACTAATTATAACTATGAATAAATAAATCAAACTTCCAAAGCTTAAAATTAAATTTTACCTAATATTTCTATGCTCCTATTCTTTCACTGCATTGTATTTCTTCTGGTCATTCTTCAAGATTGTGTAAACTACCCTTTGATTTGTTTGACCACTCTTCAAGGTCGTGCAAAATACCCTTTTATTTGCTTGATATTGTTGAAAGTTCCTTTTAATCACCATGCTATAGTTTTACATTCCATTTTAGGAGGTAAAGCGTTAGGGTTTGTGCACTTAAGATTCTAACATTTGGAAAATGTTACATCTCCAAATGAATGTAGGCAATGAGAATTTCCAATATGAATGGATAGTGAACATTCCACACCAATGATAATTTCTATTGATGTCTCTTCCTTTCTCAGTAAACATTACACCTTTTTAAATAATGCTTCTTTACCAAAATTAACCAAAGATTTACAAGTCATGGAAATATAATTACTTGGATTCTTCTTGCATTGGCCTTTTAAAAAAGATACGATTTATTCAGATTCCTCTTCAACTGATGATGATTGAAATTATTTTCTTGATTTTGTTCTCAAACTACGTCTATTATGCTTTCACTTTTGGTGATGGTTTCTACTATGTTCACTTCAAATATTGTCTATTGTGCTTTCACTATAGATGATGGTTATTGCACTTGCTTGGTTGTTGTATAGCTCACTGCTTAGTTGTTGTATAGCTCACTAACTAGTTTCTGTATAGATCGATGCCTAGTTTTACTTGGTTACTCATTGTATATCACTTTTGTTAGCACTTTTATCCTCCACTATAGATATAATACCTTTTCCATTGATGATAGCACACTATTTTGAATATCATTTTCCTTATTCTACTCTAAAATGTTTTCTATATTGCTCGAGGAATAGCGTAGTCTTAGCACTAGAATTAATTTCATTTTAAGACAATAATTTTGCTATTCATATGAGATATTCCTTGTGCTAGAGTTCACAATGTTCTTACTATGTTCTTAGAGTGCAATATTTATATTCTTCCAATGTGCTATCTCTATATTCCAATATATTATCTCTATATACTATTGCATTGATGTCTTTAATGTTGAACATTCATCTTGGATACTTTATAGTGTCTTTTCCTTCTATAGAATTCTTTGCTTCTATTATCTTGAAAAAATGATGTTGCTTTTAGTGCTATAAATTTATCAAATATTTTTCACTTGGATTTCTATGATGTTGGCTTCTTAACACTGGTTTCTTTCCTCTATAAAGCCAAATAGGACTTAACCTTTAATATTCTATCATTGTAGAACTTTAGCTCATATCACAAACCTTTCTTCAATGGCCTCTCTTCTATGAATATAATGTTATCCTCTATAAGTAAAACTCTTTATTTTAAGTTTCGCTATCCTATTTGACCTCTTGGTCTATATTGGTTTCTTGAACCAATGTTAAAGTCTCTAAATGACCTAAAATCTTCTCTATCTCTGAAAACTTATTTACTAAAACTGTCAACACCCATAATAATTTTATTTATTCAACAAATTCGATTTGACCCAAGAGTTATATATATATATATAATTAATTTTCAAGTGTATATATATAGTATACATATACCTTATACATATACCTTCACTATCACTTTCCAATTACTCTTCTACTAGAAACTCGTTAACTCTTCATTGGTCAAACTCTAGAGATTCTTAACCTATCATTTAGATAAACTCCACGACTTGGCTTTCAAGAGAGCATCCATCCCTACATTTCCACATATCTACTTGGGAAAGTACTAGATGCAATCTCCTTCTTATCAATTATCTTGTTCTCCCCACAAGCTAATTGTTACTTCCCTTCGATCCTTTGAAAGGTGAAATCCTAGTCTTTACTCCCTCCACAATTCCTTTAGTGAAGGAGCTTCTAGGGACAAAGCCAAACTCTTCTCTCTATACACATTTCCTTTTGTGTAAGAGTCACATTTCATTTAGTGAAAGAGTTCTAATGTCGTTGTTAATCTCTACTCTACCATTACACAATCCCTTTAGTGTAGGAGTACAAATCACAAATCAAGACCCATCTATTGAATCCCATAATGATCTCTAATTTTATTATTAAAGTATATCTCTACTTTCCATTTCCTTATGGTTTCACTCTAAGGAGCACCAAATTTCCTTTTATGTTTAATAAATTAAGAGACATTACATTATCCAACAAATCTAACTACTCAAGCTAATTCCCAAGTACTCTATATGGAGTGACGCT
Source organism: Wollemia nobilis (assembly GCA_028583015.1). Lineage (NCBI taxonomy): Eukaryota > Viridiplantae > Streptophyta > Pinopsida > Araucariales > Araucariaceae > Wollemia > Wollemia nobilis. The sequence continues at coordinate 6,320,838 of JAQPPZ010002441.1, read as the reverse complement.
CAACATAAAATATTCAATATCCTCTTAAACACAATATCCATCACGGTATATCAATTCCAAATTTAGGAGGGTATGCATTAACATTTTATTTGGTTTTAGTGCTAAACTAAAGTTAAGTCAACTATACAATAGCCAATCCATAACCATAACAACTGCATTCTTTTCACAAAGCTTACCTGAAACACGCAGATTCACCCAGGATTTACCCCAATCTGGTAACTAGAGAACGTAAATCCTTTCTTATGAATCTCAAGAAACTAATGCTACTATAATTAAAATTCCATCCATAAGACAATAAAATCTTGTAAACTTAAAAATAAGCATCACTTCATTGATTACGGATCACTCTTCTTATTGGCAAGGTGGAAGATATTACAAATTCAAAAATATCAAAGTCCATCATTGATAGCAAGTCACATAGTGTCATAATAAAATAGATTACAAATGAATATCTTCTTTAAAGTGATCAACCTCCACATACACACATTACAAGTTCTACTAAAGCACTTTGTAGTTCATCCACATTTGTAAATAAGCAATGATGCATCGATTCAACATCTAGTTTCCTTTACAATTAAACATCAAAACTCATTTATTCAAGTTTTATTCATGAAGATAGAATGTCATCATCTGCTATCGTGCTTTTAGTTGGAGGAAGCCCCAAACCATTTTTTGAATGTCTACATCCATTCGTTGTTCAAGGTCATCACTTTGCATTAGTCTTCTTACCAAAAACCAACCACCAAGAAAGGAAATACCTTGTAATGAGATCAAAGATGGCTCCAAGAATTGCAGTGCTATATCATGGGATGCATTCTTTCACATCCTAATAGTAATCACATGGTAATTTTTCCAAAACTTCCATCTCACACAAAACTTCCTTCTAATTTGTTCATTCCTCATCTGTATTAAAAAACAATATCACAAGAACACAATTCAATAAAATTCATTGTCTATTTACTAAGTATGAAATATAGGAAGTATTTTCCTTATCTCAATAGACAACATACCAAGATCTTTCCACAAGGTACAATCCATAAGAAAATGAATATATTAAGTCCAAAACAAAAAGAATTCCTTTCCTATTATAAATGGACATAAATCACTTTAGTTTTTCCAATTATAGACATATTTTAATTCTCATACAAAACTCAATCAAAAAGATTACTAAACTCATAATCTCATCTAACACTTGATGTCTAAACCACTCCATCAAAGAGGACATACAGTGGAAACAATAATTTTCTTTATCAAGTCAAATAAAAACACATAACAACAATAGTTTAGCCATATCTACACACTGTACCCTTGTGCAGTCTCACTTACTTCGATGACATGCTACTATTTTCCAGAATGCTAGCATCTCTACATTTTAGAGTTACCTTAGGAGGAAGCCATTAACTCATATCGCAACCATCTACTGATTCACACTCACATCTCAATTACATACTAACAACCCAAATAAAATCTCAGGTTGGTCAGAGAGACTTTGGAATCACTAATATTTTTTTTAAATCAAGACATTAAACTATATAAGTCTTACAACAGATGGTCATTCTCAGGCAATGGTTCTCCTTACTTTTGAAATAAATGAATGAAATCTTATTCCAAAACAAACTTTCATTCACAACACATTGTGGACAACCACACTATATTTGATCTGCACAACTCATCAACCAAACAATATCAACCAATATTTTAGAAAATACCTGATTTCAACGACGTCTTCTTAGCCGAAATCCAATCCAAATCCAGCAACGTTGTTACATAATCGATTTCCCTCTTGATTCCAACAACATCTTCCTTCATCTCCTCTCCAAAAAAAACCCACTCTCTTGTCCTTTCCTTCCATTTCATTCACTTTTCCTTTTTTTTCCCCATTTTTTTTGCCACGGTCGTGGGTGAACAATTCAGTCTCTTAATTTCCCACTCTCAATTCTAACACGTAGTTCCAAAACTCAAACAAACATCTATTTTTCATTTAGTGATCGAACAACACACAACACTGCAGTTCAAGCCCTCAAAACAACGAACAACTAGTTAATGATTTCTCATTAATGAATATTTTGTAAAAACAAAGCTACAAACTCATATATTGGAGGATAGTATACATTCTTTTTTTATTACTACTCCATTATATTTTTAATAACTCTTTTCTCATGACCCCATAGCAATGTTATCAATCAATAATGATTTTCCTTATTTTTCTTTTCTTTTAAGACAGAATAATAAAAGCACTTTCAATGAAAAGACCATCATCCTAATTAGAGTTTTCATCAAGAAAATGATCATTACGTAGCAAACATATTCAAACATGATATGCATCTTCATGAAAGGCACTTCATTCAAGTTGCCCAAAATTCTTTGTCAATTTACCCATCACATCACTTCCCATAAGGTATCTCTTTCTTGGTGGTTAATTCTTTCTGCCACCGCTAAGAAACATGTTCCTACAAAAATGCATTCCATTAGCAGTACCATATTCCTTTATAAAATGTACAATTTGTTTTCTAGGAACTAAACATGAAAATAACCCATATATTTACAAGAGGTATATCCTATTTTCATATTATTCATTTTTTTAACAAGTCATGAAATAACCAATCATTTCATCAATAAGATACCAAAAACAAAACATACATTCATTCATATGAAGTGACTTTATCCAAAGTAAAAAGTCTACCAAGGGAGGGTCATGAAATCATCCCCCCTTAGGTTTAACACAATCCTTTGTGTTTAAAATATTATAAACATAACATAGTCTTTAATCAACATTTTCAAATAGAAATAGAAAGTGTTTTTGCATATCTGCTACTTTTTTCCAAGTAGTATTCCTTTTAGTGTAACGGTCCCACTAAACTTTTCATTGATCCAAAGTTCCTTTCCTCATTGATTTAGATCGAAACTCAAGGATTCTTACTGGTTGAACCTATATAGCCTCTGAGTTCACCATCTACAAATTAGAAAAGTCCCACACATGCTTTGGATTAGCAACATACTTTTTAAGCAAAGAAATGTGAAAGGTACTATGAATATTGGACAAATTGGGTGGTAAGGCAAGTCAACATACCACAAGAATAATATTCTCTAATATTTCAAAGGGTATGACAAAGTGAGGATCTAACTTTGTGGATTAAATTGTGCTCTTTCTTGGCTTAACCTTCAAAAATACTCTGTCACCCACAATAAATTTCTTTGCTGATATTTTAAAATTGGCATAGCTTTTCTAACGGTTTGCAACTTCCTTCAACCTCTCTCTGATAACCCTTAAATGTTGCTCCATTTATTTGACCATGTATGGACCAAACATAATTCGATCTTCTAGATTATCCCATGATAATGGTGTTTTGTACTTTCTTTCATATAAATCTTGGAATAGAGCCATGCCTATGGTTGAATGGTGATCGTTATTATAGGTAAATTCTACTAGATGCAAGTAGTCCTCCCAATGGGTTTTTTGATCCATATAATACATGCAAAGCATGTATTCTAGCACCTGATTTACTCTTTTAGTTTTCCCATTAGTTTTTGGATGATAAGCAGAACTAATGTTCAATCTAGTACCAATGGTGCGATGCAAGGATTACCAAAACTAAGATGTGAATTTTGGGTCCCTATATGATATGATTACCTTTGGAAAACCATGAAGTCAAAATATCTCCTTGGAAACTCTATTAGCCACAACCACAACATCATACTTGGTGTTCTTAGGTATAAAGTGCGTAACCTTGGTCAGTATGTTGACCACTACTAGGATTGCATCATGCTAAAACCTATTCTTAGGCAACCCTACTATGAAATCCATCGAAATCACTTGCCATTTTTACATAGGCACATCATGTGGGTACAACAAACTAGTGGCATGTCTATGTTTTATTTTTAATTTTTGGCACTTGAGGCATTGAGCGATAAATTTAGTTATATCTCTCTTAATTCCTGGCCAAAAGAAAGTCTTTTTTATATTCTCCCTCATTTTTGCTCCTTTCAAATGAGAAAAATATAGAGATCTGTACATTTTATTCATAATCATCCTTCTCAAATTTCCAGTCTCAAGAATTACTACCTTGTTCTTAAAACATAAGAAACCATCCTTGATGTCAAAGTTCTTATTTTCATTAGGTTTCCTTTCCATCCTTTCTCTAATTTGGTTGCAGTATGCATTCTGACTTTGCATTTCCTTGACTTGTTCCATCAAGTTGACATGGATGTGAGACATAACTGCTATATGTCTTCTCCTACTCAATGCATTGGTGACTTTATTCTCTTTTCCCTTAGTAGATAACTATTGTCCACTACATTTCCAACCCAAAGAATTATGACTTCACTGGGATGAACAATCACCCAATATTCTTTAATTGGCCACAATATTTGGCCATTATAACTCAAGAGCTCTTAATCAGAATGAAAGACAACAAGGAAGAAACATATTTTAAATATTGTTGCTATTTTTCCTGGCTCTTCCTTTACTTCAACCACACATAGCTACCATTTATCCTAGTAAAAACTGCAAGTTCCAATGGAATTGCTCTCATTGTCTATTCATGGATGAACACATTGAGCAAAACATAATCTTATTATAACTTCAACAGAGAGTTCCTAGGGCCTGATCTAAAGCTGATTTTATAGAAAAATGCCTAGAATACCTAAATTGATACTTGACATATTAAGAAAGAAGGGTGAGGAGGAAGGTGACTGTTGACACTTTTTGTCACATTATACAAGGGGTAGAAGAATAGTAGAATTTTGTATAATATTTCCTTGTTGAAAGTTTTCTTTTATTTTAAGTTACAGCAATTTTGACTCTCCCTATCGCTCCCTTTTATAAAATGAAGAAGAAAGAGCTTCGCTACCAAACAGGCCAAGGAAAATTGCTTCACCGAAAGAAAAGGAGGAGAATGTGAAAAGAGCTTTGGGCCCGAAGCACTTCAAATCACCACTTTGGGCGAAAACCTTGCGAAGTAATATCGCCAAAGGAAATACAAGGATAACGCTTCGCACCCGAAGCATTTTCAGTAGCCGCTTCGAGCGGAAGTTTTGCGAAGCAGCATCCAAACGACTTCGCCAAAGGAGGAGAGCATAATCCAAATCAGCTAAGGTAAGGAAACTACTTCGGGCCCGAAGTATTTTTGACACCTACTTCGGCCAGTTTTCACCCGAAGCAGTGGTGCCCGAAGCAAAATGACGATGTGTCGAAAATAAAGAAGTGCTTCGGGAGGATATTCCCCGAACCACAGTTTTGAGAAAGAGTCGGGCCAGAAACATTTTCCATCCGAGCGGTTTCGCCAGCAAAGGACAAAGAGCCCCATTTCAAAGATGGAACTCGCTCGGCACTCGACATCCCCAAAGTAGTTTCTGCGAAGCATTATTTTACGAAGAACAAATCAAGGAGAATCTACTTCGGCCCAAGGCTTTGGCGAGGCGAAGATGTAGCGAAGCACTTTTCGGGCCCATGTTCCAAGGTGGGCAGCTTCCCAAGGTGATCGAAGGCCCCTTATAAATACCCCCTTTCTTGCCCTATAAGTCCATTGACCATTTTTGGCAAATGAAAGGGACGTAACAGTCCTCGAAGTAAAACCCGACGGGCGTAACGATCACTCAAGCACAGCATCCAAAAGCCAGGGACACTCAGGCGGCGCATTAAATGAATATTTCCATGGTTGACCCAGTCACAGTTGCCAGTTTCGACAACCGATTTGAAAGATCATCCATAGCAGTAGCGAGGAGCCAATTTCTCAGGGCCCGAGGGTGTACTCCGCCATTTTTGTAATAATGATTCAGAGGGTCGGGTCCTCTATAAAAACCCAGGCTTTGCAATGTAAAAGGGGGGGAACTTTCTGCTAGAAAGTTGCTGTAACTTGATGTCCTGCGTTTAATACTAAAGATCTTTTGTGCTCTATTTCTCTCTTTTATGCTTGCCTTCTATGCTTAATTCTTTTGTCTTTTCTCGTTCGCGTACTGAGACTCTGAATCCTGAATCCGGTGTGCGATCGGGGACTGAACCCCTGAAATTCGCCCTGAAGGATACATAGGAGAGGAAAAATGCCTTGTCGCTTTCCTTTATGCTGCCTGGTGGATTGAGGTTTCTGTTATTCCCTTATCTCAATCGTTGTTACTTTGAATCCTGAATTCCAGCGAGAGAGAAAGGAGAACCCTGCGAACCCGTCCAGAGGATACATAGGAAGTTCGACATTTCGTTTCCTTCATGCTATTCTTGGTATTTCCTGCTGCTATTCGAGTTGTTAGCGAGTAATCGTGCTTCCTATTCTCTCCCACCTTAAATCATCATCTTCTAACCCTTACTCTTTTTATTTCTTTCTCTAACCCTTACCCTTTTTTATTTCTTTTCCTAACCCTTACTCTATTTATTTCTTTCTTGCACTCTTGTCTCAAACCCCAAAAGTAGATTAGTATAGGAGCCGGCCTTTCTCCGGAGATTGGCATGAGGGGCATCTCTTCCCCTCGGCCTTTCAATGTTGGTCACAGGTCCAGGGCACGCAAACCCACCAAAAGTCCTTTCCTATGCGGATTTGATGACCAACAGTTTTTGGCACGCTCGATGGGACCCAAGGTCCCATATTTGAGAAAATTTCTAGCCCGTCTTCATCGGAGCCAGTAGTTCTAACAAGTTCCCGGTGAGATCCGGTCAGTCTCATCTTCTGAGTAGTAGTGAGAATCGATGCCCTCATTACCGAAAGACTCTTAGCATCTGGCGACTCTGTTTTAACCGAGAATCTCTAAAGTCATGGAGACCAGTGCCTAAACCTGGTTTTCGTAACCAGGAGCCCCCATGTTTTGAGAAGGTCCGAGTTTGGTGAATCTCTAGCCTGTCCTCACTTGATAAAATCACCTGGTGACTCAGTTGAGCTGAATATCCGAGATTTCTTGGTCGTAGGCGCCTTTCAAATCTAAAAGAAGATATCTCGGAGGAATCAAGGTTCGGTGAGCAGCCTTGACCTCACAAGCGGAGAAAGAATGTTCATCTGGCGACTCCGACTTAGCGGTGATAACCGTGATCTCTGCAGACCGTTGCTATAATGGCAGGGGTAAGTTTTCCCAGCTGGGATGACCGAGGCCCCTTGAATCTTCAAAGCTACCACAAGATTCCCGAGATCGCCTTGAAGGCATTGACAATATATGATGGCACCACGGGAATGGCCCGAGAGCACCTTGAAGTTGTTGCTGCTTTAGCGTTCCTCTACGACATAATCCATGAAGATGTCATGGTCTGACTTCTGGCTGCATCCCTGGAAGGGAGGGCGCTGCGGTGGTATAGACTGCTCGGGTCTAAAAGCGTCTGTTCATGGGATGACTTGGTGGGAGCACTATTCAAAACATTTGATGGCTCTCAGGATCCCTTCCAACTTTTGACGTACTTCTCCACCATCAAGAAAACACCCTTGGAGAGCGTCACGGACTTCAATGTTCGATTTTGTAGAACTTGGAAGAAAGTTCCAGGGGAGATTCAACCAACGCCCGCCCAAGCCCACCTCTACTATGTTCGGGCTTTTCACCCAGACATAGGCCTCCTCTTGCTGCGATCAGGCGAACAAAGATTCCCTCAGATTTTTGAGGAAGCAGTATGAGCGGAGCAGTTTCTATCGAGAAAGTGGCAGTGGGGAGAAGCCCCATCACTTTCTTCGATAATCGCTTCTCCTGTCTGCCCAATGCAGTATTCTTCATGGCAGACTCCTCATACTGAGCAGAAGCCTGAGATGCAGTCATGTGGAGCTCAAGAGGCAGATCCCATCCAAGTCCAACCATGGCAATTTGCGAGCTTTGCCCCGATGATGAACAATATGGGTGCTTGCAATCTCCATCAGAGGATAGGCCAAGAAGAGAAACAAGCTCAAGTGGTAGCGCCTGAGAACGAAGAGGGGACATTTTTGCACCCTTTTTGTATCCCAGAGCATGGCACGCAGGTGTTCAGCCAGAATCCATCAGGCTTACCTCAAGAGGCTAAACCTGAGGAGATCATAGAAGTTTGCTCTTTGCCGAAAGAGCCCTATTACAACATCAAGGAGATGGAAGAACTTGTACCCAGTCCACAGTTACTGAACTCTTTGGTATTCTGGTTCTAGCCATCACTACAACCATTACCCCAAGAAGGTCCTCACGTGGTGAATTGCTTCGCCACATCCTGCATCAGCAGCGCGGGTACTGGCAGGAGCGACGAACTATTGTATTGCTTTCTGTTCGCAGCATGGAGAACTTCGGGGAGGAGCCATCCGGACTTCAAGAATCAACTGAAGTTCAATCTGATCTGGTCCGGGCATTGCAGATTCATCGGATAAATATCCGAAGCTGAGTTTGTGGTGGCGGCATGCCTATTATGCCACAAGCCTATGTGAATATTGTAAAAAGTTTCGCTATTAAATAAAGTGCTGCTCAGAAACTCAGGTTGAGTTTTACCTCGGCAGCTATATACAAAAAAAAAAACTCCTTTGGGAACTTGGCTTGCGAAGTAGTGGATGCGAAGTGGTTCGCAGCGAAGTACGATTGGCCGAGCAAGGTTCCGACTAAGGTATGAAAGATGTTCGCCTAAGAAGAGTCTGAGCGAGCTGCTTTTAAAAGGGGGAAACAAGCTTCGCGAGCAGCCTCGCGTAGGAGGAATCACTTCGGGCCCAAAGCATAAAAGATTAACTGGCGCAAAAGGTTCACCGCGAAGTATGTCAGCTCCGATTTTGGCTTCGCTGACCCAAAGATGCACAAGGCAAAAGCATTTATTGCTCGCCTAGAAGAGCGTGCCGACAATCGCCTTCAAAAGCATCCGAAACAGGCGAGTTAAATGAAAAGGCATCGGGTACATCCTCAGGGGATTCGGTTGAGAGAAAAAATCTGCCCCCAGGTACCAGGTGGCGGACGGCTGCGTTCCCAAAGTAGCCGCAATCATCACAGCGCATGGCCCTGTGTACTACGCCACCGTATGGCCAATTCGATGAACCGATGATCTCTCAGGTGAGAAGTGCAGGATTAATTATGGCACATGCCATAAATGTGGGTAGTTGTCTTTGGCGGTTATATAACGTAGACTCCAAGTAGCCAAAGGATTACTCGCTCAATGACTCATACAGACCCTACTGCCAACCTGCAAACTTTTCCACTTCGCACTCTAAAGCTTCGATGCCAATTTTCTCCATACTGCAAATTCCGTAGCCCTAAGCATCAACGATGGAAAGTTCCAAGGAGAAGGGAAAAGGGCTAGAAGTAGTAGCCCCCAAGAAACCAAAGGTAAAAGGCCATGGAAAAAGGCCGAAGCCAAGGCCCGTTGATTCGGGCCTCCACCTAGATAAGCGTGTCATGGAAGAAAAGGGGGATTCCAAGGACGAGCAGCCCCTAGAACCACCAGTCGATAGGTGGGAAAGAATCAGGGATACAGAGTTGTCGAAGAGCGTAGCTGAGCTCAGAAGCACCGTTGAGCTCATGATAAGTAGGCTCCCGACAGAGAGCATACGAGCTACAACTTACTACTCCCAGATATACTGGTATCTGATGCCCCCCACTCACCATTGCCCTGAGTTGATCAATGCCATCGCGTAGAATTACCAGCCCACCACCAGACAGGTGTTAGACACATCTGGCCAGAAGCTATTTTCAATTTTGAAAGAAGATGTACAGGCAGCTTTTGCACCACAGCAGGGTCCACCCGAGGGATGTATGGTTCGCAACATTGTTTTGAGCGAACAAACAGAGAGGTTCAGGTCTGCTGGCTACATGATCAAATTTTTGTAGCAAAGCCTCAAAAGCGGGCTCCCTTCGGGAAAATTGCCCCAAATGCCCCTTCCCTTGGAGGCCTTTAAAAACGCCGACCTCTTTTCCATCATTGCATGGGTGGCAGGCCTATCTACCGACGCTTCGGTATATCCATGGCAGGTGTCCCTGGCCGAGTGCATTTCCAGAGGGGAGTTCAATGCCCCTGATACTTTGAAGCCCAGCATCGACCCAGTCTTTGTCGACTGGGCAGAATGGGTGGCCAGGGGCTTACACGTGCAACTCACCAGCATGAAGAATGCTGGGACCAGCCATCGCTTCGGGCCCTGCTCCTTTCTTGTTTGGCTATTTTTCTTTCATGTTCACAATAATTTTCCTCATATTGCCATTACGGCAAGCGGCGAGGATGGAAGTCCTTTGCCAGTATATCAGTGGACTCCCCTACTATTGACATCGAAGTCCTACTATCCCTTTAATCAGCAATTCTTGGGATCCACCATGCGTATGTTAACAGGGTCCTCCCCGAGAGTTCCCCTTGGCTTGAGAAGCAAAGTGGTCCAGGAGAAGAAGGGAGACATTTTTCGACTAACGCAGGGGCTGGTGATTCGCATCTTCGGCTTCATAGGGAAGCCCTTCTTACTGCCAGTTTACCCCTCCGAGTATCAATTCACGATGGAAGTCACGAGGCAGAGTGATGCAACTAATGCCATCTACGGCAAGGGTCGAAAATGGGCCCACACTTGTGACTTCCCTCTCAGGATAGGAGTTATCGAAGTGTTCACCCTGAATCAGAACGTCTTCTTAGAAGAAAAGCTTGCCAAGTTTGGCCTGCTCCAAATTCCCCAGCAATGGCTGTATGATCCTTTGGGAGTGATGAGGGACCACATACGGGTCAAGAGCTTCCACGTTTGCCCCTATCCAAAAATTGTGAAACAAAGAAATAATCCTCGGGGAAAGGATCTGGAGTGGCATCTAGAGAGGATGGAATCCTTACCTCCCTGGCATGAATTCTACCCAATGGAGGTCGCATATGACCCAGATCGGCATTCACTCCCGAGCCCCAACTCCACCTTCTGGAAGAAAGCGAAAGATGACTTGAAGGAGGGAGTAAAGAATTGGGACGCGGCTCAGCTGAGGGAGTGGTGGATAATGAGGGTCCACCGGCAAAAAATGAACTCTTATGGGTTCTTGGCAATGGACAAAGACTTCACCAAAATTTACGAAGCCAATGCTGGAAAGTGGAAGCCTTTGTCCTTCGCCACCCTCATCCCTCCAGCTACCCCAGGTTCGGGCAAAATCCCAAAAAGTGATGATACTACTTTGGGGAGGGGAAGAGAGGAAAAGGCCCGAGCTACACATCAAAGATCACCTCAGGTACCTGTAGGAGGCCACGACTCAAGCTTCGAAGAGTCAAAACAACCACTGGTGAGGACCAAAAGAAAAATGCCAGAATAGAGCCCACTGCCCCCAAACTATCCAAAGTGACCCCGCACAGGATTTGCAAGCCCCTCCACTGGGCGACCGATATCAGGCCCATCCGAAGCAAGTGCCGAGGTCGCAGCACTGCCGAGTGTCGAAACCACCCCGGTGTCAATGTCACCAATGTGGGGAGCATCCCCCAAATAGACGGGGCCCTCGAGGTAGAAGTCATGGGAGTTGGGGTTGCCCAGGCCGAGGAAGAGCAAGATGCGGCTGCACCAGAAGTCACCACTACCACAATGCCAGGAGGGCATGCAGGTACGCATTCTCCACCCCTTGCCCTAGTCTCACACATTTTTGCCACAACCCCAGCTGAGGGTTCTCACCAGTCTCCCCCGCATAGCCCATCACCCCCTCACACGTCACCTATTGCTGGTCCGGCCTCATCCCACGATTATGATGGGGGTAAGACCATTGACCCTACTTCGCCCTTCCACACTACCATCCCCCTGGTCATTAGCAGAGGTAGGGGTCGCACTTCAATGTCGAGTCCCACCCTCCAACCCCCTGTGTCATGTGAGGTAGCCCAGGTTACCAAAATTCCCACCACACCTGTCGTCGAGCCTTCTGGTGAGGCATCCCCCACGCATTCTTTATATTTGTTTACTCCCTCGGTTGGAGATCTAGCCTTGTCCAAAATAGAGATGTCCTTAATTAAGGACCGCCCCCTTGCCGAGAAGCTATTCCAAGCATGGCAAAACACTGAACAAATACTAAGGGAGGCAAGGAAAAGAAGAGGTCGCTCGACGACATCAATTGAAAAATGCGCCATTTTTTATTTAGAGGCCGAAAAGGTGCATAAAATCAAGAAGGTCCCCAAGGTACAAAAGCCACTGGATGAAATGACTCCAACAGACTATGATTATCAAGAGACACCTAAGGACCTGGAACATCTGAATGTTGATGGTGAATCGGCCTCTATGCATGTTCGAATCGAGACGTTTCGGGCACATGCAACCATTGCTAACCAGCGTAGGGTTGAAGCCGAATGCGCTAAGGTTAAATCTGAAGAAGACCTGGCCAAGGTCCGCTCCAAATTAGCAGAGGCTGAGGAGCAATGCAAATCGATGAAGGAGGAGACGCTCAACCTAAAACATCAAGTTCAACAGCTCCAGTCTACAGCCGAGAATCAAGCGCAGAAGCAGGCCGAGAGTGATCTGAAGGCCAAAGAGCTGGAGGATAAAATCATGCAGATGCAAGCTCCACTGTATGCAAAAGAGGGTCCAACACTGTTTGACAGGGACAGAATTAAGGAGATTCGCACGCACCTGCTAAAAAATTTTGGTCTCGGTGTGCTAGTGCTTTTTCAATTTTGACGTATGTCACCGAAGCACAACAGGCTATTGTCGAGGGAGGACCAGTCATCGACGAGGTCACACAGAAATCCAGGAGCCGACTCAAGCTAGCGTTCGACGTCCAAAATACTAGATATCAAGACTTGCAGATCACCGCAATGTCTCGGACAGCTAGAGATTGGTCGACGGCACAGGCTACTGTTCGCGCCTTCTTTTCCAAGGTAAGAAAAGCACAGAAGGCAAGGAATCTCCAGGATATGTTTGATAATGAGCAGCATGCATCAATGTGCCACTTTTAGGACCTTTCTTCCCTGGGTTTCTCGAGCTTCACAGATGATGACGGGAACCTTCTAAGCAAGGACGACCTCAAACCAGTCTGGCTTCAGTTCGAGAACGATGTCTCGGAGATCGATGGCTGGGAAGAACCAACCATAGAAGGGCAAGTGACAGATTTCATCTTGAAATACTGTAAGATCGCGGCTTGCCTCGATGACCTGTTCACCAGGGCCAAGAATGCTGACATCGGGCAAATCAATCGATTTCGTGCCTTGGTCAAAGCACTGCAAGATCAAGAACCATTCCAAAAGGGTGCCTGGGCTCATGTCCAAAGAACGATGAAGCGCATCCGTGATCACCTCGAACCATCACCTCAGCCAGAAGCCATGCCAGAAGAAGAAGGAGAAGAGGAACAAGAAGAGGGACAGACCATAGAAGCAGGGTCTGGGGAAAATCAGTGACTCAGCAGCCCAATGGATCAGGGCTAAAGGGTTCTTTTGCCGAGGCGAGCTCGTCACCCCGCGAGCCACCAAGAATGTTGACACTTTTTGTCACATTATACAAGGGGTAGAAGAATAGTAGAATTTTGTATAATATTTCCTTGTTGAAAGTTTTCTTTTATTTTAAGTTACAGCAATTTTGACTCTCCCTATCGCTCCCTTTTATAAAATGAAGAAGAAAGAGCTTCGCTACCAAACAGACCAAGGAAAATTGCTTCGCCGAAAGAAAAGGAGGAGAATGTGAAAAGAGCTTCGGGCCCGAAGCACTTCAAATCACCACTTTGGGCGAAAACCTTGCGAAGTAATATCGCCAAAGGAAATACAAGGATAACGCTTCGCACCCGAAGCATTTTCAGCAGCCGCTTCGGGCGAAAGTTTTGCAAAGCAGCATCCAAACGACTTCGCCAAAGGAGGAGAGCATAATCCGAATCGGCTAAGGTAAGGAAACTACTTTGGGCCCAAAGTATTTTCGACACCTACTTCGGCCAGTTTTCACCCGAAGCAGTGGTGCCCGAAGCAAAATAACGATGTGTCAAAAATAAAGAAGTGCTTCGGGAGGATATTCCCCGAACCATAGTTTTGAGAAAGAATCGGGCCGAAACATTTTCCAGCCGAAGCAGTTTCACCAGCAAAGGACAAAGAGCCCCATTTCAAAGATGGAACCCGCTCGGCACTCGACATCCCCGAAGTAGTTTTTGCGAAGCATTATTTTGTGAAGAACAAATCAAGGAGAATCTACTTCGGCCCAAGGCTTCGGCGAGGCGGAGATGTAGCGAAGCACTTTTTGGGCCCACGTTCCAAGGTGGGCAGCTTCCCAAGGTGATCGAAGGCCCCTTATAAATACCCCCTTTCTTGCCCGATAAGTCTGCTGACCATTTTTGGCAAATGAAAGGGACGTAACAGTCCTCGAAGTAAAACCCGACGGGCGTAACGATCACTCAAGCACAGCATCCAGAAGCCAGGGACACTCGGGCGACGCATTAAATGAATATTTCCATGGTTGACCCAGTCATAGTTGCCAGTTTTGGCAACCGATTTGAAAGATCATCCGTAGCAGCAGCGAGGAGCCGATTTCTCAGGGCCCGAGGGTGTACTCCGCCATTTTTGTAATAATGATTTAGAGGGTCGGGTCCTCTATAAAAACCTAGGCTTTGCAATGTAAAAGGGGGGGAACTTTCTGCTAGAAAGCTATTGTAACTTGATGTCCTGCGTTTAATACTAAAGATCTTTTGTGCTCTATTTCTCTCTTTTATGCTGCCTTCTATGCTTAATTCTTTTGTCTTTTCTCGTTCGCATACTGAGACTCTGAATCCTGAATCCGATGTGCGATCGGGGACTGAACCCCTAAAATTTGCCCTAAAGGATACATAGGAGAGGAAAAACGCCTTGTCGCTTTCCTTTATGTTGCCTGGTGGATTGAGGTTTCTGTTATTCCCTTATCTCAATCGTTGTTACTCTGAATCCTGAATTCTAGCGAGAGAGAAAGGAGAACCCTGCGAACCCGTCCAGAGGATACATAGGAAGTTCGGCATTTCATTTCCTTCATGCTATTCTTGGTATTTCCTGCTGCTATTCGAGTTGTTAGCGAGTAATCGTGCTTCCTGTTCTCTCCCACCTTAAATCATCATCTTCTAACCCTTACTCTTTTTATTTCTTTCTCTAACCCTTACCCTTTTTTATTTCTTTTCCTAACCCTTACTCTGTTTATTTCTTTCCCGCACTCTTGTCTCAAACCCCAAAAGTAGATTAGTATAGGAGCCGGCCTTTCTCCGGAGATTGGCACGAGGGGCATCTCTTCCCCTCGGCCTTTCAATGTTGGTCGCAGGTCCAGGGCACGCAAACCCACCGAAAGTCCTTTCCTATGCGGATTTGATGACCAAAAGTGACTAGTACATATTGACTAAAGGAACAATTATTCACATATATGGTTTTACTAAAAAACCTTTTATCCTACCTCACTACATCATTGAGATAATATTCACTTTAGAGTACTGCTACCAAAAAGATTATATAAATCTCATATTTGGAATAGTAAAAGGTAGGAAGGGCACCTGCACCTATCCCCTTAAGGTGAGTGATATCTCTGTTAATAAGGGATAGTATAAGAGCATAACCAAAAATATATGCAATAATTGAGGTTAGTAGAACTTTATCACTGGTGGAGATATGACCCGAAGAATAAATTTTCAAAGAAAATAAATGGCTTAAAAAATAAAACTCTAAGATTCAAAAGAACTCTCCGACCCCACGTCAATAAATTTAGAAATAATGATGAAAAATTAGAATTGGAGTGGGATGTTCAACATATGGAGGCATTGCCCCCCTGGAGATATTTCTATGACCATGTCGTAGATTATGATCCAAAAGGTAATCCAACACATTTTTACATAGAGGATGATGTCAAAGATTTGATTAAGGGAGAATACTAAAATCCTGTGAAAAATTTTGAATTTTGGAGAATGTGAGTGGAATCAAATACGGTGAAATCTAGGTTATCCACTAAGAATGATAGAATATTTGAAGAATTGTATGACCTGCATGCTGATACTTGGTAGGGTACCAAGAAATTTTTAACATTGAGATTCAAGAGACCTATGGGCCAAGGAGGAGGGACAAATGAAAAATAATCTAGTAAGAAAAATTTGAATCCAATCACCATAAAAACTCCTCCATATTCACCTCCATGAATAAAAAATCCCATGGAGAATATCCTTTCCAAAAAGGGAAAACAAGTTGCTTTCCAATCTCCAACATGAGAATTATAAAAATACGGGCTATGTGCCCACATGATGCAAATATAGGGTTATCAAGAAGAAGGTTTGGGCCCTAATGAGGTGAATAGTGCAAGACCCATTCTGGTGGCACAAAGACTAGAAAGGTTAGCCCTAGGGACATCCACCGAAGTATGTATAGAACTGAGACACAAAAAAGATCAAGACCAAGTTATGTACGGTACCTATGAAGTGAGGTTTGCACACCCTACTTCCTCTCAGCAGTAAGGTCAACTTGAGGCATCACAAATAGAGCTCCAAGAAGTAGTTCAAGGGGAAAAATCAATAGTTGATTCCTTTAAGTCTCAGTCTATGGTAGATTCCTTTGGAATGACTCAAGGGATGGATGAAGAGGAGTAAGAAAAAGAAGAGGTAGAACAAGTTTCTCAAGCACTGGAGCTGACTCAAATTCCATTAACAAATAAATTGAGCCTAAATTGAGTTATGCATTAGTCCCCACCAAGGGACTCAGGTACATTTTTTATCCCTTTTTTTACTAATCTACCACCTCTAAGTTCATAGGAAACACCCCCCTCCCATTCTGAAAGGCAAGTTCAGTCAGTAGAAGTTCCTCCACTTGTTTCATCTTATATTTTCACATCCATTCCAATTTCATCCACTCAACCTCCTTTTATTTCCATTGAGGTTCCACTTATGCCTTCCCCACCACAAAATTCCCCTATGTCATTTGTGACTTTGGCTACAGTTTCAGTAAGGACACAAGTTACAATGACATTTCCTCCTCCATAATCAACCAAAGCTATAGTATCTACCTCTTCATATCAAGATTCCATTATGTCAGCTTCCCCACATATCCCTCTCTACCTCGTATCATATTTTATTGCCACATATGCTCAAGCCACTGATCTTGTCATGGTCCAACACCAAAATATAGATGATATTTATTTTAATGTAGTAGCTTGGTGGAACGAGTAGCTAGCAAGACCATCGAAGGAGATAACTCATAAAAGGAGGACTACAGTTGTTGATCTGATATCCAAAAAGAGAACAAAGCTCACTACCACCTTAAAGGTGAATAAGCCAAGAAAGGATATGGTTATGGAATACTATGAGATAATAGAAATGACGATAGATATTATACAATTGCCTATTATGGATGAGCTAATAATGACTAAGGTCCATATGGACACAATCTTCTTTCAAGGAGATATCAAAAGAGAGGAAAATGAAGAGCTAAAAGAAAGGATACAATAGTTGGAAGCTTCTCTCAAAGAACATGAAAGCTTGACCAAAAAACTCAAATATGAGGTAAAGAAATGATAGGATAAGTATGAGGAAGCTTCCAGCTATAAAGAATAGGTAGATGTTGGAAATTTTGAGTTACTAACTCAAAGTTGTCAATGATGTTACCAGATGAAGTCAGCATTAATACCAAATATTTTAGCAGGAAATAAAGGGGATAAATATGGTTATTTGACATCCAGAAATAAGGCCAAAGATCAAGTGAAACAGTGCAAAATACAGAATTCAAAAAGGAATTGTAATATTTATTTTATAAATTATTTAAATTCAGTATGAATTTAAATTTTATAAATAAATATTAAAGGTACATTATCGAAGGTTAATATTATAATAATGGTTATTATAATATTAAAATGTGCCATGGTGAAAACCCAAATAAAATATTTATAATTTTTATTATAATGTTTTAAAAGGCAAAAGTCGGTTTTATAAAGTCAAAAATATTTTCATAAACCCGAAGGTTGGGTTTAAGACCAAAGGCCTTGATAATCCTCGTCGACATCATGAGGATTAATTACATTTTGAAGCACCAACGTTCTAAGAAAAGGAAGAAAAATTAGTATTTAAACCTATGCCCAAAGGACATTAAAATTATCCTTGCTCGATTGAAAAAGAATAGCATACGAATTAATGCAGAGCTCGTGAAACGAATGTGAAAATTTTGTGTTTGTTTTGACGACGAAAGGAAATAAAATAAAAAGTGTTGATTAGTTGAAAGCCAACAAGGCACCTTGGCCTAGTGGCAAGTGGTCTGCAAGCTTACGTTTTGTGTGCAAGAGGACAACGTTCGAATCTTGGCAGAAGTGCTTTGGTGGGTGTGTTGAAAGTGCCAAAATTAAGGTACACCTTTTTGCAAGGCAAGGAAGGCATAACATTTTGAAGCACGTGGTGCTTATTCCTCTCCAATGAGCGTGTAGCTCGTGTAGTGGTTTGTACTATGGGAAATGCATTTGTGTGGGCTGCGTTGAGAGTTCGAAACTCTCCAAAGGTAAAGGTAACATTTTTATATTTTATTTTATTGAATACCTAAGTTGGAGGTATAAGGTGTTTGGTGGTTGAAATTTGGAAAGGTTGCTTTGTAATAAAGTGTGGTAATTGAGAATTACTTTTAGGAGTTATAAGGAGAATCCTATTTTTATATCTTTAAAGTCTTAAAATTGAAATTGTGGAATATTGAAAGGTTAAGACTTTGTGAATGGTATATTATTTTGAATTAAGGGTTTTTGTGACTATTGTGAGGATATTGATTATTATTCAAGTTGGAGTGATAAGGTGTAATTCTGATATTATTTTTGTGATATGTTTTGTTGAAGAAAATTATCCTCTAACCCTTATTGAGATTGGAAAAGAGAAATTTATGAGTGTGGCAGATTTGTGAGATCAACTCCTCTTCAAGAAAAGGTATGGGTAAAATTCTTCTTTATTGAGTTGGTTGATTGGCTTGATTGAAAATTAAGTTTGGAGTGAAAAGGATTTTATTAGGGTTTCCTTTTTGAAAGTTTTTGAGTTGATGCTTCAAGGTTTTTTGAATTGAGAGTCATGATTAAACCTTGTTTGATAAGCATTGTTGTTGAGACCATTGGTTGAGTGAAGTGTTTGAGTTAATACTTCAAGGTTTTCTGGAATTAAGTGTTGTGATTAAAAACTTGTTTTATTAGCATTGTTGTTGAAGCCATTAGATTGTGTGAGGAACTTGAGTTAGGGTTTAAAAATAACATGAGTATCATTGTTATGTGAAGATTTTTTTATGAGCATTGTTGTTGAAAAGAACTTGAGTTAGGGTTTGAAAAGATCATGAGTATCATTGTTATATGAAATTTGTTGTTGAGCATTGTTGGAAACATTTTGAGTTGGATGATACATGCTTGGACTAAGGTTTGTGAGCAAGAGCTGTTTATTGAAGTGATTGGTTGAGTAGAGTTGATTGAGCCTATTCAAGTGGATGTATGAAGTGGTTGTTCAAGTTCCATAAAACAAACTATTTTATATTCTGATTTGAGTTGATATTGAGT
The DNA here is from genome assembly GCA_028583015.1 of Wollemia nobilis. NCBI lineage: Eukaryota > Viridiplantae > Streptophyta > Pinopsida > Araucariales > Araucariaceae > Wollemia > Wollemia nobilis. Next base: position 6,301,534 of record JAQPPZ010002441.1, on the reverse strand, counting down.
TGAGTTGATATTGAGTTTTTGAATATAGAACATATTGAGTCTCTAACAATTCTCTTCATGCTTCTATTAAATTGAGTTGAGAAAGAGATTGAGTTCTGAGTATAGAACATATTGAGCCTCTAAAAATTCTCTTTATGCTTCTATGAGATTGATTTGAGTCGAGAAAGTGATTGAGTAGATTTGGACAAGTTATGTTTGAGCTTGTTGAGTAGATTTGAAAAAGTTCTGTGTGAGCTTGTTGAGCAGATTTGGACAAGTTCTGTGTGAGATTGTTGAGCATATTTGGACAAGTTCTGAGTGAGCTTGTTTAGAAGAGTTGAGCAGGTTCTGTGTGGACCTATTGAGAAAAATTTGAGTAGGTTCTATGTGAACCTGGTGGGAAAATTTGAGCAGGTTTTGTGTGGACCTATTGAGTAGAATTGAGTAGGTTTCGTGTGGACCTGGTGAGCAGATTTGAGCAGGTTCTAAGTGAACCTATTAAGCAGATTTGAGCAGGGTATGAGTGGACCTGTTGAGCATATTTGTATAGGTTTTGAGTGGATTTGTTTATAATATTTGGATAGGTTCTGTGTGGACCTATTGAGCATATTTGAGTAGGACCTATTGAGTAGATTTGTGCTAGACCGAATAAACTATGTTTAGTGCAAGATATTAAGCAAAGTTGTGCTAGATTTAATGAACTATGTTTAGTGCAAGAGATTGAGAAGACTTGTGCTAGAACTAATGAACCGTGTTTATTGTAAGATATTGAGAAGATTTGTTCTAGACTAAATAAACTATGTTTAGTGCAAGAGATTGAGCAGAGCTATGCTAGACCGACTAGACTGTGTTTAGTGCAAAATTAAGATATAACTTTGGAGGTGATAGAGTAGAGAGGACAAGAGTTTCCAATGGATAGAGATCCATCATCCAGGACATTGAGGACAGGTCTTCTGAGTGAGTACAAGAGTCTTCAAGTGGAGAGAGATCCACCAGTCAATGCAGTGGAGGCAGTGTCTTCTAAAGGATCACAAACCAGAGAAGAGGAGAAGGAGTTCTCCTATGGATAGATATCCACAAACCAAATTTAGGGGATCAACATCTCCTTTGGACAGAGGTCCATAAACATTGTAATAGAGAAAGGATTCCCAAGAGATTTATTGAGAAAATATTAGTAAAATATTTTCTCCGTGGAGTAGCCCACATTGGGTGAACCACGTAAATTATGGTGTCTCTATTGTGTGTGATGATTTATGCATTGCTTTAGTTATTGCTATTGATATTGCCATTGATTATATTGATTAATACTATTTGGGAAAGAAAATTAAAAAGTGATTTTATATTGTTCACCCCCCCTCTCAGTATAAGCTTGTGTTCTTCAGTAGATAATTTTTAAGCTCAAGTAAGAGCCCTTACTGACTAGAATAACCAATTGTAGTAGCAGTTATTATTGGAAAAAGCTAGACTTGATGGATTTTCAAAGGACACTGTAAAGCAAGTTAAAAGGGAAATTTGGTTAGAGATCAATATAAAGAGCTGAGGCTAGACCGATTTTTGTTTTTTAGATGAATCAATGAATGAATTTGTGAGTGCAAGGAATACCATTTAAAATATGAAAGATGAGATTCAACACAAGGTAGTCCCAGTAAAGAATATTTCTAGGCTGGTGAAAACTAGGTCCAAATTCATGGCTAGAATCATTTTAAGTAGGTAGTGGTGTACAACCAAAAGCATAGCCAAAGACATCCTATCTAATAATAAGATATTATTAAGGGGTCTATAGTTGCTAGATAGGATGGAAGATAAGATAAATAAAATCATGAATAAACTTTCTCATATTAGGTTGCTTGGTTTCCTTGATTACTTTAGGGAGGATCATCAATACATTGGTGTAGTGTTGGCAGATTATTTAGACTCTATCATAGAGGATAACTCTGAAATAGAGAAATATCCCAAGCCAATCCAGTAAAAATAGATGATCCAACTAGTTAAGGGCCTAATGGAGTTTAAATATGTTATATATGAGGTTGGTAATGGTGGCTCTGAGCCATATCACAAGAGGTTGGAAAACTTGCAAAGGATTCATCGAAACATCTTATCCATATCAGGAATTATAGAGAAGACCTGGGAACAATATTTGAGCATGCTAAGCAATGTGACTTAAATACTTAGTGAAGAAGACAACAGTAAAGCAAACATCAGTATTGAAGAGATTGACAAAGATGGATTCGATGAAGGTAGATCTGATGAAGGATAACTAGTTGAAGAAATACAAAGGGTAATATGAGCAACGGGTCCAATGAAAGGGACCAGTTAGAAATACAATTTTGATGAAGTTTTGTAGTTTGACAGAGGTCAAATAAATGAATAAAATATGAACCTACAAAGGGCCTCACACATATAGCATTGTAAGAAGGTGAAGGCCACCTATAAGAGAAGTCCTCCTTGATGCAGGGTAATCACACTTTTGTTTCATAAAAATTTTCTTCATGACTATCAAATTCTGGATATGTTTTCTTTAATCATGAAGTTGGTAGTCACGAAGGAGAAATTTGTGAGCCATACGCTATGGACATCCATAAGATGCAAATCCAAAATATTGAAGAGAGAAGTAGCTGGAATCTAGTTACCCCATCCATATCCCTTCATACCAATTTATCACTCCCCATCCACTCCATATTTCCATTCATATTCATGCATCATTTCCAAATTTTTACATCATCCCATCATTTCCATCCATTTTATTTCATTTCTATGATCCTCCATATTTCATTTCTCTAGACTCCATAAACCCATTGAATAAAGCTCTAAGTTCTAAAATCTTGCGAGCAAGACTCTCCAAGAGGCACCAATAATGTAGGCAAAAATTATCTACATCTCTACTTACCCAACATTTTACAAATTTTACTAAGTATGGAGAAAGCAAAAAAAAAAGCATTGAAATACACAAAAGTGCTAAAAACAGCTAAAAATGGAGAAGTTGGGCGAGCAGAGATTTTTTTCTTTGCAAAAAAGTGTGCAAATATGAAAAGCACCGAAGAGTAAAAATAGGAGTAAAAATAGAAAAGCGTTGGAAGATGGCCAAAATGGAGAAGTCTGGTGAGTCAAATATTTTTGCTCCTTTGTTGTCTCCACACAAAAAAGAAAGCACTGAGAAACAAGAATGCACGGAAAAGTGCCTAGAATAGAGAAGGAGAATGTATTGATATTTTTGGTCCATTTTGTAATACTCGCACAAATAAGAAAGTTCTAAGAAACATAAAAGTGTTGGAAAAAGAGAAAATCAAGGCAAGTTGAGAGAGATATTTCTCATTCCTTTGTAACCTCTATGTAAACTGATAAGTGCTGAAAAACATGAAAGCACAAAAAATGACTGAAAATGGAGAAAGGTTTGCAACACACGATTCTTTGATTCCTTTGTTATCTCCATGTAAAAAAGAAAGAGTTGAGAAGCAAGAAAACATAAGAAAGGGTAGAAAATTGAGAAACCAAGATGCATGGAGCTATAAATCTCTGACTCCTTTATTGATCGCATGTAAAACTAAAAAGCACTGGAAAATAGGAAAGCACAAGAAAAAGTGCAAAGTGGAGAAAAAATGACCAAAGGGTGAAAAACCGTGATTCTCTGTCCTCTTCACTATTGTTGTGCAAATCTAAAATAGTGCTATAGATGATCAACCATAGCTATCCAATTAACAGATCTATGGCGGTTATCAAGTACCTCTTTTCTACACACAATTTTGGCAAATTTTTGCATGTGCATTGTAGAGAATAGAAGAAAGTTAAATTGGATTCCATAGAAGCTAAATAATTTCTACCAATCCAAAAACTTACAAAATATTCTAATGAAACATATTCAATTGCAGATCTACAAATGAGAATGGGTTACAAGAACCATCAATGACAATGATGGCCTTGAAACAAAATTTAGTTGTAACAGATCAAGAAAATGCCATAGGTAGGCACCATGAATAGCAAGTAGCCAAGAAAACCAAGAAATATTGAAATCCTTGTAATGCTTACAAAGATTATCATTGTAAAAGAATAAATAAAAGTAGCGACCTCCTTTCAAAAGGGTCAAATCTAAATTTTTTGCTTGCACTACTATGTATATTCTCTACAAATTGATGAATGAAGCATTACAAGGGATGTTTACCTTGAACTCGTGCTTATGTTGATTGGTTGATATAATTATGTGAAATTGTCTCTATTGTCGTTGTTATGGTTAGTCTATTCTTTTAATTTGGACAACTAACTTAGAGTAAATTGGGATAATTCATTTATGCATACATGCTTTTGAGAATTCTATTTTTGTTAGTCAAGGTGTTGATATTATTATATAAATTTGGATAATTTTTATTTAGAAGTTTGAAATAATTTTGTGAGTATGCAAAAGGCCATCAATACAATAACTATAGAGTTTTGAATGTTGTTAGTCCTGAATATTGCTTTTGAAATTCAAATTTTTAGGGGATGTTTTGTGGATGTTTATGTTGTTAGATTTACCCGACCATTATTTACTCATACATTCTTAACCCTACCTTTTCTATCCCTAAACTTGTATTATTTGAGCTAAATAGAGTTAACATCCATTAAGTTGAGAAGGTTACCATCCTTTGCTGGAGGTTGAATCGAAACAATTTTATTCTTCCAATGTGTAGTCTAGATTATGATTAGTAGGTGCTCACCTTTAAATATTTTAGATGATGATCATAGTTCTAGCATTGGCTAGATGACAAACTAGACTACAACACAATTATTATTTAGAATTAAACTTATGAAAGGCAATATGTTGAAACCATTTTTGTGGAAGTTCAATGAAACACTTCAAAAAATATGGCACAATGCAAAATCTACAATGATAAGAATTGATGTTCCAAACGATAGCAAATCAGACCTCTTTTACAGTGATGTCAACTTAGCTTTCCAAAAATTGAAACAAGTATAAATTTAAAATTTGGGATCCACTCAACAATATTCAACCTTCACAATTTTGGAAAGCAAGGTAAGGTAAAAAAAAAGTGCTAAAACTCTTTCTTTGATGTCAGTAATATCATTTCAAATCTCTAAAAAATAACAAAGTTTATGAGGTAGATGGTGTCTAGTCTAGAAGATGGTGAGCTGGAACCTTATGATAAGTAATGTTAGCCAAGCTTCTAAAAGTTTTGGTATAATGAAAAGAATGAAAGGGACACAAAAGGAAGCCTAGAGATCAAGGCAAAGCAAATTAGCATATCATACTAGGAGATATTAATGTAAAACACACCCGACACCCTAGAAAGGAGTAGTTAGACCAAATGGTAATTGTCAGAAGTAGAAAGAAATATCCATCTCAATAAAGGATAATTGAGCATATCGCAATCATAAATAAGGATCTAACAAGAAAATACCAAGCAATTCCAACTCATCCTAAGATCATGCATGATTAGTTTTGGCCAACAATTGTATGAAGTAGTTAATTTTATTAGAGCTCAACGAAAGCTATATAAGGAGGAATGATCCTCATTATAAAGGGTTGGATATTTAGGGTTTGCATTTTTGTAAGTATATGTTCTAAGCTACTCAAAAGCAATCCATAGTTGTTTGATTTCTTTCATCCAAAGTATATGATAATATATCTTGTGCATGTTTGGTATTTCCATTTATATTTTAGCTAAAGTAAATTTTGTTAATTTGAAGGATGTTTGACTTATTTTAGTTGGAATACTTAAATACCAAAAGTTGTAAATTATGAGTTCTTTATACTTTTTGCATATGATTTGGTCGATTGAATAACTATTGGGTTAGGTTTTTCTTGAAATAACTAGTGTATGATCATTTAGTTGAATATTTATGTTAAATGAATCCTAGTCATAATTAATATTATTTCTATCCCCATTTTCCATTTAATGTTTTTCCCTGTTCTATATATATATTTTTTAATAGCATCAAGGAGTAATCATTCTCTAGAGGTTGATATAGGAGTATTTATACATAATCCAATCTTGAATTAGATCTAAGGTTCACATTACATACTTAAAAAGATCAAAGTATCAAATTTTTTTGGCATGCTTGATTGGACTCACCTGATTAGAAGTCAAAAATTCAAAACAATGTAAAAGGCACCATGTGCTTAAGAATAATTTGGTACACTCACATCCCTATATGATAAATATTAGATATTTATATCTTAAGTTAATGAATATTCCTTCACTTGGTGACTCCATATGCAAGAGCTTGAGAGTAGACAACACCACTAGAAGGACGTAGCTCCAAAATTTTTGGATTATGAGATCAAAATCCATGAAGTTGAAAGAACTAGTACAATTTGTTGAGCTATTAGCCATTAGAAAATATATAAATGGTAAGTCACTTACACTTATCTATGTTTTCTCTACTCAAATTCCAAGTCCCCTACAAGTCTTACCTCTAGTGTCAACTAGAACCATGACCAGCCAAATCTTCCCTAGTTGGAACAAGGTTGGATCCCTCTATGATATCCCACAAGCCACACTTAGATATTTTCCTTCATTTGATGGTAATAAAAAAATTGCATATGAGCATTGTCAAGATATATCTTCCTTGGCCACTATGCACAAAATTATGCATGAGGATATAATGGTGAGATTACTAGCCTTATGTTTCAAAGGTAATGTATTAGCCTAGTATCATTAAAGGAAGGTAGTATTAGCACATGGGGTGAAATTATTGAACCCTTTATCCTAGAATTCAATGATGTAGAGGACTTCTTTTCTCTCCTCACTCAATTTACCTCCCTACAAAGGCATCCTTGAGAAAATATCATGGATTTCAACATTCAGTTCGACAAGACTTAGAAAATAATTCCTCAAGATATAAGACCTTCTCAATCTTAGGCCTACATCCATTGCCTTCATGCATTTATCCTAGATCTAAGCTTGTAGATTCAATAATAAAATAAGATGATATTTCCTCAGATATTTCAAATTTTTATAGCGATAGAAAATACCCTCATCTCAATTAAAAAATAAACCTCCAAAATTTGTGTTGCCACACTTTCCAAAGATTCCTCAACAACCTCAATAAGTCTTATCTCTAGCTATTGCAACAACTACACTACTTGATTTTTCTACACCCAAGTTATATCCTCAAAATACTATTTAGGCCACTCTCATACTATCTCGACCCAAGTTATAAAATGAATCTATGGATATACTAGAATTTAAAGTAGTAGTTATAAACCTAACAAATAAGATCATGGTAATGGAATGATAGAATTTTGAGAGGTTTTATGGATATCAACAAAGAATATTACCTTATATTTCATAATATCAAGATGCTTATACCTCTTATGTATCCAAAAAGTAGATTTTTACGACTAGAATACAAGAAGTATCCATAGCCTTGGAGGACTATTAGAGTTTGGATTGTAATGACCCACATGTTGGTCTCAAAATATATCTAAGGAAAGGTTGTGCACCCACAGACCTTGACCAACATTGAGTGACCATAAAATATTAGTGACTTCAATGGTAAATCTCTAGAGGAGGTCGATTCCTTTGAAGTTCAAGCTAATTATTCCTAAAGTATGGGGGAAAAGGGTGTTGAGAGAAATAAACTAGGATGAATCTAGAACTTATAGTGGTGTAGATTAAGCAACATCAAGACACATGCATAATAAAATATAACACAATTAAACAAGTAAATTACTAAATAAACTAGCCGACTACTAGCAACCATATAGCACTTAATTTAAATATGGTGTAGATTATAAAATTATGAATTCTAGAACAAGTGAATGAACAAAAGCATAAATCCATAAAGTAAAATAAACACTTATGAGCATTAAATAGGCTAAAATTAGAAATAAGTAGTCCTCCCTACATACATGTTCTACAAATGAATTGAACTAGAAGCTAGACAATAATCCCTTTGTATTAATATGCAAATCTTCTTTCTTACATATGAATTGTAAAAGCATAAGATTCGACCTTTCTTTCATTCTATATTCTAGTATTTATAGTCTTTTACAATGTTTCAGTTAGCAAGACATCATTGTCTTTGAAATAGATTGTTGTTGTGTTAAAAGGTCTGCCATCTTACTAAACTACTCTGAGGCATGGTTGCTCCAACAATCCAATTATGGCTTGCTAATGTGGTCAAGACCTATGTCTTTCCAAGTTATGTTGACGTCGTTGCTTGAATCTGGTCGGTCAATCTCTACAACCTTCTTTAGTTCAAGCACCCTATAATCTGCATGATGGCCTTAAAAGGGACCTATATTGTTAAGATATTCTGATAAGAAATCCTACCCAATAGGTGTCATGGGATGAAGATAGTTTTCATGCTAAGAGGTGGATTTTGGATTCTAATATTGATATGTTTTGGCTTATTCAGGGTTATTATATGCTTCTTATAGGTCGTTGCTAGATTTTTGCATACTTATCTCCTCTAGAGGGGCAATGGACCTTTAGTATCTTGATGGGATTTAGCTAGGTACAAGTATTCTAGTGCCTTTGACACTTAGCCATTTTTATTCTTTTGTATGTGCCAAAATTTTGGGACCCTAACAGGCTCTGGCTTGGTATAGGTATTCCGATGTCTCCAGTTGAATAGGGATTAATCCCTATTCACATGGATTGTATTGTACAACATTTAATTCTCACACAAATTGGTGCATTAAATGCTTCTTTTGTAAATGCAGACATGCCTATAAAAATGTTTTTGGTGTGAATGCAATATTTAGTTTTCATCATGCTTATTATTCTTCTTCTCTTCCCACTCCTACTACGTTCTCTTCTTCTAAATTTCATGTTTTATCTTCTTCTCCCAAACAACAATTTTATAATTATTGTAAAAGAAGTGGACATGACAAATCTGAATACCCACAATTAATAAAATCTAAGCAAAAATAATTGTTTGTACAAGCATCTATGACAAAACCATTTGAGGAGTCAATCCTTGAGGAGGGGACTCCTCAAAACTCCATCAAGACTTCTGGGAATTGGTATTTAATGCACCAATCTGTGTGAGTATTAAATATTGTACAATGTGATCTATGTGAATATGGATTAATCCTTATCACCGGTACTTAGCCATTTTTATTATTTTGTATATGCTAAAATTTTGGGACCCTAACAAGATCCAGCTAGGTACAGGCCTTTTGACACCTCTAACATTTAGCCATTTTCCTTATTTTGTATGTGCTAAAATTTTGGAACCTTGACGGGCTCCAATCGGGTATAGGTCATCCAATACCTCCAACACTTAGTGATTTTTCTTCTTTTTTATGTGCTAGAATATTGGGACCCTAATGGGTTCTGATCAGGCACAAGCCATCCAATACCTCTAGCATTTTTTATACCTTCAACTACTTTATGGACTTGCAATACTAATCCAAGCTTTGATCGGGTACACATGTTCCAACACATGAATTACTTAGCCAATTTCTTCAATATATCTCCTTCGATAGTAGGATGGAGGTTCAATATTTTGATGGGCTCTGATTAGGTGTATAGCTTCCATGTATCCCAAATTTATTCATTTCAACTATGCTGATTCTCTTGGGCCTATGATGGATTTTACGTACCACCCTAGGCCTCGATTAGGTAGCATTTTCTCGACAACTTGAGGACTTAGCTATTTTTAGCTATTTCTCTCTTCTAACATCATGATGGGCCTCTGTCATCTTCTTGAACTCCAGCTAAGTATAAATTCTCTAGGAATCTTAGGGATTGGCCATTTTTGTTCCTTATTTGCTTCTAGTAGGTTTAATTGGCTTGAATGCCAAGTTCTATACTTTAGTTGGCCATAATTGGATTTCCTTTACCCAAAAACCAGGAAGAGGGACCAGGCATAAATTATTTTTGTAACCTCAAGCCCTAATATAATATTTTTATTAGAGAAAAAAATTAGATTGCTAGCAATCTTACATATGTAGATGTAAAAATTACCCACATTCTTGGTGACTCATAGGGGATTTTCACTTTGTGGAAGCAAGGAATCCAGATGGTCATTTTTGAATTTAGCATTTTCTAACAAGAGGAAAAGGAATAAAGGGATATAAAATAATATGGAGGAAGATACAACTAGAAAATACCATAATACAAAGGAGGATGGTGGGTGACGGGGTGGAAGCTAAACACACAATAAGGCAACACATAATGGTGAAGCAAAGAAGGAAGATAAAGCATAATGAGGAAAAAAATAGGAAACAAGAACAAGAACTAATATGAGGGAAAAGGAGAGGAGGTAGTAGTAGGAGGGCTAAAAGTGCCATCAACTCAAGGAGTTAGTGATGCAATCATCCTACGAATAATAGTCAAATAGAAAAAATAAGATAAAACAAAGAAATAAAAGGGAAAATAGTGCTAAGAATCCCTCATAAAGAATAGAAACATAACTACTTTATCCATGGGAAACCACCATAGAGTAGCAAATAAAATATCTCAATTCATGAGATATCCCTAAGCACCATACTCCCATAAACATACTCTGCAAAATCCCAAAGTTGCTTCAAGGATACACAAATTGCCATGCACAATTGCTATCCTTGGAACTTTTCCTCTTTTTTGCGGAGTCCAACAAGAAATTGTTCTACAAATAATAATTGGCTATAAGGGCCTTTAGTTGTGCTCTTGAACTCATTTTCATTTTAGCAATGCTTCATTTGTGGTCTTATATAGAATTCCATGGGATAATTTTACCAACTAGTACGTGCAAAAATTATGTCTTTGGACTGAGCACTTTTCTTAAAAATATTTAGCTTTACATGAATTGTCCTTGGAAATTCCTTTTATGTCAACCTAATTTTTTGTATTTTTTGCAACCTTCTTCTCAACTAACATCATCGCCTTATATGGCATGATGCATCATTTTGCTCTTACAAGTCGTGATAATCTTGCTTCAAACTACTACAATTTTTTAGGTGCATTTCTTACAACTTTGTATTGTTATGCTCTTGTCCATTGGGCTACAAATTCAAACAAATAAATAGTAGAATGGGAAGAATCAAAGGAAGGGATAGAAATTTCTAAGCTTAAATAACAATGACAACATACAAAATTCAATATCCCATAATTTTTGATGATTTTCTATAGCCTTTTTAATATGATGATCTCCTTGCAAAAATATGTGATTACCATATCAAATTATATACTTGTCATTTATTATTTATCACCTATTTACACAAAATTATGGTATGTATATCATGAATAACTGAGGATATGTCATTAAAATCACCCTACGAATCTACAATATCTTGATCATATGACACTGAACTTAAGCCTCTCTTTATATTTTGTTTGCCATGACTTGCAATTATTGTCATACTCAATTAAGTTCCAACCTAGAATTGACCTTTGTTATGGGAGACCTGAGTTGTGGTTTATAACATCCTACCAATTTGATGAGTTGTGTCTGGTAGTTATATTTAGGGTGCTAACCCAAAAATCATGAATATCATGACGCTTTGCATCCCATTGGAACTTAAGATTAGTTAATAAAAAATCTTGCAAAGTTAGGTTAATGGATACACAAGACTGATTTGTCTTTCCTCTTGACATGTGATTTGATTTTAACCTTACATCACGTATGGATTCCTATGTCATATATATCCTTTGCCCTATGAAAATTACAATGAAAAATGTCATAGCCCTTAATTTGGTATCTTAAAAATCCTTCTAGCCCATGGAATCATTATCTGATATTATTTTTGGGTTATGCATCTTTTAATTTGTGTCAGAATATGTTGGGATAAACATAACCCAAACAAGGAGGGTACATCAACTATTATTATATCCTAAATAAAAAATAGATCTAGATGACCACATATCATGATGAGGACATTACGTAAGACTCCTTTTTTTAACTTGATTCCTTTAAAATCAGAGAATTAAGGCTTCTTTGTTTCTAGGCTTAATCCTAAACTTTTGCAGACCTCCAACGACATGATTGATATTTGAGCCTTTGCATCCACTACACAATTGTGCAATATGTGTTTTTCCAAGAGAAGAGACAAATAGAATGAGGGAGGATGATTCTCTAAGATAGTTAGGGATGAGCCTCCTATAGGTGACTTATTGTCTTTTATACCATTTGAATGGAAAGATCTATTAGGTCTACCTTTTCAGATACCAATAGATTTTCCCTAAACCTTGCAGGTGATGAGGTAGATATTTTGAAAAAACTATGAAATTTCTCTATCCTTTATGTTCTCTACTTTGCATTTATATTTGGAAAATATAGTTTTTTGTAAGCCTTAATTCTCTTTTGATTTTAGTATTTTGGAGTCGATAGCTGAGTGCTTGCTTAGATGCTTTCACCTATGTTTTTCTTGATTATATCTTTCTCTATCCACTAATTTTGCTCATGCAAGGAAGTTAGAGCTATCACATCTTCTATCAAAAGGAGTGACTGATAATTATTGGGCCACATGTTTATTTGAGAATATGTTCCTTTAGGTGATGGAGGTTTAACTAGATCTGTTACTTCCATTATCTCTTCCTTTTGATAATTGTCATTGTATTCCATTTTCTTTCGGGTTATTTCTTCTTTTTATTTTGTTTGCAAAAGATGATTTGGCCCATTTGACTCTATATACTCAATGTTTACTCTAGATTGTGTAAGTTATATTTTCATATCCCTAACTTCTTTGGTAATATTCTTGATTATTACCTTTAATCGTTGTTCACATTGCTACTAATTTTTCATAGAAATATTAGACCAATTATACTCAGTATATCATAAGGGGTCGGGTTTAGCTACTTGTGGGAGTGATGTAAAGTGTGAGCCTATGCACAAAGTTAGGGGGTATGCTACACTTCTAGGTGGGTCTTTGTTGGCCATAATAAATAAATTTCTAGCTTGTGGAGCTTCTTGAAAAATGTGAGGGAACCTTATTTCTTTAGATTGTTGAATGAGAATGCTAAGATGAGTATGAAAATCTCAGATATAGTAAATATATACTTGATAAAGAGAGAGATGGAAATATTAAAGAATTCTCTTCCATGTTCGTTTGAACCAAAAATTGAAGTAAAAAATACTCGCCTGTGAGGTTTGTTTGATAAATGAGAACTAAGTAGAAGAAATATATTTTTGGGATCATCAAACACATCTATAAGTTCTTCCTCCAAATAATCCCATGTGCATATGCTTATTTTCTCCAAGGATTTGTACCATAATAATACCTTCCCTTTGATATATAGAGTGAGCAACCTGATCATCACATTCTTAGATGCAATGTTATGTATGGTACCTAAGGAGGCTACATCTTGACAATGCTCATATGTGGTCTTTTTTACACCATCAAAGCTGGGTATAGTCTTCATAACAGCCTTGGGTATTTCAAGTAGATATGGAATATAGAGGTGACCGACATAATTCTAGTGAGGATATTGTTGATGAGCCATCAATACACTTATGCCATTGATCCTTTAGAACTTCTATATTCTTATCTTAGGTAGGAGTCACCAGATGAGCATACTTACTTCGCTGATGAGGTCAAGACTGCTCATCAAATATTGGGATTTGCAGGAAATAAAAAATGTATTTAAACTCTAAATGCAACTACTCATAGAATTTGGGTTCAATTGCAATAGAGTTTCCAGGTGATTTTAAAGAATAGGTATGAAATAGAAAACCACCCAACTCTGATTTATCCAAAATATGGGACCTTGTCCCACCAGGCATACCAAAAATTATTGGTCGCATGGTGGATTTATGATTTTTAGCAAAGTTTCTCTAGTATAGATATGTATTGTACTTGCAAAAAAGTCACAAAGTGATTTAATAAATAGGGATGCAACAGAGTATCACCAAAATCTAATTATTCAAAATGTGGGACCTCGCCCCACCGGGCATGCCAAAAATTGTTGGTCTCAAAATTTGTCTAAGGAAAGGTTGTGCACCCACATATCTTGACCAAAATTGAGTGACCATAGAAGCTTAGTGGATTCAATGGTCAATATCTAGAGGATACTAGTTCCTTTGAAGCTCAAGCTAACTATTCATAAACTATGGGGGAAAATGATGCTAAAAGAAAAAATCCAGGGTGAAGCTAGAACTTATAGTGGTGTAGATTAAGTAAAATAAAGATATGTGTAATAAAATATAACACAATTGAACAAGTGATTCACCTAATAGACTAGTCAGTATTACTATTAGCCACAAAACACTTAATTAAAATATGTTGTAGATTATAAAACTACAAATTCCAGAACAAATGAATGAATACAAGCATAAACCCAAAAAGCATAATAAAAACTTATGAGCATTCAATAGGCTAAAATTAGAAAAAATTAGTCTTCCATACATACATGTTCTACAAATAAATTTAACTAGAAGCCAGACAACAATCCCTTTGTATAAATATGCAAATATTCTTTCTTACATATGAATTGTAAAATCCTAAGAGTTGATCTTTCTTTCATTCTATATTCTAGTATTTATAGTCTTTTACAATGTTTCAGTTAGCAAGACATAATTACCTTTGAAATGAATTGTTTTTGTATCAGAAGGTCTTCCAGCTTACTAAACTGCTTTGAGGTATGGTTGCTCCAATTATCCAATCATGGCTTGCTGATGTGGCCAAGATCTATGTCTTTTCAAGTTATGTTGGCCCTATTGCTTGCATCTAGTCCATAAATATCTATGGTCTTATTTAGTTTAATCACCTGGTCACCTGCATGATGGCCTTAAAATGGACCTATGTTGTTAAGATCTTCTGATAAGAAATCCTGCCCAATAGGTGTTATGAGATGAATATAGTTTTCACGCTAAATGGTGGACATCAAATTCTAATATTGATCTATTTTAGCTTATTTAGGATTATTGTATGCTTCTTAAAGGTAACTATTAAGTTTTTGCATACTTATCTCCTCTAGAAGGGTGTCAAAACTTTAGGATCCTAATGGGCTTCGATCGGGTACATGTCTTTCGGTGCCTTTAACACTTAGCCATTTTATTTATTTTGTATGTGTTGGACATTTGGGACCTTAAAGGTCTTTGATCAAGTACATGTATTCTAGCACCTCCAACACTTAGCCATTTTCCTTCTTTTGTATGTGCTATACTTTTGGGACCCTGATAGGCTTTGATCAAGTATAGATCTTCCAAAACCTCCAACACTTAGCCATTTTCTTTATTTTGTATGTGCTAGACTTTTGGGACCCTAACGGGAACTAGCTGGGTACAAGTCTACCAATGCCTCTAGCACTTAGCCATTTTTCTTATTTTGTATGTCTCATACTTTTGGGACCTTGATGAGTTTCGATCAGGTACAGGTCTTCTGGTTCCTCCAACACTTTTTATACCTCCAACTACTTGATAGACTTGCAATACTACTTCAGGATTTAGCTGAGTACACATGTTCTGATGCATGAATCACTTAGCCAGTTTCTTCATTATATCTTCTTCAACAGTAGCAAAGAGATTTGAAACTTTGATGGGCTCTGACTAGGTGCATATATTTTTTTGTATTACAAATTTGTCAATTTAGCTATGTTGATTCTCCTGAGCTTACAATGGACTTTGCATACCATACCAAGCCCCGAATAAGTACCATTTTATTTTTTAATTTGAGGGCTTAGCATTTTGTATCTATTTCTCTCTTCTGGTAGCATGACAGGCCTTTGTCATCTTTCTAGACTCCAACTAAGTATAAATTCTTTGAGAAGCTCAGGGATTGTCCATTTTTGTTCCTTATTTGCTTCTAGTAGGTTTACTTGGCTTGAATTCCAAGTTCTATAATTTAGTTGGCCATAATTATCTTTCCTTTACTTGATAACTAGGAAGAAGGACCAGAAAAAAATAATTTTGGCAACCTCAGGCTTCGGTCTAATATTGTTATTAGATCAAAAAATTAGATTGCTAGCAATATAACATGAGTATATACACAAATTACCCACACCACATAATGATAACACTTATATGGTTTATAAGCATCAATGCCAACTACCTATAGTTCAAAAATATAGAAGGTAATAAAAAATGCTAGTTAGCATGCTTACATATCTAGATCAGGACCTTTTGGTAAAAGAGGTTTCATGTCCTCACAATGTTCATATATTGACTAGATTGGAAAAATACCTCTTATATTAGATCCCTAGATAGTTGATGGGTTGGAGGTTTATTCTTAGTTTCAAAATAAATAAAGAAAATATTTGAATAGATCAAGCCAAAATAACCATGGTTATTCATGAAGAATCCATAAAGCAAGCCAGAAGAAATCCAAGGTACCCTTCTATCAACAAAAAGCAAAGGCAAGTAGCCAAGCAACATCATTAGAAGTTAGATGAGCCAATCCAAAAAGAATAAAATTTATCACAAGTTGTCAGATACCACATTGTTGAAGAACTTAAAAGGATACCTTCAAGGGCCATGTATGATGCCTTAATTATTCCTAGATAGATTGATCTACTTAGAATAGCACTAAAAACTACTTTTGAGAGTATATTGGATTGTGTAGACATCAATTTGGCTTAGGATCAATAAAATCCTATGATGGGTAAGAATAGCCCCCCCATTTATATGTTCCTATGCATGGAGTGTTGGATAGTGCATAATTGTATGGAGGACTCCAGAGTAGTGACAATAGTTGTGCCAAAATTTAGTTATGATGTCGTGGGTATGGAATACACCCAGACTAGTTTTGATGTGCTTTAGCTCGATGGAACTCTAGTAAAAATAGTGGGAGTAATCAAAGAGATACCCATGATGCTACATAAGATCTCAAAAGTAAATTTAATTCAAGAAGTGATCATGGCCGATCTACCCTTCTTTTCAAGCTATGCTTATCAAGGGAATTCATAACCAATCTTGGAAGGTAATTATCCCTAGATTACATGCATATGGTAATTTATTACAAGGGAATGAAGGTGAGGATCTATGTGGAAAATACAAGCCCCTATCACATAAAAAATATCTAATAAGAAATCACTAATAAGATAGAAGATGACCCAAAAATCCTTGAAGGACTGATAGAAGAATTATAGGTAAAATATGAGTTTGCTCTAAGTAATTTTAATGCAATAATTGAAACTGGACTAGAAATATACAATATAGTAGATTCAAACAACTATCAAATTTCAACCATCACTTATAAAACACTCCAAGAAATGAAAATTTGGAAGTTATTATTTTATTAGGTGATACATAAAAATTGAGCTAAAGTAGTACTCCTCTAATTTATTTTGAAGGAATTAAAAATTTCTCATTTAGGTTAACTTGGAGTTGTTCAAATCAGTTTGTTAGAAATATTTGAAGCTACTAATATAGAATCCATCCCTAGAAACAAAAATGTACTATCAAATAATATGGACTTATAAGGAGAAGATGTCAACCTAGTTTCCAAATATAAGGAAGCATAAAAAGGGGTCAAGATGGTTTTTAGGCCATCATCCTAGACAAGGATAGTTTTTGGTAGGTATTTGATAATGATGAGCAAATAATAATATTCCTTACTCAAGAAGCTATATGTGTTGCAAACCAGAAAGAAGAAATAAAAAGTCATGTTGATAGGGAGGACATCATTTAGCTAAAAAATAATCATATTCCAAAAGTCCTAATCACTTTAGAGAGCCTTTTTTATAATAATCATTGACTAAAAAGCCAAAAAATGCATGTTGATGAAAAGGAATTTAAGAGCTCCAATTACAACAAGGAAAAGTAATTAAGGTTGGAACAAAATGCTCTCAAAAGGAAATAGATGACCTTATTACACTTTGAAAGGATTTTGGAGATGTGATAGCATGGATTTATGAGGATCTAAAGATTTATGATAAGAATATCATACAACACACAATTGAGCCACTTTTGAACACCAAGCATTTTTGTCAGAAACAAATATTTGTAAATCCTAAGATTAAATATATAATTAAGCAAGAGTTATTAAAGTTGTTTGAGGCTAATATAATATATCCCATTAAGCATTCACATTGGATAGCTAACTTAGTTCCAGTATGAAAGAAAAATTATGATATCTGGCTATGTGTTGATTTTTGAAACTTGAACAGAGATTTACTAAAAGATCACTATAAATTGCCTTAGATAGATCAAATATTGCAAATGGTGTTTGGAGATGAAATATTCTCTCTATTGGATGGATTTTTAGGCTTCAATCAAATCTAGTTGGAGGATGAAGACCAACATAAAATAGCATTCAACACAAAATGAGGAACATTTGCTCATCAAAATATGTTGTTCAGTTTATCCAATGTTGAGCTACCTTTTAGAGAGTTAGTGACCTTGATTTTTGGAAATTGGTAAAAAAGGTGATTCTCATTTACCTAGAATATATGACAGTCTTCTTTCATGATAAAAAAAATTATTTAGATCGTCTAAGGATGGTCTTTGAAAGGGGTTGAGAATTTAGAATTTTTCTAAATACCAAGAAATTTATCTTTGCATTCCAATAAGGAAAATTGTTGGTTCATGTTATCTTAAAATAGGGAGTGCTCGTTGATATAGATTGGATAATAGCAATACCATCACTACATCTTCCAATTAATAAGAAAGTTCTTCAATATTTCTTCAAGAAAATAAACTTTATCTAGAAGATATCATATTTTGCTCATATTGTAAAGCCTATGACTATGTTGCTTAAAAAGAATGTGTCTTTCACCTAGATAGAATAAAGGAAAGAAGCTTTTAAAAAAATTAAGCAATCCATAGTGGAAGCTCTAGTATTACCAAATCAAGACTATCAAAAATATTTCATTCTAAATGTATATGGTGCTAAAGAAAGTATATTCATGGTGCTTACCTAGAAGGATAAAGATAAAAATGAGTGTTCCATTGCTTTCCACAACCAAACAATGCACAACTATGAGGAGAAATACAACTTCATTAAGAAATAGGTGTTTTCTCACATGAAGTCCTTGAAAAAATTAAGATATTATATGTCACAAAGTAAAACCATTGTATATGATGTGCATTTGAATGTTTAAAACTTTGTTTTACAATGGGAGCTTGGTGAAAAGAGAACAAGCTAGATCACTAATATCTAAGAATATGATATAGAGATTAATCCAACCAAGCTAATCAGAGGGAGAGCTTTATGTGAACATCTTGCCAATTCTACAAAATCTAAGAAAAACCTATTTTTAGAAGAGTTCCATGAGCTAGAATGGGAGGAGGATCGAGAAGGGAGGAATGACTAGATTTCAAATCTCATCAACTAATTCCAAATGGGTAAGTTTCTAGATATTCTTACTTCTTCATAAATAAGGAGATATAGTATTTAGGCTCTAAATTTTATCATGATTGACAATAGTTTGTATCAAAAGAACATTTATGGAGTTCTTTTTCATTGCATCTATATGGAGAAAGCAAAAGAAGTGCTAAGTGAATTTAATTTTGGCTTATTTGGAGGGTATTATTCTAGCTAAACACAAATAGAAAAGATCCTACAATATAGATATTATTGGCCTACACTCTTTCAATATGCTTCCAAGTTGTAAAATCCTATGAAGCTTGCCAAAGGTTTGTGGGAAGGAGAAGAAATGTAGCACTATCTCTCTAGTCGATAATAGTGGAAGATATATTTTAGCAATAGGGACTTGGTTTCATTGGGATCATCACTCCAAAATCCTATGTTGGATATAAATTTATCCTTACTATAATAAATTATTTCACAATATGTTTTGAAGTAGGAGCTACAAAGAAAGTAGGCCAAGAGGTTGTGGTGAAATTGTGGAGAAATTGATTACAAGTTTGGTATTCTAGAGAAAATCATAATAGAAAATGGGCCTACATTTCTAGGTACTAAGATTCTTAATTTTACTTTCAAATATGGCATCTAATTAAAAGTTTCTTCCAATTACTATCCACTGGGTAATGGTTTGGCTATTTCAAAAAACAAAAACTTGATATGAATTATAAAGAGAATTATTGGGGGAAACCAAAGATATTGGTATTTGATGTTAGATCATACACTCTAGGTAGACTAGATTACTTCAAAATGATAATTAAAAACAGCCCCATACTCTTTGGTGTATGGAAAAAGAGTTGTGCTTTCATTACCTCTAGATATTTTGGAAATGAAGCTCTTAAGTGATTTTCCAAATATTTTTAGTAACCTTCTAATAAAAATAAGCACATATTACAATAGAATATTACAATATATAATTAAATGTAAAAACATATAAATATCACAATCACAACATAGAATCATAGGACTCTTCGAGGGAGCAACCTCCAATACTTTCATTCAATTTTACAAAAATATACTTTAATTCTTGCCCTCACATTTTTAAATACTTCATCACACTACCTAATGCTCAAGGTTGGATTACATGCAAAATGCAACCTGAGCTAGAATATTTTACCAAAAAAATAGTTACATTCTTGATAATATTTATATAAAATGGTGCCACTTATCTAGGAACTTCTAGTGCCACAAAAAACTACCTAATATCATTACAAAATATTATCATGGGGGTATCCCATGTTAAGCAAGGGTTATTACATCATAGTGCTAGGATGGGGTCCTAACATACCCTTCCCCTTCAAAAAAATTTATCCTCAAAGTTGAAGGTGAGGGAACTACTACTAAATCTACTAAAGGGGCTCCCAAGTGGCCACTTTAGGTTGTAAGACACACCATTGAATAATAACATCAATGATGAAACAAAGGTGACAGGTGCATTATCTCCTATCTAGAATTTATTCAGATTCAAGAATTACGGAGCCTTCTTCATCCAACTCTAGCAGTGTGTATTGATCTAGATATTATTGCCAAAAACCTTCTTTAGAGAGGATACATGATAGAATGGGTGAATTATAGAAGTGGTCGGAATAGCTAGTTTGTATGTTGTTGACCCAATCCATTGTAACATGTGGTATGGACCATATTATTTTATGGTAAGTTTTTTGCATCCATGAAGATAGAGAGATGAATGTTTGTAGGGCTACAAGCAAAGAAAAACCATATCCTCGATGTAAAATCTATGCTCAGAGTCATGTTGATCAACTTGCTGATGCATTATATTATGAGCCAAGTCAAGATTAACCTTAAAAATACCCCTTCAAATATTAGCATGTATGATGCTCTGCAGATCCTCAAACAAATTGATCTATTTCAAGTAGTGCTAAAGCTAATAAAGAATAATAACAAGTTACCGCCTAACCAAAATATGGTTCAAGGAAGTCCTGTTATGGGAGTGGATAAGAATAGACCTTCTCCATTTTATTTCTCTAGATATGGAAGGATAGGTAGTGCATAACTGCATGATAGACTCAAGAGCTACCACTACAGTCATTCCTAAGGTCATATGTGATATTATGGATATGGAATATACAATAAGCTACCTTGGAGTTTTGTTGTTATATGGTACACTATTCAATATTATAGGGGTGATTAAGGATGTCCCCATGGTGTTGCATAGACTTCCCCAAGTCATAGTCACACAGGAGATCATGGTGGTGAACCTTGAGTCATATTTTTGAATGTGTCTATCAAGGGAGTTTATTCCTAAATTAGGAGGATACATATCCCTAGACTATTATCACATGGAGATACCCTTCAAACATAGAAGAGTGAACATTTTCTCTGAGAAACCATCCTCATTTCACATAGAAAATTTGGAAGAAGCATATCAACAAGCTAGCACAGTGGGCATGTTGACTAAAGAAGAAGACCTGATGGAGGAAGTTTTAGAGGAAATTCAATCTAAAGACCATTTTTCTTTGAAGGATTTCAATGCTTTGATAGAAACTAGGATTGGAACTTTCTCCATTCAGAGGCCAGAGATAAAGAATCTAGAAAAGTTGACACTTGTGTTAGATCAGCTGTGGAAGCCATATTTTGATGAAGCAAGGTGAAAAAATGGTGTAGGAGCAGGAGTGGTGTTGATATCACCCACATGAAGTCAAAAAACCTTCTATTACAGACTCACATGGTGTTACACAAATAATGCAATAGATTATGAAGCCTTATACCTGGGATTAAATAATGCTGAGAAACTTAGAATTAAACAACTCCAAATATTTAGAGATTCCAAATTGGTGGTGAATCAAATCATAGAGAAATGTGTAAGTAGGCAACACTAACTCAAGGTACATAGAAATAGAGTGTGGGACTTGTTGGAGGATTTTAAAACCTTGAACATCAAAGCCATCCCCAAAGACCAAAATGCCCATGCTGACACTTTAGCAACCATGGGAGCAAGTTATTGCCCTGTATCAAATGTCATACATAGGTCGAAGATAGTGAGGTTGATATAACAATATTCTATACTAGATAAAAACATATTTTGGTAAGTGTTTGAAAGTGATGAAAAGATAGTGGACATACTGATCTAGGAAATGAACTATTCGATTGAGCTTGTGGGAGATGTAGATCAAGAATAAAAATAGAAAATATTCCTCCAATTATAAATAACCACATACTAAAATATCTAATTACCCTAGAGAGCCTGTTTGATAAAAGTGGCCTTCCAACGGGTCACATGTGTTAGATTTTGATGTAATGAGCACTGGGAGATAGCAATCACAAGATGCAAAATAATATGAAAGAAAGTAAATATGCTAGATGACTAAAATATGTTGTAAATAGAAATGACATAAAATAATACAATGTAGCTATGGAGGAAATGAACACTCCATTAATAAAGCTATTGAACTACATTGCACCCATCACCAATGGATGGTGATCTACATAAAACTATACTATGCTCTAAGCTACACTATCTGACTATGTCCCTCGACTCTATATTTGTATTACAATGAGGCCTTTCTTATATAGGAAAATAGGTTCCTTGGCCAACACTCTACCTAGTTGTGCAAGGGATAACTTGCACATATACAACTTGCACATTGACACTTGTGCATTTATTACATTGCATGAAGTAACTAGATAACTTCCCCCTAAAGTAATCTAATGTCCTAAGTATGTACCTTGGAAGATACATTTACATGACCCAAATGATGTAATATACTCTATTTCTAACACCCCTTGTATTACATTATTTGGGTATTGAAGACTTTAGTCTTCAATATGGATCTTCTTCTTCTTCATCCTAAAATTTGTACTCTTCTTCTGCATTCTTTGTAACCTATTCAAGAAAATAGTTAGTGTCTCTATAATATGTTACATTTGTTGACAGAGCTTTCACCTCATAGTCTTCTATGGGTTCTTCCAGTTCTTCAATTTCTTCTATCCTCTGAACCAGGTGTCCTTTCTGATTTCTCTTCTGATATTCCAATTGAGGATAATTGGTTGGTCATTGAGATTGCTACTGATGAGGGTTCCTTTGATATTGTCGAGGTTGAAACTGATTCCCATTATTCATATGATTTCCTTGGTTCCTATTTTTGGGATTGACCTCTCTTTCTGCATATCTGATAATACCATTTTTTCATCCTCTTACTGATGAAGCGATATTTCCCTGTGGATTATCTTTTTATGCCAATGTAGTGTTAGTCATCTCATATTTCATAGTGTTTTCTACTTCATATTCTTGAAGTATATTGACTAAGTCATCAAAATAAGTATCTTTACTTAAAACCTGTAAAGATGTTACCAAATGCTTATAGTTGTCTGGAAGTGCTCTCATGGTTACTTGAGTAAGTAGTTCATCCTTAATTTTTTCTCCTAAGGTCAACAATTTCCCTTTAATATCTGCTACCTTCCTTAGGAACAATTCTATGCTTTCCCCACTATTCATTTTTAATGAGTGAAGTTGAGTTTGGAGATGAAGAATAGTTACCTTATTCTTTCCTTCAAATATTTTCTCTAGGCTTGTCCATGCATCTGAAGATGTTTTTGTTGAAATGATATAAGGTTGAATCTCATTAGTGATAGCAAAGGTTATTATCATTAGAGATTTTGAATCATTTTCCTCAAACTTTAGGATTTCAGTTTCACCTGTGGCAGGTCTCTATGTTTTCCCTTTGACAACATCCCAAAGTTTTTCATATACTAAGATTGCTTTCACTTTATTTTTTCAAGAGAAATAATTAGGACCCTTGAGTAGTTGAGATTCTACTAGGAAGAATTTATTTGATGCCATTTAAATCTTCCTAATATCAATCCTTAGATTTGTAGGCTTCCTTATGTCTCCCTAGTAATGAGAGTATGAACACCTAATTTTAGGTTTTGAAGAAAGCTTATATCTTCCCAACTTGATAATATTTGATAGATATTATTATTATCAAGTTTTGTAGAATGCCTTATGACTCCCTAATGTATTTTGGAGTATGATATAGTGCTTTTGTAAAGTATAGTTCAATTTTGGTTGATTTTGTACAGTTTTTGTAAAGATCAAAAATCAACTTTTCTAACACCTTATTACTCCTATTGAACTAAGCACTTTTCAATTTTGAAGAGGTTTTAATGTTGGATTTATTTTGTCCCTTTTGAGAAATTTTGAGACAAGAAAATTATAAATTTCCAACCTTAACAAAAAAATCTTAATAACCTCTTTTGTAACCCTTAGGATTTTATTCAAGTGTTTCTAATTTCCAATAACCTAGTTTGATGTTGTAACCCTTATCACTCCCAAATTTGGAAAATTAGAAAATTAATAATATTTGCAAAATATTAAAGAATTTAATCCCAAGTAGAATTCCTTATTTCTCCTAGGTTAAATTGCAAATATTATTTCAATTTGATAAGTTATCCCTTATGGTTTTTGCTTTCAAAATCTAAGATTTGACCTTAGCTTATAACCCTTATATCTCCCTA
Organism: Wollemia nobilis; assembly: GCA_028583015.1. Taxonomy (NCBI): domain Eukaryota; kingdom Viridiplantae; phylum Streptophyta; class Pinopsida; order Araucariales; family Araucariaceae; genus Wollemia; species Wollemia nobilis. The sequence continues at coordinate 6,276,915 of JAQPPZ010002441.1, read as the reverse complement.
AAGTGAAAGCAATAATAAATGGGATTTAAACCTTACCTTTGAATGTTGTATCACCACACTGTTCGGTGCCTTTTTTGGCTGAATATAACAGCACTTTAATGTCCTCCTTTGGTGCTAGAAACAATGCTTATGCTTTGGAATTCCCTGTCTTTAATGTTGGAATGTAGGTGCTGCAAATATGGAGAGGTTTGACCTTCAAGACCAGGAGCTTTTAATGCTTCCTCTTCCTTCCTTCCATGCTGCACTTTGCTATGCTTTGACTATACTTTCCTATGCTTTGACTTCTTTGGACTTGAGCGCCTTTTTATGGAAGAAAGGTCTTGAACTTTGTGACAAGTGTCACATCCATTATGTATGAGCGCTCCACCTTTCTTAACATACCAATTTCCTTCTTTAACTCTTCTTGGTCACTCTATAATGTATGAGCACTCATGTGGGCACTTGTGTGAGGCTTGTGGAAGATAACAAGTATCACCACTTCCTTGATATTCCCTGTAACTCCTGCGTGAGGTTTCTTGAGCGTTGAGAGATGAAATGGTGCCTTAGAAAGTTTATGCCAAGTGGCATTCAAGCTCTCTGCATGAATTCCTTTGCTATAACACTTCCAAGGAGAATATTATAACTCCTTTCGTATGCCTTTCCTTAGCTTGCTTTGTTTCTTGGACAACAAGCAATATTTTCTTTTGCAGGTGAATTGATGAGGCGCTATGGAGCTTCGAATGGTGATTTTGGTGCTTCCTTTGGTGGATGATCTTCTCCAAGTTTAAGACCTTGAATGTAGCACCTTTTCTCCTTGTCTTCTATGCCTTCAACGTGCTGATTCCTATGCTTCTTTGTAGTGTAGATAGCCTCTTGTTATGTTGTCCATCCCACGTTGGTAGAAGTAGATTTTGATGCCTTCTCTTTGTAGATGAGCACTCTTTTTGTCTATGTAAATGCAGCTTGATAATAGCCTTATGTGGGCTTTGATTTTGCAGGTTCGTCCATCCAAGATATGTAGAGAGTGAGCCCTTTGAGTGGCTCCTTTTGCTATGGAAGAAGAGTGCTAACATTCAGCCTTCCTTGGTTGGCTTACCCTGTAGATATTGTGCCTTTTGAGGCACCTTCAAATCTACTCTCTTCCTGCATATAACGTATTGTAGAAGTGCAATACCATGTAACCTTATATGTATATAAAACCTTCTTTATTGCACCTTTTCTTGCACTCTTTTATCGATCTGAAATTCTAGTTTTGTAGCAGATTTTTGAATGCAAATATGGGGGTTTTGAGGATGTCTCTTTGGCTAGACTCCTTACCCTTTTTTCTTGGATACTTTGATGATAAATCCAAGCCCTTAATGATGTAGATAGAAGCTTCTTTGTAGCTGTAATTTTCTGCCCTTTGTACCATGCAATTAACCCTGTAATGCTTTGGATTTGAGACTCACCAAGTCTCAATATTTGAAGCTTCTTTTTTTGCCTTTAGTTAGTTGCTATTTGGATTGTACTAACCTATTTTTGTGGCTTTCCTTGGCCACTATGTATTGCAGATTTATGTGCTTTAATAGTGTCTTTAGACACTTGATTCAAATCAGATTTTGTGCCCTTCTCAAGTACACAAAACTAATCCTTTTGAGAGCAATAGAATAGTGCAAATGAATCTAATAATATTTCACTTTTAATGCACTAAAAATTTCACCTTATCACTCCAATCAACTCTCAAGATAATGCACTTAATCAATTTACTGCAACTAATCAAGAATAATTTGAAATGAACCTTCAATAATTATTCTACAATTTCACTACAATCAATATTGTAGGACTTAGTCTTCTTTTTCTTTTTCCAAAGTAGATGATAGGTAGTTTATAGATGTAATACTGAAATCTAATCAACTCCTAATTAATGTGCAAATGAACCTTAAAAATAACTTTTCTCTTTTTGCACTTTTTGAAGACTGTAATCCAATTTTTCTTCTTCTTGCAACTTTAATCTAAATTAAGGTGCTATAACAAATCTGATAAGTAATCCAATTAACAAGTTTATTTGCACCAAAATTTGCTTACCTTTTTAAATATTTTCATAGTTATTTTACCACTTCTATAGAGGATGTGAATCTTGGTGTCTAAGATCACCAAGTTGTTGCTTCAAGTAGGATCTTGCAACTTTTTGTAGACTGTCTTGAACAACTCCTTCTTCACCAAAATATGATCTTAAACTTTCTTTCATGAGCCTAAGATTTTGTGGCTTGTTCTCCTCTTGTGGTCTCCTCCTTTTGTTGTAGATTTGGAGAAGTCTTTGTCTTTGAAGTGGTGCCTTCTTGCTATGAGAGGTAATCTTCAAATCTCCTAGATTTGGTGAGCTTCTTCTATCTTCAAGTCTTCTTGTCAAATTCTAACTTCAAGCAGGATCTTCTTCTCAAGATTCTGAATATCTTGAGATCTTCACTGGATTCTTCTTCTAGGATTTGGCACTCCTTTCCAAATTCTTCTTCTCATATTTGACACTCCTTGCCAAATTCTCCTTCTCATATTTGGCACTCCTTGCCAAATTCTCCTTCTCTTGGGCTTGTTTTCATATGGCAATAATTGTCCCAAGTCCTTCACTATCAGGGGCTTCTCCTTGGTAGTGGATTTCTCCAATGAGTTCTCCTTTGATGATTTCTTCAGTAAGGCTCTCCTAGCCTTTTACTAGATGCTCATTGAGACCTTCCCAAGGTCTTTGATCTTGTAACTTCTGTTGGTCTTCCTTGAGATCTTCTCTTCAACCTTCTACTCTTAGAAGTGTTGGTGGTGAGATCTTCTTCTGGATATCTAATTCTTCTGCTTCTAAATGTGAGTAGGACTCTCCTAGTCCTTCTTCTTCTTCTAATATTGGAAGTTCTTCAATGAGATCTTCTCTTGATCTCTTCATTTTTTCTTTAGGTGTTGAGTTGATTCTGAAGAAGATACTCTTCCTAACTTTCTTGTAGGAAGTTTCCCAACTCACTGAATCTTATTTCCCTACAATAAAAATATTAGTACTAAAATATTAATCTACTTCTGAATCAGATATTCTTTTCAAATTCTTCTTCAGGATCAAGGCTTCTGGAGCCTTTTTCAATATCTAGGCTTTTGTGGCCTTTTCAGTATCAAGGCTTCTATAGCCTTTTTAGTATCAAGGCTTTTGTGGTATTTTTAGTTTTTGGTTTTTAGTATCAAGGCTTCTATGGCCTTTTTAGTATCAAGGCTTATGTGGCCTTTTCAGTATCAAGGCTTTTGTGGCATTTTTAGTATCAAGACTTATATGGCTTCTTCTTCAAGGCTTCTATGGCCTTTTCTTCAAGGCTTCTATGGCATTTTTTGTATCAAGGCTTCTATGGCCTGTTCTTCAACTGTGAAGTTCTTCAATCCAGCAATGGAGATCTTCAATCTCCTGACTTCACCACGACTCTTCACTAGAAGTCTTCTTCTACAGTATTCTTCTCTTGCACAAGGAACTAATCTATGCACTATGAAGGCACACCGATCTTTGGGCAATGAAGTTGGAGTCTCCTAGATTTCTATTGTAGGAGGAGTCCCAATCCTCTAAGAATTAATTTTTTGCAACAAAAGAAACTTTAGGTAATAGTTAGAAAATTCCAGATATCCTGGATGATCTTCACTAGATGATTTGTCAATCTAGTGGATTGAATGTTGAGTCCTAGTCTTCACGAGTTTTTCTTGCAACTCTATGGAAAAGACTCTAGTCAAATGTAATCTCAGTATTTTTGGAACTAAGATTTCTTTCAGTCCTCACTTGGGCTCTCCCTAATTCTACCACCTAGACTCTTCTAAGAGTTTTTGATAGTGGTTGGTCCAACAACGCATCAGGTTGACAAAAAACTTAGGCTCAATAATAATGGTGGTTTTCCTATTGACCTACTATGGCTAGATCTACCATGGCTCTGATACCACTATTAGCTTTTGATGTAACGAGCACTAGGAGATAGCAATCACAAGATGCAGAATAATATGAAAGAAAGTAAATCTGCTAGATGACTAAAATATGTTGTAAATAGAAATGACATAAAATAATACAATGTAGCTATGGAGGAAATGAACACTCCATTAATAAAGCTACTGAACTACATTACACCCATCACCAATGGATGGTGATCTACATAGAATTATACTATGCTCTAAGCTACACTATCTGACTATGTCCCCCGACTCTATATCTATATTACAATGAGGCCTTTCTTATATAGGAAAATAGGTTCCTTGGCCAACACTCTACCTAGTTATGCAAGGGATAACTTGCACATATACAACTTGCACATTGACACTTGTGCATTTATTACATTGCATGAAGTAACTAGATAACTTCCCCCTAAAGTAATCTAATGTCCTAAGTATGTACCTTGGAAGATACATTTACATGACCCAAATGATGTAATATACTCTATTTCTAACAACATGATCAATATTGATGCCAAAGGATCTAAGGATATTTCACTGGTCCCAGGAAAGACCTTCAAAGTGAGCATAGATTGCTCAAAAGAAGAGCTAAATCAAATTCAAGAATTGTATTATAAATATGATGATATTATATACTAGATGTATGATGATCCAAAGGTTTACAATAAGGATACCATTTAGTATACCATCGAGTTGTAATCAAATGTAAAACCGATACGATAGAAGCAAATGCTAGTCAATCCTAAGATTGAGGCCCTAATGAAACAAGAGCTTTTAAAACTACTTAATGTTAAAATAATATATCCCATTAAGAATTCAACTTGGGTGGCAAATCTAGTTCTAGTTAAAAAAAATAATGGGGACATTAGGCTCTAAGTTGACTTTTGAATCCTGAATAGAGTCTCTTTAAAGGACTATTATCCCTTGTCGTAATTTGATCAGATACTACACATAATGGCAGGAGTAGAAAGATTCTCTCTACTGGATGGATTTTTTGGATTTAATCAAATATGGATCTAAGATGAATACCAATACAATACAACCTTCACCACCAAATGGGGAACCTTTGCTTACCAATGCATGCCATTTGGATTGTCTAATGTGGGAGCAACTTTTCAAAGAGCAATGAATATGGTATTTGATGAACTAGTGAATGAAGTGATTGTCATTTACCTAGATGATATGATTTTATTTTCTCCATAAAAAGAGGATCATATAAAACACCTCACACAAGTATTTGAGAAATACAATGAATTTGGGATATCACTCAACCCAAAAAAGTTGGTTTTCATCATCCAAGAAGGAAAATTATTGGGACATGTGTCAAAAATAGGGCTTTCTATTGACCCAAATAGGGTGAAAGCTATTTTGAATATGCCACTTCCTATGAATAAGAAAGGACTTCAATATTTCTTTGGATAGATCAATTTTTATATGAAAGTTTGTCTTCGATTTTGCTCAGATAGTCAAACCCATGACCAAAATTCTCAAGAAAAATATAGAGTTTAAATGGACCAAAGCATGAAGGGATGCTTTCAAAAGCATAAAATAAGTGATTTTCCAAGCCTCGGTCCTTACCAATCCAAAATTCTAAGGACTTTATCTTGTACGTATGTGGAGCAGAGGAGAGCTATGTTGCAGTGCTCACTCAAAAGGGAGAAGATGATAATGAAAGGTCAATTACTTTCCTAATTTAGACCTTGTAGGAGCATGCCGAAAAATATAATTTTATTGAGAGGTAAAGAAATTTAGGCACTTTATTTCTCAAAGCAAGGTCCTCGTGTATGTGGTGCATCCAAATGTGAGATGTTGGGGAGCTAGGTGAAATACGATTAGGTTGGACTACAAAGATCTAGGAGTTTTATGTAGAAATCAAACCAACAAAGCTAGTAAGGGGAAGAGCACTCTATCAAAAATTGGCCTAATCTATGGCTTCAAAATCTAATACATATATAGAGGAAGGCAACCCTATGAAGTAAAAAGAAATGTAGGTATCACCAATGACTTGGATTGATCACTTAGTGCATTATTTTAATACAATAAAATACCTGAAAGGATTGAAAACATCACAATTAATAATATTAGACTGTAAGCAAGAAACTATGCATTGATCAATAATGTCTTATACTGACAAAATTTTAACCGAGTACTTTTGAGGTGTGTACCACCAGAGGAGGCTAAAATCATCCTCAAATAATTTCATGTTGGATTCTCAAGAGGGCATTATTTTGGTTAGACCATAGCAACCAAGATTTTGAGAGCTAGATTTTATTGGTCGTCTATTTCATCTACTACATTCAGGCTTGTTCAGGCATATGACAAGTGTCAAATATTCATTGGGAAGGCCAAACATGCTACCATGCCTTTGCATCCAATAGTAGCAAAAGATTCATTTTAGTAGTGAATATTATATTTCATTGGTGTCATCAACCCCAATTTATCATTTGATCACAAATACATCCTCAGGCAATTGACTACTTCACCAAATTAATAAAAGTTGATGCCACCACACATATTGATCAACAGGCGGTTATTGATATCTTACAAAGGTTAATAACTAGGTTTAGAGTCCTTGTCACCATTGTATCTGATAATGGTATGCATTTATAGGTTCCAAAACTATGGAATTTACCAAAAAATATGGTATCTACTGGAATGCATCCTCAAATTACTACCCATAGGTAAATGGTGTGGTGGAGGCTACTAACAAAAATATTCTAAAAATAAGTAAGTGTAACAGAGCACAATTCCAAGATCTGGCATCTCCTCCTTGATCAAGCGCTATAGATGGACAAAATTATGCCTAAGAAATCATTGAAGAAATCACATTATGCCCTTGTCTATATAAAGGAGGTAATTCCTCCCATTAACCTACAACTCTCGACTCTCAAATTCATGAGCGAGATGGAGGTGGAAGACTTCCCTCATTTAAAGAAGAGATTGAACATTTGATGCAGCTAGAAGAGGAAGAGGAAAAGGCATATAATAACATGTGTCATCATCAAAATATTATCAAATATTATTTTATAGGAAAGCTATACCAAAAATATTTTTTGAAAGTGACATTGTCTTGAAATGGGATGCTGATCAGGAAAAACCAGGTGCTCATGATAAGTTTGACTCTTTTTGGTCAGGGATATACCTCATTCAAAGCTACAAACACTCTAATGCATACCAACTATAGGATTTAGAAGGAAGACTGCTCCCAATACCTATAAATGATCAGTATCTTAAGCATTATGCTTAGTCTCAATCTTGGCTTGGGTTGTATATATGTAAATATTCCTTTATTTTGTTGTTATCTATTTCCTTTAGTACTACTCTATAAATATTTTAGAAGTATGTTATTTTCTCTTCCTTCACCATGGTGTATTGTTGACCCAAGCATGCACCTAGCCTAGATGATATGATGCCAAACCAATTAGGATCACACCAATGAAAGGCCTTCGATAGATCGAGAAGATTAAAATGGAAAGTTGAAAAAGTCAGGTGGGATAGAGAAATAGTAGAAAATATTATAATCCACAAGGGAAAGAACCTTACCCATCATGGGTGGATAAAAGAGAGGCTAGGTGCCTTGGCATAATCTAAAAGTGTCACCCGAATAAAATGGCAGTAAATGGGTAGGGCAAAAAAATAAAGTGAGCAAATTGGTGGAAGACATTAAAACAGTTGACCTTGCACTAAGTGCCACAATAATTAAGAATCATGTGAACATTTGGGATGCAACACGTCTCTTGAGAACTCCAAAGTCTGTCATGAATTTTTACACTCCAACCCATAAGAGGGATAGCTATCAGATCACCTCTGAAAGAATACATGTGGAGGAATGGTATCACATCGATCATGTATTAGAAATACCTTTACCTAACCCAATCAATGAAATATACCATCGATATGAGGTGTGGAGGATATCAATCATAATTATAACAATGACGTTGTGGTTTAACTACTTCTAAGTGGATAGGAGGGTTTCGCATCCCAAGAATTCAAAAGAAATATCCATCAAAGAAACAAGGATTTATCAGGTGGTTGCACCTTGGGTAAACACTTTAGCACGATTGTTAAAGCCAATACAAGTAAGAAGTATGACATCCAATGTAAGTGGTGGGTTGTCATAAAGGGTGGATCTTGTGCTTGATCTACTTGCACCCAATGGGACTCTGGAAAAATCATGGTGGCACAACAATTTAAAACATTTAATTTAGAAAATACCTAAACCTTGCTCTATTGGGCTAACAAAGAAAGTAAGTGTAACCACCTCATTGGTTAGTAGTTCACCTCCCAAGGGAAACTTGCAGGGATTGATTGTCAGAAGAAGCATATTTTGAAATATTTCCCTAAGTTTAAGTAAATTCCCTCTACCGGTCCTAATGATGTCTTGTTCACATATCCAACCAGATGTTATAAAGTAGGGAGCGGATGAGTTGGCTTATCCCTTTTCACCTTGTTTGATTTTTTGAAATAATGCTATGAGAGATGCCAAAACCCTACAAAAATTTAAAATTTTGAGGAGGTTTTCTAAACTCTGGTGGCCAATCATATCTAGAAAAATATGTCTTGTAAAGAGAATTATAGGTTCTAAATTATGAGGATAAGAGATGAAAAGAAGATGGAGGACTGGTGTGAGGGGCTTAGTGACACAAATATAGCCATCATGGAAAAGATTAAAATTGCTCACGAAGTTGCAGCTATCCTGGCAGTGAAATCCTCCAACAAAATTTTGGTGGCCCTCTCTTGGAGAAGATAGCTAGTTATGTATATGTCATCCCCTATTCACCCGTACCTTGATCTGGTCCACATCGTTGTTGAGTTTTATGACACCATTGCTGGTGCAGTGTAAAATACATAAGGTTGAGTATTGTTTAGCATAAATGCAAGCACCCTTTGAGAGGCATTCTTTCCCAAAGATGCCTTTTCCCATGAGCTTCAATGATACATATTTGTAGGTAGAAGAACCCAAAATCCTTAAATGCATTACATTGAATGAAAATATGTATTTATAGGCTTTAGTAGCCTATTACAATCTACCAATTTAATTAAAAACATCAACAAAAACCATGATCAGTCAACCTAATATATTAAATGAAAACCTAACATTTTCTGCCCATGGTATTTCTAGAAGTTGTGTTCTAAGTTTTCCTATGATTTTCTAAAATATTGTATGACCATAAAGGTGTGCACCCGATATTGCAATTGCATAAAATAAAATAAAACGAACATTCACACATAAATTGGCAAAGACAAAAGCAATTAAATGAAATGCATATTTATTCCTCTTCGAATCAATTCATGTTTTACAAATGAATCCCTCTTAGGGATACCCTTTTTGATACGCAATTATAGTGTTACAATCCTCTCAAGGATAAAATGCACTTTTCAAGCCTTTAAGGTGACACGAACTGCTCTAGGGTGGAGTTGACCCTCTTCTTTGTGTTGAGGAAGGAATTGGATGATTACATCTCCTTCAAACCTGCTTTCCTGTGGTCAAGAAACAAAAAAAAACATCAAAAAAATAGGCAGCCTCTCATGATGAGGCTATTTGAGGAAAATATGCATAAAGATGCCATAAAAATTATGAAATCAATAAGATGGATAAAACATATTAAACTTGTGCAATATTCATATAGATTATTAGAAACATGAAAGCAGGAAGTGCATCTATCTATCTAATTGATCAATTGCATGAAATTAAGCAAGTTAACATGAAAAGAAACCATTGGCATCCTACTTACTATGATGAAAATAAGATTTCTTAAACCCCTAAATATGTAAGTTAGGTTATTTCTAAACATGAATTAACTTGCTAAAATGACTAATCTAACCTAATTAAGAACACTAAAATAGAAACAGTAAGGAGATTTGTCAACTATTGCAAACAGTAGCTCGGATGAGCGGTTTGCACTGTAAACCGTAACTGTCAGCCATGGCGAGCAACAAAGTAACTTTACCCTCTGAATTCTAGGGTTGTGCTCTTGATCCTCCTTGTCAAATTGATAATCAAGGGTCATCTCAGTGTCCTCTAATAGGTTTTGCAGTCGAATTGCTTGATAGGGCCTCCATTTTCCCGAATTAGCATTTCTTGGCATTCTAGCTCCTTAGGGAATCCATGGCATGAATTATCATGATACTCAATTTATTCACAATTGGATAACAACACTCCCTATCAATACACTCAAGTGAGTCCACAATTTGAAAGGGCTTCGCTGCTTCGATCTCAATGCTTGCTTCCTATTTACCTTAATTTTGAGGGGTACTTATAGGACTAACCAAGGGCTAGGGGTGGCTTCATGGAGAAGCCAAGATCAATAAGGGGTGGTTAGGATAGTTTGATTGGAAGCTTCTATCCTTTAACCATATTCTTCTAGAACACAAGGTCGTTCCAACTAATTTGGCTTGGATGAAGGCCAACTGAACTTCAGTTTAGACCATAGGTAACAGTTGCAGTTCAAACTGTAGACCACAAGTCTCAATCGTGGTTCAAATTGTAGACGGTAGGTCTCAGCTATGGTTTAGAATGATTATGCCAAAGAGCCCAAATTGAGTGGTTAGAACCACTACTCTATCTTGAAGTGTGTCCAAGATCTTTGGAAGGATTTATCTATCCTTCTGCACAATGAAAATTACAGAGAGAGATTTCCGAACAGAATGACGAAATTAATATACCGAATAAGAATTAGTAGCGGAAGAATAAAATAATTAAATGCCACTTGAGGTGGGCACACCCTCGCCGTATAGGCTAATGCGAATAACGCAGATGAAGTTTGAAAAATAAGAATGATGATTTCAATTAAACTATTGTGAATCAATATATACTAAATTTTAAACGCTTGGAAAACATAGCCGACGTAGACTATGTTTGGAATGTAACATGACTCCCCTCCTCGGAAAGCTTTGTCCTCAAAGCTGGAAATGTCTGGAAGATACTTTCAGGTTCCCATGTGGCATCCTCCTCTGGTAAATCTTGCCATTTAATGAGAAATTCTTGAATCTGACGTGATCTCAGTCTTCGGATTCTATGTTGTAGTATATCTTCGAGGTTGGAGATGTATGCGTCCTTCCTCATCGAGCACCTGGTAAGTCCGATTGACTTTGCACTTTTCGACCAATTACTTTTTTGAGACATGAAACATGAAATACCGGGTGTATTCGTGATGATGTAGGTAGCTCTAATTGATAGGCTACTTCTCCAATGCGACGCACAATTTTGTAGGGACCATAGAATCGTGGAGCCAACTTTTGGCTGGACTTTATCCTTAACGAGGATTGTTTGTAAGGTTGCAACTTTAGGAACACCCAATCACCTATATTAAAAGTTCTCTCTGATCGGTGCAAGTCTTGTTGTTGTTTCATACGATTCTGTGCTTGGACTAAATTCTCTTTGAGGATGGTGAGTGTAGACTGCCTTTGTTGGAACCAATCATCCACTTTGGCTACTTTGGATGATCCATGTACATAATCTGTGATTGTTGGAGGTTTGGTGCCATACAATGCTTCAAATGGAGACATCTTAATTGAATAATGGTAAGAAGTGTTGTACCACCATTCTACCAATGCTAACCAATGGCTCCATTGGTATTGTTTATCTTGAGCAAAACATCTTAAGTACGTACCCAAACATTTGTTAACTACTTCTGTTTGACCATCTGTCTGTGGATGGTAGGTTGAAGACATGTTCAATTTGGTACCACTAAGTCAAAATAATTCCCGCCAAAAGTTACTAGTGAAGATGGGATCTCTATCACTTACAATATTTTTTGGCATACCATGTAATTTGAAAATTGAATCCATAAATACCTTTGCCACCTTGCTTGCGGAAAATGGATGTTGTAAAGCCTGAAAGTGAGCGTATTTGGATAACTCGGTCTACGACGACGAAGATTACTGTCCCGCCTTCAGACTTCGGAAGACCTTCAATAAAATCCATGGATATATGTTCCCACTGTCGTTCGGGGATGGGTAATGGTTGTAACAATCCTGGTGATTTGACTGTTTCTCCTTTATTGCGCTGGCAAACTTCACATTCTGCTACCCATTGTTTGACTTCTGCTTTTAATCCTTTCCAACAAAATGATTGTTTGACCCTTAAATATGTCTTCAAAAATCTTGAATGTCCCGCTGATGGAGAAGCGTGTGATTCGTCGAGGATCTTCGATTTGAGTTCTGAATTGTGTGGAATGTAAATGCGGTTCTTCTTCCGGAGGATTTTATCTTCATAAGAGAACAAAGGGTGTTTAGAGGACCCTATAGATAATTCTTGAAGTATCTGAGCAGTTTCGCTATTGGACAACCATTCATCTTGTAATTGATTCACCCATTGGGAGCAAGGACCTGAAATAGCGTTAATGACTACTTCATCTTCATATTTCTTGGACAGCGCATCGACGGCTATATTTTCCTTCCCTTTCTTGTATTCGATAACGAAATCATAGCCCAACAGTTTGGTTAACCACTTATTTTGTTCCGGATAAGAAAACCTTTGCTCAAGAAAATGCTTGAGGCTACTATGATCTGTTTTTATAATGAAGCGACTACTGATTAGGTAGTGTCTCCATTTTTCTATTGCGTGAAGAATAGCCAACATTTCTTTTTCGTATGTTGATCTTCCCAAATTTTTCTCGAAAAGTTGTTTACTTTCAAATGCCAATGGATGACCTTCTTGCATTAGTATAGCCCCAATTCCTATTCCTGATGCATCACATTCGATAATAAATGGTTTGTGAAAATTGGGAGTTGCTAATACTGGAGTTGTACACATGGCCTTCTTAAGAGCTTCGAAGGCTTGAGAAGCCTCTGTCGACCAACGAAAAGCATCCTTCTTTGTGAGTGCGGTGAGAGGTGCTGCAATCTTACCATAGTTGTGCACAAACTTGCGATAGTAGCCCGTGAGACCCAAAAAACCACGAAGTTTCTTGATGGTTTTAGGTAAAGGCCACTCTTGAATTGCCTTAATCTTATTGGGATCCACTTTGACGCCCTCGTGTGAAACTATATGACCAAGATACTCGACTTCTTGAACACCAAATGAACATTTGGAACGTTTAACAAATAACTTTTCTTTGTGTAAAATGTGAAGGGCCTTATCCACATGATGTAAATGATCCGTCCATGTTTTGTTGTATATGAGAATATCATCAAAAAATACTAACACAAACTTACGGAGGAGTGGGCGAAACACTTGGTTCATGAGACTTTGGAATGTGGATGGTGCATTGGTGAGACCAAAAGGCATGACCAAAAATTCGTAATGACCTTCATGAGTACGAAAAGCGGTTTTAGGAATATCTTCTTCTCTGACACGGATTTGGTGAAATCCGGAGCGAAGGTCTAATTTTGTAAAAAATTTTGCACCATGCAACTCATCGAGTAGGTCATCTATGACAGGTATGGGAAATTTGTCCTTGATAGTGAGTTTATTGAGAGAACGAAAGTCAGGACACATACGCCAAGAGTTATCTTTTCGTCTAGCCAGAACGACAGGTGAGGAATAAGGACTAGTGCTGTGACGAATGACTCCGTGATCCAACAAATCCTGAACGATCTGTTCGATTTCTATCTTTTGTGGTTGAGGATAGCGGTAAGGACGATTGTTAGGTGGGACACTCCCTGGAATCAAATGGATGGCATGGTCATGAGATCGTTTAGGTGGTAATCCTTTAGGTTCTTGGAAAACCTCTTCGTAATGTGTTATGATGTCTTGTAACTCTGGAGCAGTAATATCCGAAGTTGCTTGAGATTGTTTTTCCAAACAATTAATTTGAGCTATAAACCCGTATCCACCCTTTTTTAACATCTTCTCCATACTATGAGAGCTCACCATTTGTGATGGAGGAGTAGTAATGCCTTGTAAGCGAATGACTCGTCCGTTTTCCTTCCATTCCACAAATAATTTTTTGAAGTTGAAGCTAACCGTGTCTAATGTTTCCAACCATTCAACTCCCAAAATGACATCCGAGTTCCCTAAATTCATGACGAAAAGGGATCCAAACCAGGTATAAGTTCCCATATTTATGGAAACTTGAGATGTGCGACCAACACATTGTGCGTTCACCCCGTTGGCCACTAGAACTCGGAATTTGTCTTTGTTGGAAGAGTTAATGAATAAATTCAAAGCTTTTGCTGTTTTGATGTCGATAAAATTGTGGGTACTACCAGAATCAATTAGCACATTCACCTTTTTCTAGCGGAGGAAACCTGGTACCTTGATGGTATGGTGGGCGGTTAAACCCATGAGGGCATGCACGGAGATCGCCATTGTATCCTCTTCTTTTTCTTCTAGAGTACTTGGTAGTTCTTCTGGCATAGGTTCTTCTGGTTGGTAAGGTTCTTCCTCTTCTCCTTCATAGTGATCGCCTTCAATATGAAAGTTTTGTTTTTGGGCACAAGCTTGTTCCCTGGGGTGATGAGTGCGACATTTATAACAAAAGTATCTTGATGGTTGATCATTTCTATGAAAGGAATTGTTGCGATATGAAGGACGACTATAAGTGTCACGCCGTGTAGACAACTGATGTCTCTTTTCAGCCAGCTTAGCTATTCTTATACAATCGTTCAGCAAGGTTGGATTGTGCATGTCTACCTCCACTCGAATATTTTCTTTCAATCCATTGCGAAAAGCTCCTACCACTGTGTCGGGATTGAGGTCTAAAGTGTATGGTAGTAAACTGGTAAACTCCGAAATGAATTCGCTAACCGATCCTTCTTGTTTAAGAGATAACAGTCTTACTGTATATGATGATGTGGCTCCTTCGTCAAATCTTTCTAAAAAAGAGGTAGTGAATTTTCTCCAGTTAATAGTAGCTCCTTTCTCTCGTTTAAGCCATACGAACCATTGGTAGGCCTCAGTGCCTAATTTTGATGCCGCGAAAGGGACTTTATCAATTTCCTTAATTTGATATAAGTCGAGAATGCCTTCCATTTTGGCTATCCAACCACGAGGATCATGACCCTCAAAGGTGGGCATATCAATGCGTGGAAAATTATTAGGGCCTCTTGGTTGGTGATAACCCGTATCCCTTTCTTGATCTTGGTTATACCGTTGTCTATGATAGCGATCCCTGGAATTATCCGAAGTGCCTATTTGTTGTTCCCAATCGTCATTTTGATCGACATTGTCTTCATTCCTTTGGGCATGGGAGTGATATTGGGGATTAGTATTGGGATTAGGCTGGTTTTGTGCTCGCACTAGGGATTTTAGGGTGAGACTAATTTCGTTCATACCCTCTAGTAGGAGTCGAAGAGAATCATCGTTGGAAATGGCTGAGTTACTTGAGTTTCCTTGTGTGATGTTTTCGTGAGTTGGGGGAGGATTAGTAGCCATAGGATCTACCAGTGGATGATGTGGATTATAACTACCAATTTTGAAAGGAGAAAGAGAATTTTTTGTACCTGGGCTTCGATTAGGTCTTCTTGCGTTGTTATTGGGCGTTTTTGAGCTTGATAATCGACCGTCAGAACCTTTGGTCCACTGTTTGCTCATGCACTTGTTAACATAACCTGCTTGGGATTCCGCTTCAACTACCGCAAAATTTGGTTGAATTTAGCAAAAAAAAATGTGGATTCCGCTTCAAATGTCGCTCCAACTGCGACGCGGATTTGAATTTTGCTGGCTCACCTCCTTAACAACAACTTTTGATGACTTTCAACGAGACACGACGTGCAGACATGATTGACGACACGCGAGACACTAGACACACATGACAACACGTGAGACCAATTTGCAGCGACTTTTGACAACTGTTAGTGAGACACGACGTGCAGACAGGATTGACGACACGCGAGACACTAGACACATGCGATGACACGCGAGACCAAGACCGATAGAACGGAAGACACGACACCCAAAACCGTGACCGAAACAGAATGGAAGACATGACAGAAGACGTGACGCGAGCCAACAACAAAGTGACGCAAGACACGAAGGAAAGGGAACGACCAATACGCGAGGGACATGAAGGACAGGGAACGACCAATACGCGAGGGACACGAACAAATGACAGCACGAAGAATACTATGCGCGGAGGAGCTCCAACGTGTGACCGCAGTCACACTTTAGAAGGTGCGACTAAGTCCTTTTAAACCTTTAAACCCACTTAATACGCCGAATGTGGGATAAACAATTGAGCCCAACACCCGCAAACAATTTTTATCTGACGTCAGCAAGCGATTTTAATCAAAATACCTTAGTCGAACCGATTAATTAAAAATTTCATGAATTATGATTGGACGCCGCTGTGTGTGAGGGACTATGCGTATTTTGACGTCCTGGCGTTCGGATATGTGACCGCGAAGGAAGGCCAGAGCCCCTGGATGTCCTTGCGGTAGTCTTGGGAGAAGAACTGGAACGAACAGTGACGGAAAATTTAAAACAAATCGCCTGTAATCGCCGCCTGTACGTACTTGTATACGCTGGTAAGCTTCCACTAACTGTAACCGGTTATTGCTGCGCGGCCGAATTGCGGCGTTGTGAGCCCGAGGAAAAACCCTGAATCGCTAGACTGATACCACTTGGAAGGATTTATCTATCCTTCTGCACAATGAGAATTACAGAGAGAGAATTCGAAACAGAATAACGAAATTAATATACCGAATAGGAATTGATCGCGAAAGAATAAAATAATGCAAATGCCACTTGAGGTGGGCACACCCTCGCCGTATAGGCTAATGCGAATAACGCAGATGAAGTTTTGAAAAAATAAGATGATTTCAATTAAACTATTGTGAATCAATATATACTAAATTTTAAATGCTTGGAAAACATAGCCGACGTAGACTATGTTTGGAATGTAACAATCTTCCATATGGTCTTTTAGCATGTCCATATGAATAGTCATCATCGACATGACACATTTTAGGTGTCTAAAGATACCCCTTTTGAGATGCATTGTGAGATCGAACAACACTGAGAAAAAATAGACCTCATAAAATGATGTCAAAGGTTTTATGATGATCATTAGTCATATCAACATTAGATGTCCTAGGTCCAAAAAAAGGATGCACATCCTGGAATCATTGCTTCCAACTGGGTGAAAGGCTTAATTTGAAAGGGTTTGTACTCGTTATCAGACATTCGAGTAGATTTGGTGCTACAATAGGAGTTAGGCCTATATAACCGAAATGAGGAGAGCTACAAACTAACTATCATTTTTTCTATTTACCCCAAGAAAATGGGTAAGATTATGATAGTTGTTAGCAATGATTCATAAGGATGAATACAACTTTGACAAGATCAAGGGATCTATGATTTTAGAGATCTTCTATTGACTTTGATTATGATTATGATATTATGACTACCCATTAAAATTATGAGTCGATGAGGGTAATGACAATGTATGACCATAATGAATGATCTGCACAAACTTAGAATTGAGCATTTAATCACTTGGCTAAGCCTAGTTCAGTGTATGATTGCAAATGTTAATAGTAATTGCACATTCCTATCCCATGGAGCAATCGGGCTGCAATAGCCTTCTTATGGAATCAAAATGGTACAATGCCAATTAGATTTATGTTGAATCAATTTGTCGATGATTTGCTAAAAAATATGTCATAAGAGAAATGATATGAAACACCTCACTTTCATGTAGTGGTCCAGCCTTGAAGGCCTTCTTCGAAATTGAAAAGAAGCATATCAAATCAACGATGATAATTTTGCCCCAAATGTCCTTATGGTTATTTACTCATCTCGCCGGATTGCATGGATCATTAGTCGCTACAACCGCCAAGTGTCTAGGGTAAATAACTAAATACGAGGTGCATTTGGCTTTTAATTATTTGATTTTTTTGGTTAATTTGAATTTTTATTGATCCTGGTGCTTGTAAATCACCAAATTTGTTAATTTTATTGCTCTTATTGAGAATCTGGTCCGTTAGGAGACATTGATTTATCAGTTAAGACCTTCCCATGGTGGGATTTTAGTGCATTTAATTCTAGTTGCAAATCACATCTAGGGCCTACGATTGAAATTTCAAATTTTTGGAACCGTGGATCACAACTACAATCGACAAACCCTAATTTCGGGACCGTGGGTGTTAGCTACGGTCCGACGAAAATAGGAAAAGGTTTAAAAATTTCTTATTTTCAAATTTCCTCATTATTCCTTGACAATGACTACAATTTGAAGAGCTCTGAGAGGTGTGAGAGTAAACTTGACGCGAAACGCTGGTAAAACTAAAACCTACTACCTTACACACCTCCCGATGGTAGACCACGGAAAACCATCTACTAGCAGAGGCCTCAGTGTGGGCAAGGTAACTCGAAACCGAATCCTCACACTCATTACCAATTAAAAATGAACCACATTAAGTAATGGGGTAAATCAATCTCACTAAACTGTTGGCAATGAACCTCACCTTAGACTAGGCTAGTTTAGGATTAATTATTTTTATTTTGTTTTTTTTTATTTCTTGGCTAGGAAATGACCCCAAAAGGGTCATATTCCTAGACCACAGTTGCAATTGCGGTTCCCCATTGACATATTGGGGACCGTAGGTATCAGCTGCGGTTAGATTCAAATTACAACGGTCAAAAATTTGACCGTTATGCGGACCGTGGGTTTGACCTACGGTTCCCTATTTTTAGAAAAAATTCAAAATTTATTGATTTTTTTGTGAATTTTTTTGGCAATTAATGCCATTTATTGCACCTATGAGATGTATTATTAAAATTTTTGATCATGCTTAGCATAATTTTGCATTGTTAGCTATTTTTAGCTTTATTTATCTCTTTTTAGGTCATTTTTAGCTAGCTTTTCCCTTATGCATTATTTCTTTTCATAAATTGACTTCTAGAGCTAGGGAGCTGGACATCCTTTGCACCCTCCACCCACTACTTACTGACCTAGAGCAGGAGTGGTTTGGAGTCATTGGCTTTGGCTATGTTTTGGATCTACCCACTATCAGGGTAGATCAAGCCTACATGACTGCATTGGCCCATTGCTAGAATGTGCGGACCAACACATTTCACCTATCGACAGGTGAAATGACCATTACACTAGAGGACATCTATCGGATCTTTAGGATCCCTATTGATGGTGAGGCCATCACCTCTACTCCATTTACCAGTAGAGGAGTTATTTTTTATGCTATCTTCGGTGATCGGAGCTAGGATGCCCAGGGCAGGATTAACCATGGAGGCATCCATATCGGTTACTAGTAGGGGAAGGGCATCTTCTCAATCAGAGAGGAAGTATTTATGCACTTGATCATGCAGATTGTGCTTCCAGACTCCTCGAGCGTGAGGATCCCTTAGAACCTTATGGCCAGTGTTAGGAGGGTCACACAGAGATCTACCAATCATCCACTTCTCCTATCTTGGGGGAGCACTTTATTGTGCTAGTTGTACCAGGAGCTCTACCAGATCACCAATAGGAGCCAGGTAGGGATTAGCTATAGTCTACTCCTCTAGATCTGGGGTTGGCAGCACATCAGGATCGAGCGACCTATGGAGCTACCCCTGGATATTACTTCGATTGATGATGCCCATCAGTGCTATGCCACATGCTAGCCCCATGAGGAGGAGGGGTTCCGGAGCAGGTCCCATGCTGGGGACATAGAGCACTACATTGGCCGATTTGCAGTGTTGCGGCCGAATGACATTGAGTGGTGTCCTTACATGGATTGCCCTGCATGGGAGGAGGCTGGCGAGCGGTTGCACTAGACTCAATGAGACCGATGGCTACTTCATCGCAAGGTTGAGGTCCATGAGTACCAGTTCTACTCATGGGTCCTACGATAGTTTGGGCTAGTGCAGGACATCCCAGAGCTACCCATCATCTACAGGCAGCTGGTATTGGAGATAGATTTGTAGTGGGTACAACCTACACTGCTTGGGGATGCTATATATGACTTTCAGGAGTCAGGGATTGCTAGGTCTAGGACCACCCCAGCATATGATACTTGGTGGTCCCTATTATAGTGGCAGGGATCTGGGCCCCTCGGCTAGGTAGACGATGGGGCAGAGGCTGATCCACAGGGGTGCAATGTGCACCAGTGTACTGAGGGTGGATGGGGGGTAGAGGCTGCCATAGAGGATGCACCACATATTGAGGCTGAGGAGGAGGCCCTAGATGAGGGTGAGGTGCCTCTAGATAGTGAGGTGGGGTAGTTGCTAGCCCAGGTTGTAGATCTGCAGAGTCAGGTTGGGAGATTTCAGTCCCAGATGCTACAATGGGACACTAGCATTGCTACCTTAGATGCAAAGCTATCTCATAGTAAGAGGCAACTATAGTAGGCCAAGGAGGAGATAACAACTCTGAAAGCACATGCTACATCAGTGGAGGGGCAAGCCCAAAAGCTCACTAGTGCACATGATTTGGTAAAGGCTCAACTAGGTATAGCTATAGCGGAGAGGGACTTGGCCCAGGCTCAGAGGGGAGATCCTTCATCCTCCCATGTTGTCATGGCACCACCCATAGCACCATCATCCACACTTCCAGGAGGTCGTGACCCCATGATAGAGATTAGGTGGCTCACTTCCCTCGTAGAGGAGGGGAACGATCGATGTGATGTGAGGGTAGCTCGCATCTCCCAACTGGAGGGGTATATCATATTGATAGGTGGGTAGGTTCCCGAGGATCCTCATGCTTTAGGGACTCATCGGAGTAGCTCCAAGACCAAGACTATGGAGTTAGGATAGTCTATTACGAGCTCGAGCCATAGGACCCATAGGACTGAGAGGACACATAGGTCCTCTAGCACTCATGGAGCTAGCTCACACAGGAGCCATAGGGATGGCAGAGGTGATGGTGGTGACTCACAAGCTGGGGGTGTGGGCCCTCCGTAGTATACATGTTGAGATACTATGATGTACTATTTTTACGTGTAAGGTCGAGGACCTACACAGTTGTAGCCTGTAGGCATTTTTGATGTACCCCCATGTACTCATGTTTGGACACACATATATATATATATAGATATTGATCATTTTGGCTCATTATGTGTACCTATGTATTTTTAATTTTATGTTTATGTTATGCACATGGATGCAGATGTTTATATTGATGCTATGCTTATGTAATGTGATGTATGGATGACATGCACTAGATAGCTATTTAATTTTATGATGATGATGATATGCAGTGATCTAGATGCTTAGATATGTTATTTATGATGGATGCATATGGATGCGATGTTTACTTTTAAATGCATATTTAATTTTTCTTTATTGTATGCATTTAATTTATGATGATGGTAATCTAATGTAAATGAACCCGTATGCTTTAATCACTTAAAACATAAGGAATGAATGTGATATAAGTTTAACAATCTAATGGATGACACCACAGAATGTGTAAAAATCATGAATGTAATTGAAAATCCTCATTACAAGAATTTAATCAATTAATCACCCATATATGAAATGCAATGGTATGAAGCGGTATGATGCGAATGATATGATATGTCATTCTATTTTCTTTTGCAAGTTTGAAAAATATGCACAATATAGTTAGTGGTCGTCTAGATATCGTTTTTGATATCCATCCAGTATCTATCCTATATCTTGATTGTGCTTTATGTAATGATGTATCATGGATTCGATACTTTGCAGTTTGATGATTTGAATGACTTTATTCTATATGGTTTGTGATATTTGGTATTTTGTTGCTATTAGAGAAACTTTTGAGGTTTTCCATGAGACTCAAACACCCTAGTAGACTTCTCAAACATCACATACTAACCGTACAAGGCTTTTGTTGGACAAGGCTTTCATCACGAATGACCCAACTATTCATTACCCCTGTGTGTGCACGTGAGTATTTTTAGATAGACCATAGGCATACCCCAGATGTCAATCAAGACTCTTCCAACCCATATGTGAGATCGGGTTCCTCCTATGTTCGTATCATCCTTGTTTCAGACTTGATTGGACTATACTGCTAGACAACCCCAGGCACCTAGAGCTAGCTCATATTGCAAATTGATCAGGACTACCCCTCCAAAAATAGTCGGGACTCTTTCAACCCATTGCTACATTTGGGGATCACCCAATAAAACTACTACTCCAGAAGCATGCTGGACTCTTTCAACCCATTGCTGCAATCGGGGTTCATTCTATGGCTTTGAATAGTGAACAATCCAGGGATTCAAGTTCTCACCCCATTTTAATTTTTTGCTCATATGTAGTGATAAAAATCACTATTTTTCATGTTTTACTCTGAGTGATAAAAATCACTGTTTATTCCCGTTTTTCTTGAGCAAGGGATTTGTATAGTGCTTTTGATTCACTATATCATTTTAGATTTGAACTTTGAACTTTGGGTTTGAAATTTAAACTGTGTATCTATGTATGAGTAGGGGAAATTCTTATCCTTTTGCCAAGGTTCACCACTCTAGACTGAACTATTTGCAAGATAAGCAGGTAATAAAACCCATATCTCTAAATACCCAGGACCACTTTCGTAGCTTTCATCCTCCCTTATCTTAGCAGGATTTTAAATGTGTCAATTAGTGACGGGATCCTGATATGCCAAGCACTATCACAACTAATGACCTCATCTACAAAAGCAAAAGCAGCTTTCTACGACATTTGAGAAACCCACTAGGTATGGCTGAGTGACTGGAAAACTTTGGTATACACACATATCTCATAGCAATAGGTGTTGTGTATGAATGCAATGGATTATGATAAATGCAAAGGTGCATGATTAAAACACAAATGTGGCATCGTTTGTAAGACTAACAAACACAATCCCTTCCTACTACGTAATGCAATGGATGACGAATGCCTATATGCAATGCAATAATGAAATGAATGCATGTGTGAATGAAAATGCATGATGCAAATGCAAATGTTTTTGGATTTTATGCTTTACCAATTTTTTTTTATTTTATTTGGATTTTATTGATTTTATAATTTTTATGAATTTTGAGCCTTTATATTTGACCAAATGGTGAGTACATGCCTCTGGAGCCTTTAAATTGACCAAGCAATTTTTAGAAAATCTTTGGAGGTTTTTAGGATGACTGAGCGGTTTTTAGCAAACCCTCAAAACCTTTTGAGGTTGACCAAAGGTTTGAAGTACCTGTGGAGATTTTTGATTGACCAAACTACTCACAAGAGAGCCTGGAGCCTTTTAGGATGATCAAGTAATTTTCCCCCTTGCCTCTTCCCAAGACCGAGCAGTTTTAAGCAAACCCTCGGAGCCTTTTGGGGTTGACCAAAGGTTTGAAGTACCTGTGGAGCTTTTTGATTGACCAAACTACTCACAAGAGAGCCTAGAGCCTTTTAGGATGACCGAGCGGTTTTAAGCAAACCCTCGAGGCCTTTGGGGATGACCGAGCGGTTATAAGAAAACCCTCGGGGCCTTTGACTGACACGACCAAGCGGTTTTAGGAACCCTTGGAGCTTTTTAGGGTTGACCAAGCAGTTTTAAGTAAACTCTCAGAGCCTTTTACTATGCTCTCAAGCATAAAACGCCTTAACATGGATGATGTTGAGAGGTTCAGGCTCTTCAACACCTCCTAGCGATGTTAGGTGATAGGTACCCGGACCAATATTTTTAGATATGATATAGGGTCCTAGCCAATTAGCCATGAATTTGTCTCGCATATTTGGCAAAAAATTAGAGTTCTATTGGTTCTCTTTCAAGACAAGATCCCCAACTTCAAAGTCTCTCTGGTGGACTTTGATATTATAAGCTCATTTTAGTCGCTCCTGATAAACATGGAGATGCTCCAGGGCATTCACATGATGTTCATCAAGTAGCGTCAGTTGATCCAGTCGAGCTTGTCACGCGGTGTCATCATCGATGAACTCTTTCAATGTGACGTGTAGCATTGGAATTTCCAATTCCAAGGGCATAATGGCCTCAGCGCCATATACTAGTGAAAATGGTGTTGCCCTAGTGGGCATCCGAATGCTAGTCTTGTAAGCCCATAATGCAAGGGGTAGTTGGATATGCCAATATTTGTGGTTTTCTTGGACCATATTTTTCAAGATAGCCACCACTATCTTGTTTGAGGCCTCAGCTTTCCTGTTTGCTTGCGGATAATAAGGAGTTGCAAAATTATGCTTGATTCTATACTTAGACGTCAAAGCTCTCATAGTTTTGTTCTTAAATGATGTTCCATTATCCAAAATTATTTTGGATGGAATCCCAAAATGACTTATGATATGCTCTAGTATAAACTCTGCTATACGAGCTCCAGTTGTCATTGTTAAGGGTATTGCTTCCACCCACTTTGTGAAATACTCAATAGCCGTGATAATAAATGTATGTTGGCCCGATGATGGAGGAGAGATATTGCCTATAAGATCTAATCCCCATTGAGAAAATGGCCAAGCCACTTGGATGGGCTGTAAGGCCTATGATGGCAAGTGCGTAAGATTAGCATGATGTTGACATTTGATGCATTTCTTGACATACACATTGCACTCCTTCTCCATAGTGGGCCAATAGTAACCCATTCAAAGGATGCGCTTGATGATGGCCATGTCATTGAAATGGCCACCACACGTACCATCATGAGCTTGTGAAATTGCCCAAGATGACTCTTGGGGCTCTAGACAATGAAGGAGAACTCCATCGTAGCCTTGTTGGTACAAAATATCTCCTATCAAGACATATTTAGTCACTTTTTGCTTGAATGTGTGTTTTGCGAACACATGACAATCCCTCTGGGATTATACCAAGTTTTAAGAAGTCTTGGATTTGCGACATCCAACTTTGACAAGCCTCAGCTTCGATTGCCAAGACGACTTGCTCCCCCTACGTATTTACTTTTGCAAATGCAGACTGAGAAACAACCTTGTGGTGAATGGTAGTACCACTCCCCTTCGGACTCTGAGAGGTTAATGACCCCCAGGGTGCCTTCTTTAGAAATTCTTCAATATTGTAGAACCATTTAGCTTTTGGTTCCACGCTAATCATGTTGATTGACATTTTATTATCAAAGGCTTCACGCTCCATTGCAGGATGCGATAGTGTTTTAACATGGATGGTAGTGAAATCCATAGATGGATTCTGAGGGATTAAGGATCCCAAAGATGCCATGGTGTCTACGAACCTATTTGATGAATGAGGGATTGCCTCGATGTCATACCATTCCAATTTATCCAAATATGTAACAACAAGATCTTTATAAGCTTTCAGTATGGGACATCGACACTGAAAGAGCCCCTTAACTTGGATTACTATGAGCAAGGAGTCACCAAAGATGTTTAATATTTTAATGTTCATGGCGATGGTTGTGTGGAGGCCCATCAGTAGGGCTTCGTACTCAGCATTGTTATTGGTGCATGGAAAATCTAATTTAAATGACAAGGGCATTGGAGCTCCTTGCGGCATGAAAAATACTATTCCTGCACCACCCCCTTGCTCGCACTTCGAACCATCGAAGAACATAGTCATATCAACATTATTATCTAGTTATTCAGGTTTGGGAGCTTCGAATACGATGAATACTGCATCGTTCAAAAGCTCAATGGTCAAAGGCCTATTGTTTGACAATGGTGCCTCAGCCAGCTGATCAGCTATGACTTATCCCTTAATGGACTTTTGGCTTATGAATTCCAAATTGAATTCTGTTAGTAGCATGATCCACTTTGTAGTATGTGTATTATGATACATCTTACTCATCATGTATTGCAAAGGATTTTGTTTGGATATTACATATGTCGTATGACTTAGCATATAGTGTCACAATTTCTTGGTAGCGAACACTACTGCTAAACACAATTTCTCCACATATGCATACCCTAGCTCGTAACTCACCAAGGTTTGGCTAATATAATATATGGCTTGTTCTTTGCCTTGCACATTCTTTTGGGCTAACATGGTCCCTAATGCAAAGTTGGTCGCTGATATATATAGTAGAAAAGGCACATCTGGCCTTGGTGGAGCTAGTACTGGCGGCATCACCAGGTATTGCTTTATTTCAATGAAATCTGCTTGACAGTCCTCATCCCAGTTGAATGGGACCCCCTTATGTAGCAATCAATTCATGGGTCGATATTTATCCAATAACTGAGTGATGAATCACTTTATCGATGCTACTTTTCCCTGTAGGCTCCTTAACTCCTTAATATTGGAGGGAGGATGCATCTCTAAGATAGCCTTGACCTTCACTAGGTCGACTTCGATGCCTCATTTAGAAATGATGAATCCTAAGAGTTTACCAGAAGTTACACCAAATACGCACTTCTTAGGATTCAACCTAACATTGTGCTCTATCAGGTGATCAAAGACCTTCCTCAAGACCTCAGCATGCTCACTACGCAGCAATGACTTAGCCAACAAGTCATCGATATAATCCTCTAGGATCTTATGCATGTAGTCATGAAATATGTATGTCATGGCCCACTGATATGTGGCACTAGCATTTTTGAGGCCAAATGGCATAACTTTATAGCAGAATGTCCCCCATGGCATTATAAACATGGTTTTATGCTGGTCTTCGGGTTTAATCCAAATTTGATTGTAACCAAAAAATCCATCCATCAGGGAGAGCATCTCATGACCTATGGTTGCATCCACAAGAGCATCAATATTGGGCAATGGAAATGAATCCTTGGGTGTTGCCTTATTCAGGTCTCTGAAATCCATACAAATATGGATTCTTCCATCAGGTTTTCCTACGGGCACCATATTGGATACCCATTATGGATAGTCGATGGAGATTACAAATTCTATGTCCAACAACTTTTGTAGCTCATATTTCACCATTAAGGCTACTTGTTGGATGCATCTTTCTAAGCTTCTGCTTGACCGGCTTCTTCGTCAGATCTAGCGAAAGGTTATGGGTAACCAATTTTGGGTCTAGACCTGGCATATCTTTGTATGTCCAAGCAAAAATATTAGGTCTCTCTTTTAGTAGAGGGATGAGGGTGGCACGCTCATCTGGAGTGAGACTCTCTCTGAATTTAACCTTCCTTGGATTGGTGGGATCATTACTGATATCCACATCGAAGGTTTCCTCTACTAACATGTGTGATCCCTCCTCAAGATGATGAGGCGTAGGGATCAAATGGATGTCATCAGCTGGGTTGATAGGTTTCATGTCGGAAGTATCCTCAACATGATAGACATCATAAGCATAGCTTGATGCAAAATGAAATGGTTGCAGCATTTCTTCATTAGGGAAGAAATCTTCAGGCTCAACAGGTGAATCAGTGCGATCCCAATTGATAGCATCTACATTTAAATGCAATGGTTTGGATGGATCTACTGGATTGTAGAGTGGAGTGGTCAAATCAATGGAGACCATATTGATGGAATGGAATTGATCTCTAGGACCACATGGACAAACCTCTACATTATCGATGCAGCTCTCATACCCGATATCTGGCTCTAATGGCATGGGCACAAATGGGTCCTCTCTATGAGAACTATGAACTACTAGATCCTCTCTATGCACTGGTTGCAATATGGGATCATTCGTCTCATAGAGCTCCATGTAGGTAGGCGGATGGGGAAACAACATGTGATAAATCACATTAAAGTTTGGTGGTATTCCCCTAAGGTGAGGGTTGAGATTGATTTCTCTTCGCATGTCCTCAGCCATATAAGGTGCATGGTGGTGACGTAGGTAGGGAGGTCCTAGATAGGCTCTCTCCATTTCATCCTCTTCATCACTATCGCAATACAATCCTTCATTTACCCCTATAGGTGGGGGATGCTCTGGTAGGTGCGGTCCCATGAATCTCACTTCCTGGTCGTTATCATCCATGTCCAAAAAAATCGAATAATAAGTCTGTATGTATGATGTTGATGAGAAAACTGGCTCTGCTTCTTCCCCCAAATGATCAATGTTAGGAATAATCTCCTTGGTAACATGTACTAACTCTGCAAATAGTAGGTGATGCACATACAAAGGCCTTAGATATCCCTCCTCAACTTCATCCTCATATTGATCATCGTTTGAGGATTCGTTGTCGGCATCATAACTTGGTCCACTTATCTCGGAGGTGGACTCCTCTCCATCATCGCTGTAGATATCTCCTGACTCGATATCACCTAAAACTATGGGGTTATGCCCCTGCACACTTGTGTCATTGGTTGCATTATGGATTTGATGACCCAGGTTGCCTCTGGGGTTCTGCTCTGATATCCTCTTCATGATCTTCTTCAAGTGGCTCAGAAGTGATGACAAATACCATCGGGTTACTCCTCTAGAAGCTGGAAGGATTAGGATGATATGGGTTGAAGTCCACATCATCCCTCAGACTAAGGTAGAAGTGATCTAAGGATGCTGCGAGCAAGTCATCTTTTCCTTGTATCTGTAACCCCAACCCAAACCTATCAGTTTCTAGCTGATAACGTGGCTCAAGCGGAGTCCTACGTCCTTGTTCAAATAAGCCAAGTCCATACCCATGCCAGTGATATAACTCAAAAATACGCATGGAGTACTTTGGGTTGGATAAATAACAAACATTTACTATGAAAGGTTCATCACCATCTTCATCCATGGGCATTCACGTTGGAAGTTGATCCAACCCAGCGTAGATGAAGTTAGTCTGATTGGGTGGCTCTCCCAATGGCACCACCGATCCAACCAAAAAATTATGAGCATGTGGTCGGCCCATCTCTTGTGCAGTCTCTAGAATCGATTCGAAGGTTACATTCTACACAATATACTCACCTAACCCTATGTTGGTGAGATGTACAATCACCCACAGTGTGGATGACCCTACTGATGATGCAGGCGAGGTAGGATGAGGTACCTCCTCGACTATGTCTTGGGCTTCCTCCACTTCCATGGGGATGGGAGCCTCATCGATGACTGGTTCGGGCACATGCTTCTTCTTTTTTTCGCCCATTTTTACCTTTAACTTCCTGTCATCATGAAGCATCACTGATGCAGTCAGTTTTAGTGAAGGAGTAGTAGTGCGCTCAGATCTATGTGATACAGATATCGATGGTTGAGCATGTACTTTTGGTTTACCTACTAGATTTTTAACCATTAATGCAGGCTAGACATCTAGGTGCATTGATGGGAGTATGAAACCCCCAGGAAAATCTGCTAGGTTCACAAACTTGAAAGGTTCTTCGTCTGACGATACTACGTGAACCCGTCCCTCATGTAGATATTTTACACATTGGTGTAATATAGAGGGAACACAATGCATTTCATGAATCCAAGGCCTCCCGAGTAGGATGTTGTATTGCATGGCACCCTTGATCACATGACACATCATAGAGATGGTCTTTAGGCCCACCTGAATAGGTAGGACGATTGTGCCAATTGTCAAGCATAAGGCATCGTTAAACGCTCTCAACGTGAAGGTGGTGGGCACAATATGTGACTTTGGTAGCTTTAGATGATTCAATGCCTTGGTCGTTATTATATTGATCGATGAACCAGTGTCGATCAAGACCCTCTTGAATGGCATGTGATTGATGCACACGATGATATGCAACGGTGGGTCAACCGTATCTGTGGAAACCGTCCTGATTTCATGATCATAAAATTGGATCATGGGCTCCTGGCACTATTGTACATGTCCCACAAAATTGGTAAATGCTTGAGCATCTTGATACTGTACTTTGATGGACCTTAGAATTTCCATGAGAGTCTCCCTGTGCCTAGGGGACTGTTGTATCAGTTCATATATAGACAACTTCGTAGGAGTTATCTGCAGGTTTTGGACTAACCTGCTCCATATGGTCACCATCGGTCTCGTTGGTGGGCCTGGAATATTCTGAGTTGGCCATTGATTCGGTGTAGCTTGTATCCTAATGGGAGCACGAGGTTGATTTGGTTGCTCATATCTCCCATGCCTGGTAACAACATTCACCATGCCTATGAACCCCTGGGTAGGTGGTTCGATGCGCACTTGGTTGACCTAGCCAACATTGTTGCGCGGTGCCTCATGGTTTGGTAACGAATTTTTGTAAATCCCCATGTTTTTGTTGTCGAGCGCCAGCAGATTACTTGGTACTACAAGCTCACCCTTCTCAATCATGTTTTGCATAATATTCTTGAAGTACCAACACACTTCGATTTTGTGGCCCTTTGCACGATGGTAAATGCAATATAAGTCATCTTGATACCCCTTCGACTTGGGCTGATTAGGATCGACCAGCTTAACCTCGGGAAATATGATTGCCTTAGCCTCGCATAACTGATGGAATATTAACGTCAATGATTCCGTTAGAGGCATGAATTGGTGAGGTAGGTTTTGTTCTTTGTTTTTGCCCTTATAATTATTATTGCACTTTTTGTACTGTGTAGGAGGAGGTTGGGCCTGATAATTTTGCTTTTGCTGCCCTTTATCCTCCCTCTGGAGGTTTAGCACCACTTGGTTGACATGGGCTTGCTTGCCCTTATGTTTCATGGAGCTCTTCTTGGGCCCCTCTTTCTTGTTCTTGAGCTTCAAGTTGCCTTCTTGCAACTTGATGTCCTCAATTACTTTGGCTTGCACCAAAGCTTCCTCGAATGTTGGATACTACTGCAATTGCAATAGTAATGAGATGTGCTTGGCACAACTCTTGGTAAACATTCGAGTCAATTCCATAGCAGGAATAGGGAATGGTAGCTTTGCCATAAATCTTCTCCACCTCTTTCCGTACTGTTCAATTGGCTTGTCATCACGTTGGGCTAGCATAGCCAGATCAAAAAGGTTAGCATGTTTCTTGATGCCAAAAGAAAAGCGTTCAAGGAAAGCATCAGCCAGTTGCTCAAATCTAGTGATACTATACTTCTTTTGCTGATTGAACCACTCTTGGGCTGGGCCTAAGAGGGTTGTGATGAATGTATGCAAAAGTAAGGCATTATTACTCGTAATTTAGAAACATGCATCCAAAAATCTTGTGACATGCTCCTACGCATCTTCATCACCTTTAAATTTATCTAGCCTAGGCATAACAAAATGCTCAGGGTATGTTGGAGTAGGTATCGAGGGGTCCAAAGGCTCATTATGAATCTTTCTTAATGTCATATTTTGAAGAACCGTGCCTTGCCTCTCAATTACTTTTACCTTCTCAGCTAAGGCCTTATAGGCCTACGAGGATAGAAAATCCTCCTCCCTAAGCTAACACGAGGGCGGTCTTGGAGGTACATTCTTCCTCTATCGATGTGGAGGACATTTCTCTTCCTCCTCCTCAACTTGGGAGTCTTTAGGATACTCTTGATTGTTTCCCTCTCCCTCTTCTTCCTCATATTGTTTTTGCCTCTCATATTCAAATGGTGGTGGTCGTTCTCTTTGTAGGGCACTAATATGAGTGTGAGTGTCTCTACACTCCTACTACACATTGGCTTGTGAAAAAGCCTTTCTTTGAATGCGCTCTTTGTTCTCCATGTGAGTGTATAGACCAGCCCTGGCTAGCCTATCCTCCTACTCTACACGCTCCTTTTGGGCAAGGATGCATTCCTCACACATGCACTGCTCATATAGTCTTTATCTGATGAGCCTCTACACCTGAATATTCTCATCTTTGATGCGCTACCTCTCTAGGTGAGTATCCTCCAATTGGTATTGGAGGAGCTGTCATCACTACTCAAATAGCATTTTGTGTGATCTATCAAGTTGATCATCCATAACAGGCCTTTGGTATGCATTCTCCATGCGAGCAACCTTATGGGTTTTGTACCCATATAACTAATTTGTGATGCTTTTGCCTTTGTCCATAAAGACAACATTGGCATCCTATTGAGCTCTGTGCTCTATGCCACCATGCATGGATGGTGGATGTGTCACATGAGGGCACTTGGAAGCCTCTCCATGCTCTCTAGCAGTCCTAATAGAACCCCTTCAATGTTATCTCGGTAATGGCTTCTGAGTGGAACACTCTCATGCTGAGAGGCTCCATGCTCTATTCTATGTCTAGAGGAATGCATAGAAGCTCCTCTAATGGGGGTACACTCAATAGGTTCCCCTCGTGTCGAGTTGTCTCCTCTAATGCTCATTGAATAATGTTTAGGAAGCACATGTGGGCGAGGATTCGACATATGTTGTTGTGAATCTTTTGGGGCTTGGTCATTGGCATCAGGCTTATGCCTTTGCCGACCACCTTGTGTCTCCACCATGGTGCACCTAGTGTCTAGATTTATTCTTTATTAAGAAAATAAGGTATACAATGGTGATTATCTTGTATTAACTTTTAAAAGTGAGCCCTAAACTATTTGATGTTGTTTCAATGATTTGTTGTATCAGTATTAGAAACTCTTATCATATTTTGAAAAACTTTTTGGATGATATTCTCAGTTTAAATTGGCTTTCACCGGTAGGCTCACGACTTGACAACCTGGGTGTGAACCCAGGTTGCATAAATCCCCTGTGTGTGGCAATGAAACTCCACACCCGGACAAGGAGCACTAGTCCTACCAGTCCCTCACCTATTTTCCCCTAGTCAGTGTTATACCCTCCGAAGAGAATACATGCAAATTTTCTAGGGTATGAAAGGTTCTTGGGCCCGACCTTGGTCTAGAACAATAGGTACATGGGAGTTGGGCCAACGGATGGAAATAACTACCACCGTCATTGGACCCTACTAGTGGTTGGATGTCACTCCCAACTCACTAGTGTTTAATTGAAACATGGTGTGTGTGGTTCATTTTAATCTTTGCATATAAAGTAAAATGCATAATACAACATAAAATATTATTTCCTACATGATATGCAAAAAGAAACGTTTCATTTCAGAGAATGCATGCTATATCCTATATGATTTTTGACAATGCAAATTATGATGATATAGCCTCTGATTGGGCCTCAAGCATGCAAACCAACACATGATTTAAACCTAGCACACTGGATTCTAGGGCGGATTGCACTCAAAGGTTTGTTTTTCCTAGCAGCTCCTAGCTAAAGCATAAAATAACGAAACCCTAGGACCTAGTTCATTTTACCCTTTTTCAATGTTGTCCTAATTGTGTTTCATTTTATGCTATCTGGAAAAATACAGATAGTAAAAACAGAGACAAAGATTGAAAATAGGACCTACCTTAGATCCACATTCAAAATAGTTTTGACTCCCTGTTGTCTGTTGTGTCTGCTATGAATCACAAGTCTGATTTGCGGTTCATATAGTAGCCCATGTTTTGAAGCCACTGGCCAACAATGAGACTGCAACTAAAACCTACGGTTTGCACCTGATAACAAAAAACACAAAGAAGTCTAAAATCAAATGCAAAAAATGTGGAGTTCCACTATGATCACCTTCTATACGACCATAAAGGTGTGCACCCAATATTGCAATTGCATAAAATGAAACAAAAGAGGCATTCACACACAAATTGACAAAGACAAAAGCAATTAAATGAAATGCATCTTTATTCCTCTTCGAATCAATTCATGTTTTAGAAATGAATCCCTCTTAGGGATACCCTTTTTGATATGCAATTATAGTGTTACAATCCTCTCAAGGATAAAATGCACTTTTCAAGCCTTTAAGGTGATACGAACTGCTCTAGGGTGGAGTTGACCCTCTTCTTCATGTTGAGGAAGGAATTGGATGATTGTATCTCCTTCGAACCTACTTTCCTATGTTCAAGAAACAACACAAAAGCATCAAAAAAATAGGCAACCTCTCATGATGAGGTCCTTTGAGGAAAATATGCATAAATATGCCATAACAACTATGAAATCAAGAAGATGGATAAAACATATTAAACTTGTGCAAGATTCATAAATATTGTTAGAAACATGAAAGCAGGAAGTGCAACTATCTATCTACTTGATCAATTGCATGAAATTAAGCAAGTTAACATGAAAAGAAGCCATTAATGTCCTACTTACTATAATGAAAACAAGATTGATTAAACCCTAAATATGTCAATTAGATTACTTCTAAACATGAATTAACCCACTAAAATGACTAATCTAACCTAATTAAGAACACTGAAATAGAAAAATTAAGGAGATCTATCACCTATTGCAAACAACAGCTCGGATGAGCGGTCTGCACTATAAACCATGACTGTCAGCCATGGCGAGCAACAAAGTAACTTTGCCCTCCAAATTCTAGGGTTGTGGTCTTGATCCTCCTTGTCAAATTGATGATCAAGGGTTGCCTCAGTGTCCTCTAATAGGTTTAGCGGTTGAATTGCTTGATAGGGCCTCCATTTTCTTGAATTAGCATTTCTTGGTGTTCTAGCTCCTTAGGGAATCCATGGCATGAATTTTCATGATGCTCAATTTGTTCACAATTGGATAACAACACTCCCTCTTAATGCACTCAAGTGAGTCCACAATTTGATAGGGCTTCGTTGCTTTGATCTCAATGCTCTCTTCCTAGTTTGTCCTAATTCTAAGGGGTACTTATAGGACTACCCAAGGGCTAGGGGTGGCTTCATGGAGAAGCCAAGATCAAGAAGGGGTGGTTAGGATAGTTGGATTGGAATCTTTCGTTATTTAACCACCTTCTTCTAGAACAAAAGGTCGTTCTAACCGATTTGGCTCGGATGAAGGCCAACTAAACTTCAGTTTAGACCACAGGTGACAGTTGTGGTTCAGACTGTAGACCGCAGGTCTTAGCCATTGTTCAGACTGTAGACCACAGGTCTTAGCTATGGTTCAAACTAATTAGGCCAAGGAGCCCAAATTGAGTGGTTAGAACCACTACTCTATCTTGGAGTCTGTACAAGATCTTCCATATGGTCTTGTAGCATGTCCATATGAGTAGTCACCATCGACATGACGTGTTTTAGGTGTTTACAAATATTATCAAATATTATTTGAATATTCTAAGATTTTTAATATTATTCCTCATCATTCCTCCCCACCGTAGAAGCATTGGACTCCAATGATTTTTACAAAATAGGAGAAAGAGAGAATGCTAAAAATATGGTATCTAGTGACCTAATGTAGAAGGTGATACTGAATGAATTGATGTGATGTTGCCTGATGTATCTTGTTTGTAAAGACATGCATTGAGCAAAAAAGCTACTGAAATCCATTGAATATGAGTCACTAGATGGCTAAAATAAACTCCTTTGTGTAGGAGTACAAAATGATGCAAGAGGGCAAAGACCCATGTGATAGCTAGGATCACAATGAAAGGGTCGTGGTCCTATGAAGGGAGAGAGAATGACAACTCTATAATTAATGAGTTCCCATGTGATAGTTATGGATCATATAAGAAGGGTCGTGGTCATGAACATCTCCAAGACTACTCCGTTAGTGAGGAGTACTTGTATGAAAAGGCTATAGTTTGGAGGATAAATTGACTTCCAAAAGAATTTTCAAAAATAAATTGGGATAGAGTGTCAGGTACAACTGATAGTGCACTTCGTAATACAACAAAATATTGTCAATGATAATTTTTGGCAACATAGACTTTGGGGAATCATAAGTCAAAGTAGACATTTACAAAAATCAAATTTGATGCTTCTACTAGATCCATTGTAAAAAGGTATTTCCAATGACTATATTTAAGGCTATGTTTAAAAACAATATAAAATAACTGGTCCATCAAAGCAAAATAAAAGGAAAAATATTGGACCCTTTACATGATGGAATATGGTTGTAAAAGGTAAATAAGGGTGTTGTGGGTTTTAATCATATGTGGATGAAAATAATGTAAAATATTGGCACATCAACCCATGATAAAAGGTTAGAGAGAGGGCAATAAAATATGCTAACATGGCTAGGATGTTCGACACGTCAGTGGCCCAACAAGACTGTGAGTTGTTGCACCCAATAGTAAATATGAGTTTGACAGATGTGGATTTTGAACATACAGTGCGCTTGTCAAAAATAGTGCTAGTGGGAATCAAACTGATACCTCCTTTGTATATCATGGTACTATAGCACTCCAGCTAACCATCCTAGCAAAGCATACCATTTAATATTAAGAGGCACTTACACTTATTTAAATATTCACATATACAAAGAAGCAACTGAAGAACACAAGCTTATACTGAGAGGGGGGGTGAACAGTATAATACCTCTTTTTACTTTTTTCTTTATACTTCAAAACAGTAAAGCAATATACCCAAAGCAATATCAAAAAAATTCACAATATCATCCACAAAGTGACACCAATTTTAATGTGGTTCACCTAGAATAGCTGGGCTACGTCCACAAAACTTTTCTCTAAAAGTTATCTCAAAGTTCTTTGGGAATCCTTCCCAATTACAATGTTTATGAGCCTCGGCCCAAAGGAGATACCTTCCCCAATCAGAATTTATGAGCCTCTGCTCAAAGGAGATACCTTCCCCTCAATCTGAATTTATGAGCCTCTGCTCAAAGGAGATACCTTCCCATCAATCTAAATTTATGAGCCTCTACTCAAATGAGATACCTTCCCCTTTGCTCTGGAAATGATCCCTCAGAATATCAACTGCCTCTACCTCTTGCCATCACATGGAACTCCTTTCCATCGAAGACCTCCTATCCTCAATGCTTAGCCTAAGATACCTATGCCTTCTATGATCACATCCACAGCAGCTCGACAACTTTGTATCAAACACGGTCGATCGGTCTAGTACAAGTCTTCCTCTGTCTGTCGGATCTATTCAACACTTGAACAAATCAATCCTCTCGCATACAAGCCTTCTCAAAGACTTGCCAAATCTATCCTCAGGTTCTTCTCAAATAACCAGTGCTCTTTTGTCCTCAAGTTCTCTGATAGAACTATCAAACTCAGCTCACAAGTCCTCTGCTAGGACCTGTCCAAATCTGCTCACAAGTCCCCACCGGAACCTATCCAAAACTGCTCACAAGTCCCCATTGGAACCTGTCCAAAACTGCTCACAAGTCCCCACTGGAACCTGTCCAAAACCGCTCACAAGTCCCCATCGAAACCTGTCCAAAACCTCAACAAGCTCACCAAGAAAAACTTTCTTAGTAGGAAATCACAAGGTGAATTGTTAAAGATCCAATGTGATTTGACAAACTCATAGAAGCATAAATAGAATTGTTAGAGACTCAATATGTTCTATACTCAACTCCCAATCTCAAAACTCAAATCAAATCAACTCATCTCAAACTCAATCTCAAATCTGAAAACTCAACTCAATATTTGAAATGGATAGGATAGAATGCTTTCTTTCAAGAACATGAAACCCCAACAATTTCCAACTATGCAAAGAATCACATAACAATTATACTCATGTTCTTTTCACCATCAATTACGGTTTCAACAACAATGCTCATCAAACAAGGTTCAATCAACACAATTCAACAAAGGAGTAAGCCCAACATTATTTTCTCTCCAATATTGTTTGAACAAAAAGAATCCACCAACTCAACTCACAATAGCATAAAACAACTTTTCAATTCATCAACAAAGGAGTAAGCCCAACACTTTAATCAAGTAAAGAATAGCTTGATTATAACCAACTTAATGAAAGCAAATGTCAATCTCAAAGCTGTCCACTTAAGGTTTCATACTTTCACACAAGAAGCAATTAACCTTAACACATCATGCTTTCATTTCCATAATCAACCAAAAAGCACTCTCAACATTACAAGAAAAATTTATCCATTATACACCTTATTTCTCCCTTATAGTCTTATCAAAAATAAACTTTATCTCTCATAAGAATGCAAAAAGATATTTCAACAACACTTTCAAAATAATATTTTATCAAAATAACAACAAACTTTAAAACTCCTTATAACTCCTAAGCTTTTTTTCTTTTAACAAACTTCCTCCATCCGCAGCATACACTTAGCAAAAGATTGATTTCGAAAATACCTTAGCCAACATCAAAAATCATTTTGGAGAAATTTGTGCCCAAAATCTAACACCACCCACTGCATCCATGATGAAAAACCCTTCTACGTGATTCGAACACGGAACCTCCCATTTGGGTAGCGCACCAACAGCCTAGCCGCTACTCGGTGCACCAAAGGCACTCGATGAGGTTAAAACCTCATGCTGTTACACTTGTCCCTTCTGTGTCAGGA
Source organism: Wollemia nobilis (assembly GCA_028583015.1). Taxonomy (NCBI): domain Eukaryota; kingdom Viridiplantae; phylum Streptophyta; class Pinopsida; order Araucariales; family Araucariaceae; genus Wollemia; species Wollemia nobilis. The sequence goes on along the minus strand of JAQPPZ010002441.1, from coordinate 6,239,207 downwards.
AAAATAAAACACAGTCCTCCCTTCCTTCTGACTCGAACTCCTAGATGACAAGCTATACGACGGATTTGATAAACGACGAGACAAACGAACGAACAGCTGATTACAAAAACTGGCGAAGACACACAACGATCAACGGATTACGAAAACCGGTGAAGACACAGTCGAAATTATAGTGAGCAACTCTTCAAAAATCGGATGGGATAAATCTTTGTTTTCATCGAGGGGTATTAATATGAATCCTTGCCATGAGCTCTTTGATGTCGGTGGGGAGTTTACCATGTCGACGGAGGTCTTGGGCTAGCGCCCACCAAGTTTAAAACATAATTCCCACCTAGACATTTGCACCATGGATTAAGAGAACCCATTGCAAACCATAAATTAATATTTATTTAAAAATAATTAAAGGGAACCTTAACAAGGTTTTAATTATTTAAATAAATATTTCCTCTTGGACCAAATTGCATTAAACTAATGCATCCACCTGTAATATTTAAACCTGCCAACTTGGGGTTAACAAAAGACCTTTGAAACTGTCATGCCAAACCTTCATCAAAACAAGTTATTTGACATCAAACCAAATTCCTTCAAGACCTTCTTGACATCAATGACAACTTATACACTTGAGCAAAGGCAATGTACCCAAAGTACCCAAAATTGCCAACAATCTCCCCCTTTGTCATTGATGGCAAACCTTTACTAAAAGCACTTCTCAAGAGCCAAAACTGAAACCAACTATGCTAACAACTGACCAATTGTGCCCACAACTGAGAATCTTCCTTTAAAGCTTTGCTCCCCCTAACTTGAAGCTTTCCTCTATACTTTGAAGCTCTCCCCCTTACTCATATCTCTCCCCCTTTGTCATCAATGGCAAAGGGCCACCTTTGGGGTTCGGGACTAAGAATGAGCCTCTTAACTTAGTCCCTCCCCCACCTCCTGATGAGGTGATTAATTCTAGGGTGGGAGTAAAACTCCCATTAGGCACTGATAATCATCAGCGTCTATAATTTCCTTGTCGGACCTTCTCTTGAACTCTTTGTCCATATTCCTATTCTTATCACTATTTTTGTTCTTGTTCTCATCCCTATTCTTGTCCATGCCTTGATCCTTGGACCTGATCATGCCACTGTTCCTATTCCTGTATTCTGGAATTTCAGCTCTACACTGTCTGATTGTGTGACCTTCATTTTTGCACTTGAAACACTTGACAATGTTGTTTCTCTGAGGTAAACCTGATCTTTGAATCCACCTGTTTTGACCAAACCTATTCTGGCCAAACCTGTTCTGACCAAACCTATTATGGCCAAACCTGTTCTGACCAACCCTGTTCTGACCAAACCTATTCTGACCAAACCTGTTCCTGTTATTTACCTTGCAATAGACTGCCTTGTGCCCAAACTATTGACAAGAGTAGCAATAACCTTGAAAGAAACTAGCACTTCTGAAATTGTCATTTACCTTCTTCACTTGAGCCATGCAATGTGAAGCCATGTAACCAAACCTGTGACAAGCAAAACATCTGCCTTGAAACTTTCCTTTATTTGACATCTTAGGTTCTGAAAACTTCTTCTCATTCTGAATTTTGTTTTTTGTTTCTGTGTATCTATCATTCAAGGACTCATGATCTGAAATACTTTCCTCATAAGAACTCTCTTCCTTTTGGAGTCTCTTACTAGACTCTCCAACTTGTTCCTTGTGTGGCTTAACAAAACCAAGGCCTGTTTTATCTGTTGTCTTTCTTTGACCTTTAATGAGTGACTTAACCTTTTTGGAGCTATCTTGAAACCTGTAAAGCTTATCCTTGTACTCTTAAGTTTTCTCTTTCAAAGAAGCCATTTTCTGTTCTAACTCACTATACTCAAGAACCTTAGACTCTAACTCATGCTTGAGTTCTTGTGTCTTAGCTATAGAGAAATCAAGATTTTCTATAAGATCATCTTTCTTCATACAACATTCATCTAACTTATCCTTGAGTCTAGCATTCTTCTTTCTTTCCTTTTTCAAAGCACTAAGAGCACTAATAAGTTCACTTTCAAGATCCTTTATTTGTTTGCTTTCTGAATCATCAAAGCCTTTTTTAGATTTCTTATCACTAGAGGTGCTACCTTTTTCAAAAATCATACATGCATCTTCCTTATAGTTTTTTGAATCATCCTCATACATACTAGAAACCAAATCATTATTTGTGCAATCATCCTCAATGTGACCAAAATTTCCACATCTAAGACATTTCATGATAATGAATCTATGTTTCGGTTCTTCCTCTTTTTCTGATATGAACAACATCTCATTTTCATTATCACTTGAAGAACTCTCACTATCACTACTAGAACACTTACTTGCTTTGTCTAGGTAGAAACTCTTATTGTGCTTGTCAAAATACCTCTTTCCTTGATTGTTGTGCTCATATTTGTTCTTCTTGTGATGCTTATGCGTTTCAGAATCCTTTCTCATAGAATCATGTTTATCTTCATCACTTTCATTCTTGGGAACAATACAGTTAGTAGCATAATGACCAAACTTTCCACAATTGAAACATCTTATATTTTTCATACTTTTGTGTTTTCTAGAGAACTTGTCTTTCTTATTGTAATATGCCTCTTCATCACTAGAAGACTCATCACTATCTTGAAGTTGTTTACCCTTGGATTCCTTGGTAGCCTTGAAAGTTGCCTCTTTCTTGACATCAACCTTCACTTGAGTTCTCAACTCAAATGCTGCAAGTATACTATGGATCTCATCCTTTTTTAACTTATCCAAATATTTAGCTTCCTCAATAGCAAAAATATTTTCACTAAATCTATTAGGAAGAGATCTTAAAATCTTACCACAAACATCATTTTCAGCAAGCTCAAGTCCTAAGTCTTTCATGGAGTTAACAACCTCATCCATACGAAGCATGTAGTCACTAATCTTTTCATCATTCATCTTGAGTTGTTCAAACATACCTTTGAAGTGTCTCAACTTGGCCTTTCTAACATTTATATCACCTGTATGAACCACCTTCAACTCTTTCCACATTTCACTAGTTGTCTTACAGTGAATCACTTTGGTGAGATCTGCTTTCTGTAAGCCTTTCAGGATTGCATTCATTGCTTTTGAATTGCTGTGATGTAGGAGCCTTTCTTCTTTAGTATTAGGATCATGTACGGAAATAGTGTACTCATCTTCAATCACTTCCCATACCTCATTACCAAGTACCATTAGATGAACCTTCATCCTTGCACTCCAAAGACCAAAATCTGACCCATCAAGAATAGGTGTTTCATTGCCACTTGAATGATCCATTGTGTTCTTTACTAGCTTTTCCTTCAAGCTGTTAAACTTTTTGAAGGCACCCACTCTGATACCAATTGAAGAACACAAGCTTATACTGAGAGGGAGGGTGAATAGTATAAGACCTCTTTTTACTTTTTCCTTTATACTTCAAAATAGTAAAGCAATATACCCAAAGCAATATCAAAATAATGCACAATATCATCCACAAAGTGACACCAATTTTAACGTGGTTCACCCAAAATGGTTGGGCTACGTCCACAAAACTTTTCTCTAAAAGTTATCTCAAAGTTCTTTGGGAATCCTTCCCAATTACAATGTTTATGAGCCTCGGCCCAAAGGAGATACCTTCTCCAATCAGAATTTATGAGCCTCTACTCAAAGGAGATACCTTCCCCTCAATCTGAATTTATGAGCCTCTGCTCAAAGGAGATACCTTCCCCTCAATCTGAATTTATGAGCCTTTGCTCAAAGGAGATACCTTCCCCTCTGCTCTGGAAATGATCCCTCAAAAGATCAACTACCTCTACCTCTTGCCAGCACGTGGAACTCCTTTCCACCGAAGACCTCCTGTCCTCAATGCTTAGCCTAAGAGAAATCTACCTTCTATGATCACGTCCACAGCAGCTCAGCAACCTGTACCAAACACAGTCAGTCGGTCTAGTACAAGTCTTCCTCTGTCTGTCAGATCTGTTCAACACTTGAACAAATCAATCCTCTGCATACAAGCCTTCTCAAAGACTTGTCAAATCTATCCTTAGGTTCTTCTCAAAGAACCAGTGCTCTTTTGTCCTCAAGTTCTCTGATAGAACATCAAAATCAGCTCACAAGTCCTCTACTAGGACCTGTCCAAATCTTCTCACAAGTCCCCACCAAAACCTGTCCAAAACTACTCGCAATTCCCCACTGGAACAAGAAGCAATTAACCTTAACACATCATGCTTTCATTTCCATAATCAACCAAAAAGCACTCTCAACATTACAAGAAAAATTTATCCATTATACAGCTTATTTCTCCCTTATAGTCTTATCAAAAATAAAATTTATCTCTCATAAGAATGCAAAAAGATATTTCAACAACACTTTCAAAATAATATTTTATCAAAATAACAACAAACTTTAAAACTCCTTATAACTTCTAAGCTGTTTTTCTTTTAACAAACTTCATCCATCCGCAACATACACTTAGCAAAATATTGATTTTGAAAATACTTTAGCCAACATCAAAAATCACATTGGAGAAATTTGCGGCCGAAATCTAACACCATCCGCTGCATCCACGACGAAAAACCCTTCTGCATGATTCGAACGTGGAACCTCCCGTTCGGGTAGCGTGCCAACAACCTAGCCACTACCGGTGCGCCAAAGGCACCCGATGAGGTTAAAACCTCATGTTGTTACACTTGTCCCTTCTGCGTCAAGAAAAATAAAACACAGTCCTCCCTTCCTTCTAACGTGAACTCCCAAATGACAAGCTATACGACGGATTCGATAAACGGTGAGACAAATGAACGAACAGCTGATTATGAAAATCGGCAAAGACACACATCGATCAGCGGATTATGAAAATCGGAAAAGACACAGTCGAAATTACAGCGAGCAACTCTTCAAAAATCGTGTTGTGGTTGATCCACAACACACCCCAAAATTGGGGACCCACCTTTTTGCAGGCTCACAGGGAAGGATCTCAGTGACCCAGATGCCAGAATTGAAAAAAAAGAGAAAATGCACAAGTGTAGAAAGGGGTCGCGAAATCGCGACATGTCGCGAAATCGCGACCGAAGCCGGAAAATTGTCGCGAAATCGCGACATGTCGGAAAATCGCGGTCAGCGCGGTCAACGGCAACGAAACAGAAAAACTATCATGAAATTGCGACGTGTCGGTGACCGGGAAGAAAAAGTGTCGCGAAATCGCGACGTGTCGGTGACCAGGAAGAAAAAGGTGTCGCGAAATCGCGACGTGTCGGTGACCAGGAAGAAAAAGGTGTCACGAAATCGCGACGTGTCGGTGACCAGGAGGAAAAAGGTGTCGCAAAATCGCGACGTGTCGGTGACCAGGATGAAAAGGATGTCGCGAAATCGCGACATGTCGCTGAGGAGAAAAGAAAAGGTGTCACGAAATCGCGACGTGTTTTTCCGAAGCGTACAGAACAGAAAAATGGTCGCGATTTCGCGACGTGTTGTGAAGGTACGAAGGGAAAAACGTCACGATATCGCGACGAGTTTTGCGAAGCGTACGGATGATGAAAGGTGTCACGATTTCGCGACGCATTTTGGCAAAGTTGTACGGTACAAGGAAGATGTCGCGAAATCGCGACGAAAATGAAAATCAGGCTCAAAGCAGGAAGTGTCACGATTTCACGACGTGTTTTGGCAAACAGTACGGACGGAGAAAATGGTCACGATTTCACGACAGAAAGCTGCATGAAGGTCCGAGGGAAAAAAACGTCGCGATATCGCGACAAGTTTTGCCAAGGCGTACGGAAGATAAAAACGGTAGCGATATCGCGACGGTTTGTCGAAGGAAGGCAAGAGGATGATAATGGTCGCGATGTCGCGACGTAAAGTTGCCAAGGAGGCCCGACAGGGAAACGGTAGCGATTTCGCTACGCCTTACTGAAAAGGAAGCTCGAGGCCAGAACGGTAGCGATATCGCTACGAAAAGCCGTTGGACGCGTACGGCAGGAAAGCATGTCGCGATATCGCGACATGTCACGATTTCGCGACATGTCGCGATTTCGCGGTCGGGAAGATGAACGGGCAGACTTGCAGTTTTGTCATTTTTTTCGCAGTAAGCGTTACACAGGGCACAGGAAAAGCACGACACGTGGCGCACAGGTGTCAAACTTGCAGGGACGTTACATGCAGAGGCGAATTTCGGGGCGTTTCCAAATTTGAGCGTGAATCAAAGCGGGAAAAAGCAAGAATTTGAAGGGTCGCCCACAGGAAGAGGAAATGAAGCGACGGAGGAAATCGAAGAGCCATAACAATGCTATAAAGCCAGAATTGCAAATCGAAGAAGGGGTTGGAAATTGCCGAATACGGAGTTGCAGAGACGAAGGCTTTGTGCTATTCTGGGCCCGTACTTGGGCAATTTCCTTCTTTTTATTCTCGGGATTTTCTTTCACACTGGAACATTTTTGAATGTAATCGAGATATCATTTAAATACAAATACAGAGAGTTGGCATCTTATTGGATGAGAAAGAAGGAGTAACTTTTGCATGCATGATTTAATGTTTATATTTCCCTTCCAGATTTCTTAGGTTTTTAGGTGAAGTTAATGCAAGATCTCTTGGTTGCTTCATGCGAATGCCTATTTTCTGGAATTACCACATAAACCCTCGAGACTCGCACCTTGGCCTATTTGGATTGTGTGGATGTGCAGGTTCATTAGGTTAGGTTGCATGTAGAAAGCCTCAGTATCTTCGGTTTCATCAGATTAGTGACAGCTTTCTGATTGTAATCTATTTTTATTGTTACTTTTGTTTACTTTTGTCTTTGCTTTTCAAACCCATATTTTATTTTCAGCAGTTTAATTCATCGTGTTTGAATAAATCACCGAAAATCCATCGAATTAAAGGTTAAAGCAGATTTTATTCATTTTGAGTCCATTGAAAGTTCAAAATTAATAAACCACAGTGCCCCTTGTTAACATCCACTTGCAAACCCTAAGGTGTTCTTAGCATTTCATTTTAAACAGCATCCTTGATAATTAATAATCAGCATAATAAGAACCTTGGAGAAATCATTTTTCTTTGCAAGCAGAGGATTTAGGACTCGGATCCTACAGGAGAGTGTGTTTTCACAATCGGGTTAAAACACCACTCAACAGATTGGCGCTAGAAGGAGGGCGATCGGTTTATTTATTTTAATTTTTATATCTGAATATTTTGTTTTAATTTAATTCTGAAATAATTTACGGCTAAACTGCAACACTATTTTTTTTGTTTGTTGCAGGTTTTCTTCGAACTAGCCGAGGGTTTCCTCAGGCAGGCTGGACCCACCACGCCGTATTGCGACCAGGTCTCAAACAACCGGAGAAACCATTTTTCACGACCTTACTGGTACTCCCAAGGGTAAAGTCAAGCAAGTCGTAAGCACTCCAGTAGCAAAAGGCCTGTTTTCTCCAGGAACGTCGAGTGGACCTACGCCAGTAGTATCTGTTGCCCCTAGTGTGCCTATAGTTTGTAACATTTCTTCCGCTATTGTAGGTCGGTCTACATCAATTTTGAGTCAAATGGCTCAAGATCCAGCGGCTCCTTGGTATGGAGGTAACAATACTCCTTTGAATATTGTCGGGGATATCCATGAAATCCCCAAGAACATTGAAATATTTCTGCCTAAATACAAGCCGGATGGCCTAAGAACAGCGAAAGAACATATCCAAGCCTATAGAGATGTTTTAATTAGGCTGCAAGTTCAGCATGAAGATGTAGCCTGCAGACTTTTCCCCATGAGCTTGGATCCAATAGCATATGAATGGTATATATGCTTGCCACCTGGTTCAATCACCTCTTGGACACAAATGGAAAATGCATTTGTCAATCAATTTAGGTCTCCCTTAGATCCCGCAACTATTTACAATCGGTTCATTACATGCAAACGGGGCCAAGGGGAACCAATCCGAATGTTTAATCAGAGATTCCAAAAGAACTATAACAGAGCAATTAGACATTTTGCCATCGATCCCGCAGTAGCTTTGCAGATATATTTTGGGGCATTGGACCCCATGACAACCATGTTTGCAAGGCGTAATCCTCAGGTCACCACGCTAGCTTTGGCCTATAATGAAGCCATGACTATTGAGCAACAGTTGACACCGCAAGGCTACGGGTTTACCCAAATGCCTATGTTGGGACAGGGTGCTCCATATGGTCAAGTTCCCCAAGCAAATCAGCTCATGGCACCACAAATGCCAAGTATGAACGCATTCCCATATCCGCAGTCGTATCCATCAGCACCCGCATATGCACCCATTCCAATCCAACCAATCGCAGCCATTCCACCTGTTCCTGCATTTTTGCAGAACAGTCAATCAACTACGCAGAAACTAGTCAAGTCAATCCTCAAGCCATAGTTCCTGTTCCGAATCCAATCCCAATTCAAGGTATCAATCCATTTGGGAATCCAATTCCTCAGAACCCCACCCAAATGTGGAATCAAGACCCCATCAATTATGCAAATCCAATGGGGGTTAATAACAATGTGGTTCCACCGAAGGATGTCTTTTCGAAAGTCGAAGAGCTCAAGAAACTAGTGCATAAACTAAGTAATGACAGAGTTCAACAGCAGAAGCATGAGTCCCGTGCCCCTCACCCAAGTCAGAATTTTAACAATAGAGGGAGGCACTGGAACACTAAGCCAAACAATGGGGGAGTTCCTGCTCCCATTGCTAATCAATTAGATGCTTCTGTAGGCCCTAGTCAATCCAATTCTCTTTTGAATCTTTCAGATTTGGCATGGGAAAGAGGGTGCAAGTTACATAACACAAAAGAACACAATGAAAGGAATTGCCCTGAGATAGCTAGATACACTCATTGTCTTCGGGCACAAGTTGATGATTTGGAACCGGTATCAAATGAGGATCCATCGTATCAACAAGATGAAAATATCATGGTGATGGAAACAATATATCACCAAGAGGGTGAGAGCGAGGAGGAAGAAGATGAAGTTTTGGAACAGGAGGTGCAAGCTTTTCGAGATTTCAGAAAGGGGACTCATGGGTACCATTTGAGGAGTAAGTCTAAAGCCCCTAAAACCTCATCAACACCTCCAAACAGCTCTATTCTTCCTCCGGATACAAAGGCAAGTAACAACCCTCCCCCTCCACTCATAAGAGAAATGTCTAATGACGTCCAGAAGACAGTCAAATTCGAAAAACCAAATTATGACGTAGTGGAGGATATGAAGAAGTCCAAATCTAGCCTTTCATTCCTGGACGTAGCTAAATTGCCCGGTCAAAAGGAGGCGTTGATAAGAGCTTTGAACTCACCCGATCCGATGTGGAAGGAAAAAAGAGCCGAATCCCATCCGATTTTGCGAAAGGAGAGAAGGGATGTCCCGCCATTCTTATTAACTCGAGAATTGCGGGTAAGAACTTGCATAACTCGTTTGGTAGACACAGGAGCCACTAGCAACCTCATGCCTACGGAGATATGTCAAATGTTGGGTCTACAACCGGTTTCATCCAAATGCACGGTCTTGCAATTGGACCGTTCGGAGGTAAATGTAGTAGGGACCTTATATGATGTCAAGATTCAATTAAATTCTGAACCCGGGGTCCAAAGAAGTTGTAGACATTTTGGTGGTTAACATCCCAAGTAGGTATGGAATGTTACTTGCGAGAGATTGGATGAAAACGCTGAATGGCTATTTTGCAACAGATCGCTCGCATATGTGGCTGCCATGGAAGGGCATTGCTAACCAAATCAGAGTGGAAAATGAACCGAGGCTTAAGGAGATTATAACAGATTTTAACAAGCCGAATGAGGTTCAGTTTTTTGAGCCAGACCTAGGGGTCTATGCTCTTGATGTTGAGAAAGCCGCCGATGAACTTAAAGAAGAAGTGTGTCATGGTGGTTCTTCTGAGGAAAAGGATCACACGTGGTTGCTCAAGTTTGATGGATCAAAATCTAGACAGGGAGCAGGAGCTGGAGTCGAGCTCATTGGTCCAGGAGGTAAACCATTATTGGCTGCCTACAGACTGCAATTTCCTTGCACAAACAATGTGGCAGAATACGAAGCATTGATCTACGGTTTACGTCTAGCATTGAGCAAACATGTTAAATGCTTGAAGGTTTTGGGTGATTCTGAGTTGGTTGTCAAGCAAATCAAAGGACAATATACATGCCGCGACAAAATACTGAGCCTTTATAGGACTAGGGTTATGGATCTCATGGAGGAGTTTGATGCATTCAACATAGCCCTTATTTCTAGGAGAGGGAATCGAATAGCGAGACTCTCTTGCAATCGTCGCGGGCATGTTAAACCCGGTGGATATAAAAAGATGTAAAAAGTTTTCCATTGAGCTGGTTCCTTGTCCATCAATACCTGATAATGTGAAGAATTTCCAGGTTTTTGAGTGTGACAGGCACATCTTCAAGTTTGTCACAAACTCGGGTATTTTTGAAAATCAAGTGATCGATGAGGAACAAAGGTGGCAGGATGAAACAGAAGAAAGTGAAACTGCGTATCAATCCAACAAAATTCCTAAAGACGTGGTTTCATTAGAAAAAATGTTCGACATGGAATGCAAGAACAAGAAAAGAAAAAGAGTCCCGCTCCCCAAAGATGCATGCGATTCAATTAATCTGGGGAGTGCAGACAATCCAAAGGAGGTGTACATAGCAAAGGCATGTACAGAGGAAGAAAGGAGCAATATAATACAGACTTTGAAGCACTACATAGATTGTATTGCTTGGAACTACAATGAGCTAAAGACTTACAACCAGAACATTATCACGCATACCATACCTTTGAAGCCAGACTCCAAGCCTTTTAGGCAAAGACAACGAGTTGTTAACCCGCTATTGGAGCCTTTGATCGAAAAGGAGGTTAAAAGACTGTTGGAGGCGAAAATCATTTTTCCCGTTAGGCACTCAACCTGGGTGGCTAACCTCGTTCCAGTGAGAAAAAAGAGTGGAGAGATTAGGCTGTGCATAGATTTTCGAAATCTTAATAAAGCCTCCCAGAAAGATAATTATCCATTGCCATCAATCGATGAAATCTTGCAAATGGTAAATGGATCAGAAATGATGTCCTTTCTCGATGGATATTCTGGGTACAACCAAGTTCTTATACATCCAGATGACAGGATGAAAACAGCCTTCACTACCAAGTGGGGGACATTTGCATATAAGAGAATGCCATTCGGACTATTAAATGCTGGTGCAACTTTTCAACGCGCCATGGATTACGCATTCAAAGGACTAATAGGCAAATGCATCATCGTGTATGTGGATGATATCCCAGTTTTCTCGAAGAAGAGAGAGGATCATGTTAAAGACTTAAAGAAGGTGCTTCAAAGGTGCAGGGAACATGGAATTTCATTAAATCCCAAGAAATGCATTTTTGGAGTGACAGAAGGGAAACTGCTAGGTCACATTATTTCAAAGGAGGGAATATCCATCGACCCAGAAAGGATACAAGCTATCCAAGACCTACCTCTCCCGAGCAGTAAAAAAGAATTGAGGTCTTTCTTTGGGCAAGTCAATTTTGTGAGGAAGTTCATTTCTAGCTTTGTTGAGATAGCTAAACCTCTAAACCAGATGCTCAAGAAATATGTGGACATAAGATGAAACGAGGAAAGTAGAATGGCTTTCCGGAATATCAAAGACGCCATTTCCAAAGCCCCGGTCTTGATAAGCCCAGACTATTCCAAGCCTTTTTACATTTATGCTTTTGCATCGGAGCACTCCTTGGCGAGTGTATTAACCCAAAAAGGCGAAGATAATGCCGAAAAGCCCATTGCATTTTTAAGTGCCCCCTTAAAAGATGCCCAATTAAGGTATTCAATCCTTGATAAGCAAATGTACGCACTTTTTAAAACTGTGAAAAAATTTAGGCATTACATCGTACACAGCAGAATTATTGCCATTGTACCCGATTCTACTGTCAAGACCATGTTTTTACAGTAATGAACTAGGTGAAAAGAGAGGAAAGTGGATTGCAACCATCCAAGAATTTGATCTCGAAATCCAACCAATGAAACTAGTTCGAGGACAAGGACTGGCAAAGGCGATCGCAGAAAATGATCCGCAAATAACAGGTCAATGCTCAAATACAGAATACATGGCTAAGGAGGACTGGTATGTTGATATTGTGCAATTTTTATTGACTGGTAAGTGCCCGTCTAATTTGAATTCAACACAAAGGAGAGCTCTAAGGCTTAAATCTATTAACTATCTGATAAAGTCTGGTGTACTTTACAGGAAAAATCACGAAGGTATCTACCTGAGATGCTTGAGCAAAGACGAAGCCGCCAGGGTGTTGCAAGAATTTCATGGCAAGCACGGAACTGGTCATGGTGCAGCCAATCCTACAGCACACCAAATCCTACGAGCAGGATATTACTGGCCTCATATATTCAAAGATGCACATGCTCATGTGCGATCTTGTCACATCTGTCAAGTGGCTGCGAATAGAGAAAGAAATGCAGCCATGCCGTTGCAGCCTGTAGTCGAAATGAGACCGTTTGCACAGTGGGGACTGGATTTTATCGGGGTTATTAACCCAAATTCTTCTGACTCTCACAAATTTATTTTGACAGCTACAGACTACTGTACAAGGTGGACAGAAGCGATTCCCACTAAACACGCCACCACAGACGTTGTGATTAAATTCCTTGAGGATCAAATTATCACAAGATATGGAATGCCCGATTCTATTGTCAGTGACAATGGTAAAGCTTTCATTTCCACACAATTTGCAGAGTGGGCATATGATAATAAAGTGAGCTTAAAGTTTGCATCCAATTACTATCCTCAAGGAAATGGGTTGGCCGAATCTTCAAATAAGAATTTGTTGAATACTATTAAGAAGTTTCTGGAAAAGAATCCTCGGGACTGGCACAATCAACTAAAGTTTGCCCTTTGGGCAGATAGGACCAGAGTGAAAGAATCCATAGGGAATACTCCCTATCATTTGGTCTATGGGCAAGACCCGATATTTCCAAGCAAATTTGGAGTCGCAGACCTTACATTTCATACAAGAGTACATGGGGACAAGATGATCAAGTTGAAGCTAGATTGAGCCGGTTATTGCACCTGGATGAAAAGAGAGAAGAAGCCATGAATCACATGAACAAACACCAGGAAGTCATCAAGAGATGGTTTGATAGAAGGGCCAAAGTTAAATCATTCAGAATTTCAGATTTGGTGTTACTATGGGACAAAAGACATGAGGAAAAAGGAAACCATCAAAAGTTTGATTGTCTCTGGTTAGGCCCATATCAGATTTCAGAAATTCTTGGGAAGAACACCTTCAGAGCTAAAAACCTTAGAAGGGAAAGATTTCATGCTGCCGGTTAATGGGCAGATTCTAAAGCATTATTTTAGCCCTTAGGTTGTGAGACTTTGATATTATTCCGTTGGTGTTGGTGAAGGATTTTCAGATTTTGTTTTTATTGTTTAGGATTGTTAGTTTAGTTAGGATTTTGATTATGGATTTGATTTCAATTGACATGTGTGTTAATTTAAAAAATAAAAAATAAATAAATAAATAATAATAAAATAATAGAAAATTGAGATGTCAACTTATGCTTAAGGATTAGGAGAATATGAAATATTGGAATTGTCTTGTAAAAGCTCCACAAATAGCATAAAACTTTTTTAAGTTATATTGTTTGACTTTGTGATATATGAAAGAATCAGTTTTGCATGACAAATCATTTCATTCACAATTCAAGAAGTAATGCATTCATATTCCATCTCACCTCACATACATTTCATTTTAGTTGCATATGCATCTTATGTACAAGCCATGAAAGTATGTCAAATCCTCTTAGGGTTGTGTTATAACATATATGTAAGTAGCTCCTAAGGTTGGAAACTGAGTCTTGAGATATCTAGAACCAAGCACGTCTCATAAATTAAAAAGGATCTTGAGTAAAATGATCAAAACCTAGCTTGGAAGAAAAGGTTGAGCGAAAGTGGTTTTCATGTCTATCCTATTATGCAACATGATCCTTAAAACAATGGTTTTAACCACTTCCATAAAGCTTAAAGCTTAAAATCATAGTAGTAAGGATAGGGTTAAATCCTCATCAAACTTAGGTTGAGGATCCAATTCCCCAAAGCTTTGATTTGACCCACATGGAGTAGTAAGGATAGGGCATAAATTCTCATCTTGGTTGGTTGAGAATCTGATTCCCCAAAGCTCTTATGTCTCATTTCATAGTAAGTCTTGGATTGTAAGGATCGTACTATTTGTCCTCTGCAAAGGATGGGTAGTCATCCCCAAGGTTTAAGCAATAGAATTAATGATTTATATCTAAGGTTTGGATTGTAAGGATCGTACTACTTGTCCCTAACCAGGATGGGTAGTCATCCCCAAGGTCCAAGAAATAAATAAATAAATAAATTTTTCCCATCTCATCTTTATTTTGGATTGTAAGGATCGTACTACTTGTCCTCTAGCAAGGGATGGGTAGTCATCCCCAAGGTCCAAAGAAATGGAGATAAGTTTTGGATTGTGGGGTTAGATATGCCCATGCATGGCATCATGTCTTGCCTAAAAAAGCAAGACCACTGATTGTCTAGAGGGTTAGACTAGCATGACCATTTCTTCCATAACTGGTTTAATTATTTTGCTTAAAGTGAGGTAATGAACTCTAAATCAGAATAGTAAGGATAAGGTTAAACTCTCATCTCGGTTGGGTGGGAGTCTGATTCCCCAAAGTTCTGATTTCACATTCACTTGCACATGGGTTCTAAATAGTAGGGACTCATAACCAACTTTGGGATACAATAAGGAAATGAACTTGTGGGTCCTAAGAGGGTTTGGCAATCTTGAATGCTTGTACATAATAGTAGAAGAATGATCATGCTTATTAGGAAAAGCAAAATCTTCTAGCTCATTCATTTAGGACCACAAATCATTCACCATCCCATATATGCATTCATGCAAAACCGATAATGGAATGTTGATCAATTTCAAACGATAGGGAATGAAAACACATTGCACACACTGAGCTAATACTTGATGATTCTGATGATTCATGTACTTTTGATCTTTGGGCATTTGTTATTTTGCTTATGTGCTAACATGTATTTACGAGTTTGTGATATGTTTCAGGTTGGGTTCTTACTAAAATGCTCAAGAGCATTTGACAGCAGAGTCGCCATTTGTTGTGGTTGATCCACAACACACCCCAAAATTGGGGACCCACCTTTTTGCAGGCTCACAGGGAAGGATCTCAGTGACCCAGATGCCAGAATTGAAAAAAAAAGAAAATGCACAAGTGTAGAAAGGGGTCGCGAAATCGCGACAGGTAGCGAAATCGCGACATGTCGCGAAATCGCGACCGAAGCCGAAAATTGTCGCGAAATCGCGACATGTCGAAAAATCGCGGTCAGCGCGGTCAACGACAACGAAACAGAAAAACTGTCGCGAAATCGCGACGTGTCGGTGACCAGGAAGAAAAAGGTGTCGCGAAATCGCGACGTGTCGGTGACCAGGAAGAAAAAGGTGTCGCGAAATCGCGACGTGTCGGTGACCAGGAAGAAAAAGGTGTCGCGAAATCGCGACGTGTCGGTGACCAGGAGGAAAAAGGTGTCGCGAAATCGCGACGTGTCGGTGACCAGGATGAAAAGGTGTCACGAAATCGCGACATGTCGCTGAGGAGAAAAGAAAGGTGTCGCGAAATCGCGACGTGTTTTGCCGAAGCGTACGGAACAAAAAAATGGTCGCGATTTCGTGACAGGAAGGTTCGAAAGGGAAAAGCGTCGTGATTTCGCGACGAGTTTTGCGGAAACGTACGGATGATGAAAGGTGTCGCGATTTCGCGACGGATTTTGGCAAAGGTGTACGGATAAGGAAGATGTCGCGAAATCAGAGGAAATGAAAATGGAAAGGGGAAGTGTCGCGATTTCGCGACGTGTTTTGGCAAACTGTACGGACGGAGAAAATGGTCGCGATTTCACGACAGAAAGCTGCATGAAGGTCCGAGGGAAAAAATGTCGCGATATCGCGACAAGTTTTGCCAAGGCGTACGGAAGATAAAAACGGTAGCGATATCGCGACGGTTTGTCGAAGGAAGGCAAGAGGATGATAATGGTCGCGATGTCACGACGTAAAGTTGCCAAGGAGGCCCGACAGGGAAACGGTAGCGATTTCGCTACGCCTTACTGAAAAGGAAGCTCGAGGCCAGAACGGTAGCGATATCGCTACGAAAAGCCGTTGGACGCGTACGACAGGAAAGCATGTCGCGATATCGCGACATGTCGCGATTTCGCGACATGTCGCGATTTCGCGGTCGGGAAGATGAACGGGCAGACTTGCGTTTTGTCATTTTTTTCGCAGTAAGCGTTACACAGGGCACAGGAAAAGCACGACACGTGGCGCACAGGTGTCAAACTTGCAGGGACGTTACATGCAGAGGCGAATTTCGGGCGTTTCCAAATTTGAGCGTGAATCAAAGCGGAAAAAGCAAGAATTTGAAGGGTCGCCCACAGGAAGAGGAAATGAAGCGACGGAGGAAATCGAAGAGCCATAACAATGCTATAAAGCCAGAATTGCAAATCGAAGAAGGGGTTGGAAATTGCCGAATACGGAGTTGCAGAGACGAAGGCTTTGTGCTATTCTGGGCCCGTACTTGGGCAATTTCCTTCTTTTTATTCTGGGATTTTCTTTCACACCTGGAACATTTTTGAATGTAATCGAGATATCATTTAAATACAAATACAGAGAGTTGGCATCTTATTGGATGAGAAAGAAGGAGTAACTTTTGCATGCATGATTTAATGTTTATATTTCCCTTCCATATTTCTTAGGTTTTTAGGTGAAGTTAATGCAAGATCTCTTGGTTGCTTCATGCGAATGCCTCGTTTTCTGGAATTACCACGTAAACCCTCGAGACTCGCACTCTGGCCTATTTGGATTGTGTGGATGTGCAGGTTCATTAGGTTAGGTTGCATGTAGAAAGCCTCGAGATCTTCGGTTTCATCGGATTAGTGACAACTTTCTCGATCGTAATCTATTTTTATTGTTACTTTTGTTTACTTTTGTCTTTGCTTTTCAAACCCATATTTTATTTTCAGCGGTTTAATTCATCGTGTTTGAATAAATCACCTGAAAATCCATCGAATTAAAGGTTAAAGCAGATTTTATTCATTTTGAGTCCATTGAAAGTTCAAAATTAATAAACCACAGTGCCCCTTGTTAACATCCACTTGCAAACCCTAAGGTGTTCTTAGCATTTCATTTTAAACAGCATCCTTGATAATTAATAATCAGCATAATAAGAACCTTGGAGAAATCGTTTTTCTTTGCAAGCAGAGGATTTAGGACTCGGATCCTACAGGAGAGTGTGTTTTCACAATCGGGTTAAAACACCACTCAACAAATCGGATGGGATAAATCTTTGTTTTCACCAAGGGGTATTAATATGAATCCTTGCCATGAGCTCTTTGACGTCGGTAGGGAGTTTACCATGTCGGCGAAGGTCTTGGGCTAGTGCCCATCGAGTTTAAAACATAATGCCCACCTAGACATTTGTGCCATGGATTAAGAGAACCCATTGCAAACCATAAATTAATATTTATTTAAAAATAATTAAAGGGAACCTTAACAAGGTTTTAATTATTTAAATAAATATTTCCTCTTGGACCAAATTGCATTAAACTAATGCATCCACCTGTAATATTTAAACCTGCCAACTTGGGGTTAACAAAAGACCTTTGAAACTGTTATTTCGAACCTTCATCAAAACAAGTAATTTGACATCAAACCAAATTCCTTCAAGAGCTTCTTGACATCAATGATAACTTATACACTTGAGCAAAGGCAATGTACCCAAAGTACCCAAAATTGCCAACAACGACTGGAACATGCATTATGTGAAAAGTATAGGGCATCCATGTGTTTTTTGTAGAAGGCTCCTCTAAGTGTGAATAAGGCACATATTTGGTGAGTGAAGGGGAGTGCAAGATTCAAACTATGGTGTGTCATTAGAGACTGCTTCCACCACATCTATGATTTGTATCTCTTCAAGGGTTTGTTTGCATGACGACTTCCATTCTCTTCTAGGAAAAACACAACCCACCATGGCTCATGTCGAAGGGCAAAGTATGGCCACATAGAGTTGTAGGAATATCCACTCACTACTAGATATACAGTTGTGATTTTAGATCAATAGATGAGCAACATTAGCAAACAGTGCTTGAGAAACTAGATGTTGCATGTCTATGATCAAAGTGAATGTGGGTTGAAGGGCAAGGTCAAGTTTAGAGACTTAACAAACATCAAATGAATTCCCACTTTTGGTTGGAGTGGATGAGTTGTGGCATATACAAGGGCCACAGTATAGCTACATATGGGTCATAGGTGTATGTCAAGAACAACCACATCTTTCATGAGCTAGCTGGAAATAGGCCTATGGAACCAACAGATGACGATTGAGCAAAATATATGCCTGGTCAATGGGAAGTTTGTTGGTGTGGATCTACATGCTGAGTTTTGGAATGGGTGTGGTAAGAAAATATCAATACCATGCTAAGGTACAAAAGTAGTAGTAAAACTATTCTAAATTTCTAAGCTAAAATTCTAGATTCAATTTGTTATTCTCGAGGCTTGTTGTACCAAGGGCCATAGAAGGGATATTTTGTTGTGTTTTTTGGGTGCACTTGAACCTGATGTGTAGAGAGGGGATAGTGGTCATACAAGAAGTATGGCCATATAGAGAGAAAATTTTAGATATGATCAGCTAAATAGGCTAGAAATAGAGACTACAAATAGAGGTTGTATTGGGGCAATGATAAGTGGTTAAGTAGTGGAAGGATGTTATGGCTACCACATGGAAAACATATCAGATGCAAGCTAGATTAAAATAATTATGCAGTTTCTATGGTAGTAAGTAGTAGTGGTAGTGGTGGGGGTGGTGCTGACTTGGTGGTGCCAACATGGCATGAGTAGATCTTACACTGGTTGAAAGCTAAAAATATCGATGCATCTGCTATAGCATTGAGGAGCTTGTTTAGGAGTAGACAAATGCAGTGGGGCAAAAATAGTACTATAGCAAGGATGCCAAAGTGTTGGGTAAAACAAATAAAAAATCATAGGGTGATATAATTAGGATCAAAGCAAGTAGATTAAAATGGTTGGTTGTGAATAGAGCCATCATGCATAGTGTGTTTTAGTGGGCAATGAAGAGGGTCGTAAAGGGGCCACGGGGAACCCAAAAGATGTTTTTGTGTTGTAGTGGGGAGTTTGAAAATCCCAAAAATAATGACTATGAGCTGACAAGTTGTGGGAGAGCATAATTTTCTAAAACCTAGTGTGGTTTTTCCAACCATGATGTGATCCGAACGAGAACCATGTGGGAATCGACATCAACATTGGGTTCTCCATGGAGAATCAAACAAGAATTAGTGGGATTCCTAGGTGGATTATGATGGAGAGAGATAAGGTCATACACAAATATTCATAATGAAACCCAATATCCCACAATAAAACTTAAACCAGAGAATAGAGAGAAAAAATGCAACAGGGAAGGGGATTTCTTAAGGGAAATCCCCCTCATAGGAGTAGGAATGCTACTTTGATACCAATATAATATGGATTTACAAGTAGAAGAATCCAAAATCTTTGAATGCATTGCATTGAATGAAAACATGTATTTATAGGCTCTAGAAGTATGTTACAATCCACCAATTTGGTCAAAACCATCAACAACAAAAAATGATCGACCAACCTAATATATTAAATGCAAATCTAACATTTGTTGACCATGGAAATTCTATAAGTTATGTTGTAATTTTTCTATGATTTTCTAAAAAATTATATATACAATTTTTATATTCTAAGATTTTTAATATTTTTAATATGATTCCTCATAATTCAAGGTAATGTGAAACCATGGATCACCACTATATACATAGATGAACAATGAAATCAACTACTCAAATAAGGTCCTAAGAAATGGGTGACTCAAGTCGTAAGTGAGTTACCAAATGATTGCATGGATAACACTTGATCAATGAAGGTGTTTAAGGAAGGATTCTAATCCATTCTATCCTTGTTGGCCGTTCTGATGGGTCTTCCATTAGATGAGAATGTGCATCCACACCAAATGGTTATGGATCACAAAATTGAACAATGGTGGATTATGCAGTGTGAGCAAGATGATATAAAGAAAGCATGCCTTGAAATATTAGATGGAAAATTTTCCACCAAGCATGGTGCCAACTTCAAGCTATGGAAGAATAAATATGGAGAAGACCTTACACCTAAGGTATTGAAGAAGTCAGATACACCCAACCTTGGGAAAAGTGAGGATTATCCAAAGAAATATGATGAGGAGCAAGAGGTCCAGAGTAACCTCCAGGCACAAAAAAGCTCACCCAAGACAAAGACAAGTAAATAAAAGGTCCATACTGCAGAACCTCCATCGAAAGTTAGAATTACCAGATCAACCAAGTCTGGTGGGGTTGAAGTTCAGAAGTACTTGGTGCCTCCACCTAAGAAAGCTAAATCAAGTAAAAATAAGAATGGTGTTCCAATCCTTGATATGTCATAGGCCTAGTAAGAAGTAAGCAAAGGGTGGAAGTTACCTTTGAAGGTTTTGAAGATAGAATAAATGGTAGCCTCATGAAATATTCAGAAGCGACAACTAGTGGTAAAGGAATCCCCAAAGGTGTGTTGGACATTTTGAGTCCATAAATTTGTCATTGATGTCAAGGCATGAAGTTGTCATTGATGCCAAGAAGTGAACTACCATTGATGCCAAAAGGTCAACAAGGAGCAATGCAAGAGGTTGATGAGCTCCATAATGTTTATTTCTAAATATTATGTGGAACATGATTTTAAAGGTTTTTATTAAAACCTATGATGGCAAAAATAAATGGTTTTTATTTAAAACCAATGGATAGACCTAAGGACATTAAATAAATTATAATTAATTATAATAATTTCATTATATATTAATTTGTAAGTTAATTTAATTAACCTATGGTTATTAAATTAATTATAAGTTAATTATAATTATTATTATTAATTAAATTATAATATATTTTAATTTACCTTAAGGTTAGGGTTGCAATGCAAATCAATATGCACCGACGTTTAAATTCAAGGTGGCATAATGGTATAAAAACCACATGTCTTAATGTCATTTAATAATCCTTCGTTTGACTGAAATAAAGAGGCCAGCATGTAATTTGATGTGATTCATGTGAGGAAAAAGACAAAGCTTTTTGTATTAAGCACCAACAAAGGAATAAATTTGGTGTAGGCTAAAACCTCATATCCACCCAGCAGCATGGCCTAGTGGCAAGTGGTCGAGGGCTAAGGCATTGAACATGGAAATACCTGTGATCGATTCTTGGTGGTGGTTTATTTTTAGCATGTTTTTCTTGGGCGCTAAAGGAAGCAGTGCGTGATTGTTTTGGGCTTAGGTTCCAAAAGCAAGGTTAAAGAGCATGTGGTGCTCTTTGCTCCCAAAGTGAGTTTCTAGCACATGTAGTAGCCAAGGCCACGTCTAGGGTGCAAGGGAAGGCGACATCGTGAGTTCGAATCTCACCAAGGCAAAGGTAATAAATTTTTAATATATTTTGTAATACCTAAGGTTTTGACATAAGGTCTGAGGGAGTTAAACGGGGTAGATAAAAATTATTTCTAATTGGTCATTATTATGGTTAATTGTAGGAATAAGGAGTTAGCTTTATTTTTAATAAAAAAAATTAACATATTGGCTTATTGGAGAAATAAATGGATTAAAGTGCTGGTTAAATTTTGAGAGGACTTCTTGCCATTGAGTTATTTTGAGAAGGTAATTGTATTGACATTATTTATGGTGTTGGATATTATTTTTTGGAGTTGATAAGGTGTATCAAAGAAATTATTTTTATACATGTTATGATGAGTGTTATTTTTAAAGGGAGAAATAAGGCATAAGTTGAGTTGTGATTGTCTTATGTCCAAGGAACATTTTTGAGAAAGTATTGAAGTGATATTGTTGTGTTTAACCATTGAAATTGAAAATAAAAAATTGTGATTAAAATAGGTTTTTCAAAGGCACTTCTACATACAACAAAAGGTACGGGCATATTCTTCCTAGTGAGTGATTGTTGAAAGTTGGAGTGAAAAGGATTGTTTGGTTTGCATTGTTGAGAGTGTTTTGAATTAATGCTTCAAGGTTTTTTGGAATTAAGAGTTGTTGATAAAACCTTATTTATAAGCATTGTTTTTGAAGTGAGTTGTTGAGTAAAGAACTTGAACTAGGGTTTGAAAAGAACATGAGTATCATTGTTACATGATATTTGTTGATAAAGCATTGTTGGAAATATTTGAATGAGTTGTCATATGCTTGGACTAGGGTTTGTGAGCAAGTATTATTTTATTGAGTGATTGAGTGTGTAGAATTGGTTGAGCCTAGTCAAGTAAATGTGTGAAGTGATTGTTCAAGTTTTGTGAAACAAATTATTCTATATTCTGAATTTTTTTGAGAAAGAGTTTTGAGTATTGATGAATGTGAAGCATATTGAGTCTCTAACAATTCTCTATATGTTTCTAATAGAGTGATTGAAAGTGATTAAGTATTTAGGTGAATGTGAAGCATATTTAGTCTCTAGAAATTCTCTATATGTTTCTAGGAGATTCATTGAAAGTATTTGAGCATTGTGATGAGTGTAGATCATATTGAGTCTCTAACAATTATCTTTATGTTTCTATGAGATTGGACAAGTTCTATTGTGGACTTTTTGAGCAGATTTGAGTTAAATATTTCAAAAGACTTGTGGACATATTTGGACAAGATTTTTTGGAAGCTTACAATACATATTGAGAGCAGATTTGGATAAGTTCTTGCAAGGATTTATTGAGCAGATTGGAAAAGTTCTAGAGAGGACTTAGGGACATATTAGTGTGAGCTTTTTGTGGAAGATTACAAGACAACTAAGCCTTTGAGAAGACTTGTGAATAGAGTTGATTGATTGATTTGTTCAAACCTTGAGTTAAGGTTTGGGGTAGATCCAGAAGAGTTGATTTGAGATTGATTCAAGCTTTGAGTTAAGGCTTGAGGACAGAGATTGAGGATAGATTTATGCTAGATCGAAGGACTATGTTTAGTATAGATTCAAGGATAGAGTTTGGTGCATATTTGAGGACAGGTTTGTGCCAGACCAGAGACAAATATTAAGGATAAATTTTTGCTAGACCAAAGGACTATTTTTAGTGCAAATTTGAGATATAGATTTAGAGGTGATAGAGTTGAGGACAAAGGTCTCCAGCCAGAGTAGGGAGAACAAGTGTCTTCTATGGATAGAGTTCCATTTGCTAAGGGTAGTGGAGACAAATGTCTTCTAGAGGATCACCAACCAGAGCAAAGTTAGGATATTGGTGTATCCTGTGGATAGAGATCCACAAAATTGATTAGGGGATTGGTGTCTCCTTTGGACAAAGGTCCATAAACATTGTAATAGGGAAAGTATTCCCAAGATATTGATTGAGAAAATTTTATTGAAATATTTTCTCCATGGAGCAGCCCACATTGGGTGAACCGCATAAATTTGGTGTCTCTATTGTGTGTGGTTGATGAGCACCAAAAAAATGCTCATATTTTGACATATTTCTTTGATCAATATGCGGTTGTATAATAAGGATTGCATAATTTTATGAATGATTATATAGATATTTGATATAATTATGCGTGATATCTAATTTGTGTACTTTTAGTATGTTTTGTGGAATTGCAGTTGATTTAGTTAGATTTGGAACGATCGAGGTCCTTTTGATGGACCTGGCACTTTATTTCATTGGGGGTCAACGTAGAGAACATAGGCACCTCTGTGCAACCAAAAAGTGCCAAGGGAATAAGCACCTCCCTGCAATCGAAAGGCGCCAAACCAAATACGAGCGCCTCCCTACAGTCAAAATGTGCCAACTGAATACCAGCGCCTCCCTACAGTCGAAAGGTGCCAAACCAAAGATGAGCACCTCCCTGCAGTTGGAAGGTACCAACTGAATACCAATGCCTCCTTGCAGTCAAAAGGTGCCAACTAAATACCAACGCCTCCCTGCAGTTGGAAGGCACCAACTAAATGCAAGCGCCTCCCTGTAGTCAGAAGGCGCCAACTAAATGCAAGCACCTCCCTGTAGTTGAAAGGCGCCAATAGAAGGCAAGCGCCTCCCCATAGCCGAAAGGCACTAATAGAATGCAAGCACCTCCCTACAACCAGAAGGCACCGCAATAACAAGGTACCTTCCTCATAAGGAAGGCACCACTGATTCTTTGCCCGTTGACCAGATTCAAATGACATGGATAGCAGTGGCTGGTGCAGTTCCAGCTCTACGTCATGCAGAGCTAAATTGGAGATAGCACCAATGTATCAAAACATCTTACGGATGCCAGGCAAAGCATGAACCGAAGTGAACACGTCACCATCAAAACAGAATGCCAAACGTCGATTGCATTCGCCAGACTGTTCTAATTTATCTTGGGAAGAATCGACTGTTGTAACCACTTTTGTAACATAAGTTCTGCGGGTGTGTTATATAAACACACAGATCGTTCTGAAAGATATAGAGAGATATATAGAAATAATTAATAAAGATCCATTTAGAGTTGTAGAAAATAGATTGTAATACATTGATAAATATATTACAGTTCCAGAAGTTCTAAAGCGCGTGTTCGATCAAGAAGAAGCTGCTGGAGCCTAGGCCCACTCCAAGCCAGTATTTCTTCCCCATTTCCTTCTTTTTTATTTATGTTAATTAGTTTATTGCTTTCATAGGAATTTTCATTGGTTTGATAGTTCCAGTATTTGCAATAAATTCATTTTCAGGAATATGTACATGATTTATTTTTGTAGATTTAATTATGTTCTTCTTACATAATTTATTGAGGAGTGCGGGAATGATTGACAACCATTTCAAGAACACCCCCCAAATGTAGGATTAGTAGATTCACCTCCAGTGGTATTGTAGTAACCTAATTTTGACTCTTCGCAAGTTTACGAAGCTCCCTGGGTTGATAATTAAATGCACGGGCATGTGACAAAAATAGGAAACCATTCACCTTGTTTGGCCCGCAACATTTTGGTGCCGTTTCTGGGGAAGCATCTTAATTAGATTACTTACAATACCCTGAAACCTTACATCTGACCTTGTATGAGTTCTTCAAGAAGAAGAGGACCTGACGGTCACTTTATAAGAACTAATCCATCAGGACCTCATGAAGAAGAGGCCATAAACACTGCATTAGAAACCACATTTCCAAAAAAAATGGTAGATAATGATGAAGTCTCATCTAGATTTAGTTTCCCAATAGAGGAGGAAGTAGGAGCTACCAAAATGAAAAACATATCCCCTGCTCACCTTCTGTCCTTCAAAGGACACCCGACTAAGGACCCTGACCTATTTTTATTCAAGTTTGATGTTTTGTGCAAGTCTATGGATTACAAATCAAATGCACAAAAGTTGAAATTATTTCCTTCTACATTAGACGATGCAGCTCTGCAATGGTTCATTGGTCTGGGAGACAAACACATCACCACCTGGGACCAAATGAAGACGCTCTTTCTAAAGCAATATCAAGATTTTGGGATAGCAAGAGACTCCAGGGAGGAGTTCTTGAGCATGACACAAAGAGAAGATGAGTCTCTCGAGGAGTATTGGGAGATATTTAGCTTTAATATTCAACGGTCCCCTCACTCGAAGCTATCCGATAAGTCCCTCAAAAGCATCTTCTTGAGGGGACTTACCAATGAGTCACTGGAGGCTCTCAACATGATCTCTGGAGGTGATGTCTATCAACATGCTATGGACGACATCCAAAAATTATGTGGGAACTACTCAAGAAGGCAAGGCAAAATGACCTCCAGGACCATGAAGGTGATTGCTTCAGTCACCAAAATAAAAATAGGCAACATGCTGGAGGATTTGAAGAGCGAAATGCTCTCATCTCTAGCACTGCAGATGGATATGTTGCTGTTAGAAAAGAAGAAACAAGAAAATGACGTAGCATTAGCCTATTTCTACCCAAAATGCAGATGAAGGCACGCAAAGAATGCATGTTCAAAAAAAAAGGTCAGAGTATGTGCAGTTTGTAGGCTGAATCACAAAACTCGATTGTGCCCACAACTGCCCAATAACCAGGAAGCGGTTGAGAGCATGAAGGCCTACTTCATAGGCAATAGGAAGAGTTGGCCATAGCCCCCCGTGGGTAATATACCAACTAAGATGCCATAATATGGGGGAGGGTCATACATGCACCAAGGACCCCCTCAACCACCTAATATGGGGTGGTGGGGACCATCACCCTGGACTAACGCACCCCCAACAACATTTTTGAATCAGCAGCCATGGATGCCATATCCATATCCTGGGCAATAGTGGAGAGGCCACAATGCATGGAATCAGACTCCATAGAGTGCAGCACCTACTCACATCCAACAGAACTTACCAGCATTGCTAGCAGCAAGACCTACGTAGCTACCAGCACAACTGACAGCAAACCCGAACAATAGAGTAAATCAGCTGGCATACAACATAGAAGGTGAGATGTATCATATGTACAATATTCAGCTTAGATCAGGTAGGCAGTTAGGAGTAGAGACACCACCTCTGGTATAATAGGAGGAAGAAATAGAGGAGACACCTCTGGGAGAAGAGGGAAAAGCACTTGAGAGAGCGGAGGCTCCATTTCCTAGTCGACTGCAAGAGTAAAAAAAACAACACAGCTGGAGTTCGACATCTTGTCGAGCTTGAAGAATCTCACGGTGACAATCCCATTATTTCAAGCAATTCGAGATGTCCCCATTTACACCAAGGCAATTAGAGAAATGTGTCTAAGGAGACCGGGATGAAAATCTACCGAGACTATCAACGTCGTGGGTAAACTGGAAAATCTAATGATGGGTAGAACACATCATCTAAAGTATGCATATCTAGGTAGCCCAATGCTGATCATAAAAATTGGAGGACATCCCCTATCCAACACATTGGTTGACCTCGGGGCAGCCATCAACGTGATGCCTCAAGAGACCATGTAGAGGCTACAGCTCACGAACCTAAAGCCAACCACGATAGTGCTATAGTTAGCCAATAGATCAACCATGTCATCGAAAGGGATGCTAGAAGATGTGATCGTAACAGTCAGTGCATGGGAATATCTAGCCGATTTTTTAGTTTTACAAACCAAGACCAGGCTAGGTGGTTACCCGCTCATTTTGAGGAGGCCATGGCTGGCAACAGCTGATGCTTACATCAGCTACCAAGATGGGCTAATGACCATCTCCAATGGGCAAAACATCAAAAGGCTAACCATTTCACCGCCAGCTCAGTCTATGGACTCGACAAAAGAACCCAGGATCATCGAGCATGGAACTATGGAGTTGTCCATAATCCAACCAATGATGACCTTGGAGGAGGTGGCAGAAGAGGACAAGGATGGTGCTATCATGGAGTTTCTCCATGGAGAATCATCCATCCCCACACCTGGATCGCCGTTGACTAGTGCCCAAGATCAGCACATCCGACAAGTACACATTGGGCCATGGAGGAGATTGAACATCAATAGCAGGTTGATGCCCACACAGCTAGAAAAATTGGAATAACTTTTGGTAAAACACCAATAAGCATTTGCATGGGGCTACGTAGATATGCACGACATCAGCCTAAAAATATGTACCCATCGGATTTATTTAGATGACCAGACAACTCCTAGTCGATAGCCATAAAGAAGGATGAACCCAACAATGAAAGACATTGTCAGAGAAGAACTGCACAAACTTCTGGCTGCTGAATTCATATATCCAATTTTTGACAGTGAATGGGTATCACCATTAGTTGTGGTCCCCAAAAATAATGGGAAATGGCAGATCTGCGTGGACTACCAGACGTTGAACAAGGAGACTAAGAAAGACCACTTCCCACTCCCATTCATCGATCAGGTCTTGGACACACTCTCAGGAAGAAAATACTTCTCCTTTCTGGATGGTTTTAGTGGTTACAACCAGATCTAGATAGGGGAAGAAGATCAAGATAAAACAACGTTCACCTGTCCATGGGGAACGTTTGCCTATAAGGTATTGCCTTTTGGACTATGCAATGCATCGGCCACCTTTCAAAGGGTGGTGCTTAGCATATTCTCTGATATGATAGGAGACGGGGTGGAAGTATACATGGATGACTTCATAGCCTATGGAGAAACCTTCGAGGAGGCAATGACAAATCTAGAAAGATTGCTCGATAGGAGCAAGGAAAATCATTTGTCCCTAAGTAATGAAAAATGTTTTATTATGATGCAGGAAGGCATCATGTTGGGACACCACCTCTCTATGGAAGGAATAAAAGTAGACAAGGGGAATATCAAGGTCATCAGAGACCTACCTAGCCCCAGAATGTAGAAGGAGGTAAGAAGTTTCTTTGGATCAACCGGGTACTACCGGTGATTTATCGCCAAATTTAGTAAGATTTCCAAACCATTGCACACCCTACTTTCTAAGGATGTAGAGTTCAATTGGATGAGAAATTGCGAAGAAGCATTCCAATTGCTGAAAGAAAAATTGATATCTGCACCAGTCTTGAGAGGACCGAATTGGGCCATACCGTTCCATATTTACTACGATGCATCTAACGGTATGATCAGAGCAGTCCTCGGGCAGAAAGATGACAAAGAATTTTATGCCATCTATTATGTTAGTAAAAACTTGGTGGGAGCAGAGCTCAACTATACAGTGACAAAAAAATAATTCCTCACAGTTGTCCATGCAATAAACAAATTTTGCCACTATATAACGGGATACAAGGTCTTCGTCCATACGGACCATGCGGCTATCAGGTATCTGATGAGCAAGCCGACAATTGGTGGTAGAATTATCAGATGGCTGTTGCTATTGTAGGAATTCGACATCACTATAGTCGATAAACCGGGCAAGGACAACGTCATGGTGGATTTTCTATCCAGATTGATACCAGCAGATCATCAAGCAGTGGAAGATCAATTTTTGGATGAACATCTGTTCGCTATTAGTGAACAAACTCTATGGTATGTAGACATATCCAATTACTTGGCCATCGAAAGGACCTCACCTGCTCTCTCCTATCGATAAAAGTAGGCGGTCATAGAGAAGAGCGCATCATTCCTTTGGATGGATGATCTCCTATTTAAAATAGGACGAGACCAAATTATAAGAAGATGCATAGCAGAACAAGAGTTTTCAAAAGTGCTCAAGGCATGTCACGATGAGCCATGTGGAGGACACTTTGCAGGGAAACGAACTGCCTAAAAAATCCTGCAGGTTGGGTATTTTTGGCCCACTTTGTTCAAGTATGCGATAGCATATACCAGCAAGTGTGACGAGTGCCAGAGGATGGGTAGACCAACCCATCGAGATGAAATGCCCCTGCAGCCCTAGGTACACCTGGAACCTTTTGATAAATGGGGCATGGACTTTGTGGGACTATTTAATCCACCTTTGATGGGAAGGAGGTTTATTCTGGTCTGCACAGATTACATCACCAAATGGATGGAAGTGCAGGCATTAAGGGACTCAAAGGAAAGAACGGTCGTCGATTTCTTATTTTCCCATATTTTCACATGATTTGGGGTTCCTTGGGAGATAACAACAGACCAAGGGCCCCAATTCACCTCAAATTGATTGAGGAGCTGATGGAGCAGTATAGATTTTGGCACAATAAAACCATGCCCTACCATCCACAGGTGAACGGGAAAGTAGAAGTGACAAATACGGAGATAGAGAACCTCTTGACCAAAACCGTGTAGCAACACAAGAAATATTGTGCCACATGGTTGCTGGAGGCAGTTTGGGCATATAACACCACATGGAAATCCACCACAGGATGCACACCTTTCCAACTGGTCTATGGGAAAAATGTGATGATGCCCATCGAGTTCAAAATCAAAACTCTGAGGATGGCTTCAGAATTAAATTTGAGCTTGGATGAAGCTCAAAAATAGAGGATTCGCCAGCTAGATCAGCTGGATGAAATCCGATTGGATGCTTTGCAGAGGACAAAGATTATACAAAAGCAGAGAAAGAAGTGGCATGATAACCACATCAAACTAAAGAAGTTCTAGGTAGGGGAATGGGTACTGTTGTACCATTCCCGGTTCTAGGAAAGGAAGGGCAAACTTATGCAGAGGTGGATGGGGTCGTATGAGGTGGCAGAGCTCATTAGTAACGGGGTGGTGCGCATTAAGACAATTGATGATAGCAACACTATGTTCACAGTCAATGGCCACCGACTATGCCCCTATAATATGTTTGAAATTTTATAGGTGGAATCCAAAGTAGGCATGGGGGAGACCCCATCTTGCTAGATCTAGACCGAACTCTCACAGGTGAAATGATGGGCATGAAAGTGCTCACCCAAATTTTTTAGTTAATATATTTTTTTTTGTAATGTGTGTTTTTACAGGGATGACGCCCGCATGCAAGCTACAGGCATCCTAATCCAGGGCCTAACAGGCACGGAACGCGTCTAACTGCCTTTATTTTCCTTTCTTTTTTGGTTGCTTTTTGCAGGTGGAGGACCTGACAACATGAGGGATAGGTATCTAGGAAACCAGGCCTGATTCAACTCAGCATTCTGACATCAGCTCGTAGGTAGAATCTAGGCAACGTGAAAAAAATTGGGAAGGCTTGATCACCCTTTTTCCAGTACTGCATCTAGAAGGCGCCAAGTCCAAAAGAAGGTGCCTTATGGCATCTAGAAGGTGCAAAGTCCAAAATAAGGCACCTTACGGCATCCAGAAGGTGCCAAGTCCAGAAGAAGGTGCCTTACTACATCCAAAAGGTGCCAAGTCCAAAATAATGTGCCAAGTCCAGAAGAAGGCACCTTATGGCATCCAGAAGGTGCCAAGTCCAGAAGAAGGTACCTTACTACATCCAAAAGGTGCCAAGTCTAGAAGAAGGTGCCTTACTACATCCAGAAGGTGCCAAGTCCAGAAGAAGGCACCTTACGACATCCAAAAGGTGCCAAGTCCATAAGAAGGCACCTTACGGCATCTAGAAGGCACCAAGTCTAGAAGAAGGTGCCTTACTACATCTAGAAGGCACCAAGTCCAAAATAAGGCACCTTACATCATATAGAAGGTGCCAAGTCTATAATAAGGCACCTTACTACTTTCGGAAGGCACCAAATCAAAATACAGTGCCTTCCATCTATGCAGAAGTTCTAAAAAAAAATACATATGTAGGCGCCTTCCGTGGCAGGAAGGCACCAAATCTATAAAAAAAAAAAAAAGCCAGCCGAATACACCTTCCAACATTAGGAAGGCACATTCATCCAGCCAAATATGCCTTCCAACATCAGGAAGGCACATTCATCAAGACGAATGCCTTCCAACATCGAGAAGGCACGAACCAGAAGGAGGCGCCTCCCACATTGGGAAGACGCATGCAGGCAAAAGCGCCTCCCAGCCAATCAGAGGCACTTCCTGCAGCCATAAGGCGCATTCATTCGATGAAGAGCACCGAAAACGTTGGAAAGGTGCTATAAGGGCACCATCCACATGGGGAAGGTACCAAAGAATGCCTTTCACGTACAACATTTACATCTATTGGATGCCTCAGGAAGAACGAAGCATTGCATGAATGAGCGACATCAAATGACCATACCCCTCCCTCGTGTCATAAGTCAACAAATCAGCGGCTACCATGACAACTGGAATGTCGAATCAGGTACGTGCATACTAAATCAAATCATTTATATAATTATTTATAAATACGCAGTACCAAAAAATACCGTCGTCATAGAGATCGTACCCCCCATAGCCGAAAACGCATGCCAATGATAGAGCACCTTCCATAACTGCTAGGGTTAGGCATCTTTTCTATAATAGGGAACCTTCCTGAAGAAGGAAGGATAGAAAAAAAAATATACAGCATCGGAAGGCGCCATGGGAGGAAGGTCAAGAACCACGCGATCAACAAGAATGAACCCAATGACACTGATGGAATCAGAGGGGTAGTGAAGACCCAATTCGAAGCCGAGGGGTGGCTCGAATACTACACCCTGGTCAGTCAGGGCCAGGATATGGAGACATCTAGAGAATTTTCCACCTCTTTGAGGGGCGATGCGGCCCAAGTACGAGGGGTGGAAATTCTAGTCACCCTTGAGTTCATCTCACAAGCGACTGGATTGCCTCTCACGAGGGAATGTGCATACAAGGGTGGAGTGTTAAAACTATACATCGAAATACTGCTACCAGGATGAAATGTGTAGATAGACAGGGAGGAGTTACTCAAAAACAATCTCCCCATGAATATACAGAAGATGTTTAAGCAGACTACTCGATTCTTCACATGCACAAGGAAGTATACCCATCTAAACATTAATCATGTGCACTTCCTCAATCACCTAGTGCATGGGAGGAAATTAAATATACATTTCTACCTGGCGACTGCTCTGAAAGATGAAGCGGCTCGGTACCATAAGGAGACACCATCCGCCTTAGCCCACCATGGGCTGATATTGGCATTGGTCTGCCATGTAGAAGCATAAAGATAGAACTACGACGCAGAGGGAGATGGCGACCAAATAGAGCAACACAATGCGATTTCCAAATTAGGGCAAGACAAAGCATCCCCTACAAAGGAGATAACAAACATCGAGTAATTGGCGTTGTCTTATTTTCTAGGAGGGGCAGAGCAGTAACCAGTGCCCAAAGACATAGAGGACAGAGGGCATTCCCCAGTGCCCGAGTATGAGGAGGAAGGAGCACCACTCGCTGGTGGTGAGGATGAACCAATCACTAGGAGGAAATTTCTACAGTGATTCCTCTCGATAGAGGAAGGACAGAGCGACTCGAAGATAGAAATTGCCACCCAAATCCTTCGAGAATTAACAAACCAAAGCCCATGGAATGAAGGAACTTCTGGGAGTAAGGACTAGATCGATGCAGCCTTGGAGGAGGCGCTTGAATGGCAAACCGATTGTTGGATGGCACAGCAGACTCTGGAAGATTTCTAGAACCAACATAAAATGGAATTGGAGGAAAGGGATAGACAAATCACTCAGCTTGAGCAGTTGGTCCGATAGTTGTAGGAGGAAAATCAAATGCTCCAAGATAGAGGAATAGCAAGATAGGAGGCGGCCACTTAGACTGATTGGGCAGAAGAAGTGCCGACAAACTCTCCCACATCCGTCGAATGAGTATTCTCTTTGGGGGAGATTCGATCGGATGCCCGATAGAGCAGCCCAGAGGCAGGGGAGGATTCCTCTATTTTTAGGGGTGAAAAGGAAAGAAGTCCTACAATGCCCCCTGTCATTGTCCTGAGTGACAGAGCAGGACGAAGGTCTCTAGCAATAGATAAGACTAGAGGATACGAAGGACCTCCCTAGGCCTGAAGAAGGAGAAGATCCTGAGGGGTCGACACCAGGTAGACAGGAGAACGAAGGATCACCCCCGAATATAGTAGCACAGCCGATCCTTCGGAGTAAAGAGAAGTCCCCAAAGGAGAAAGAAGAGACCCCGGTCTAAGCTACCACATTTTTTGTAGAGGCCAAGGCAAAGAGGCCCAGGACGGCTCAACAGAAGGAAAAAGTGACCTTCATCAAGTCATAGGAGGATGAATGGGACATGCAGTCATTCACCAAAAGGCAAAAATATTTCGAGCAGCTGTGCAACAAAATGAAAGCAGCCAAGGAGGCCAGGAAGGCATCCTCGAGGGTAAAAGGAGATTCTGGCATCTACGTCAATTCGGCAAAAGACAGCCAATTTTGGGACATCTATGGTTCATCTCGAGGGTGGCCTTCCATGATGAGGAGGTACTTGGAATGGTGGGGAGTATATGGCCCACAATTGGAGGCTACTGCAATTGCAAAGGAGAATGCAAGGCTTACTCCTGAGGTGGTCGGATTATACAAGGCCCAAGTAGTGCCTTCTAGAGGGGATAACTCGGATATCCCTCTGGTAGTGGTCAGACCTCCAGACACCGACCTTTGGCAAGCTGCCAAAGTTGCATTTCAATCGACAAGAACAACGCTAGCTAGACCACCACCAGTAGCGACCAAAACAAGAAGGGGACAATTGACAGCCACAGTTTCCCATAGGCAAAGGCAAACCACACCTTAAAATTTTGGCATGAAAAGATAGACTCAAGCCGTAGGGCAGCCGAATCCTCCAAGAGATGGCGACAATGAAAAGTTAGGGGGTTACCTACAGTTTGGATGCCATGAGGGTGTGGTATATGTTAGGCATGGGGGGATGATGAGCACCAGAAATGCTCATATTTTGTACATATTTCTTTAATCAATATGCGATTGTATAATAAGGATTGCATACTTTTATGAATGATTATATAGATATTTGATATAATTATGCGTGTTATCTAATTTGTGTGCTTTTAGTATGTTTTGTGGAATTGCAGTTGATTTAGTTATATTTGGAACGGTCGAGGTCCTTTTGATGGACCTGGCACTTTATTTCATTGGGGGTCAACGTAGAGAACATAGGCACCTCCCTGCAACCAGAATGCACCAAGGGAATAAGTGCCTCCCTGTAATCGAAAGGCGCCAAACCAAATATGAGCGCCTCCCTACAGTCGAAAGGCACCAACTGAATACCAGCGCCTCCTTGCAGTTGGAAGGTGCCAAACCAAAGACAAGTGCCTCCCCATAGTCAGAAGGTGCCAACTGAATACCAATGCCTCCCTACAGTAGGAAGGCACCAACTGAATACCAGTGCCTCCCTACAGTCGAAAGGCACCAACTGAATGCGAGCGCCTCCCTGCAGTCGAAAGGCACCAACTGAATGTGAGCGCCTCCCTGCAGTCGAAAGGTTCCAATAGAAGGCAAGTGCCTCCCCACAGCCGAAAGGCACTAATAGAAGGCAAGTGCCTCCCTACAACTAGAAGGCACCATGATAACAAGGTACCTTCCTCATAAGGAAGGCGCCACTAATTCTTTGCCCATTGACCAGATTTGAACGACGTGGACAACAGCGACTGGTGCAATTCTAGCTCTACATCATGCAAAGCTAAATTGGAGATAGCACCAATGTATCAAAACATCTTACAGATTCTAGGCAAAGCACAAACTGAAGCAAACACGCCGCCATCAAAATAGAATGCCAAACATCGATTGCAATCGCTAGACTGTTCTAATTTAGCCTGGGAAGAATTGACTATTGTAACCACTTCTGTAACAAAAGTTCTACGGGTGTGTTATATAAACACACGTATATCGTTCTGAAAGATATAGAGAGATATATAGAAATAATTAATAAAGATCCATTTAGAGTTGTAGAAGATAGATTGTAATACATTGATAAATATATTACAGTTCCAGAAGTTCTAAAGCGCATGTTCGATCGAGAAGAAGCTGCTAGAACCTAGGCCCACTCCAAGCCAGTATTTCTTCCCCATTTCCTTCTTGTTTATTTATTTTAATTAGTTTATTGCTTTCATAGGAATGTTCATTGGTTTGCTAGTTCCAGTATTTGCAGTAGATTCATTTTCATGAATATGTACATGATTTATTTCTGTAGATTTAAATATGTTCTTCTTACATAATTTATTGAGGAGTGCAGGAATGATTGACAACCATTTCAAGAACACCCCCCAAATGTAGGATTAGTAGATTCACCTCCAGTGGTATTGTAGTAACCTAATTCTGACTCTTTGCAAGTTTACAAAGCTCCATGGGTTGATAATTAAATGCACGGGCATGTGACAAAAATAGGAAACCATTCACCTTGTTTGTGTGCATTGCTTTGATTACTATTGTTGATATTGTTATCTATACATTGCATAATATTAATTGGGAAAGAAAAGTAAAAAGTGGCCTTATACTATTCACCCCCCTCTCAGTATAACCTTGTGTTCTTCAAGGTGATGTAATAACAAGTCATAGTTGAAATAGTGGACTCTCATTCACCATATCCTTAGTTAACCCCATAATTAGAAGCCATATATGATTCCCCTACCCTATACCAAACTCAAATTACAAGGATGAAACCAACCTTAGCCCATATGGTACCTTAGCTTCCTCCCCACTCTTAGCAGGCATATCTCAAGAAAATTCTTGAGTTTTTGTTACCTCTACCTCTCAATCCTCTAGCTGTAGGATATTTTCTACTTCAATCCCCATCCAAGATGATGCCTTTTCCTAATACACCCTA
This sequence comes from Wollemia nobilis, assembly GCA_028583015.1. Lineage (NCBI taxonomy): Eukaryota > Viridiplantae > Streptophyta > Pinopsida > Araucariales > Araucariaceae > Wollemia > Wollemia nobilis. The sequence goes on along the minus strand of JAQPPZ010002441.1, from coordinate 6,203,130 downwards.
TAAACTAGTAATTCAATCATAGCTATCTCAACTGCATACAACATTCCCAAATCTAGAGCCCTTGGGTGAGATAATCAGTTCACTCCAAACCCACACATTGGCATCTTGTCCAGTGACCCCTCTCCCAAATTTTATAACTACACCACTCCTCTTACAATTATCAGAGGAGAATTTGACTAAGGTTTATGTTGTGATGAATAATTAACAAGACAATCAAAGAAAGTAAGATGATCAACAGTTGCAAGAATTAGTAAAATAATGTGCATTGACAATTCCCATGATGTGGCTCAAGCTAGATCCAGTAGAGGGAAAGATACATGAATTAACCACAGTGCCAAAAGTTAGTAAAGCCCTTTTAGAAATGAAGTGAAAAGAATGGGGTTTATAAATAAGTTCTAAAGATGTCATGAAGATCCCTAAGGCATAGACCCTTCATAATTTTCATGTGCAAGAGGATACACTTTTCCAGTAGAATAGTAAGGAAGAGAATGAGCTAAAGCTGGTGAATAAAAATATTGATAATCTATAGGATCAACTTAAGTAAGCAAAAGCATAGCAGCAGGCTCTAGAGAAATAGATGAAGAAGCTCCAAGAAGACCTTAATAATACTCCTTCCTAGAAGATATTGCAAAAAAAAAGGACAAGGAGATCAGTGCATGGATATCCAAATTTTAGACTACCTAGGGGGCATTTGAGAAACAAGATGTCAAGACTTAGGCTAAGCTTCAGCAACTAGATAATTCATTGCAAGATACTCTGAATGATCTCCAGAAAAAAAAAAATACACCTTGTGAATCAACAATTTCAAATGATTGGATAGGTGAGGTCAGATATTTCTATCTTGATAAAATAAGTGATGCGACACTAAAGGTGCTACCTAGATTTGCATGAAAGCTTGCAGATATCATGTCAATCTCTAGAAAGACAAAATTAAAGATAGCTGACAAAGGGAAGGTGGTGCACAGCATGGGTTCGCAAGAACTGTAAATGAAAGCAATGATTAGAAGGGAAGATCCTATTCTGATGGAGTGCTTAGAATGAGAAAGATATAAGGTCAGAACCCACATGGAGCAGATACTTCTAGTTATGGACTTATACTATGAAGGCTAATAAAATCATGATACATTGAAGGAGGTGGAAAAAATAAACATAATCAATGCTACACTTATAACACTTGGTTCTCTAGGGTTTTGGAATAATAACAAGCAGTTTCACAAAGAGTAAGAACTCATCAATCAATTCAAGACCCTGAAATAGGAAGACAATGAGATTACCGCACTTGAAGAGTCGGTGGTGGTAGACAAGATGATGAACATTATCCTAAGGCTTTATGAACTTCATGCCAAGATAGAAGAAGTAGATAAAAACTACTATGACCCTTCCAGGGATCTTTGTCACTTGGAGGCTATCAATGACCAAATTAGAAATGCCCCCTTGCTTGCCACTGAGTTCTATGAGTGTATGTGCATGAACCTTGAGATTCAAATCTCTCTCAAGACAATGACCCAAATCAAATCCTCAAAAGGATGGGAGCAGAAACATCAAACCGAGTTAGGAGGAGCAATAAGATTTTGAAATAATGGAATCAAAAGACCTCTTTAGGTCTGACACATTTTTTGAAATCATAATTTTTGTTGAATTTATAGCCCAATGGATAGTGGCTAGGGTTCAATTTTAATTATGAATTTGTTGTTTTAAATTTTGTTTGAGTTAACAAGAAGTTGCTTTCATCTTCTTTTGTCTATGTTATCTTTTTTTTTTAACAAGTAAAAATCCTCAAAAGTCACCAAGAGTTTTGGGTAGAAAATAGACCTCTCCCAATCTTGGGTGGATCTCAAAAAACCCACTTGGATAGCAAGGAAGAAGCCACGCTATGGGTGGAATTTTTGGCCCCAATTTTTCCCCAGTTATTCTCAAAGTTTTACCAAGTGCAAGGAAGCAATAATGGAGATTTGGGTGGTCTAAAGGTTGAAGTGGGTCTAAAATCCTCACCTAGGCCAAGTGGTAGTTTAAAAATATTTAGGGGATGGAGTGATCCACAATCCCTACCCTAGCCTAGGTGGTAGTTTAGAATAAGTGAATGGTATAAATAGTCTCAAAACCTTGCCCTAGATTGGGTGGAGGTTTAGAAAATTTTCAAGGGTGAGAGGACTCCAAAATACCATCCAAACAAGCTAGGTGAAGAATTAAATAGTAAACGGTGAAGGGAAGTCCCCCCAAAGTTCCACCCTAAGTGAATTCCATGTTACAATGGGCAGAACATTAGAGAAAGAAATATTATAGGTCTCCTCAAAGGTTGAGCCCCACCCAAAATGAATACTTGGAAAAATGGAAAGGAGAGCTAGAGCTAGTACCAACCTAGGGCCTTGCCCTATAAAGAGATCAACACCTGGTGGAGTTGAGATTGATGCAAATTTATGAAGGGTCCAAGAGCCTACCATAGAGCCTAATTTAAAAATTTAGAGATGTGACTTCATTCCATTGCGCTACATTCAAAGAAAGGGTAGGTTGTAGATAAAATTAATACCCATCTACCATGGTCCAAAGTATAAATATAGGAAGTACAACAACACCATTGGATGCAAAAGCAAATTAAGGAGGCAAATGAATGCAGTTAATGCAACCAATCCATATGATGTAGAAATGTTCCATCAGAGGTAGAATATTTGCAGAAGATTTGCACAGACCACCTACTCACTATTACAGTGGTGCCAGATTATTTGAATTTGGTTGATCCAAGAAGGAAGCCTGCGGTCTATAAATAGTAGAATATAATGTATTCTTAGGGTCGACTCTTAGCCATTACAATTTGTATGTAATATTTGGAGCACATTGAATACAAAGAATCATTGTTTGGCCTTCAAACACTTTCATGTATGTATGAATGAATTTCATGGTTGTTTATTTCTACTAAAATTGGTGAATGAATTAGTGTTAATTCTGCATTCTATATTTTTACTATTTATTTATCAATTCTAGAATTTGCAACCATATGTTGTGCATTATTGGTTATTGAAATGTGTTGGTTGGTTTGTTAAATGGTTAAAGCATATTTTATTTGTGTTTCAATTCTAATATTATGTATATCTTGATGCGACTAACCCATCATTTCATATTTTTAGGTTTTAGTTTAGATTTATCTCTTTTTCCTTTCTCACATCCAAGCAAAATAGTTTGAACCTCTTAAGGAACTAGCCTACTCTCAAGATTGGTTACAATACCTAACCATATTGTGATCATTCAATGTTGGTAGATTTTATAGATGCACAACTCTTTCCATTAGGTTCAGATCTCCGACCAAAACTAAATATATATCTTGAGGACTTGATATCTTCTCTGACAAACTTACCTCTAAAGAGTGTGAGCCACCATTTTGTGGGAATATTAACATCAACTCAAATCACCAACAACCATATTCATCACACTCAACATTCAAGCAAATTATTCACTTCATCATTATCTAGTTTTATTTTCTTTTTCTTATTCTCCTATTTCTACTTCTATTTATTCTTTCTTCAAGTGCCTTGTCACTGTTGTACGATCATGCTACAAGCAGTTATGTACCTATGACCTTTTTTCTCTTATTTTTCTTTCTCTTCTTCTCTCTCCTCTCCCATTATTTTTTGCTTCTTTTTCCTCTTCTTCTTATTTCACCCCCTACTTTCCCTTTTTCTTTTCTCTTTATTTATTCACTCTCTTTTGTTTAACTAGGGGAGTTGATCCTCCTATAACCAATTTTGTATTTGTGGCAATTGATTTTTGCTCTAGCTTCTATTCTCTCATCCATCTTCATGATTTTCCTCTTTCTCATCATTCTTTGCATTGCATTCATCCATCACATGCATATATTAATGTAATAAGGCTTCTACCATGTTAATTTAGTCATTTTTGATAGGTAGTTATGCATCTTTCCATCTTGATTGGTGTAATTAATCAATGGCATCCATATTGTACTATTGGTTTCATATATCTAGTGTATTTTTTAATTGATGTCTACTTGTCACTGTGGGTAACTTTATCATACCCACTTACTCCTTGAGGTAAAAAGGTTGTAAAATTTCCCAAAAAATGGCTACGTATGGTAGAGGGCAGTGAATTAGGTTCACACTTAGCTCTGGGCGGGTCCCAAAGTCTTGCCATAAAGAAATATGAAAAGGGGTGTTGGATGGAGAATTAGGTTGCAAATATTCTTTCAATGATCCAAAATTATATCCTTAGGAATTTTCATTGTAAGCATAATATTAGGCATGTAATGTGCTACAGGTGATCCTAAAGCCCTAGCCTAAAAGCAAGCAGAGGTTTAGGAAATTAGCAAATGGTAGACGAGTCACAAAATCCCATCTAAAGTTGAGTGAGTGATGAGGAGGGGAAAAAGTGGGATGATATGGGATCTCTCCCAAGTCCTAAAACCCTACCATAAAGGATTAAAAAGCAAAATCGGGTAGAATATCGGGATGTGGTTGAACTTCATGTGCAATCCAAAGACCCATCCTATATAGGAACAGGTTCCTGGTGGGGAAGAATGATGCAGTTGAGATCCATAATAAACCCAAAATCCCATTGTCGTAGCAAGGTGAGATCAAAGTTTTGTAGAAGGCCCTATGAATATAGTTTGCCATCAATGGTGGCAAAAAACTGTGTCCAAGGTGGAGGGTTGGTAATTGGATTTAATGCCTGGTCAAAAAAACTTTGCATGTATTTGGTAGGTAGAAAATGGCCCTTTGAATGAGTAGAATATGAATATATGACCTTTGAGGTAGGTTGTAAGAGACATAACTACCCCAACTACTCAGTTTCCCTAGGTATGCATGGATATTTAAGGCAACAAGATTCTTAGATTCAGTGATGGAGGAATGAGCTAAAAACATTTAGCCAGTGCAGCTAACTAGATGTTGCAAATATGTTCCATCAATGGCAGGGGGGTTGCAAAGGATGTGCATAGTCCAACTTCCCTTTTATGTAACCGTCCTCCATTAATAAGGCTTTAATTCACTTATAATAGTAGTATTTTTTGAGGGCTATATATGTATGATTGTAATATATATTAAAAAGTTAGCTCTTTAGCCATTACAACTTACATGTAAAAAATTTGGAGCACATTGATTGCAAGTGGATTATTGTTTGGCCTCTGAAGCTTTTCATGTATGTATGATTTTTGAGATTGTTTATTTTTGCTAAAATTAGTTGGATGAATTAGCTCTAATTTTGCATTCTAGATTTCATGTTGTTTGTTCACTAATTCTAGAATTTTCAATCAAACTTTGTGTGATGAATGTTAATGGGAAGCATTGGCTGGTCTGTTAGATAGTTCATGAGTATTTAGTGCATGTTTTTATTTTATTTGTGCATGTATTTTGATGTGAATAAAATTGTACCACTATAATTTCTAGCTTTAGTTTGGTTTTATTTCTTTCTCCCCCTTTTCCTCAAAGTGCATTTAGCTAGGATTCAAAAGGAGATAGTCTTCTCTAGAGATTGATCTTGAAGCTTCCAGTTTTGAGACCATTCAAAGTTGGTCAAGGTCTGTGGGTGCATAAACCTTACCATTAGACAAACTTTCGATCAACAATTTTTGGCATGCTCGATGGGATGTCATCCCATTTCTTGGTTGGATTAGGGTTTGGTGATGCTCTATTCTATAACATCCTTTCATGATCACCTGGTGATTCCATTCATGTAGAAGATCTAGAAAACCATATTAAACCTATAATCCTTTCATGTTTACAAGGCATAAGACTAGCCTCTCTAAAGAGACATTTGAGCTCTTTGAAGCATCCTTTGGAAGAAAGTAGCCCATACCAGCTAGTGATTCAACCTCATCCTTGTCTTTCATTGAAAATCAAGAGGAATATTAGGTTGATACTCACTTAATAGCTTAAGTGATCATTGTTTCTCAAATAGCAATGGCTTAAAATCAAAATCTAGGGTACCCCAACTGGAGTCATACTAGTCCTCTTAACCTCATAGATCAACATCCTATTCCCCTAGCAGTCCTAAAGACCCTACCAACGTATGATGGCAATGGAAAAATTATATATGAGCATTGTCAAGACATGGCTTCATTATCTATAATTCACAATATTCAATAGGAATATATCATGATCTGTTTTCTAGTGATATCTTTAAAAGGGAATATGGTGTACTGGTATAGAACTCTACCTAACTATAGTATCACATCTTGGGTTGATCTAGCAAGGAATTTGATAGAAGAGTTCAATAACCAAACAGACCCATTTTTCTTGCTCACCTAGTTCAAGGTAATACAAAAATATTCACAAGAGGAGATAATAGATTTCAACATCAAGTTTAGTCATACTTGGCAGAGAGTGCCTAAGGATCTTCATAAAACTAATGAGCAAGTTGTGTATTTTTATCTAAGAGATTTTAGCTCAAACTTGGAGATAATGATAAGGCAGTCAAATATTCTCACCTTTCCCCAAATATTTTAGGAGGCTATAAAGGTGGAGAAGGTTCTCCATAGGCCAACTACCTCCTAAGCCCATAATGCCTATTTTTCTTAGGCTTTTGCAAAACTAACCATAGAAATCCTCCTTAGTTCCTATTTATCCTATAATTTTCTCTCTTGTAAATATACCCCATTGGCCCAATACCTCTATAGTTCTAGCTTTACCAGCTCCACAAACCATGCCAACATTGCCTACTCCTCCTATGATACCTATATTACCTACCCAATATTCATAGACTGCTATCATACAGGAAATGCAAAATGCTATAAAGGATCTAACAAATGATATTACTTTGATGAAAAGAAGGGAATCTAAAAGAAACTTTCAATAAATAAGGTTTCCATATATGGCCAGAGATAAGATTTCTTCTGCCAACAAGCCTCTTGAGAAAGCTAGTACAATCCTCATCAATGAAGAAGGAGAAGCCTTAAATTCTATGTTCAAGTCAGAATATTGGTTTTCTACATGCAATGATCCCCATGGGGAAAGTACTTGTATGATGCATCAACATTATGTACAAAAGGTGGCTATTGAAAAAGTTGAAAAGGTCTAGAAAGAGTATATCAATATGATCAAAGAAAGTGGTTACAATTGCATGATGCCTTCCATTGAGAAAGTCTCCATTCTAATAAGGTTTGAAAATAAATATTTGCAAGTGAGCCCAAAGGAACTAAACCTCTTAAATTTTCCCACTGATGCAAAATACAATAATGAAGCTAAAAATGAAATCCTACAAAGTGCCCTTGTTCACAAGTCATTTCAACAGTAGATGAGGAAAGCCAAACCTAATGAAGTGTAGTAAAAATGGGTCGAAACTTAGGAGAAGGCTAGAGATAAGTTAGAGTATCCTTCTCTAACAAAGCATCAATGAATTGAGGCTACTCATGAGTATAGGAGTAGGTTTGAACAATTTCCAAAGGACAAGGAAAGGCAACCAAAATTCCTACCTTCAATGTCATTGAGGAACTAAAAATAACACCCTCAAGGGCTAGCTTGTATGATGCTTTGCTTATTTTGGGGTAGATTGATATACTCCAAGCTTCCTTTAAGCTAATAAAAATATAAAATAGGGCTCATCCATAATAGAATATAGTCCAAGTTAGTTGTGTTACGAGATCTGGTAAAAATAGACCTTTGACTTTTTATCACTCCCTAAAAATGGAGGGATGGGTGGTACACAACTACATGATTGAATCAGGGGTTGCCACTACAATCATTCCCAAGGTTGTATATAATGTTATGGATATGGAATATAAAATAAAATATCTTGGTGTTTTGTATATAGATGGTACCCCAATAAATACTATTGGGATCATCAAAGATGTGTCCATGGTGCTTCACAAACTGCCTCAGGTGACTGTCATTTAGGAGATTGTGGTGGTGGACCTGGAGCCATATTTTAGGATGTGCCTCTCAAGGGAGTTTACTTCCAAGCTGGGTGGTTACCTTTCCCTTTATTATTCTCATATGAAGATACCTTACAAGGGAAGGAGATTAAAAATTTATTCGAAAAAACCATCCTCGTTCCATATAGAGAAATTGAAGGAGGTAGATCGGTAGGTAGGAACAATAAGCATGATGACTAAAGAAGAAGACCTGATGAAAGAATTATTGGAGGAACTACAAACAGAGAATTAGTTTTCTCTAAAAGACTTCAATGCTATAATAAAAATAGGAATAGGTACTTATACTATTTAGAATTCGAAGGCAAAGATACCGATGGCTCAGGAGGAATTCAACCCTTCTTCTCATTAGTTATGGAAGATCTATTTTGATGGGACAAGATGTAAAAATAATGTAGGATCTAGTATAGTTCTAGTCTCTCCAACTGGATCTGAAAATGATTTATCATACAGGTTGACATGGAGTTGCACAAATAATGCAGTAGAATATGAATCCCTATGCCTAGGTTTGAAGAAGGAAAAAAATCTTGGAGTCAAGCAATTGTAGATATTTAGAGATTCTAAATTGGTAATCAACTAGATTACTAAAAAATACATTAGCAAACAACATTACCTCAAGTTCTACAAGAATATTATTTAGGATTTCCTAAAATATTTTAAGGCCCTGAATATTAATGTTGTTCCTAGAGATCAAAACACACATGCTAATACACTAGAACCCATGGGAGAAAATTTTTCTCGGTATCTAATACCATTCACAAAGCAAAGATAGTTAAACTAGTATACAGGCCTTCTATTCCAAACAAGAATATCTTCTGGTAGGTGTTTGAGTGATGAGTAAATAGTATAATTCTTGGTCAATGAAATTAATTGCTTACCTAGAAAACCCCAGAAGAAGAGGATGAGCAATATGAAGAAGAGCTCATCCAACTAAAAAACAATCATATAGTAAAGGGACTCATAACCCTTGAAACCCTCTTTGATAATAGTGATAGCCCAATAGGTAGCATGATCAAAGTGGATGCCAAGGGATATAAGTAGGTTTAGATTGCACCAAAAACAAATTTGAGGATTGGCATAGAATGTTTGGATGAAAAGGTTCACCAGATCTAGAAATTGTGCAAGAAGTATGATGACATCATTGCCTAGACTTATAATGATATTAAAGTATATATCAAAGATATTATTCAACACATAATTAAGCTAGAGCCTGATGCAAAGCCTTTTTGGTAGAAGCAGATACCAATCAACCCAAATATTGAAGCCCTAATGAAGCAAGAGCTTCTCAAACTGTTAGATGCCAAAATAATATCCCATAAAACATTCCACTTGGGTGGAAAATCTGGTTCTGGTAAGAAAAATGAATGGAGACATTCATATTTGTGTGAATTTTCAAAATTTAAACAAACCTCTTTGAAGGATCATTACCCTTTACTACAAATTGATCAAATATTGCATATAGTAGTTGGGTTAAAGATATTCTCATTGTTGGATGGCTTATCTGGGTTCAACCACATATGGATCCAAGATGAAGATCAACACAAAATAATTTTCACTACTAAATGGAAAACTTTTGCATATCAATGCATGCTTTCTGGGTTGTCTAATGCTAGTGCTACCTTTCAAAGAGCAATGGACCTAGCATTTGAAGAATTGGTGAATAAAGTAATTGGCGTCTACCTGGAAAACATGATTATTTTATCCTATAAGAAGAAGTACCACATGGAGCACCTAAGACAAGTATTCAAAAAATATAGAGTATTTGGGATATCACTGAATCCAAAAAAGTATATTTTTGTTGTGCAAGAAGGTAAAATCTTGGGTCATGTGGTATCTGAGGTAGGGTTTGCTATAGACCTAGATAGGGTGAAAGCTATTCTTAACCTATCTTTACCATTGAATAAAAAATTACTGCAATATTTATTTCGGTAGATAAACTTTGTGTGAAATTTTATGTCAGACTTCACTTAGATAGTCAAGCTTATGATGGAAATGCTAAAGAAGGATGTAAAATTTAAGTGGACTGATACCTAGAGAGATGCTTTCAGGAACATTAAAGAAGTTATTTCATGAGCCCCAATTCTTATGAACCCAAACTATTCCAAGGATTTCATTCTATATGCTTTTGGGGCAAAGGAGAGCTATGCCGCAGTCCTCACATAGAAATGAGATGATGGTATTGAAAGACCAATTATCTTTCTTAGCAAAACACGACATGACCATGAAGAGAGATATAATTTTATTGAGATATAGATCTATGCCATCATGAAATACTTGAAGAATTTTAAACATTTTATTTTCTAGATTAAAACTCTTGTATAAGTGGTACATCTGGATGTCATAAACTTTGTCATTCAGGGAGAATTGGGTGATAGAAGAGTGGGTTGGACCACAAAAATTTAGGAGTATGATATGGAGATCAGACCAACAAAACTAATAAGGGGTAGATCATTATTCCAGAAATTGGTAGAGTCTACGACTCAATATTTAAACCTATATATAAAAGAATAAAACCCCATGGTGGTAGAAGAATGTCAATCATCATCTAACAACTAGATCACCCACTTGATAAACTATTTCAACTTTGGCATATGCCTAGATGGGTTGATAGCATCCCAAATAAGGAGATATAGATTGTAGGTTAGAAATCATGCATTGATCGATAATTTCCTATATCAAAAGAATTTTGACGGTATCCTCTTAAGATGCATACTACTAAAAAAGAACAAAATAATCCTAGATAAATTCCATACTAGGTTCTCAAGAGGGCATTACTTAGGATAAACTACAGCAACAAAAATCCATAGGGTAGGACTCTATTGGTCAACTATCTTCTCAGATGCTTTTATGCTAGTTACATCATGTGATAAATGTTATAAGTGTGTTGGAAAAGGTAAGGATCCTTCCATAACTCTCCAACAAGTGACTACAAAATAACTATTCCAACAATGGGGTCTAGACTTCATTGGTGTGATAAATCTAAACTCATAAACTAGTCACAAATACATTCTCACTGTAATATATTATTTCATAAAATGGACTAAAGTTGAAGCTACCAAATACGTTGACCAGAAAATGGTTATTTATTTCCTAGAGATATTGATCACCAAATTTGGAGTTCCTACCACTATTATTTCAGACAACGGTACATGCTTCACAAGTGCCAAAACAATGGACTTCACCAAAAAGTATGACATCTACTAGAATGCTTCCTCAAACTATTACCCACAAGGGAATTTTTTATATGAGTCCACAAATAAGAACTTGATAAATATAATAAAGCAAAATATCAAGCACAATCCCATAAGCTAGCATCTTTTGCTCAATCAAGTGCTTTTGGTAGATAGAATAACTCCTAAGAGGTCTTTAAAGACATCAACATACTCCTTGGTGTATGGTACGGAGGTAGTTCTTCCTATCAACTTGGATCTCCTAGCACTAAGATTCATTAGTGAAGTAGAGATTGAGATATTTTTAGAAGTTGAAAAAGAGGCTAGTTTAGTTGATACAGTTAGAAGAGGAATGTTAGCAGGCCTTCTAGGTAAATTAAACTAGTCAATTATGAGTTGGGCAGAGAAATGAGTCAGCAATCAAGTCCCATTCATACCCAAAAGTCCACTGTAATTGGATATGAAGCCATAATTTTTGGGAAATTGGGAACCAAGTGGAGGATATAAACATCCCAAAAGTCCACATTTATTTCCCTAACAGTTAATTAATAAGAAAATTTTAGATGAGGGAGTAAAAATGGGATTCAACTTGTTTAATTATGATCCCAAAACCTTACCTTAAGGAAGTAGAAGTAAAGCTTATCACTGCCAATTATCAGTTGCTATGTGTCGGTATGTGAGTAATCATATCAATTATTTCTCACCCAAATACTATCAATAGAATTATGGTCCAAATTGAGTTGTGTGCACAACATTGGAATTACACGTGTAAAACAGTTGATCTCCATTCTGACAAGATCCAAGTAGACCAGTTGTGCTAATTGGAGGAGGCACACATACCAATAATTACACGATATAATAACCAAAGCAACATGGCATTTTGGTTGGTAGCCCCTTAGCTAGACACATTAGCAACCCTTCACCAAAGCAACGGTTGAGGCACACTTTCTAAAACAATTTGGAATGTGCATCATAAATGGTGGAGAGGGAAAGATCCTGAGCACAATCTACCTAGGGAAATTGCATCCCAAAAAATTATGATAGCATGATGGTGGGAAAATTTTAAGATAGGTGGGATTCAACATGCTCAACCAATGAAAACTACTATTCGCACAATCCCATTGGACAATGGTTCAAACCCCAATAAAAGTTGATAGAAGCTACTTGTTAGAGGGATTGTATTGTGATATGATTTCTCTCATTCCATGCAATATCCCCCTCAATGATCATGCCAACTACTTCCTCATATTTCTTCTTTGGATATAAATAAGAGATATAGAATACAACTCATTTATTTATATTCCTATTAAATCTACCATAGTGTCTGAGTTGTTGATATTTACACAGTTAGAAGCAAATAATATCTTGATTCTCTGAGATAGTATTTTTGGGTAGGGAAACTATGAGTATAACTATGGAGAAGGCAGAATGATGAAGTCAAAGCCCAAGAAGTAGCTCAAGGATTCAATAGAAGGAATCACATATACACATTTATCCATCAAGTCCAAAGTGAAGCTTTCTCATGAAAGCACAACATCCAAGGTAGGAAGGTTCCCTACAACTTCTATGGGGACCACTCCATGGAGAGTCCAATTGAGTATGCTTATGCCAATCATTGTGCATCCATACCCTAAATTGATCAAGGCTATTTTAGATTTCTATGATGCCAACATAGGTATAGTTTAGAACCAAATCTTGTAGCCCCTATTATAGATAAATGCACAGACTATCAAGAAGATGTTTGCAACTTTGAAACCTCTTGTAGATGAGTTGCATGGAGGGTGCTTAAATTTATCATCGTAAAAGCATAGAAATAAAGTTTGGGTGATGATGTCCCAAAGAGATGGCTAATGGAAATGTTGAATATTCATATATTATTGGAAGACTATGCAGATAGGATGTGAACATTGGTAGAATTCAAGGAACAAGCCCAACTGATCGAATGCCAACCCATCCTTGTTGTCTATCCCTAGGCCTTGCATGTTTTCGACCAAGATATCCAGGGGTAAGGGGTGATTAAACTCTACTTTTGACTTTTCATAAGGCATTTGATACCTTGGTTGGCACAAAACATGCACTCCTTGCTCATACCTGCCCAACCCATATCCATGCCAATTGCATTGGCCAACATATCTCAATACGAAGTCTAGGTTAGACAAATAATTAACGTCCTAAGAAAAGGGCTCTTCATCTTCCTCTTCTTGCAGGTGAGGTTCAACGCCATTATCTAGGCCCCCATAAACAAAAATTTTTTGATTGGGTGGGTAGCCTAAAGCAACCACAGAGCCTATGGGGAGTCGAGGTCTCCCCATGTCTTGCATGGACTCAAGTGTGGGCATTGCTATAATTTTTTGCACTAGATACTCCCCCAATCTTGTGTTGGCCATCTCAACTGTGATTGTTGGCATTTGAGGGGGAGCGAATGGGAGTTCTCCTTGAGTCCACTCCATGTGGGGTGAACTAGGCATCTCAACTTCCATTATAGAGATGTTTGAGACTAGGGGTGGTTCCTCTTCCAAGGGTTTCTTTCCCTTGTCCTTTGGTGTGGCCATCGGAGGTGGCGTCACTATTGAAGGACCATATGAGGAAGATGGACCTGACTAGGAATTTGAAGGACTTGGAAATGGGGATTCCTGCGTAATCGGACCCTGTTTAGATGGATTTAACTAAAAATCCAAATGCGTTGATGGAAGGGTCGACTGCGGCATTAGTTGCACCGAATTGCAGTATTTGAAGGGCTCTAAGTCTGCGGGGACTACATGCACCTATCCTTCAAATGTATACTTTAAGCATTGATGAGCAATTGAAGGGACACACTTCATGTCTCGGATCCAAGGTCACCCCAGCAAGATATTATAAGCCATCCCACCTTCTAAAATGTGGCACAATGTATGAATGGTCTTTTGTCCCACTTGGATGGGTAGGACAATTGTGCCAACTATCGAGCATATCGCATCATTGAATGCTCGAAGAGTATAGGTGGAAGGTACGATGTGAGATGTCGACAACTTCAAATGTTTTAATGTTGCGGTTGTAATAATGTTACTGGACAAACCAGTGTCCACCAACACCCACTTATACAGAATCTCATTAACCCGTGAAATAACGTGTAGGGGTGGATCCGCCACATCACAAGCCACCAATTTCAATTCATCTTCTCTAAAGGTGATGACTGGTTCTGTATATTTTTTCACATGGGCCATGAAGTTGTTGAAAGAATTTGCTTCATGGGGATGCAACTCAATGGCCTTTAATATCTCCATGAGAGCCTCCTGATGGGGTGCTGATTGTTGAATAAGCTCATATATGGAGAGCCTAGCCAATGTGGTCCTTATAATTTGAGTAATTCTAGTGTGAATCATGGCCATTGGTCTATGCAGGGGAAGTTGTGTAGGGTTTTGTTGAGGTTGTGACGTCATTGGAACTTCTCTTGTGGCTGTCGTGGGGGCAACTCCTGGGTATCTCTTGTTCCTAGTCACGATGCTTATCATCCCTACATATCCTTCCATGGGGAAATTCTGTTACACCTCGTTGACGTGAAGAGGTTTGGCTTGTGCATCATTTGTAGGTAGAGGGTCTCTAAAAACTCCCATTTTTTGGTTGTAGGGCGCTATGGGGTTATCCACTGCCAATGTATTGTTTTCAATGAGGTCTTGCACCAAACCTTTGAACTTCCAACAGGCATTAAGGTCATGTCCCTTTCGTCTATGGAACCTACAGTACAAATCCTCTTTGTACCCCTTAGGCTTTGGCACATTAGGATCTATGGTTTGAATCTATGGCAGATTAATCAAATTCGTCGCTGACAAGCGGTCAAACAAGGAGTCCCTAGACTCTGTGTAAGGCGTAAATTATCGCCTAGGGTGACGATGTTGATTTTGTTCTTGCCTTTGGTTTTCTCTATCATAATTTTTTGGAGGCACTACCTGATAGTTAGCCTTCTGAGGCTGTGTTGCTTGGGCAGGCTTAGGGGCATTGATAGCAACATGATTGACCGCGGCAGGTTTCTGTTGCGTAGTCCCTGTTTTAGTGCTCTTGTTCCATTCTTTTTTCTTAGGCTTGGTGATTTCACCATATTGTATTTTGATATCTTCGATGATTCTATCTTGCGCCAGTGCTTCTTCTAAAGTGGCATATTGCTGCAGCTGCAATAGCATAGAGATCGATCACAAACAGCTCTTTGCGAACATTTGGGTCAAGTCAAACATAGGAGGGAGGTAGGGTAGATTTGAAAGCAACGTCCTCCATCGGTTCCAATATGCCGCCATAGATTCCTCCTCATACTGCTTGAGGCTACCTAGATCGCTTAGTGATATCTTTTTCTTTGTGTTGAAAGTGAAACATTCTAGGAATGCGTACACTAGCTGATCTAAGTTATAGATGATGTGCTTTGGTAATTGAGTAAACCAATCCAAGGTAGGGCCTACGAATGTGGTTATAAATTTTCTTAATAGCAAAGCATCGTTGTCCTGAATTCCAAAGCATTGGCTCAAGAATCGAGTCACATGCTCTTGGGCATCTTCCTCCCCTCTAAAGAGTGCCAACTGGGGCAGTTTAAAGTGTTCGGGGTATGGAGGTGCCGACACTAACGGATGCATAGGATGACTATGGAGTTGGTGTAAAGTAGGATTTTGGGGCCCAAAAGTCTTGAGCTCCACAGTCTCTAATAGCTCTAGCAACGCTTTATATGCATCAGAGGACTTGATCTCCTCCTCATGGGTTTGCTCCCGCTGTGGGTTGTGGGTAACTTGAGGCCTTTGGAGGGGTAGCTGGGTAGCACCCCTTCTACCTTGATAGGGCATTTCATCCCATTCTTCTTCTTGTTCATACTCCTCATAAGCTTCTTGAGGAGTGTCTAGCCTATGCCTGTAAACATTGATGGGTGCCCGCGGAGGGTGCCCATCACGGTTTTGGGGAGTGGCCTCCCACTCATGTCTAGGAGGTCTTAGAGGTAGTTCTTGATGAAGTCACGGAGACCTATCTCGCACTAAGGGGTTGTGCCTCTCATACACTTCTAATTTATGTACACGAGGGACTAGGACCTTCTCAGGCACATTGTTGTGAAGCAATTCAGCTATCTGACGTTGAATGTGCTCTTTGTTAAGGCGACACAAATGTTCTAATTATTTTTGGTCTTGCTTGAGCCGCATGATTTGCGATTGGTGGGTGGCTAGTTTGGCAAATGCCAAGTCAATTTGGTCTACCGTCTCTTGTTTAGGAAGCCTAGATGCCTCCCCTACATGTCTTTCTCGGTCATGGTGATTCGAGACCCCTATGGGTTGCTTCCCTTTGTCGAGGTTAGCGGCATTCACTTGAGGCTCTGGCCTCAATCAACAATCCTGATACATTGCGGGTGTGGACATGCATTGTTCCTGCACTGTGCACTGCTCTTGAGGAACATAGTGATCTTCCTCGTACTCTCTATTGTATGCATAAAAGGTGTGGGAAGAATTGTCTTGCCTTGTCTGAAAATCTTGATACTCTGGATATGGTCTAGTGTTTCTAACAGTAATCAGGGGTAAATTAGGAGTAATAAAATCATATGGTTCCTCCTTGTGGACCCTATGTTGTTCAAGCACTTCATCACTAAGCCACCCATAACAAGTTTCCAATGGGGGCCTCCTATCTAGGTTGAGTGCCACACGTGGGTTTTCCTCTTGAAAGGATATTTGCTGAGTGGGGGTGCCCCTCAAGGAGGTGCCTCTATGTTGATTGGATGTGCTCCTCAAGGGGGTGCCTCTATAGTCATGTTCTGTGATGGCATGATGTGGACTATCTTGTGTACCCTACTGCCAAGGTGGGATAACCAAGTCCTCAGGACTATATCGGAGGCGATTTGTCCCCCTTGGTGCACTCTCTGCAGCTTTTGCCCATGATCGGGCTTGGCTATGGGTGTACACCATGGTGATGCTTACCTAAAGATGCGTAGATTCTTTTTTTTATTTTTATTTTTATGATTTTTTTTTTATACACTAAACAGAAAATGTCACACACACACACAAGCAATGATTATCTCTTTTAAAGATTAAAAGTGTGCCCTAAATCTAGTTTAGTGTGTTTCATTTGTTTTTTTTTGAAAGCTTTTTGTGAAAACCATTTAAATGCAATTATGAAGGCTCTTATGACTCCCAAAATGGTCGCCCCTTCAATATACCATTGTCGGACCGATATACCAACCTCTCTATATACCCGCCCTTACGTGAGGGAGACTATAAGTATGTGATAGTAGATGATATGTGGAACATAGGTGGTACAGAAGGGGAATGGCTCTGTTTATGACACCTACCATAGAAGATTTATCCTCATGTGCTAGGAATCACCCCAACCTACACTTGGTCAGCTTTCATCAGGATTTACGTCTAGCAACAGTCACGATCAAGGTAATAGATGCAATATCTCAAGCCAAGGTGATGATGAAATCCATTGTTGGTCTTGCTCAAGGGTTGGGGTTTTACGACAAACTCCTTGTGTTTAAAATACCATGTGGTGTGTGGGGTTTTTTTAAAGTTGCAAAATTGAAACAAGCAAGCATTTTAACTCTCCTATGCAAGCAAAAATCAAAGAACAAAAAACAAAAAACAAAAAATTGACAGAGGGTGTTAGAAACCCCTAACTCTTCTCTGCCTAAATTGGATGTCTCTCAATTTCTTCTTGAAAATTGCACAGAGAGCTATTCGTCCCTGGGTGATACGAATAACAGATAGGTATTCGTTCCAGGGTAGGACAAACAGTAGTCCAGCATTTGAGAACTTGGTACCCGCAAGCAAAACAAACAAATTTTGATTAGAATTTTAATCTTTAAAATCAAAGGACACAGGTCCCACCGTGATCGCCATTGAAAGCACGAGGATACGAAAACAAAAAGGAAAGTGCCAAAATAGATGCTTTTAAAACCCAACTTAACGCTTATAGCCTATGTATTGCAAAGTGCATAAAAAGAAAGAGCATAGATGAATTGACACAAGATAAAAGCAATATAAAATGCGGCCCTCTTTATTGATATGCTTTTTAAATTTTTGTTACAATACGTCTCCTTCCTTTCTAGGGGATAGGAGCGTCAAATAGATTTCTCGTCACATCCATAGATAGCGGTCCTTCTTCCGCGTGCCCACATATAAGATGGGCGGACCAAAACATCGCCACCGCTTGTGTATATGATTTTTGACTCCTTCCTGCTTCTCTAATGTCGAAGACCTGCGTTCAAGGAAACAAAAAATATTAGTAGCACCTGCAGATAGAATAAAGCGTGTATTTCCCTAGGCCTACTGTTAGTGTATGCATGAAAACATTAAATCGATAATCAAATAATATCAGAAAGACCTGAAACTTTGACAGAAGCATGAATATGATGTTAAGAGAGCATTGCAAAAGGAACAGTCAAGAAATTCCTCACAGATTGGTATTCGCTCCGGGGTGGGACGAATTAACCTGCAATAAATTATCAAAAAGTACCCTCTTCAATGTCCTATCTAGAAAGCTCCAAAAGACCTGAAAACTTGGTGTTAGCTAATTGGGGGTATTTTGGGAAGACCCAGATGGTCATATTTCTCCAATTTGGCCTTGATCACCCATATTTCAATGATGCCATCTGCAAGTTAGTAAAGGCGGGAAATAGCAAAAACCTGATCAAAAGTGCTCCAAATGAAATGAAATTTAAACTACAGTCTATTGAAATGACCTAGAATAATATGCAAAAAGAAAAACAATGAAACCTGCCACATATTGCTATTCGTTCTGGGGTGGGACGAATTAACCTACAATAAATTATCAAAAAGTACCCTCTTCAATGTCCTATCTAGAAAGCTCCAAAAGACCTGCAAACTTGGTGTTAGCTAATTGGGGGTATTTTGGGAAGACCCAGATGGTCATATTTCTCCAATTTGGCCTCGATCACCCAGATTTCAATGATGCCATCTGCAAGTTAGTAAAGGCGGGAAATGATAAAAGCATGATCAAAACTTGTCAGAATGAAGTGAAATTTAAACTACAACCTATTTGAATAACCTAGAATCAGATGCAAAAGAAAAATCAGAGAAATATGCCACATATTTCTATTCATTCCGGGGTGGGGCGTTTAGAACTACGACAGTTTGGGGGGCGCCCGAGGGTAGGACGCCCACCGTTTGGGACTCTATTTCGGCACCAATCCACTTGGGATGGGTCCAAAACCTCTTATGGGGTGTTGTCAGCAAATTTTGTGGAATATTGTGGCCAAATGTTTGGGTTTGGGCTTAGATTTGCGCTTCCAATAACCACCCTATGACCTCCCTTCCACAAGAGATCAAGGATGTGAAAGGCACAAAATCAAAAGGTATGTGTGTGGATGTAAAATGGCAGCACTTCGTTGCTCAAAATGCTACCTTTCTCCTATTCCTTTTGGGTGAGAAAACTCACCAATTTATAGACCTAGGGTCTCTTTGTTTGAATTGTGCATGCGAGGGTGCCACTTGAGTTGTTTTTCCTATTTTGAGAGAAAAGCTAATTCCCTGATTTAGAATCTCCTTGCATGAGGTCTCTAAAATAAAGACATGCATGACTGAAGTCTCTCTCCTTGATTTGAAGCCGTTCCTCGCAATTGCATGGCCTGAAGTTGCAGTTAACTAGCGGACTTGTCGAGGTTTGACTTTTTTGCCAGTCAAACCTGATATTCGCCCCACCCTGGAGCGATTGTGTAATCGTCCCTGGGTGGGACGAATACCAGTCTGTATTCGTCCTTGGGTGGGACGAGTAGAGAAAAAGGTGCCAAAAAGGTGCAAAATTGACCTCTGACCTTCCAAACTACTTTTGGGAGTGGTTAGGACCACTTTTTAACCTCTAAGGGCTGCCCTTGGGGTTGTGTGTGTCAATGCGATCGGCGCTTGTTGTCACATAATCGGATTGGTGTTGTTTTGGTGTCTACAGATGCCCCTTTTTGGGAAGCGTTGTGCAAGGCACAAGCGTCGAGCAAAAATAGATAACCAAAGCACTAATGATTAGGGTTTCTCAGTAACCTAACCAACTCTTGATGCCCCAAGTATGGAAAGGGCACGCATTCTTGAATCCTTGCTTCTGACGAGCTAAGGAACTTAATTCAAGTGTTAACCTTTTTCGGTGAGGTGTTACTTGAGCTTGGACATTGATCAGTCATGAATAGGCAAAGGGCGCAACCTTTTGTCTATGGGAACCTTGAGTTCATGATTCACGAATGCCAAGTGTTTGATCAGCTTGTGATTGTTGCTTGTTTGCTGCCCCAAGCAGGAGCGTGATTGTCTTTGTCAATGATCCTTTGAATGCGTGTCATTTCCTTGATTGGGTGTGTTTTTGTTGATTGGTGACTAAGTGTGACTACCCCCTCAAGCGACGAATCGATGAGGGAATGACCAACATGAGAAAAGCGACGAGTCGCTTGACCCAAGATGACTTAAGTAAGGGTGCCTTCAGTTGTTTTACCATGGAATGCGTAAGCAGTTTCCAAACATTCTGACCTATTTTTGGTGGGTTTAAACCCTTTTTGTGACTGCATTTTGGAGCTAAAATTGTCAAGAATCCGTCTTCCCGTGGAGCGGTCCGGCTAGGATAGCCTTCTTAGGGAGTAGGATAGGGACAATTTGTGACCCCAACGTCTATTTTGGATGCCAAGAATGTCAGGCGCAAAGGCGCCTTCGTTCGGCAATGTTATTGCTATTTTTGGTTAGGTTTTGACCCTTTTTGGGACGCCATTTAGGGATGAAATTCTCGAAAATCCATCCTCCCGTGGAGCGGTCCGGCTATGGTAGCCTTCTTAGGGAGTAGGATAGTGAGGATTTGTGACCCCGACATCTATTTTGCATGCCCGAAATGTCAAGTGCAAAAGCACTCTCATTGGACAGTTTTATTGCTCTTTTTTGTGCATTTTGTTGTTTTTTGAAATGTTTGTTTATGATGATGTATGCATGTGGGATTATGATTGCGATGTTGCTAATTATATGATGTATGCATATGGAATGAATGAAATTATTTGTTGATAACTTGTCGATGGCACCATAGATTGTACAAGATTTACTGGCTTGCTGTACTTATGGGATGACTTTGTGGAATGACGTTGCATGTGACAACTGTGTTTTTGTATTTTGCATTTTTTGTTGATGGTGATGTATGGAATGAAATGGACCAGTTGTTTTTAAAATGTAGTTAAGATTTTTTGAGATTCAGATATTTTAACTAACTAGCCAAGACTGTACATTTATCTCGCAAGACTTTTGAACAAGGTATAAATCCGACTTGGAGGTTAACCAAGTTATTTCACATCCTTGTGTGTGCAATTGAGTTCGTTTATGTGGTATTTGTCAGGATACCGCCAGTGCCAGATAGGCTATCAACCAAACCTATACTGAGGATCACCTAATTAGCTCCACTAACTCCGTTGTTGTATTTAGCAAGATTAATCCATGGGACAATCTAAGGTACCATAAGCTAGCTCATCCACATGCAAACATTGGTCTGCTCACACGCAAAGCTAATGTGATAGACATATCGTCATGCGGGTAGGATACCGCCATTGCCAGGTAGGCTGTCCACCAAACCTGTAATGAGGATCACCTAGATGGTTTTCGAATACTGAGAATTCTAGGGATTCAAGTTCAGGATTTTTATTGGCTCAATGGTTTAGGATATTTGCTCGTATACAAAGTGATGAAAATCACTGTTTATTTTGTTCTTTTTTTGTTTTTCTTTTGGAGCAAGGATGTTAAATAGTAGTGATAACCATTGTTATTTGATTTGGCTTTTGAGCTTTGTAAGGTTAAACTGGTATGTTTGTTACTGGTGAATAACATTGATCCTTTTAGGCCTTGGGGATGACTACCCATCCTTGGCAAGGACGTGTAGTACGAATCCTTACGACTTTGGGAACCAAAGGGTAGTATGGAGATTATGAAGTAAGGGTATTGATCTTTTAGGCCTTGGGGATGACTACCCATCCTTAGCAGGGACGTGTAGTACGAATCCTTACGACTTGAGAGACCAAAGGTGATTGTGATGATGGCTTGTGGAAATGTTGTTTTTGAATGGTCATTGATCCTTTTAGGCCTTGGGGATGACTACCCATCCTTGGCAGGGACGTGTAGTACGAATCCTTACAACCTTGGGGACCAATGGTGATTGGGATTTTTGTTAGTGGTGAAAACCATTGTTGATTAGGAGGAATGGATGGGGAAGAGCTTGTCCTTTTGTCAATTCTCAGCACTCTTGAACCATTCGCACAGGGGGATGAACAGGCTAATCTTTCACCTATGGTACCCTAGACTGCTTTGTAGTTTTCATCTTACATTCACACAACTTAGGAATTATTTTATGTGTTTTAACTTGTGTAGGGATGTTACATAACGAGGCTTGACCCAAGTAAAACTTTCCCTTGTAAAATCTGTTTAACTTTGTATAGTTTTTGGCTAGGAAGTTAAAGACAGCTGAATGACGAAAACCCTACATACATTAGGATGCAACTGACTATGCGAACAATGAGGATGGTGTTATGCGGGATGTATGCGTTGATAAAATGGATTTTATGTGGAAAATGATGAAATTGTCGAGCAATTACAATCTATGGTGCTTTTGACTTGTATGACCTAGCGAATATGCAATGTATGGATGTGATGCCTAATGCAACCTATATTTTTGTATTTTGATTTTTATGAGTATGCATGGAATTGAAATGCAATTATTTTTTTTTATTTTTGAGTGATTTTATTGTTTTTGTTTGTTTTTGAATATTTATTTTTGACCAAGCGGTTATGGGCACCCTTGGAGCTTTTGTGTTGACCAAAGGGTTTATGGACACCTTTGGGGCATTTTGGTTTGACCAAAGGGTTTATGGATACCTTTGGGGCATTTGGTTTGACCAAAGGGTTTATGGATACCTTTGGGGCATTTTAGGTTGACCAAGCGATTGCAAAAATCCTTGGAGCTTTTGGTTTGACCCAAGGGTTTATAGATACCTTTGGGGCATTTTGGGTTGACCAAAGGGTTTATGGACACCTTTGGGGCATTTTGGGTTGACCAAGAGATTCTGGGAATCCTTGGAGCTTTTGGGTTGACCAAGAGATTACAAAAATCCTTGGAGCTTTTTAGGTTGACCAAGAGATTACGAAAATCCTTGGAGCTTTTTAGGTTGACCAAGAGATTACGAAAATCCTTGGAGCTTTTTAGGTTGACCAAGAGATTACAAAAATATTTGGAGCTTTTTAGGTTGACAAGAGATTACGAAAATCCTTGGAGCTTTTTAGGTTGACCAAGAGATTAGGAAATCCTTGGAGCTTTTTAGGTTGACCAGAGTGAGATTGTTTTAGTACCAAAATTAGAATCTTTGGAGCTTTTGGGTTGACCAAAGGGTTTATGGACCCCTTTGGGGCATTTTGGGGTTGACCAAGCGATTGCAGGAATCCTTGGAGCTTTTTGGTTAATGTAGTCGGCTTGCTCTTCGGGGGATAGAAGTACCCCCAGCTTGATAATCTATGGATTCATTGGATCCGAGCCGATGTCTACGTCAGTCATCTCCTCGACTGACATGTGGGATCCATCCTCCAACTGGTGTGGAGTTGGGATCAGGTGGATATCATTTGCTGAATTAAGATCATCATTAGGAACGTCAGGTTCCTCTTCAACATGGAAGACATATTGAGTCTGTCCTGGAGTGAAATGAAACATCCCATCGCAAGGCCAGTACTCTGATGGGGATGGTGGTGTGTCAGCGTGATCCCAATCTATAGCCTCTATGTCTAGATGCAATGACCATGTTGGGTCGGCTGGATTATGGATGGGGGCGGTTAAGTCAATGGAGATCATGTTGATGAAATGATTGTGGTCTCCATTACCGTAGGTGTGATGACTCTGACATTCTGGATGTTCTTTGTGCTTTGGATCTGGCTCTGTGGGCACTGGCACAAATGGATCAGCCCTATGTGCATATAAGAGGATAGGATCTACCCTAGGCACTGATGGTGTTATAGGGTCTCCAGGCGGAAGATGTTCTCTGTGTACCTAGAGTGGCGGGTGCAGTAATTGCTATAACTACGCTTGGTTGAGGTGCCACCTATGCCTTGGCCCTATGTGTAATTGTTCAAACATGTCATCTATGTCCAAGGGATATTGTTGTTGTCGCATCTGATTTGCTTGAGCTGGCATATGCTCCATTGGAACATCCAAAGGGAACATGGTCAGGAAGCTCTCTTGATAATCATCCATGGGATGTGCTTGTGAATGATTGTTATCCGACTCAAGAGGATCCCAAGGTGCTACCTCGTACTCCAACTCATCATTCGAAGACCCTTCTTGGTCTTGTCCATATCCTTCATGGAGGTGAGTCCTTGAATTGTCTCCCTTTTTGACCGAAGGGAAAGGGTTGTTAAGGTCAACAAGGTTGTTTGTTTGTAATGGGAGATAATCCCCCAATGTATAAGTTGTGTTAGGATTGGCATATGGATCTAATGCCAACCCATCCTTGTTGCCTATCCCTAGGCCTTGCATGTTTTCGACCAAGATGTCTAGGGGCAAGGGGTGATTAAACCCTACTCCTGACTTGTCATAAGGCATTTGATATCTTGGTTGGCACAAAACATGCACTCCTTGTTCATACCTGCCCAACCCATATCCATGCCAATTGCATTGGCTAAGATATCTCAATGCGAAGTCTCGGGTTAGACAAATAATTGACATCCTCAACAAAGGGCTCTTCATCTTCCTCTTCTTGTAGGTGAGGTTCAACGCCATTATCCAGGCCCCCATAAATAAAGTTTGTCTGATTGGGTGGGTAGCCTAGAGGAACCACAGAGCCGATGGGGAGTCGAGGTCTCCCCATGTCTTGCATGGACTCAAGTGTGGGCGTTGCTATAATGTTTTGCACTAGATACTCCCCCAATCCTGTGTTGGCCATCTCAACTGTGATTGTTGGCGTTTGAGGGGGAGCGAATGGGAGTTCTCCCTGAGTCCACTCCATGTGGGGTGAACTAGGCGTCTCGACTTCCATTCTACTAGGCATCTCTTCTGTCGAGATGTTTGAGACTAAGGGTGGTTCCTCTTCCAGGGGTTTCTTTCCCTTGTCCTTTGGTGTGGCCATCGTAGGTGGCATCGTTGTTGAAGGACTAGATGAGGAAGATGGACCCGACTAGGAATTTGATGGACTTGGAAATGGGGATTCCTACATAATCAGACCCTGTTTAGATGGATTTAACTGAAAATCCAAATGCGTTGATGGAAGGGTCGACTACGGCATTAGTTGCACCGAATTGCAGTATTTGAAAGGCTCTAAGTCTGCGGGGACTACATGCACCTGTCCTTCAAATGTATACTTCAAGCATTGATGAGCAATTGAAGGGACACACTTCATGTCCCGGATCCAAGGTCACCCCAGCAAGATATTGTAAGCCATCTCACCTTCTAAAATGTGGCACAATGTATGAATGGTCTTTTGTCCCACTTGGATGGGTAGGACAATTGTGCCAACTGTCGAGCATATCGCATCATTGAATGCTCGAAGAGTATAAGTGGAAGGTACGATGTGAGAGGCCGACAACTTCAAATGTTTTAATGCTGCGGTTGTAATAATGTTACTGGATGAACCAGTGTCCACCAACACCCGCTTATATGGAATCCCGTTGACCCATGCAATAACGTGCAGGGGTGGATCCGCCACATCACCAGCCACCGATTTTAATTCATCTTCTCTAAAGGTGATGACTGGTTCTATACATTGTTTCACATGGCCCACGAAGTTGTTGAAAGAATTTGCTTCATGGGGATGCAGCTCAATGGCCTTTAATATCTCCATGAGAGCCTCCCGATGGGGCGCTGATTGTTGAATAAGCTCATATATGGAGAGCCTAGCCGACGTGGTCCTTAGACTTTGAGTAAGTCTAGTTCGAATCGTGGCCATTGGTCTAGGCGGGGGAAGCTGTGTAGGGTTCGGTTGAGGTTGTGACGTCGATGGAACTTCTCTTGTGGCTATCGCGGGGGCAGCTCCTGGGTATCTCTTGTTCCTAGTCACTATGCTTATCATCCCTACATACCCCTCCATGGGGCAATTCTGTTGCACCTCATTGACGTGAAGGGGTTTTGCTTGTGCATCATGTGCGGGCAAAGGGTCTCTAAAAACTCCCATTTGTTGGTTGTTGGGCGCTATGGGGTTATCCACTACCAATGTATTGTTGTCAATGAGGTCTTGCACCAAACCTTTGAACTTCCAACAGGCATTAAGGTCATGTCCCTTTCGTCTGTGGAACCTATAGTACAAATCCTCTCTGTACCCCTTAGGCTTTGGCGCATTAGGATCTATGGTTTGAATCTCTGGTAGATTAATCAAATTTGCCGCTGACAAGCGATCAAACAAGGAGTCCCTGGACTCTGTGTAAGGCGTAAATTGTCGCCTAGGGTGACGCTGTTGATTTTGTTCCTGCCTTTGGTTTTCTCTATCATAATTGTTTGGAGGCACCGCCTGATAGTTAGCCTTCTGAGGTTGTGTTGCTTGGGCAGGCTTAGGGGCGTTGATAGCAACTTGATTGACCGCGACGGGTTTCTATTGCGTAGTCCCTATTTTAGTGCTCTTGTTCCATTCTTTTTTCTTAGGCTTGGCAATTTCACCATCCTGTATTTTGATCTCTTCGATGATTCTGGCTTGCGCCAGTGCTTCTTCTAAAGTGGCATATTGTTGCAGCTGCAATAGCACAGAGATCGATCGCAAACAACTCTTTGCGAACATTTGGGTCAAGTCAGACATAGGAGGGAGGTAGGGTAGCTTTGAAAGCAACGTCCTCCATCGGTTCCCATATGCCACCATAGATTCCTCCTCATACTGCTTGAGGCTAGCTAGATCGCTTAGTGACGCCTTTTTCTTTGTGTTGAAAGCGAAACGTTCTAGGAACGCGTCCACTAGCTGATCTAAGTTACAGATGTTGTGCTTTGGTAATTGAGTAAACCAATCCGAGGCAGGGCCTACGAATGTGGTTATAAATGTTCTTAATAGCAAAGCATCGTTGTCCTGAATGCCAAAGCATTGGCTCAGGAATCGAGTCACATGCTCTTGGGCATCTTCCTCCCCTCTAAAGAGTGCCAACTAGGGCAGCTTAAAGTGTTCGGGGTATGGAGGTGCCGGCACTGACGGATGCACAGGATGACTATGGAGTTGGCGTAAAGTAGGCTTTTGGGGCCCAGAAGTCTTGAGCTCCATAGTCTCTAAGTGCTCTAGCAACGCTTTATATGCATCGGAGGACTTGATCTCCTCCTCCTTGGTTTGCTCCCGCTGTGGGTTGTGGGGAACTTGAGGCCTTTGGAGGGGTAGCTGGGTAGCACCCCTTCTGCCTTGATAGGGCATTTCAGCCCATTCTTCTTCTTGTTCATAATCCTCATAAGCTTCTTGAGGAGTGTCTGGCCTAGGCCTGTAAACATTGATGGGTGCCCGCGGAGGATGCCCATCATGGTTTCGAGGAGTGGCCTCCCGCTCAGGTCTAGGAGGTCTTAGAGGCAGTGCTTGATGAGGTCGCGGAGACCTGTCTCGCACTAAGGGGTTGTGCCTCTCATACACTTCTGATTTATGTGCACGAGGGGCTGGGACCTTCTCAGGCACATTGTTGTGAAGCAATTCAGTTGTCTGACGCTGAATGCGCTCTTGGTTAAGGCGACACAAATGTTCTAATTGTTGTTGGTCTTGCCTGAGCCGCGTGATTTGCGCTTGGCGGGTGGCTAGTTTGGCAAATGCCAAGTCAATTTGGTCCATCGTCTCTTGTTTAGGAAGCCTAGATGCCTCCCCTACATGTCTTTCTTGGTCATGGTGATCCGAGACCCCTATGGGTTGCTTCCCTCTATCGAGGTTAGCGGCATTCACTTGAGGCTCTGGCCTCAATGAGTGATCCTGATACATTGCGGGTGCGGACGTGCATCATTCCCATGCTATGTACTGCTCTTGAGGAACGTAGTGATCTTCCTCATACTCTCTATTGTATGCATAAAAGGTGCGGGCAGAATTGTCTTGCCCTATCTGGAAAGCCTGATACTCTGGATATGGTCTAGTGTTTCTAACAGTAATCAGGGGTAAATCAGGAGTAACAAAATCATATGGTTCCTCCTTGTGGACCCTATGTTGTTCAAGCACTTCATCACTAGGCCACCCATAACGAGTTTCCAAGGGGGGCCTCCTATCTAGGTTGAGTGCCACATGTGGGTTTTCCTCTTGAAAGGATCTTTGCTGAGTGGGGGTGCCCCTCAAGGAGGTGCCTCTATGTTGAGTGGGTGTGCCCCTCAAGGGGGTGCCTTTATAGTCTTGTTCGGTGATGGCATGATGAGGACTATCTTGTGTATCCTATCGCCAAGGCGGGATGACCAAGTCCTTAGGACTATATCGGAGGTGACTTGTCCCCCTTGGTGCACTCTCTCGAGCTTCTGCCCATGATCGGGCTTGGCTACGGGTGTACACCATGGTGATGCTTACCTAAAGATGCGTAGATTCTTTTTTTTTGATTTTTCTTTTTATGATTTTTTTGATACACTAAACAGAAAATAGCACACACACACAAGCAATGATTATCTCTTTTTAAAGATTAAAAGTGTGCCCTAAATCTGGTTTAGTGTGTTTTGTTTGTTTGTTTTTGAAAGCTTTTTGTGAAAACCATTTAAATGCAATTATGAAGGCTCTTATGACTCCCAAAATGGTCGCCCCTTCAATATACCATTGCCGGACCGATATACCAACCTCTCTATATACCCGCCCTTACGTGAGGGAGACTATAGGTACGTGAGAGCAGATGATACGTGGAACATAGGCGGTACGGAAGGGGAATCGCTCTGTTTATGACACCTACCATAGAAGACTTATCCTCATGCGCTGGGAATCACCCCAAGCTACACTTGGTCAGCTTTCGTCAGGATTTACGTCTAGCAACAGTCACGATCGGGGTTATGGATGCAATATCTCAAGCCAAGGTGATGATGAAATCCACCGTTGGTCTTGCTCAAGGGTTGGGGTTTTACGACCAACTCCTTGTGTTTAAAATACCACGTGGTGTGTGGGGTTCTTTTTAAGTTGCAAAATTGAAACAAGCAAGCATTTAAACTCTCCTATGCAAGCAAAAATCAGAGAACAGAAAATAGAAAACAAAAAATTGACAGAGGGTGTTTAAAACCCCTACCTCTTCTCTGCCTAAATCGGATGTCTCTGAATTTTTGCTTAAAAATTGCACAGAGAGCTATTCGTCCCTGGGTGAGACGAATAACAGATAGGTATTCGTTCCAGGGTAAGATGAACAGTAGTCCAGCATTTGAGAGCTTGGTACCTGCAAGCAAAACAAACAAATTTTGATTAGAATTTTAATCTTTAAAATCAAGGGACATAGGTCCCACCGTGATCGCCATTGAAAGCACGAGGATACGAAAACAAAAAGGAAAGTGCCAAAATAGATGCTTTTAAAACCCAACTTAACGCTTATAGCCTATGTATTGCAAAGTGCATAAAAAGAAAGAGCATAGACGAATTGACACAAGATAAAAGCAATATAAAATGTGGCCCTCTTTATTGATATGCTTTTTAAATTTTTGTTACAATACGTCTCCTTCCTTTCTAGGGGATAGGAGCGTCAAATAGATTTCTCGTCACATCCATAGATAGCGGTCCTTCTTCCGCGTGCCCACATATAAGATGGGCGGACCAAAATATCACCGCCACTTGTGTATATGATTTTTGACTCCTTCCTACTTCTCTGATGTCGAAGACCTACGTTCAAGGAAACAGAAAATATTAGTAGCACCTGCAGATAGAATAAAGCGTGTATTTCCCTAGGCCTATTGTTAGTGTATGCATGAAAACATTAAATCGATAATCAAATAATATCAGAAAGACCTGAAACTTTGATAGAAGCATGAATATGATGTTAAGAGAGCATTGCAAAAGGAACAGTCAGGAAATTCCTCACATATTGGTATTCGCTCCGGGGTGGGACGAATTAACCTGCAATAAATTGTCGGAAAGTACCCTCTTCAATGTCCTATCTAGAAAGCTCCAAAAGACCTGAAAACTTGGTGTTAGCTAATTGGGGGTATTTTGGGAAGACCCGGATGGTCAGATTTCTCCAATTTGGCCTCGATCACCCATATTTCAATGATGCCATCTGCAAGTTAGTAAAGGCGGGAAATAGCAAAAACCTGATCAAAAGTGCTCCAAATGAAATGAAATTTAAACTACAATCTATTGAAATGACCTAGAATAATATGCAAAAATAAAAACAATGAAACCTACCACATATTGCTATTCGTTTCGGGGTGGGACGAATTAACCTGCAATAAATTATCAGAAAGTACCCTCTTCAATGTCCTATCTAGAAAGCTCCAAAAGACCTACAAACTTGGTGTTAGCTAATTGGGGGTATTTTGGGAAGACCCAGATGGTCATATTTCTCCAATTTGGCCTTGATCACCCATATTTCAATGATGCCATCTGCAAGTTAGTAAAGGCGGGAAATGATAAAAGCATGATCAAAACTTGTCAGAATGAAGTGAAATTTAAACTACAACCTATTTGAATAACCTAGAATCAG
Source organism: Wollemia nobilis (assembly GCA_028583015.1). NCBI lineage: Eukaryota > Viridiplantae > Streptophyta > Pinopsida > Araucariales > Araucariaceae > Wollemia > Wollemia nobilis. Next base: position 6,172,561 of record JAQPPZ010002441.1, on the reverse strand, counting down.
ATGCAAAAGAAAAATCAGAGAAATATGCCACATATTTCTATTCATTCCGGGGTGGGGCGTTTAGAACTACGATAGTTTGGGGGGCGCTCGGGGGTAGGACGCCCACCGTTTGGGACTCTATTTCGGCACCAATCCACTTGGGATGGGTCCAAAACCTCTTATGGGGTGTTGTCAGAAAATTTTGTGGAATATTGTGGCCAAATGTTCGGGTTTGGGCTTAGATTTGCGCTTCCAATAACCACCCTATGACCTCCCTTCCACAAGAGATCAAGGATGTGAAAGGCACGAAATCAAAAGGTATGTGTGTGGATGTAAAATGGCAGCACTTCGTTGCTCAAAATGCTACCTTTCTCCCATCCCTTTTGGGTGAGAAAACTCACCAATTTATAGACCTAGGGTCTCTTTGTTTGAATTGTGCATGCGAGGGCGCCACTTGAGTTGCATGTCCTATTTTGAGAGAAAAGCTAATTCCCTGATTTAGAATCTCCTTGCATGAGGTCTCTAAAATAAAGACATGCATGACTGAAGTCTCTCTCCTTGATTTGAAGCCATTCCTCACAATTGCATGGCCTGAAGTTGCAGTTAACTAGCGGACTTGTCGAGGTTTGACTTTTTTTGCCAGTCAAACCTGCTATTCGCCCCACCCTGGAGCGATTGTGTAATCATCCCTGGGTGGGACGAATACCAGTCTGTATTCGTCCCTGGGTGGGACGAGTAGAGAAAAAGGTGCCAAAAAGGTGCAAAATTGACCTCTAACCTTCCAAACTACTTTTGGGAGTGGTTAGGACCACTGTTTAACCTCTGGGGGCTGCCCTGGGGGTTGTGTGTGTCAATGCGATCGGTGCTTGTTGTCACATAATCGGATTGGTGTTGTTTTGGTGTCTATAGGTAGATTGGATACACATGCTTCAAAGGATTAAACCATACTTTGAGTTCAACAAGAACTTCTTGGGACCTACCCTGGCATATATTTATGAGGTTTGCTTTCATTTTTTTGAAGCAACTAGGAAATTCTTGAGGGAAAATATGCTGGAGATAGGGGACTAGTACTTTTTGGAGGAAGGCACATGCATTCATCTGTATGATTTTTTTGGATTCCCTTATTTTTTCCCCTACTATATCATGAATAGGATCTTTTCGATGGAATTGTGCGAGTAAATCCTCGAGGTTGAAAAGAAATATGATTTGGGAGCAAAGAAAAGTTTGACATTTCCACTTCCTATTTCATTTGGGCCCATCAACATGCCAAAGAGGAATAATCCCACATACCAGAGGCTAGACATCACACTTTCTATATTAGGTCTCCCTATAATGCCCCTAGATGGCATTACGACCCAAAAGACATTATTAGAGAATAGCTCTATAGTAATGTCAACCCATAACAATTTAGGCATCAAAAGAATGAGGCCAATTAGGAGGTCTTAAATTACAATAACCTATCGAATGATCATGTGATGTCATTCATGTGATTCTAGATGCATGAGTAGCCACCATGGAGATCTTATTATTTGTACATGATGGTTTTTGACCCTGAGAGATCATTTTTTTTTTGTTAAGTAAAAAACTTTAATAATTACCGATTTTTGCAGGTTGACCCAAAACCTATTACAAAAAATAGCCTTATGCTGAAACTAAGGATCCTTGCCATCCTAAGGACCTTATGTCCTTTACTACGTCTAGCCTATCTAAAAATCCTAATAGGAAAAGGAGAGCAAACCTTGATTCTACCACCTATCAGTATAGACAAAAACAAACAAAACTCCCCAAGACGTAAAACAAAATACTAAAAAAAGGCATTCACCTTGATAGGATGACTTCCTCTATACATTACGTAAATCAAAATTAAAACTGGCAAGGCTTGAGGAAGCTTAGGCCTTGTATTTTATGTCCTCCTTGAGCTCCTCATCCTTATTTTCCTCATCATCGTCATCGACATCATTAACCTCCACTTTCGACATGTAACCCTTGTTGAAGAAAATTTGAGCCTGAGTGTTATGAACCTCCTAAATCTGGTGAATAATGCTAGTGTAGGATTTCAGAATGAACTATTTCAGAACCATAATTGTAGGTCCTTCATCCTTCGCATCACTTGCACTCACTTTGGAGCTTCCTTGGATTTGCTTGTTTTTCAGCCTCATGGAAGATCTTGTCGGAGGCTCCTCAATCCTCAACTTCTTCCTTGTCATCCCTCCTCGACTAACAGGCTCCCCCACTCTTTTCTTCGCCGAAGACACAGAGGTAGGTTTTATGGTAGCAGGGTTGGATGTGGCACCCGAGCTCAGCCTCCTTAATGACTTGAGGCTTAGTATTGGGATTCGTGGCTAGCACCCACTTGTAGATTAATTTAAACAATCCTTGGTGTAGTGGCATAGCAATCCCCCTCTTACTGTGATAGGCATTGATCGTATAATTCATAGAGTTCATCAAAAATTGGGGTATGCTTATCGAGTTGACTTCCTAGAAGAAATTCACAAATGCATAGTGAAAACTAAGTAGGGTCTTTTTGGGATCCTCCGCAATCACAAATTCCATTACATTTTTCATGACCCCATTCCATGGGGTAGGCAAATCCATTCTAGTCAGACCATTCTTAGCTTCCTTAAAAATTTTAGGGTTATCTTTAAATTCCTTCAATTCAACCTCCCAATGATGCTTTTGTAGGTGAATAGAGCGTCCTATGACCATTTTCCTAGTAGGTTAATATCAATGATAATATCCCTTTCCTGTATCTCTACCTTCCCATATTCCCAGGTTTCCATCACTACCTAGGTAATGTCCTCCAACTCTTGAGAATAAGTCAAAAAATTGGGTAAACCTGTGCTCAATCAAGATGGCCTGAGTAACATGGATTTGTCCTGAGAGAAATCTTGATCAGTGCCTGAGCTCAACATTTATTCAGTTGGTGGAGAAACAAAATAATTGGTATGAGGACAAGATCAAGCAATGGTGGGTGATGAAATTTGAAAAGGATGATTACCAGGAGACTCTTCCAAGAAGGGACAATAAGGAGTTTGAATAGGAATATCATACCAATATCACCACATGGAATAAAAGGGAAGACGATGACCTCTCCCTAAAAATATTGAGGAAATCAGACGTAGTGGAGCTTTTAGAGGAAGTGGAAGACAAATAATAATAATATAGTGAAGAGCAGGAGGTCTAGAGCTTACTATGGGTACAAGAAGACCTATCCCATGGGAATATGGTTGAGGAAGAATATCCCTATGCACAAATTTAGTAAAGCACTAGGAAAACAAGGTCAACTAGGCCTTTTGTAGTAGAAGTGCAAAAGTAGTCTCGGCCTCTGCCACAAATATCAAAGCAGGGTGAAAAAAGGAAGGGTTACTCCAACCCCAATGTCTCTAAGACACACAAAACAAATCTCAAACAATAGTGGTCTCATCTAAAATTATTGAAGGTGGAGGAATTTGGGGTGGTGGCCCAAGTAGACAAAGGAAATTAGATAGTTGGAGAGCACTCAAAGCAAATCCAAGAGCAAGGTGTCATACTTCTCCTTTCCCTAATTAAACTCCCTCTAATAATTTAAGGATTCCTTGGATTCACCTTCTTTCTTAGCCTATTATTTAGGAATGATCTTGGCCATGATTCCCATGCTTAAGAAAGACCTCAAACCCCATCGTATCTCCCCATTGTGTGCCTCTCATTCACCCAGTCCTAAAAATCTATTGGAGCTTTCATTGCCCCCACCCATATCCATTCCACTCATCACTCCACCTCCTTCCTCTTAGCCTTTAGTTTTATCCATATCTTTGTGTACTCCACTACACCTTCCACAACCTTCACCTTAGCAATCCCACCACTATATCCATCATTGAAACCAAGGTCCCTGAGTGGAACCATTGGTGCAACCCTAGTTCGAGCAATAGTGACACATCCTTTGACCTCGTTGCAAAATTTATTGACTACATCACTCATGCTTGAGGTAACAAAATAATATGTGCCAAAATTCTTTAGGATTGTGAGAGTTACATGATATTATCAAATAAAGTGGGTGGATGAACAACTCCAGCAAATGTATGAGGATAGAGTGGAAGCCGCCCATATTACTCTTCATGATATTGATCCAATTGAAGGAAAGAGACACAAGACAATGACTTATCCTAAGGAGAAGAAGGCTATGGTGGATATGAGGCCTGATGACTAGTGGTTGGAAATTCAAACTAGAGATATTATTAAAATCACTCCAATAAATACCATGAAGGAATACCATGTTGACATTGATACCTTTTTTTGAAAATTAGAGATGTAGAGAAGAAGCTCAAGGTTACAAAGGAAGGGTTCAAATATTGGGAGCTTAGATCCATTGGGAAAAGCTAGACCAGAAGGCCCTCGAGAAAAAGGTTAATGTATTGAGAAACACCTTGGAGAAGTTATCCTCAAAAAAATTGTAGCAGAAGGATAAGAATATTTCTAGTCCAAAAGGTAAGCTGCAAGCAGCAAAAAGTACTCTTGAAAAGCATAACATAGAGTTCAATACCAAACTACAGAAGTATGAGGGCTCACTAAATGAATTTAAGTTCAAGATGTAATAACAATAAGACACCTTGAATGTTATATTGGCAAAGCTACATAAGAAAAAATATAAGCCATGTCGATCAATCATTTCAAAGGACTCTTTGAGAAAGATTGAGCTTGTTTACCTAAAAAAATTAAAATAAGCAACTCTAAAAACCCTCCATTATTTTATGTTAGAAATAGAATAAAGTTTAGCAATCTCCATGGAAGTAAAGGTTGAGCTGAGTAGCAAGGAGAATATTACGCAACACATGGGTGCCTAGGCATTAGCATTAGAGCAATGTTCAAGAATAAGAAGATTCAACTATCAAAGTGCTCGATACAAGAAATTGAGTAATTTTGGATCATGATGCAACAAATTTTTCATATTTTGGAGTTGTACTTTGAGGGGGAAGAACTTCAAGGAGCACTCATAAAAGAGTTAGATAATATGAATGAACTCAATACGTAACTTGAAGAACTTGGATCCTTGGGGTTTTGGGATAGCAAGTAATAGCTTTACATGGAAACAAACCTTATAAATTTATTCAAATATTTGGAGAGGGATGAGCACAAGATTGTAGCATTGTAATAACTAATAATGATGGATCAGTTGTTCAACATGACACTCAAACTCTTTAGCCTCTCTATCAAGTTTGAGCATGCATTTTAAATTTACAGTGATCCTCCTTGTAAGGAAAGCTACAAACTAAGATACATCATCAACCATATCAAAAGTTCTCTTGTTCTCACTACTAAATCCTGGGAACGAATGTGCCAAAATCTTCATGTCCAAGTGGCCCAGGTAACTACCCCCAAGTTGAGTCCTCGAAAGCCCAAAAGTAGCAGCAAGAAGAACCAGAGAGTGATGCTTGAGTTGTGAGATGCATCTCTTTTGGTCCTATTTTTTATTTTTGATGTGACTTCGTGGCCCAATGAGCAAAGACCTAAGAACTATTTTTATTTCAAACTAGCATTGTATATTCTCCTATTAGTTCGGTTCATTGCTTTTTAGCAAGTGAAAAACCACTATAAGTTGCCAAGAGTGTAGGTAACTTTATCATACCCACTTACTCCTTTAGGTTAAAAGGTTAGAAAATTTCTCAAAAAATAGCTAAATATGGGAGAGGGTAGCGAATTGAGTTCACATCCAGCTCTGGACAGGTCCTAAAGTCCTGTTGTATATAAATATGAAAAGGAGCACTAGGTAGAGAATCAAGTCATGAACATTATTTCGATGCTCATAAAATTTTACCCTTAGGAAGTTCCATGATTGATGGAATATTGGGTGTATAATGAGCTATGCGTGATCCTAAAGCATCACCCTGAAAGCAAGTGGAGGTTTGGGAAACCAACAAATAATAGAGGAGTTCCAAAATCTCATATAAATTTGAGCAATTAATGAGGAGGGTGGAAAAATGGGATGATATGGGGTCTCTCCCAAGTACCAAAACCCTACCATAAAGGAGTAAAAAGTAGAAGCAAGTGGAAGACTGGGATGTGGTCAGACTCTATGTGTGACCCAAAGACCTGCTCTATATAGGAATAGGTGTCTTGTGGAGAAGCAGGATGCAATTGAGATCCACGAGAATCCCAAAATCCCATTGCAGTAGCAAGGGGATATCATTTTTTTGCAAAAGGTCCCAAGAGGTTAGTTTACCACCAATGGTGGCAGAGCACTATACCCAAGGTGGAGGGTTGGTATGTGAATTTAATGCCTAGTCAAAATAAAACTCTACATGTAGCTGGTAGGTAGAAGATGGCCCTTTGAATGATTAGAAATGAATATACAACATCTAAGGTATGTTTCAAGAGATATAAGTGCCCCAACTACTCAGTTTCCCTAGGTATGCATAGATATTTAAGGTGGTAGGACCATCAAAGTCAACAATGGAAGAAGGTGTTGAATAGATTCAATCAGTGCAACTAACCTAGGTGTTGTAGAGATGTTACTTTAATAGTAGGGGATTATAGAGGATGTGCACAGTCTAGCTACCCTCTAACGTAGTCATCCTCCATTAATGAGGCTTTAATTCACTTGTAACAATAGTCTTTTTTGAGGGCTATATATGTATGATTGTAATGTATTTCAAAAGGTTGGCTCTTTAGCCATTATAACTTACATGTAAAAAAATTGGAGCACACTAAATGCAAGTGGATTATTGTCTGACCTTTGAATCTTTTCATGTATGTATGATTGTTGACATCTTTATTTTTAAAATTAGTTGGACAAATTAGCTCTAGTTCTACATTATATATTTTATGTTGTTTGTTCACTAATTTTGGAATTTACAATCAAACTTTGTGCAATGAATGTTAATGGGAAGCATTTTCTGGTCTATTAGATAGTTCATGAGTATTTATTCCATATTTTTAGTTTAGTTGTGCATGTATTTTGATGCAACTAAAACCGTACCACTATAATTTCTAGCTTTAGTTTGGTTTTATTTCTTTCTTCCCCTTTTCCTCAAAACGCATTTAGCTAAGATTCAAAAGGAGATAGCCTTATCCAGAGATTTGTCTTAAAGCTTCCAGTTTTGAGACCATTCAAAGTTGTTTGAGATCTATGGGTGCACAAACCTTACCATTATATAAACTTTTGACCAACAGTCACCTATCAATAGGTTTGGTTTTGTATACCATGTTACACATACCTTTTTTTTGTGTATTTTTCTTGTCTGTATATCCTAGTTGTCCCCATAGTCATGATGTTTTGTTCAATCATATTTTTTGGATGATTATAAACTAAAGTTATTTCTATCATTTAACCATTCCTAGTGTTTTTATCACGCTTTGTCAAATGTCATCATATTCTAAAGGGATGTTAGGCTTCCCCTAGTCAACTTGAGTTATTTCTTGGACCAAGCACATACCCCACATTAATCACATTTTGAGTTTTAGGAAGACAACACCATGAGTGGTCTAACCATAAAAGCAAATTTTTTCTCGCTCATCCTATCATTCACATAATTCAAACCTGAGGATCCAAAAAGCAAGTTGCAAAAAATAAAAGGCACACAAAAAAGAACAAGATGCATACGTGTTTCCTCTAGTATTCTATATGCCTCCACCAGGACTATAGACACCTAGCTGGTAGTGGATCTACATCGAAGGATTCTGGGGATAACCTTCATCAGGATTGTTGGAAATATGAGCAAGTTTTGTTGTCATTGATGTCAAGAGTCAGTTTCAGTGAGCAGTACAAAAGGAAGGATGTCAAGAGTCAGTTTCAGTAAGCAGTGCAAGAGAAATATTGCTTCAAGGTGGTCAGATAAGGTCTAAAGGAGCAATAGGAAGGCCCAAGAAAAATAATATTATAATATTTTATTATAATATTAAAGGTCTAATGTTAAGACCTAAAGTTGTTAAATTAATTATAAATTAATTATAATAATTTCATTATAAATTAATTTATAATTTAATTTAATTAACCCTAAGGTTAGGGTTATAAGGGCAAAGGTTTAATTAACGCTGACATCATATGCATTTTTCCCCTCCACCGATGTCCAAAGGGAGATGGCACAATGGTATAAATACCATGTGCATTTGGTTGCCTAAGGTCTAACCTTCGATCGATTCACATTGCGAGTGCCTACAAATTTTTATGATCTACATGCAAGTAAAAGGATAATTTTTGTTTTATTCGATGACCATCGAAGGGATAAAGGAAGGGAGGCTTAAAGCCTCATTGCCAACCTGGTGGTTGGGCTAGCGGTAAGCAGTTGTGCATTGAGACATTGAAAGGTGGGAGGTCCCACGATCGAATCCCGATGGTAGTGTTTTGTGGTGGTCATTTTAGGTTTTGGTGCCCAACATAGGCTACAAAGTGCACAAGGTACTTTTGCCTACCAAGGTGAGTGCCTAGCTCATATGGTAGTTGGGCCATGGCTAGGGCGCTGGTGGCAGTGCAACGGGGGATCGAATCCTACTGAGGGCAAAAGAGGTATTTAATTTTTAAATTAAATTTTGTCCTAAGGTTTTAATGTGGCATGAATTTTTGTGTTAGGAGGGAGATATAAGGTTTATAAAAATTAAATATTATATTGTGATTTTGATGATTAGAATTTGGAAGGAGTAATAAGGTGGATAAAGAAAATTAATTGTTGAAGTGAGTTGTTTAATTTTTTCTAATCATTTTTTAAGTGTGGAGATTATAAGGTGTAATTGAGATTTAATGTTTTGTATGGTGAAATATTTTGAGGGAATATTTGAATGAAATTTTGAGAAGGTTTTTTCTACCTAACTTTTGAGATTGGCAAAGAGGGTGATTGTGATTGAGACAGGTTTTGAGGTCAATTCTTCATCAAACAAAAGGTATGGGCACATCTTCCTTGTGAGTGAAATATTGTTGGATTGGATGTTGTGAATGCTAAGTTGGAGTGAAAAGGATTGTTTGATAAGCATTGTTGAGTTTGGTTTTGAGATATCCAATGTTGATTGATGAGGGTTTTTGGAATGAAAGTTGATGCTAGAAACCTTGTTTGATAAGCATTGTTGGAAATGTTGAGTGAGCCTTCATGTGCATGATTAGGGTTTGTGAAAGATCATGAGTATCATTGTTATGTGAAGTTGAGAACTATCTTGAACTAGGGTTTTGTGAAAGATCATGAGTATCATTGTTATGTGAATTTGGAATCATCTTGAGTCAAGTTTGAGTTCCATAGTGTGAGTTGTTGAAAGCATTGTGAAACACTTGTTTAGGGTTTGTAAGCAAGTTGTGTTTCATTGAGTGATTGGTTGAGTGGAGTTGATTGAGCTTAGTTGATTGGAAGTGTTGGAGTGATAGTTCAAGTTCTGTGAAACAAATTGTTCTTTATTCTAAATTGATTTGAAGGAGATTTTGAGAGTGATTGAGTGTTGTGTGAGTGTGAAACATATTGAGTCTCTAACCATTCTCTATATGTTTCTGTGGTTAAACAAGAGAGTTTGAAAGTGATTAAGTATTGTTGTGAGTGTGAAACATATTGAGTCTCTAACCATTCTCTATATGTTTCTATGAGATTAAAACAAGATTTTGTGTGAAACTTGTTTGTGTGATTGAAGAGGTTTTCTATGATAGATTGAGTTGAGTTGAATAAGATTTTGTGAAAGCTTGTGAGCTGATTTGAGTAAGTCCTAGAGTGGACTTAAGGATTGAGTTGAGTAAGCTTTTGTGGAAGCTTACAATGCAGATTTGAGGTAAGTCTTGGTGAAGACTTGTTGAGTAGATTGAGCAAGTTCTAGTGAGAACTTGTTGAGAATATTTGAGGTAAGTCTTGGTGAAGACTTGTGGATATATTAGTGTAAGCTTTTGTGGAAGCTTACAATGCATATTTGAGGTAAGTCTTGGTGAAGACTTGAGAGTAGTTTGAGCAAGTTCTAGAGAGGACTTGTGGATAGATTTGAGGTAAGTCTTTGAGAAGACTTGTGAGCAGATTTGATTGATTGATTTGTTCAAACCTTGAGTTAAGGTTTGGGGCAGATCTAGCAGAGTTGATTTGTGATTGGATCAAGCTTTGTGTTAAGGCTTGAGGATATATTTTGGGAAGATTTGAGGATAGGTTTGTGGATAGATAGAGATTGAGTATATTTGTGCTAGACCAAGGATATGTTTAGTGTAGATTTGAGATAGATATTGAGCATATTTGTGCTAGATCGAAGGACTATGTTTAGTGTAAATTTGAGATAGATATTGAGCAGATTTGTGCTAGACTAAAGGATTATGTTTAGTGTATATTTGAGATAGATATTGAGAAGATTTGTGCTAGATCGAAGGATTATGTTTAGTGTAGATTTGAGATAGAGATTGAGTAATTTGAGAGCAAGCTTTGGAGGTGATAGAGTAGAGGATAGTAGTCTCTAGTGGATAGAGATCCATTAGCTAGGGTAGTGAGGATATAGGTCTTCTAAGTGAGATTTTAGTGGAGAGAGATCCATAAGCTAGTGTAGTGGAGGTAGTAGTCTTCTAGAGGATCACCAGCCATAGCAAGAGAAGGAGTTCTCCTATGGATAGAGATCCATGAACCAACTAAGGGGATTGGTGTCTCCTATGGATAGATATCCATGAACTTGATTAGGGGATTGGTGTCTCCTTTGGATAGAGGTCCATAAACATTGTAATAGGGAAGGATTCCCAAGATATTTGTTGAGAAAATATTAGTGAAATATTTTCTCCGTGGAGTAGCCCACATTGGGTGAACCACGTTAAATTGGTGTCTCTATTGTGTGTGGTGATTTATGCATTGCTTTGATTACTATTATTGATATTGCCATTGATATATTGGATAATATTGTTTGAGAAAAGAAAAGTAAAAAGTGGTCTTATACTGTTCACCCCCCTCTCAGTATAAGCTTGTGTTCTTCAATTGGTATCATAGCGGGTTCCTTCGAAAGAGTTTAACAGCTTGAAGGAAAAGCTTACAAGAACATAGATGGATTCTCAGAATGGATCTTCAAGGAATTCGACACCATTGTTCGATGGGAACAATTATGTACTTTGGAGTATGAGAATGAAGATTCACCTAATGGCACTTGGAAATGAAATATGGGAAGCAGTTGAGAATGGATACATACCACCAGCTACTCCACCTACAGATAAAGATGGTAAGCTCCTACATCTAAATAATTCAAAGGCAATGAATGGAATTTTAAAGGGTTTGCATGAAACAGAGTTTATAAAGGTTATGCATTGCACATCAGCAAAGGAAATTTGGGATAAGTTGAAAGGTATATATGAGGGAGACAAAAATGTCAAAAGGGTAAAGTTGCAAAATTACAAGAGAACATTTGAAGACCTAAAGATGAAGGATGAGGAAAACATTGCTGCATACCTACTTCGTGTGGATGAGGTTGTTAACTCCATGCAAGGACTTGGGCTTAAAGTTGAAGAAATAGATGTTTGTGATAAGATTTTAAGGTCACTCCCAAAAAGGTATAGTGAAAATATTTCAGCTATAGAAGAGTCAAAAGATATTGAACTTTTGACAAGGGATGAATTACATGGAATTCTCACAGCTTTTGAGATGAGAATAAAAGAGGAACCTATTCCCCAGAAAGAAGCAGCCTTCAAAGTTACTAAGAAGACAAAGGGTAAGAAGTCAGATTCAAGCAATGAGTTATCCAGTGATGAAGAAGCAAATTATGGTAGAAGGAACAAGGACTCAAGAAAGTATAAAGGTACGAAATCAGTTAGATGTTTTAATTGTGGTAAATATGGTCACTATGCAACTGATTGTCCAGAGGCTAGAAATAGTAGTGATGAAGAAAAATAGGATCATAAGAATAGGGAAACAGGAAAACACAGGTACCAAAAGAAAAATAGGGATGGACAAGGCAAGCAAGGAAAGAAGTTTTTCCAAAGGCATAAGAAGAGTTTTTATGCAGATAAGGCAAGTAAGAGTTCTAGTGATAGTGATGACAGGTCCTCAGATAATGAAGAAGATGAAATTCTATTTATGGTAGAAGAAAAATAAGTGGTTAGAAAAAGGGCACCAATAATTCTCAAGTGTTTTAGATGTGGTAACTTTGGTCATCTTGAAGATAGTTGTACAAGGAATGGATTCAGTTTCAGTGATGATGAATATGAAGATGCTAGTGAAGGTCCAGAAGAAGAAAGTCTTCTTATGGCAATAAAAGAAGAAGGAAGTGCTTCTAGTGGAAATGAATCAGAAAGGAATGAAGATGATCCTAAAGGTAAAGGAATAGAGGAAGAATAAAAAGAAAGGAGAAGTTGATCTTGAGGGTGAGCTTATTTCTGCCCTTGATGCATTAAGAAAGGTAAGAAAGTAGAACTCAAAACTCAAGCTTCAATTTCAAGAATGTGATGAAGAGAAAGGAAAGCTTATAGAAGATCTAACCAACTCAATAGCCAAGACAAGAAAATTTAAAGAGAGGTTAGAAGCTAAGGTTTTAGAATGTGAAAGGTTAGAGCATGAAGTAGCTTTACTAAGGAAGGAAGTAAAAGAGTCTAAAGACAAGCTACATAGGTTTGGGAGAAGCTCAAATAAATTGGATAAGATTATCAAGGTACAAAGATCTTCATCAAACAAGACAGGACTTGGTTTTGAACAAGAACAAAGAGAACAAGGAGAGGAGTCAATCTCAAGCTCCAAAGAAGAAGAAGCTTCAGAAGAGGAGAGTGTAAGAGAAAGTGAGACTTCTGAGGATGAGTTGGACAATAGAAAGTTCAATAAGAGAAGGAACAATGCACAAATGAGGAACAGATGGAACAGGAAACAACACAGGGTAGAAGAGACTAAGAGACCAATGGGGTCAAGGCAAGGTAGTTTCAATGGATGATGCTTCTCATGTCACAGGTTTGGGCACAAGGCTACACAGTGCAGGACACATGAAAGACAGGAATATGGGAATTTCAGAAACAGACATCTCTTTCAAGGGTATTGCTACTCTTGTAATCAGTTTGGTCACAAGGCAGTAAATTGTAGGGTTCATGATAGGAATGGATATGGCTTCACCAGGAGAAACCCCAAGATATTTGCACCTTTAAGGAATAACAACATTAAGTGTTATAAGTGCAATAATGTTGGGCATATAGCCAAGTGGTGTAGAGCAGAACTTCCAGAGACAAGCAGGAACAAGAATAGTCAGAGGAATCAGAAGGATCGGTTGAGGAAGAAGGTGGACAAAGGTAAAGATCAGTGTATGCTGGGAGTAGAGATACTCCCACCCCAAAATTAACCACCTCAAGAGAGGAGGTGGGGGAGGGGCTAAGCTAAGAGTCTCATTCTTAGCCCCAAGCCCCAAAGGTGACCCTTTGCCATTGATGTCAAAGGGGGAGAGATTTGAGTTAGGGGGAGAGCATTCATTCAAGGGGAGCGATTTCTCGGGGGAGCAGAACAGAAAGAGGTAAAGGAAATGGTAAAAGGTAAATGGGTTGCCATCAATGACAAAGGGGGAGATTGTTGGAAATATGAGCAAGGTTTGTTGTCATTGATGTCAAGAGTCAGTTTTAGTGAGCAGTGCAAAAGGAAGGATGTCAAGAGTCAGTTTCAGTAAGCAGTGCAAGAGAAATATTGCTTCAAGGTGGTCAGATAAGGTCTAAAGGAGCAATAGGAAGGCCCAAGAAAAATAATATTATAATATTTTATTATAATATTAAAGGTCTAATGTTAAGACCTAAAGTTGTTAAATTAATTATAATAATTTCATTATAATTTAATTTAATTAACCCTAAAGTTATTAAATTAATTATAATAATTTCATTATAAATTAATTTATAACTTAATTTAATTAACCCTAAGGTTAGGGTTATAAGGGCAAAGGTTTAATTAACGTCGACGTCATATGCATTTTCCCCTCCATCGACGTCCAAAGGGAGATGGCACAATGGTATAAATACCATGTGCATTTGGTTGACTAAGGTCTTACCTTCGATCGATTCACATTGCGAGTGCCTACGAATTTCTGTGATCTGCATGCAAGTAAAAGGATAAATTTTGTTTTATTTGACGACCATCGAAGGGATAAAGGAAGGGAGGCTTAAAGCCTCATTGCCAACCTAGTGGTTGGGCTAGTAGCAATAGGCGGGAGGTCCCATGATCGAATCTTGGCGATAGTGTTTTGTGGTGGTCATTTTTGGTTTTGGCGCCCAACATAGGCTACAAAGCGCACAAGGCACTTTTGCCTACCAAGGTGAGCACCTAGCTCATGCGGTAGTTGGGTCATGGCTAGGGCGTTGGTGGCAGCATAGCGAGGGATCGAATCCCATCGAGGGCAATAGAGGTATTTAATTTTTAAATTAAATTTTGCTCCTAAGGTTTTAATGTGGCATGAATTTTTGTGTTAGGAGGGAGATATAAGGTTTATAAAAATTAAATATTATATTGTGATTTTGATGATTAGAATTTGGAAGGAGTAATAAGGTGGATAAAGAAAATTAATTGTTGAAGTGAGTTGTTTAATTTTTGCTAATCATTTTTTAAGTGTGGAGATTATAAGGTGTAATTGAGATTTAATGTTTTGTATGGTGAAATATTTTGAGGGAATATTTGAATGAAATTTTGAGAAGGTTTTTGCTACCTAACTTTTGAGATTGGCAAAGAGGGTGATTGTGATTGAGATAGGTTTTGAGGTCAATTCTTCATCAAACAAAAGGTATGGGCACATCTTCCTTGTGAGTGAAATATTGTTGGATTGGATGTTGTGAATGCTAAGTTGGAGTGAAAAGGATTGTTTGATAAGCATTGTTGAGTTTGGTTTTGAGATATCTAATGTTGATTGATGAGGGTTTTTCTAGAATGAAATTTGATGCTAGAAACTTTGTTTGATAAGCATTTTTGGAAATGTTGAGTGAGCCTTCATGTGCATGATTAGGGTTTGTGAAATATTATGAGTATCATTGTTATGTGAAGTTGAGAACTATCTTGAACTAGGGTTTGTGAAAGATCATGAGTATCATTGTTATGTGAATTTGGAATCATCTTGAGTCAAGTTTGAGTTCCATAGTGTGAGTTGTTGAAAGCATTGTGAAACACTTGTTTAGGGTTTGTAAGCAAGTTGTGTTTCATTGAGTGATTGGTTGAGTGGAGTTGATTGAGCATAATTGATTGGAAGTGTTGGAGTGATAGTTCAAGTTCTGTGAAACAAATTGTTCTTTATTCTAAATTGATTTGAAGGAGAGTTTGAGAGTGATTGAGTGTTGTGTGAGTGTGAAACATATTGAGTCTCTAACCATTCTCCATATGTTTCTATGGTTAAACAAGAGAGTTTGAAAGTGATTAAGTATTGTTGTGAGTGTGAAACATATTGAGTCTCTAACCATTCTCTATATGTTTCTATGAGATTAAAACAAGATTTTGTGTGAAACTTGTTTGTGTGATTGAAGAGGTTTTCTGTGATAGATTGAGTTGAGTTGAATAAGCTTTTGTGAAAGCTAGTGGATAGATTTGAGTAAGTCCTAGAGTGGACTTAAGGACATAGTTGAGTAAGCTTTTGTGGAAGCTTACAATGCATATTTGAGGTAAGTCTTGGTGAAGACTTGTTGAGTAGATTGGACAAGTTCTAGTGAGAACTTGTTGAGCATATTTGAGGTAAGTCTTGGTGAAGACTTGTGGACAGATTAGTGTGAGCTTTTATGGAAGCTTACAATGCATATTTGAGGTAAGTCTTGGTGAAGACTTGAGAGCAGTTTGAGCAAGTTCTAGAGAGGACTTGTGGACATATTTGAGGCAAGTCTTTGAGAAGACTTGAGAGCAGAGTTGATTGATTGATTTGTTCAAACCTTGAGTTAAGGTTTGGGGTAGATCTAGCAGAGTTGATTTGTGATTGGATCAAGCTTTGTGTTAAGGCTTGAGGACAAATTTGAGGATAGAGTTTGGTGTAGATTTGAGGATATATTTGTGCTAGACCAGAGATAGATATTGAGAAAATTTGTGCTAGACCGAAGGACTATGTTTAGTGTATATTTGAGATAGAGATTGAGCAGATTTGTGCTAGACCGAAGGACTATGTTTAGTGCAGATTTGAGATAGATATTGAGTAGATTTGTGCTAGACCGAAGGATTATGTTTAGTGTATATTTGAGATAGATATTGAGCAGATTTGTGCTAGACCGAAGGACTATGTTTAGTGCAGATTTGAGATAGATATTGAGCATATTTATGCTAGATCGAAGGACTATGTTTAGTGTAAATTTGAGATCAAGCTTTGGAGGTGATAGAGCAGAGGACATTAGTCTCTAGTGGATAGAGATCCATTAGCTAGGGTAGTGAGGATAGAGGTCTTCTGAGTGAGGACAAGAGTCTTCAGTGGAGAGAGATCCACAAGCCAGTGTAGTGGAGGCAGTAGTCTTCTAGAGGATCACCAACTAGAGCAGAGGAGGAGTTCTCCTGTGGATAGAGATCCATGAACCAGCTGAGGGGATTGGTGTCTCCTGTGGATAGGTATCCATGAACTTGATTAGGGTATTGGTGTCTCCTTTGGATAGAGGTCCATAAACATTGTAATAGGGAAGGATTCCCAAGATATTTGTTGAGAAAATATTAGTGAAATATTTTCTCCGTGGAGTAGCCCACATTGGGTGAACCACGTTAAATTGGTGTCTCTATTGTGTGTGGTGATTTGTGCATTGCTTTGATTACTGTTGTTGATATTGCCATTGATATATTGGATAATATTGTTTGGGAAAAGAAAAGTAAAAAGTGGTCTTATATTGTTCACCCCCCTCTCAGTATAAGCTTGTGTTCTTAAGGGATCATAGATGCCTGACTTGCAATGGAGTATACCCTCCAAGTGGTGATATTTTTGTTACATTAGTAACATTATTTTGTATAGATATATGACTACCTTCGAATGAGCTAGCTTATATTATCTTGAGTCATAATTGGGTAGACCAACATTACTCAACATAGGAAATGAATCTCACTGCATACACTCTGGTCTCTGATTATCTTGATCTTTTCAGGATGGTCTAGATCTCTATGGAATATTGGTTGACCATTATATTACACATGCCTATCCAAAAGGTGACAAAATTAACACATTAGGAGCCTTATTGCATTGATATATGCATGTGATGGATGGATGCAAAGCAAAGAATGATGAAAGAATAGTGAGAATGAAGAATAACATGAAAATGGATAAATTAGAGAATTGAAGGTAGAGAAAAATTCAACTGCTACAAACACAAAAATGGACAAGGAGAAGCAACTTCCCTAGATGAAATAAATGATAGTGAATTATGGTAGATAAAATAAAATAAAATAGGAAGAAAGGAGAACAAACAAAGTAAAGAAGAACATGGGAGAATAGAAAAAGGAGAAGAAACAAAGTAAAGAAGAACATGGGAGAATAGAAAAATGAGAAGGAAATAAAGGGGAGAAGGGAAATGAACAAACCATAGATACGTAGTTGTTCATAGTTTAACCATACAATAATGACATGAAAGAAGGGAGAGAATAAAAATAAATAATATTAGTAGAAAGGGGAAAGAAAGAGAGAAGGAAGGAGAAAGAGGAATTAGAAGACAAGAAGAAATACGATAATGGTGTATTGTATGATTGTGTTGGATGTTGGAGGCATAATTGAGGTTTATGTCAATGGTTTTTTGTACAAGAATATGGGGACCATACTCTAGCTAGGTAGGAATTCTCAACAAATATGGGTTTGGGATCATTGATTTTAGCTTGAAAAATAGAGGAAGAAGGATGAGAAGAAGGAAAATACATATTTAATTTGTTTATCAATTACTTTGTGAGAAGGAAATCAATAGGAGAAGAATTACAAGAAACTTGGTTGAAGTCAATGGAATTGGGATCAATTTTGAGAAGGCGATTAGGATCATCCGGATAGTGAAGCAGGATTAAAACATCAATGGATATCATATTGATGATGGGTGGGTATCCAATTGGATGGATATGTGTGCTAAATTATGGATTGGAGATGGAGGGCTCTTGTGGAAGAGGTAGGAGTTGGTGAAGAATCAATGGATGAATATTAGGTTGAGCTAAGGGTTGTTGAGGTAGAATGATAGGAGGATGTAGGATACATTGACCAACAAGATGCTTTGGTAGGAGAATCCCTATAAGGATATGGAGTTGAATGGAGAATAGGTAAAGGTAATCATTACCATAATTAAGATACTCAATTATGGGAATGATGCAAGATGACACATATTTAGAGCTATCAAGAGTTTCGAAGTGCTCTTTGATCTCATCGTCAAAGGTATCATATGGAAGGACATGGATCATGGAAACTTAGAAAAATTCAATGGGGATATCCACCACAAAATATGGGAAGATATTCTTGACTAACGAGGTGTACTTAGGGTAAATATACTCACCAAAATCATCCTCCTTGAGGTCAAGGTTAAAACATTTGAAATATTCCTCAAGGGCAAAGTTTGTGCAATATTTGTGATAGCCTAGGCTAGATTTTTTATTGGGAAAATGGTAAGGTAGATCAACGATAGACCACAGACCCTATTCATAATGACCAAGGCCAAATACTTATCATTAGAAACATTGAAAAAATCACATGGAAAAGGAAGGGTTAGACAAAAATTTAATATTCTTACAAAATGGTGTCTCATACTCTTTGGGTTCAGGTTGGTTAGACAATATGTCAACTCCCCCATACACAAAATTAGTATGGTTGGATAAGGATCCAATGGAAATAATAGCATTGACAGTGGGTGGTGCATCATGAGGATGATCAAAATCCTTAATGGATTCTATGTTAGGAGGGAAGAAAGTGATATTATGTACAATGAACTCCCATAGACTAGGAATATATAAATGGAGAGACACTTGGGGTGGCCCTTAACTTACAGGTTGGATGGGAGACCCCAAACAATGATTTTGAGGGGAGGATGGATTGGTTGAGGAATACATAGGAGTGGATTAGGAGAATGGCATAGAATACAAAGAATAAAGTGATGGTGAGGGATATGCACAAGTGGATTTGTAGGATGGTATGGAATACGAAGACGATTGTGGTTGTGAGAGAAGGGATGCAAAATCCTATTTAGTGGTGGAGGAGGAAGTAAGAGATGAGGGATTCATAAGCTGAGAATCATACTATGTTTCTCACTACTCCCAAGAGTGATACTCTTGAGGAGTAGACGATAAAATAGATAGAGAAGGAGGATATTATGAGGGAGACAAAGAAGAGGAAGAAGTAAGAGGAGGACTAGGACTAGCCATATGAGGTATATGAGATGTGTGAGGTGAAACATAAGAAGTAGTCATTCCCATGAAACCTTGGTTGGATGGGATTCCATTCACATGGTTAATTTATTAAGGTATGATTGAAGAGGTTAAGGCACCTGTTTATCATTGGTGCATCCCATGTTGGGATAACGAATTCTGATAAATACTAAGGTTTTGATTGGAAGGGATTGATGGGTTATCCACTATTAATTACCCTTGATCATTCATATATTGAACTAGATTGTGTAGTGTGACAATCATTAATATCGTGACCTCATTGTCAATGGTAGATATAATAATGTTTCTTATACCACTGATGCTTCTCCCAATTAGGATCCTCATGATGAATTTTAGGTAACGAAATCATTTTTTCATCATAAAGCTTCTAAAATATATTCAAAAATGGCTTAGAGAGAGGCATACAACTAGGGGTAATGGGCTTGCTATTGGGAGAAAGAGATAAAGGATTATTCAAGAACTTGGAGTGGGGGCAAAGAGACTTAGGGTGAATCCTCCGAAGGAGGAGGGGAAAAAGGGATTAACGTGAACTAGGAGAAGTGAGGGGTGAAGGTTGGGTGACATAGGTAGAGAAAGGTCTAAAAGTGTAAGGATGGAGGTATGGAATAGTTTGGTGTGAGGAGGATGAAGTGGTATCATATCTAGGGCTCTTGTTGGGTAGATAAGTTTTGGTGGCCTTACACATTAGGTCTTGATCATAAAATGGTCCATGATGCACCACATTACTCGAATATGCATTATGAAAGGCATTGGATAGACTACAAGGGGGGGTGAATGGTACCTTACCTATATGAGTTGAAGGTATTACAAAATAAGGGATCATTTTAGATGACTCCATGGAATGGTTCTCTTGTGCTCTAGCTTGAATTCTGGTGATAACCATAATCGATTATAGATAGAGCAAACAAACAAGTAAACAATAAAAATATAGAAGTTATTATTGTGCTAAAAGTGTATTTATGTTTGATGTTAATTAAATTTTTAATTTTTAATTTTTATTTATTTGATTTTTTTATTTTTAGATTTTGGTTTTGGTGTGTTTGATGTAACATATCCCAAATAACTACAAAAGGGTGGGAAAGTTTGATATCTAAAGGTGTGTTTACACATGCTCTTCGATATACCCAAGTGTACATGGAGAGAAGTAGTGTATAAAAGGCCAAAAATATTCCTATGGTTGGAATGGATCAAGATACCTAAAGGGAAAAAATACCTCCAATATCCTTTTTAGGGGAGATAAGAGATGACGCTATCTAAAATTGCATCAGCCTAGTTAGCTTTCGCTTCACCTTCAAGTAGGCTTGGTCAAGAACAACAACTACATACTCACTAATTATATATCCCTGTGAGTAGGGGCATCTAACCTCAAAACTACCTTGAGAAACTCCTAAGAGTAGTCAGCTTCCTGATGATGAAGTGCAAGAAATCATGTGTACTAACTATGGTTTCTAAAAGAGGCAACCAAAAATTGGTAATGAAATCCAACGTTTTTTATTGTTTTTTTATATATTGTGCAAATGTGATTTATGCTATGTTTGATTATTGTATTTTGATTTTGTCTAACTAAGATGTGTAAACAAAAACTATCCAAAAATGCAAATCCAATGTTTTCTAGAATACATACAAGAAATGAATGCTAATCCAAGGATACTCTTTTCCTACATAAGATTGCAAATAAAACAAGAAAATATACAAAGCAAGAAAATAGAGAAAAATATTGTGTAAATAAATGACTTGAAAAAGCAATATCCTGAAAAGGAAATCTATACTAATGTATTCTACAAAAGCAATGAAAATACACCAAGTGAAATCTAAACTAAGAAAACAAGGACATGATGAGTTTCTTTGATGATAGGTGACTTACTCACTTTTGGTTCTCAAGGTCGCACAAAGTACAAGGGAAGAGCATACACGAGATAAGAAACCTCTTAATGTGAAATGATGCAAAGTGTGTGTGTGATTTTTCGATTGAGGAAAAATGACTCTCTTTTGATCTCCAAGATCACCCTAAGGTGCAAAGAGAGAGCATATGAGAGCCAATATTTCTATTTAATGTAAATCACGATAATGCAATATTGTAAACAAAAAAAAGATCATAACTCAATAGTTTGTTGTAAAATGAGCCCAAATATGGAAGATAACAACACCTATCTGAGGTCCAATTGCTTGTTAAAAAATGATCGAAGTCGATGTACAAAATTTTAACCACAAACTAGTTCTATGTGCAATATCGTTATGCTATTCTTAAGTGCAAGACCGATCTGACGGTCTTGATTGCAATATTGGTCTAACAATATTGATTGAGAAATTTTTCTGCTCTATATCATTGTTGGATCTAGTCTGATGAGAGTTTTTGCAAAAATTGATAAAAAAAACTATCAAAATTGCTTTTGAAAGATAAAAAGTAAAAGAAAAGACAATTATTTCTAACTAATAAAAACATTGAAATCAGTTTGAAATTGACAAAATATAAATCATGAGATAAAAGATCAAAATAGATCAATTGATGGAGGATTAGTGGGGAAGGAGCGATACCTTTGGATAACCCTACGATTGTTGATGTGGATTAAGGAGGCATTTAAGGATGATTGGTTGATGATAGATAACTAGGAACCAAAGGTTCTTACCTTGTACTCACATGAATGAATGTGTTTTGTTGTTGAGAACCAGATACCTGACAAAAGAGACATTGGTTTTGAGCTTAAGAAACATTGTCCTATCAATTTTACTTGCAAGACCATCATGTCAATTTTGCTTGTAAGACTATCATGTCGATATTGCATAGAGGATTTGGATGATAAAACAGCCTGGATAGGGTTTTATTTGGATAGGTTTTTATGAGTTTTGTACTTACAAAAAAAAACAAAAAGTATAAAATATGAGAAAAATTGAGTAAAATAACCACTAAAAAGCACATGAGGTAAAATAAGAATAAATGATGGTAAAATAGAAATCTTTGCAATCCTATGAAATAAAAATGCATGTGTGGTTAAGGGGTAAAGGGTCCCACTATGATCACCAAAAATGTAGTAATGTAAACATGTTATTTTATTAATTAATAACTATGCTACAATGATATCTTTTTCAATGCCTCTTTTGGGCTATAATGAGGGTCTTTTATAATCAAAGCCCATTTTACAAAAAAGTGTATGACATACAATCTTCTTTCACCACCTTAAGGAGGAATGGGTTTGCAAGTGTTGATCACCTTGGGTTGGGAAAATTCTTTCAACACCTACACACAACCTAAACACAAATTAGTAGCATGTATTTCATGAGAAAGTGCAAACAAATAACCTATGAAAATGCATTAAAATAACATTAGAACAAATTGAAAACACAAAAAAATTTGCTCACATTTTTGGATGATCTATCAATTTGTAGGTTTCTAGATCTTACTGCTAGGAAATACCAGCACGATGATCTTGATTGCAAGACCAGTATGATGGTCTTGACTATGATGGACTATTGAAAATATACTTCGAGGATTCTATGATTTGAATTTTGTGTATGTTGATGTTGTAACCTACACACGATTTCACAAAAACAAAAACATGTGTGGAGAGGCACACTATGTTTGTGGTTAGCAATAAAAATTTCTACAACATATAATCTATCATAGAGTTTCACTACAATATCCCATGCCTCCCTCAAAAACAAAACACCTATTTATAATTTTGGCCAAGGTTGAGGATCATGAGGATGAAGCCACATGGCAAACAAGTGGTATGGTAGGAGGAATCTTGACTTCCTCCACTTGGTTTTTTGGAGTGACAAGAGAGCATCATTTTCTAATTAGACTATGATGCACTTCATTAATATGCTATGGATGGAGAGAATCCTAACCCACATGGCATGTACCATTAATGAATTTATGAAATTAGAGTGGCATTCTTTATTAACGACCATGGATTGAGGGGATCCTCACCCATGTGCATTAATGCACAAGGAATATGGAGATAGGGGAATTAAATACCAACTGCATGTGAGGGAGAGTTAATACTACTATGGTGAGGTGGACCATGGGTTAAGATAGGGATATGGTCTTATTAAGACCATATGTTAAGCATAGGAGGGTGCTTAGGATAGTCAAAGGGGCTAGGATTAATTTTTCTAAGGTTGCTATGGCTTAATTAAAATAAATTAAATTTATTAAAATATTAACATGGGATAAATGTTAACATGACATTTTTTAGGTGTCTACAATAAATATTTAGCTTGGTTTTGTTTAATATTTTCTCTTGTCTATCTGTATCATATTGGTATTAGAGTGGTTCGCTCTTGTGGGATATCCTTGAGGGAAGGATTTTCCTCTTGAAAATTCTCCCCTCCCCCTCAAAACTGCTATAGTTTATTCCTCTATAATTTCATCTTTTTTTCTATTTGTTTATCTCCCTATTTGGTGTTTTAAAGCACTTAAATATTTTCTAAATAAAAATGAGAGTAGAGGCACTCGAGCACTTTTCTAGTAGATTGTCTTGACATACATAAGCCTTGGAGCAAGTTGTACTACAATGCAACAAAAATACTTGATAATATCTCTTGAAGTATCTAAAGCAACCTATAGTCGACCTATTTTTTGGTGGAACACTGAAGAACTACTACTAAATATTATTGATTTTCTACAAAACTCTCTCCTTATCATGCCTACATGCAATGTGAATGTGATAACATAATTTTCTATGGAATTTCTTGTAAATTTTACCACCCCTGTGTAGTTCCCTATGGAGTTCTCTTTCCTACACACTGACAATACATCAAAGAGATCTCAATATCAAGTTCTTTTTTAGTTTCACAAACTACCACTTTAGCCATAAACCATTCCACATATTTCTTTGCCATAGTCATAATCAATGTGTCCCTACGCAATATTTCTTCCCTACACTCAACGTTGCCATGAAATATTTCTAGTCGCCTACTTTAATATTAGACATCTAATATGGATGATTCCAAGCTAGCCAAGATCTTTTAGAAATACCACTTCCCACTATTTAAAGTCTAATGTTTTTTTGTTTGCATCGATATTTCCACTTTGACAGTACCTCCTTTCACAACAAATAATGCATTATGGATGTGGTTTTTTTATTCTTGCATTGGTTTTTCAACATGAACTTGCCTACATGCTTAGACATGTGGTGCTACACCATATAATGGAGGATTGGTATGTAGAGGTTCTTCATGTTTCAAATATATGATTGTTTTCATTTTTATTATTTTCCTCACTGAAGAACATCATCATGACAAAAATATGGTACATGGATTCTTCCCATTTAAAAGGTTAGTTATCTGCAGCAATTTTTTTGCAAGGTCCATGGAAAGTCTATTTTACTATTAGTCCATGTCACAAACCATAACTAACTCGTTAGATGCTTGTTGTTGCCATGTCATCATTCATAGCCTATTCGTCCTAGGAGCCATGTTGTCTAATTTTGTGTATTCTCATTTTTGTCATGCCCATATAATCCCACATTATGTACACATGATTTTTTTAATATATTGGTTCGATAAAATGTTTAATGTCTATTTATCAATTGGTGCTTTTGGTACATGCTCACTTGATTTGAAACTATTGATTCTCTATCCTACTAAGCCTTCACTTCACCGCCTTCAAAATGCTTCATGAATATTCCTTGAGGATTTAAATTATAAAAGGTTTTCAGTCCCTATTTCTTTTGTTGTCTAGGAAACATTTTATTTTTCATGAAAATTAAGGCATCATCTTGTTGTAAGTATAGTCTTATATATAGTTGTTGGAAAGCTCTTTTTGAGATGGATCTAGTAGAAGCATTGTTTTTTTTGTTTTGTAAATGTCTACTTCAACCTTTGATGCTCTAAAAGTTTTATTTCCAAAAACTAATTTGATGTATTAGAGAGTACATTTTTTATTGTACCCAACACTCCTTATCACAATACAAGTGAACCAAGTAAATAGTGATCTCTAACACACCTGGTGGTTGCAACAACTGGTTATCCATACAATCCAATAGGATGAGGTCAACTTAAGGACACTTACCATTTTTTCTTGCAAGATATTTTTTCAAGCAATTGTTCATGTCAAAACAATCCACTTTTTGACATCAAAACAAGTATTGTGGCAATTTTGTTCTATACTATTCAAAGGTAAGTTCTGCAACAAACTTGTCCTCACCTATCTGTTGAATTGGATTTTGTATTTTGATTATTTTTTATATATGATTAATAGGTATCACATAGGTACTTCTACCATTGGAGTTATCTTAGCCCTATAGTGGCATGTCTCTTAATGGATTTCAGCATTGTAGCTCTTTAGCTCGACTCATGTCTTCACAAGAAAGACTCACCAAATTTTATAGGGCAACACAAAATTAGCTTGTTTACTATATCCTCATTAATTCTTGCTTTATCTGGTTGTTATTGTTCTTATTTTATCTGGTTGTTCCACTTCCTACTCTTGTATGGTTGTTCCAACTCCTGCTTTTGTCCCATTTGTTCTAGTTTCTATTCTTGTTCTAATTATTCTAAATTTTGCTTTTAGTCTTTTCTCACCACCAAATAGATTGTGATTCTCCTTTCCTATTTGTACGCATTAGGATCCAATGATTCTATAGTGGGAAAGAATGATAAGGATTAAAATATAATATTTTATATTATGCACGTAACCCACCTTCATTTATATTAAATGTAATATTTTATAGGTGGTTAATTTTGATTTTATGTGGTCATTTCTTAATTATCGATGTAAATCTTTTGCATGGCCACCTTAGGGTTTATGGATCGATAGTTGGGCATCTAGGTGTAGGTCCAATAATCATTGTAATATGATCAGTAATGGTGTAATCTTGACAATTTATAACCCATTTTATGATGTAAATATTTATCTTAGTGTTGTTTAATCCTTCCCCTTATCTGTTTGTATTAGAAAGCTTATAAATTTTCCTATCAAGGTATTGTGAAACTTGTGTTGTGCCCTTTCGAAAATATTTTTTGGAATATTTAGAAAACATCTCTCAAAGTTGGACTCAAATGGTATAACTAGATCTTGATTTTTTCCTCCATCAATTTCTTCTTACCTCAAACACACTCTGCCCAACTTATGTTCTCTTTCCCACATTCCATTACCAAGTTCTTACCCTTGTTAAAACACCATTGCCTCTGCATATTTCCTTACCCACACCTCCCAAACCCCCCTAATTGATCTTACCACTAGGCCCAAGATCTTTTGCTCTTCCAAGTCTATCTACCTTCCCATCTATATCATTCTGAAGCTCAATCATGGTAGGAATTTCCATTTTTTTGCTTTCTTCATATAAACTCATTCTAGGCTCCTATTAATTCTTAGAAATTAATTTGCAAAGTTTGAAACCTACACGATATCGATGGATTGAACCCTTGCTATGCATAAACCCTTTTTTTCATAAACATTTGCACTCCCAACAATGCAAGTACACCCTCACTCTATACAAACCCTTGTTCTGTCTTTTCCTTGTTTTCTTCTAATTTTTGTCTTTTATCTATTATATATAATAGGAAATATAAAAACTACTATTCCACCCATCGAAAACAAAAATACAACACATATTTAACTAAGTTTCAAATAAATCACACCTTTAATAATTATCAAACATCAATCTATAGCACCTAAAATTAGCATGATGTCGATGGATTGAACCCTTGCTACACAAGCCCTCGATCTAGTTTGACAAATAATCACTTGTTACATACTATTAAATGGGACATATAATTTAAAACTAATTGAGATAATATTCGTAACTTTTATTATTTTATTTAAACTAATAAAATATATTTTTTTTTATTTTGTTAGTGTGAGAAACTCCTTCGACCAACGCACAGGGTTGAGCAGTCTCCTCCCAACCATGACCCCTCATAAATTCGAGAGCTATACTTATCAATATGGAATTTAACACAAAACCACCACACACCCACACCCTCACACACTCACCCATAGTTAAATAAAATATTTAACTATCTATATATATTATAAAAATGTATTATTAATAATAATTATTATAAAATTATCATGTTAAGGGAAGGAAACAAATGTGCAAATAGGCTAGCCAATAAAAAGGTTTTAATTGAGGATCTCGAAGTTAAATTATTTTTTCCTTGGTTAGAGGAAGTAGTAAGTTTAACGACATGAAAATGTTGACTGCTAATGTTTACCATTGATAATATTTACTTTATTTTATAAAATTAATGGGTTTTCATATAAACTATCTATTACAATTTTTATGATTGCACTTATGCTTTGAGAGGAAGACATGAAAATGTTGACTGGCTAAATCAAATAATGATTAAGATTTGCTTTAATGTTTTCCCTTGGTAATATTTACTTTATTTTATAACATTAATGTGTTTTCATTTAAACTATTTATTACAATTTTTGTGGTTGCACTTATGCTTTAAGAAGGAATCTAGCAATTGTGGATAATAATAGTGCAATGTTTCATAAATATTACTTTACTAAGTGAAGAACACAAGCTTATAAGATAAAACTTTTACTTTTCTTTCCAAAGTAGTAACTTCAATTATTATCAATTACAATAATGAAACAATGCACAAATCACCACACACATAAGAGACATAGATTTAACGTGGTTCACCCAATGTGGGCTACATCCACGGAGAAATATTTCTTATAAATTTTCTCAACAAATTTTGTGGGAACCAATTCCATATTACAATGTTTGTGGAACTCTATCCACAAGAGACACTTGTCCCCTCTCACAAGTTCGTGGACCCCAATCCACAGGAGACACCAATCCCCTATGCTCTAGTTCGAAGACCTCAATCCACATGAGACACCAATATCCTTTGCTTTGGTTTATGGATCTCAATCCATAGGAGACATCAATCTTCTCTACTCTGGTCTTCTCTAAATCCTGCTCACAACTCTGCTCAAATATGCTCACAAACCTGCTCACAAATATGCTCAAATATGCTCACAAACATGCTTACAACATTGCTCAAATCTTCTCATAAAACCTACTTAAATATTCTCACCAAACTTGCTCACAATCCTGCCCAAAACTGCTCTCAAAACCTGCTCAAATCTTCTCACAAACAATGCTCATATATTTCCCAAAACAAATAATTCTCATTTCTTTCCCAAAGCAAACAATGCTCATATCTTTCCCAAATCTTACATACAAACAATGCTCATATCTTTCAATGTGATTTTCTCAATTAAAGTTATTCAGACATATTCTACTCAGAGTTCTTTTATCTTCAAGAACATATATAAACTAATATGCATTAACAAATCTCCAATATGTTCTTTGCATTCATTAATTCTATCGCTTTCACATGTCTAAGATTTATTCCATTCAAAAGGATAGCTTTAGTTTATCACTTGATGATTGACCTTCTTATGTACTCCTAAAATCAATCAAATCCAATGCACAAATTTGCTTCACAAAACTGATCTATAACTCTTGCACTTTCATCACTCAAAACCAATGCACAAATTTGCTTCACAAACTAATCTATAAATCTTGCACTTTCATTTCCAAAATCACTCTAAACCAATGAATAAATTTTCTTCACAAACTAATCTATAACTCTTGCACTTTAATTTCCAATATCACTCTAAACCAATGCACAAATTTGCTTCACAAACTAATCTATAACCTTGCAGATTTACTCCCAATATCAATCAAAACTTATGCACAAGTTTTCTCATGAATCTGACCTATAACCTTTGCACATTTACTCCCAATTTCAATCAACACTAATGCACATCAAATCAATTCTTATACATCCAACCATATGACATAAAAAATATTTTCCTCAAACAAAACCACCCTTGAGAAAGGAATTAAATCACCATACCTCTAAATCTGCCACAATGATGATGAGCTTCCCAAACCTGTCTTTAACAAAAATAGTTTCCTTTTGTTCCTCCAAAAATATGGTTAGTAATATTCTCTTTCTTGCACAGATATTAAATCATCCACCTATGAACCCCTTTCAATATGCAAAATACAATTTAAAATCAATCACGAATTACACCTTATATCTCCTTTCTCTAACATGCAAAAGTAAAAATAATTTTCACCACAATACACCTTATATCTCCTTCTATTGATATGCAAAAATAAACTCCCTCACACAATATAAAACATACAATTTTCAAATAAAAACATAATACACATTATAAATCCTTTCTTTTAATATGCAAAAATAATTCCCTAACACACTATACAATTTTAAAATAACCTAATACACCATACAACTCCCACTTTCAATATGCAAAAATAATGCCCTCTTATAGAATACAATTTTCAAATAAACCTAAAAGACCTTATAAATCCCACTCAATTTAATTTAATTCAAAATCAACAAAATTCAAATACCTCATGCACCGTCGTGATTCGAAACCATGACCTCCCACGATGTAGTACTTTCACAAGTGCTTGTAACCGACTGCACTACCGTAGTAGGTAGAACAAAAAGGGGTGCATGTCAAATTTATCATAGTCTTCTACATTAATCTAATGCTCAATTCATGCAGTAAAATAATGTCAGGGGGTTTCGACCCCACAACCTTCTTCACAACAACACTCATGCAAGCCAACCAACCGCTGGGCTACCCCAGTCAGGTGAGACATGACAGGTGCACACATAAATTTATCTTTTTCTAGTACTTGTACACCTTTGAATCCTCGCTATCTTTTTCAGTGCCATTTGCATTAATCACACAAGAAAATCATTAATCGAAAATGCTTGCGTTAATCAAAGGTGGAATAAATCAATGTAGTTATTGTTGGACATTTTGAGTCCATAAAGTTGTCATTGATGTCAAGGCATGAGGTTGTCATTGATGCCAAGGAGTGAACCACCATTGATGCCAAAAATTCAAAAGGAGCAATGCAAAAGTTTGATGGCAAAAGAGCTTCATAATATTCATTTTTGATATTATAGGAAGCATAAGTAAAAGGTTTTATTAAAAACCATGGATTGGCAAAATAAAAGGTTTTCATTAAAACCATGGTTAGATGAAATAAAAGGTTTTCATAAAAACCCAAGGAGGATTTTTATTCCAAATTAAAAATTCCAAGGAAGGTTTAAATATTTAATTTATAAATATTTAAATTCAAATTGAATTTAAATTTTATAAATAAATATTTATTTATTTGGAATGGTATAACCCTAAGGTTACCCCGCCGACGTGCAAGTCAAAAACCACCCCGCCGACGTGTTGGAAGAAATAACAAAGCAAGGCACTTAGCAATATAAATATTGCCTTGCTAAGGCCAAAAGAAAAGTATTCAAATTTAAAAACGTGTTGCATTTCATGGAGGAGAAGACAGAGGAATTCATGCGCTGCGTTTATCCCAAAGTTTGGGTGTTGAAGAAGACAAGGTGCTTGGGTTCTAGCACCATCCGGTGGCTAGCATAGGTGGCAAGTGCTTAGTGTTTGTAAAGGGGAGGTTACGGGTTTGAAACCCGATGACAACAGTTTTGGGAAGCCCCTTTTCATTTTTGGTTTCGATGCCAACAGAAGGAATAAGGAGCACATGGGGAGTTTAGCTCCCACGTGAGCACTTAGCTCACGCGGTAGCCAAGGCCGTGGCTAAGGCGCTTGAGGAGGCAGCATCGTGGGTTCAAAACCCACTAAGGGCAAAGGTACAATTTTTTATTTAATTTTTGTTTGCCCTAAGGTTGTTGTGAGTAAATTGGGAGGTATAAGGTGGTAATTAAATTGGATTATTTACCTATATGTTAAAGTGATTTTTGGGCATGGTAAAAAGTTGTTTTTGATAAAGTAAAAACTAGGGTAATTAATTTTTACCTTAGAAGAATAAATTGCATTGTTTTATAAATTATTTTATTTGATAAGTGCAATTTAAGAAAGGAGTTATAAGTAGAAATTGTGTTATATTTTATAAGAGGGTTTTTGATGAAAATTATGATGTTGAAATTTATTATTGAGATGGAGCAATAAGGTGTATTTGGGATTTAATTTATCTTTGTGTTTAAGGTAAATTGTGAAAAGTGTTAGGGTGATAATTCTTGTCATCTAACCCTTTGTACTTGGCAAAGAAAGTTGTGATAATTGAACTAGGTTTTTGAAGATCATTCTACATCAAAGAAAAAGGTATGGGCATATTCTTCCATGGTTGAGTTGATTGGTTGGTTTTATGGAAAACAACTTTGGAGTGAAAAGAATTAATTAGGTTTCCTTATTGAGTTGTTGAGCTATATGTGAAGATTGTTTTATAAGCATTGTTGAGTGTGTTTTGAGTTAATGCTTCAAGGTTTTCTAGAATAAAGAGTTGTTGATAAAACCTTGTTTGATAAGCATTGTTGTTGAAGCCATTGGTTATGTGAGGAACTTGAACTAGGGTTTGCAAAGATCATGAGTATCATTGTTATGTGAGATTGGTTGATGAGCATTGTTGGAAATATTTGAGTGAGTGTTCATATGCTTGGACTAGGGTTTGTGAGCAAGGATTATTTCATTGAGTGATTGGTTGAGTAAGATTTGGTTGAGCCTAGTCAAGTGGATGTGTGAAGTAATAGTCCTAGTTCTATGAAACAAATTGTTCTATATTCTGAATTGATTTGAGAAAGAGGTTGAGTGTTGATGAGTGTGAAACATATTGAGTCTCTAACAATTCTTTGTATGTTTTCAAAAGAGTGATTGAAAGTGATTGAGCATTGAGGTGAATGTGAAGCATATTGAGCCTCTAAAAATTCTCTATATGTTTCTAAAATGTGATTGAAAGTAATTAAGAATTGTGGTGAATAGGAAGCATTTTGAGTCTCTAAAAATTCTCTTTATGTTTCTATGATATTGGACAAGTTCTAGTGTGGACTTGTTGAGTAAATTTAGATAAGCTTAAGTGAGGGCTTGTTGAGAGTAGATTGAGAGGATAGAGTTTGGTGCAGATTTGAGGACAGGTTTGTGCCAGACTAGAGACAGAGATTGAGCAGATTTGTGCTAGACTGAAGGACTATGTTTAGTATAGATTTGAGATAGAGCTTTGGAGGTGATAGAGTATAGAGGATGATAGTCTCCAGTGGATAGAGATCCATCAGCCAAGGTAGTGAGGACAGGTGTCTTCAGTGGATAGAGATCCATTAGCTAGAGTAGTGGGGGCAACAGTTCTTCTAGAAGATCATCGGTTAGAGCTAAGGAGAAAGGAGTTCTCCTGTGGATAGAGATCCACAAACTTGATTAGGGGATTGGTGTCTCCTTTGGATAGAGATCCATAAACATTGTAATAGGGAAAGGATTCCCAAGAGATTGATTGAGAAAATTTTAGTGAAATATTTTCTCCGTGGAGTAGCCCACATTGGGTGAACCACGTTAAATTGGTGTCTCTATTGTGTGTGGTGTTTTGTGCATTGCTTTGATTATTGTTGTTGATATTGCTATCTTTACATTGCATAATATTGATTGGGAAAGAAAAGTAAAAAGTGGTCTTATACTATTCACCCCCCTCTTAGTATAAGCTTGTGTTCTTCAATTGGTATCAGAGCGGGTTCCTTCAGAAGAGTTTAACAACTTGAAGGAAAATCTTTCAAGAACACAATGGATTCTAAGAATGTGTCCTCGGATAATCCAACACCAATATTTTATGGAAGTGATTATATATATTGGAGTATGAGAATGAAGATTCACTTGATGGCACTTGGCAATGAAATTTGGGAAGCAGTTGAAAATGGATACATACCCCCAGTTGATCCACCTACAGATAAGGAAGGTAAGCTTCTACAACATTACAATTCAAAAGCAATGAATGCAATTTTGAGAGGTTTGCATAGAACAAAGTCCATAAAAGTTATGCACTATAAAGATGCAAAAGGAATTTGGGATAAGTTGCAAAGCATATATGAAGGAGATAAAGGTGTCAAGAAAGCAAAGATACAAAATCTCAAAGGACAATTTGAAGAGTTAAGAATGAAGGATGAGGAAAACATTAGTACTTATCTACTTCGAGTTGATGAGGTTGTTAATGCTATGCAAGGACTTGGACTTAATGTTGAAGAATCGGATGTTTGTGATAAGGTCTTAAGATCTCTTCCAAAAATATTTAGTGAAAATATTTCTACTATAGAAGAATCAAAGGATGGTGATTCTTTGACAAGAGATATGTTGCTTGGTATTCTTACAACTTTTGAGTTAAGAACAAAAGAACCTAATCCCCAGAAGGAAGCAACATTCAAAGCTACTAAGAAGACAAAGGGTAAAAATTCAGATTCAAGCAATGAGTCATCTAGTGATGAAGAAGCTAATTATGGTAGAAGGAATAAGGATTCAAGAAGATTTAAAGATACAAAATCTGTTAGATGTTTCAATTGTGGAAAATATGGTCACTATGCAACTGATTTTCAAGAAGCTAAAAATAACAATGATGAAGAAAAATAGGATCACAGGAACAAGGAATCAAAAAGATACAGGCACCAAAAGAAAGGCAAGGATGGACAAGGTAGACAAGGAAATAAGTTCTTTCAAAGACAAAAGAGGAGCTACTATGCAGACAAGGCAAGTAAGTACTCAAGTGATAGTGATAATAGTTTTTCAGATAATGACAAATATGAAGTCCTATTTATGATTGAAGAAAAATAAGAAGTTAAGAAAAGGACACCAATAATTCTCAAGTGCTTTAGATGTGGTAATTTTGGACATCTTGAAGATAGTTGTACAAGGAATGGTTTCAGTTTTAGTGATGATGAATATGAGGATGCACTAGTAGGACCAGAAGAGAATCTTCTAATGGCACTAGAAGAAGAAGAAGAAGGTGAGCCTATAGAAGACAAGTCAAAAGAAAATGAAGATGTAGACAAAGGTAAACAAATAGAGGAAGAATCAGAAAATGATGGATTTGATCTTAAGGCAGAACTTATTTATGCTCTTGACACAGTAAAGAAGGTAAGAAAGCAAAACTCTAAACTGGAATTTCAGTTTCAAGAATGTGATGAAGAGAGAAGAATGCTTATAGAGGATCTAAACAAGTCAATGGCTAAGACAAAGAAGTTCAAGGATAAGTTAGAAGCAAAGGTCTTAGAATGTGAAAAGTTAGAACAAGAAGTAGCTCTACTCAGGGAATATTTAGAAAAATCCAAGGATAAGCTACACAAGTTTGGAAAGAGTTCAAATATTGTGGATAAAATGATCAAGGTACAAAGAAGGTCAACAAACAAAACAAGTCTTGGTTTTGAACAAGCTCAAAAGAAGCAAGAAGAGGAGTCAACCTCAAGTTTTGAAGAAGAAGAAACTTCAGAAGAAGATAGTGTGAGAGAAAGTGAGACTTCTGAGGATGAGTTGGACAACAGAAAGTTCAACAAGGAAAGAAACAATGCACAAAGAAGAAACAGATGGAACAACAATCAGAATAGGTTAAGAGAGACTAAGAGACCAATGAGGTCAAGACAAGGAAACTTCAATGGAAGATGTTTCTCATGTCATAGATTTGGGCACATGGCTTCACAGTGCAGGACACATGAAAGATAAGAATATGGGAATAGATAACTTTTCCATGGGTATTGCTACTCATGTAATCAGTTTGGTCACAAGGCAATGAATTACAGGGTTCATGATAGAAAGGGATATGGCTTCACCAGGAGAAATCCTAAGATATTTGGACCTCCAAGGAATAATAACATTAAATGTTATAAGTGCAATAATTATGGACACACAACAAAGTGGTGTAGAGCAGACATTCCAGAATCAAGCATGAACAGGAACAAGAACAAGAATATGGATATGAATAAGAATAGGAATAGTAGCAGGAATATGGACATGGATAGGAATAGGAACATGGACATGGATAGGAACAATCAAAGAAATCAGAAGGATCAGATAAGAAGGAAAGAGGATAAAGGTAAAGACCAGTGCTTGTTGGGAGTAGAAATACTCCCACCCTAGAATTAACCACCTCAAGAGGAGGTGGGGGAGGGGCTAAGCTAAGAGACTCATTCTTAGCCCCGAGCCCCAAAGGTGACCCTTTGCCATTGATGTCAAAGGGGGAGAGATTTGAGTAAGGGGGAGAAATTTGGTATTTGAGTAAGGGGGAGAGATTTGGTTTAAGAAGAGAGCAATTTCCCAAGGGGAGCAAAATAAAAAGGTCAAGGAAATGGTAAAAAGTTATTGGGTTGCCATCAATGACAAAGGGGGAGATTGTTGGACATTTTGAGTCCATAAAGTTGTCATTGATGTCAAGGCATGAGGTTGTCATTGATGCCAAGGAGTGAACCACCATTGATGCCAAAAGGTCAAAAGGAGCAATGCAAAAAGTTGATGGCAAAAGAGCTTCATAATATTCATTTTTGATATTATAGGAAGCATAAGTAAAAGGTTTTTATTAGAACCATGGATTGGCAAATAAAAGGTTTTATTAAAAACCATGGATTGGCAAAATAAAAGGTTTTCATTAAAACCATGGTTAGACGAAATAAAAGGTTTTCATAAAAACCCAAGGAGGCTTTTTATTCCAAATTAAAAAGTCCAAGGAAGGTTTAAATATTTAATTTATAAATATTTAAATTCAAATTGAATTTAAATTTTATAAATAAATATTTATTTATTTGAAATAGCAAAACCCTAAGGTTATTCCCCACCGACGTGCAAGTTGAAAACCACCCCACCGACGTGTTGGAAGAAATAACAAAGCAAGGCACTTAGCAATATAAATATTGCCTTGCTAAGGCCAAAAGAAAAGTATTTGAATTTGAAAATGTGTTGCATTTCATGGAGGAGAAGACAGAGGAATTCGTGCGCTGCGTTTATCCCAAAGTTTGGGGCATTGAAGAAGACAAGGCGCTTGGGTTCTAGCACCATCCGGTGGCTAGCGTAGGTGGCAAGTGCTTAGTGTTTGCAAAGGGGAGGTTACGGGTTCGAAACCTGATGGCAGCAGTTTTGGGAAGCCCCTTTTCATTTTTGGTTTCGATGCCAGTAGAAGGAATAAGGAGCGCGTGGGGAGTTTAGCTCCCACGTGAGCGCTTAGCTCACGCGGCAGCCAAGGCCATGGCTAAGGCGCTTGAGGAGGCAACATCGTGGGTTCAAAACCCACTAAGGGCAAAGGTACAATTTTTTATTTAATTTTTGTTTGCCCTAAGGTTGTTGTGAGTAAATTGGGAGGTATAAGGTGGTAATTAAATTGGATTATTTACCTATATGTTAAAGTGATTTTTGGGCATGGTAAAAAGTTGTTTTTGATAAAGTAAAAACTAGGGTAATTAATTTTTACCTTAGAAGAATAAATTGCATTGTTTTATAAATTATTTTATTTGATGAGTGCAATTTAAGAAAGGAGTTATAAGTAGAAATTGTGTTATATTTTATAAGAGGGTTTTTGATGAAAATTATGATGTTGAAATTTATTATTGAGATGGAGCAATAAGGTGTATTTGGGATTTAATTTATCTTTGTGTTTAAGGTAAATTGTGAAAAGTGTTAGGGTGATAATTCTTGTCATCTAACCCTTTGTACTTGGCAAAGAAAGTTGTGATAATTGAACTAGGTTTTTGAAGATCATTCTACATCAAAGAAAAAGGTATGGGCATATTCTTCCATGGTTGAGTTGATTGGTTGGTTTTTTGGAAAACAAATTTGGAGTGAAAAGGACTTAATTAGGTTTCCTTATTGAGTTGTTGAGCTATATGTGAAGATTGTTTTATAAGCATTGTTGAGTGTGTTTTGAGTTAATGCTTCAAGGTTTTCTGGAATAAAGAGTTGTTGATAAAACCTTGTTTGATAAGCATTGTTGTTGAAGCCATTGGTTAAGTGAGGAACTTGAATTAGGGTTTGCAAAGATCATGAGTATCATTGTTATGTGAGATTGGTTGATGAGCATTGTTGGAAATATTTGAGTGAGTGTTCATATGCTTGGACTAGGGTTTGTGAGCAAGGATTATTTCATTGAGTGATTGGTTGAGTAAGAGTTGGTTGAGCCTAGTCAAGTGGATGTGTGAAGTAATAGTCCTAGTTCTATGAAACAAATTGTTCTATATTCTGAATTGATTTGAGAAAGAGGTTGAGTGTTGATGAGTGTGAAACATATTGAGTCTCTAACAATTCTCTGTATGTTTCTAAAAGAGTGATTGAAAGTAATTGAGCATTGAGGTGAATGTGAAGCATATTGAGTCTCTAACAATTCTCTATATGTTTCTAAAAGGTGATTGAAAGTAATTAAGCATTATGGTGAATAGGAAGCATTTTGAGTCTCTAAAAATTCTCTTTATGTTTCTATGATATTGGACAAGTTCTAGTGTGGACTTGTTGAGTAGATTTAGACAAGTTCTAGTGAGGACTTGTTGAGAGCATATCAGAGGACAGAGTTTGGTGCAGATTTGAGGATAGGTTTGTGCCAGACTAGAGACAGAGATTGAGCAGATTTGTGCTAGACCGAAGGACTATGTTTAGTATAGATTTGAGACAGAGCTTTGGAGGTGATAGAGTATAGAGGAGGACAGTCTCCAGTGGATAGAGATCCATCAGCCAAGGTAGTGAGGACAGGTGTCTTCAGTGGATAGAGATCCATTAGCCAGAGTAGTAGGGGCAACAGTTCTTCTAGAAGATCACCGATCAAAGCTAAGGAGAAAGGAGTTCTCCTGTGGATAGAGATCCACGAACTTGATTAGGGGATTGGTGTCTCCTTTGGATAGAGATCCATAAAAATTGTAATAGGGAAAGGATTCCCAAGAGATTGATTGAGAAAATTTTAGTGAAAGATTTTCTCCGTGGAGTAGCCCACATTGGGTGAACCACGTTAAATTGGTGTCTCTATTGTGTGTGGTGTTTTGTGCATTTCTTTGATTACTACTGTTGATATTGCTATCTTTACATTGCATAATATTGATTTGGAAAGAAAAGTAAAAAGTGGTCTTATATAGTTCACCCCCCTCTCAGTATAAGCTTGTGTTCTTCGGTTATATGCTTCTAAAATGGTCTTCGAATTTCCTCCAAGGTCATATCAAAATTATATTTGATTTTCCTCCAAAACATTGGCTCCTTTGGGTTATAATATTTAATTTAAATATTATAACATAATCTTTTTAACCCATAAAATTTTAATTTTTTTTATTTAAATAATGCATACTTATGTCTCGTTCTTTGTCCATATCTTTTATAAACATTTTTCCTAAGGACTTTAAACCTTTATAATTTTAAATCCTTTGTCTCAAACCTTTAACCCTTCTTGATTTAAACCTTTTTGTCCCAAGTCTCTTAAACTTTTTCTTTATAATATTTAAATATGATATTTAAATATTATAATCCTTTCCTTAAAAAATATTTTCCTTGCTTTGCACTAAATATTTGCCTTGAACCTTTCCTTAAAAATAGTTGCCTTGCTTTGCACTATACCTTGTCTTGAATAATTTGTCCATCTTTATAAACTCCGATGCACCTTGCCGGAGCCATAACTTGTGAACCGTACGCTCGTTTGCCTTGAAATTTAATAGGTGGTTCCACGTGCATGTTCTGCATCATGCTCATCTTTGATGCACTTGAACCTCCAAAAAATATGTTTTCGGGACCTAACTCCGACATCTAGTGTCCCAAAATTAGCTTTTAGAATAGGTTCCCGAGTTTTTGGGTTTTTTGCATGTTAGAGTTTTATTATATTTTGTTATACCTTAAGTTAAGACCTAATATTTTAAAGTAAGGTTCGTTATTGTAAGAGGGATGTATGCACCGAATTTGGGCACAATCCAACTCATTTCTATTTTTAGCAGTTTTTAGAAAAAAAATCTATTTTTAGCAGTTTTTAGAAAAAAGATGTTTTTAGGGTTTCTTTAGTTTTCGATTGTAATATGATGGATTGTAATCTTTTGGATAAGGGGTGTGAATTCAGGAATGAGAAGAATATCGATTTGCAAGTTTCTTCCATTATATTGCATTTGTGTTATGTGATTGGAGTCCATTTTATTGGTCTCTTGTAGCTGATTTTATACCAAACTCATCACCGTTGAAGAATATTTTTGCCTTGAGTACCATGCACCCTTTGACATTTCCTTGAGTTCCATACACCCTTTGACATCAATGACAACTCAATATTTCCAACAATCTCCTCCTTTGTCATTGATGGCAACCCTACAAAAAATTTCTTTTACTGCAACTGGATTCCCAATTTGCTCCCCTGACAAGCTGCTCCCCCTCACTGAATTCTCCCCATTTTACATCAATGGCAAAGAGCTCCTTGGGGCTAAGAATAAAACACTTAGCATAGCCCCTTCGCCACCTCCTTTACTTGAGGTGATCAATTATGGGATGGGAGTGAACCTACTCCCAATTTATAATGCTCTTCTCCTTTTTCAATTTTATTTCTCCAAACTTTGGAGATCATACCTCTTTGAAAATTTTGAGCATCCTTCTTCTTGCATGTCTTTGGAAGTTCCGGGAACACTGTTATACACCATATAGATTTATACCCAAAATTACTGCAATTGAAGCACATGATGTTGTAGTCCTTGAAAGGTGCAAATGACTTAAAATTTCTCTTGGTGAAGCCATAATCATTCTTATCATGAACCCTGCAATGTACAACTTTATGACCAAAATTGTTGCAATTGTAACAAATGATGTAGTTCTTGAAAGGTGCAAATGAATTAAAGTTCCTCTTGGTGAATCCATAATCATTCTTATCATGAACCCTGTAATGTATAGCTTTATGACCAAAATGATTACATGAGAAACAATAACCTTGAAAGAAATATTCATCTTGCCTTGATCTCATGGTTCTTTCTTTGATTTTCTTGTGATGGTCCTTGTTCCTTGATGATTCTTTGTTTGCTTCCTCTTTGATACTATCACCTCTCAACACATCAGCATAGGTCTTAGGATCTTCTTCAATTCCTTTCTTTTATTCCTTTATTCCTTTTGATATTGACTCCTCTTTTTGTTTCTCTTGACCTTCTTCAAAACCAAGTCCTATTTTAATAAATGGAGATCTCTGTGCTTTGATAATATCATTCAGGATTTCTATGCTTTTCTCAAACCTGATATTTTGTTGTAGCTTTTCAACTTCCTTATTTAGATAAACAACCTCATATTCCAATCTTTCACATTTCAACTCTTGTACCTTTAACTGCTGATGCAGGAGCATCCGACGGCAGCAGATCAATCATGCATCAACCAAATTTTCCCAAGAGTTACCAAAATTTTCCTTCTAAAGTGTCTAGCAGGAACAAGGCGGAAGTTGGAGGAACAAGGCGGAAGTTGGAGGAATAAGGCGGAAGTTGAGGGGGGTCGCGAAATCGCGACTCCAAAGGCTGCGACAAGGCAAGGGCAGGTTTTGTCGCGATATCGCGACGTCATGATGTCGTGACGGTTTTATCGGCAAAGGCGTGGAGGGATTTTTCGTCGTGATATCGCGACGCTATTTTGGCAATGGCGAAGGCAGAGGGAAGACCGAGGCAAGGTGGAAATCGGTTGCGATATCGCGAAGTTGCGATATCGCGACGTCGCGATGTCACGACAGCTAACGGAGAAAGAGTCGCAGGCGGATTTCGGTCGCGATATCGCGACGTTCCGATATCGCGACGTCACAATATCGTGACAACAGTTAAAAACAAAGGCGAAGGCAAGAGCGAAGGCGAAGTTAACGAAGGGAAGAAGAACTAAGGCATGGCAGAAGTTGGGGAGGGGGTCGCGAAATCGCGACCCCAAAGGCTGCAGCAAGGCGAAGGGGAGTTTTCGTCGCGACGTCGCGATGTCGCGACGTTTTTGCAGCCAAGATACGGAGGGGCATTTTGGTCGCGATTTCATGACGTTTTTGGCAGACGAAGGCAAGGCGCCAGTTTGGTCGCGATATCGCGACATGTAGCGATATCGCGACATGTCGTGATTTCGCGGCCGGTTGAAGACAATTTGAAGGTGGACACGTGGATGGTCCCGCGCGTGGGAAAAGAGGTAGCGGGTGCAGATAAAATTTTCTGACAAGGTAACAGTTCCCGAGGGACAGTCTGGCAAAGCAGCGGTTGCAGGGTAAGGGCCTATTGAATGCGTGCCTTCATGGCGAATCGGGGGTGGTTGGCCAATAACAGGGGGAAAATCGAAGACTCGATGGGAAAAGCCGATTTTGCAAGTTTTAATTTATACTTTCATGCTGGTGGAACATTAATGGCGAGAGGGTCGAGACCTCGATAAAAACTTGTTTTAATGTATTATTTGAGGGGATCGAGAATAGACGGAGCAGTGTGGATTGGAGAAAACCAGACCGCGATCTGGTCTTTGTAAGCCTGTGGGCTATTATTGTATGCATTTTCCAGCTAATAAAACAAAATTTTAATAAAATTGTCTAAGTGTTTTACATCTGTTTTCTCGGTCCCCGTCAATGGTATCAAAGCCAAAAGATTCTGAGTGCATAAACAGATCACCGGTCGTGAGGCAGGAAACCCCGTTGGTGGGAGAGGCATGGCAGTAGCAGATTTCTGAACTTTGCAGCGGCAAGTTTAGGCCCTGCAAGAAGAATTGCGCAGAGGACACGAACCAAGAAGAGATGCAGACAGTGAAGATGAAGTAGATGAAGAAGAAAACCAGTTTGAAGAAGAAGAGGAGGCTGTAGATCCGGCACAAGCCAGACTGTACAGGGCCATATCCCAGATTGGGAAAAGACCGAAGATGGAAGTTTCCACGTATTTCGAGAACTTGGATCCGGAGGAATTAATCGACTGGATCAATGATCTGGAAGAATACTTCGAGTATGAAGAAGTTGGAGATCCCGAGAGGGTCAGATTTGCCAAAACCAAATTAAAAGGTCATGCCAGCATATGGTGGAAGGGAGTACAGCTGGAACGGAACAGAAGAGGAAAAGAACGGATAACAAGATGGGAACGGATGGTAGAAAAATTAAAAAGACAGTTTATTCTGACAGATTACGAGTTGGATCTGCTGAGAAAAATGTAGGGTTTGAGACAGATGAATAAAACTGTCCAAGAATATACGGAGGAATTTTATAAAATCTCCATCAGAACCGGCCATTTAGAAGCAAGCAAGGAAAAGGTGGCCCGTTATATTAATGGGTTGAGACCTAGTGTCCAGGAAGAGTTGAGCTTAGTTCGAGTGAGCACCATTGAAGATGCTTACTAGTTTGCTATGAAAGTTGAAGAAAAACTGAACAGAAATTTTGAGAGCAAGCAAAGAGGAAGAGGACATGGAGGAAAGGCTGGTGGAAGAAAATATGAAGGAAAAGAGGAGAAGAAAGAAGAGGCTAACAGCAGCCGGGATCCGAAGGAAGATGAAGAACCCAAACCCCAAGTTCAGAACAGTGGCTACCCAAGGGGAAGAGGTAGATCTGGACGTGGGTATGGAAGAGGAGTGTTTCGTGGAACATGTTTCCACTGTGGAGAAGAGGGGCATCGGGCATATGAGTGTCCTCGGCACCCCGAGAGAGTGAACAGGAAACAAGTGGGTCCTTCCAGAGCTGTTGTGGCAGAGGAAGATGCTGAATCAGAACATTCTGAAGAAGCTGAGAAAGGAGAAGCAATGATCGTGAGGAGGACCATGCTGATTGATGAAGACAAACCTAAGCAGAGGAGAAGCCTGTTTCGCACATGGTGCAAAAGTGCAGGCAAAGTCTGTAATGTTATTATAG
The DNA here is from genome assembly GCA_028583015.1 of Wollemia nobilis. Lineage (NCBI taxonomy): Eukaryota > Viridiplantae > Streptophyta > Pinopsida > Araucariales > Araucariaceae > Wollemia > Wollemia nobilis. The sequence continues at coordinate 6,129,840 of JAQPPZ010002441.1, read as the reverse complement.
ACAATGGGAGTACAGATAACTTAGTCTCTAAGGAGATGGTTGCTAAGTTACAACTGGAGAGGAGGAGACAACCGCATCCATACCGGATTGCGTGGTTGCGGAAGGACCACAGAGCATGGGTCCGTGAACAGTGCTTAGTCATGTTCAATATTGGGAAGTACCAGGATGAGGTCCTATGTGATGTTTTCCCCATGGATGCTTGCCATTTGCTATTAGGGAGGCCATGGCAGTTTGATCGGAGTGCAGTGCATGATGGTCGTGCAAATACATACTCCTTGATGAAAGATGGAGTGCGCCGCAAATTAAAGCCATTACAGACAGTGGATGAGAAGGTGTGCAGCAATGCCAGAATTTATCTAGTAGAGGGCAGAAAATTTTTTTGCCAGGAGATGAAATTTGAGCAGGTTGCAAAGACAGATGAGTGTTTGGAGCTGTTACAAAAGGTGTGGACCGAACAGCATAGAAGTGAAGGTCACTTCTCCATTTACCCCAGGTGTCTGATGCAGGAGCATCCGAAGACAGTAAATCAATCTTGCATCAACCAAATTTTCCCAAGAGTTACCAAAATTTTCCTTCTAAAGTGTCTAGCAGGAACAAGGCGAAAGTTGGAGGAACAAGGCAGAAGTTGAAGGAATAAGGCAGAAGTTGAGGGGGGTCGCGAAATCGTGACTCCAAAGGCTGCGACAAGGCAAGGGCAGGTTTTGTCGCGATATCGTGATGTCGCGACAGTTTTATCGACAAAGGCGCGGAGGGAGTTTTCGTCACGATATCGCGACGCTGTTTTGGCAATGGCGAAGGCGGAGGGAAGACCGAGGCAAGGTGGAAATCGGTCGCGATATCGCGACGTCGTGATATCGCGACATCACGATGTCGCGACAGCTAACAGAGAAAGAGTCGCAAGCGAATTTCGGTCGTGATATCGCGACGTCACGATATCACGACAGCAGTTAAAAACAAAGGCGAAGGCAAGAGCGAAGGTGGAGTTAACGAAGGGAAGAAGAACTAAGGCATGGAAGAAGTTGGGGAGGGGGTCGCGAAATCGCAACATGTCACGAAATTGCGACCCCAAAGGCTGCAGCAAGGCGAAGGGGAGTTTTCGTCGCGATATCGCGACGTCGCGATGTCACGACGTTTTTGCGGCCAAGATACGGAGGGGCATTTTAGTCGTGATTTCGCGACGTTTTTTGGGCAGACGAAGGCAAGGCGCCAGTTTGGTCGCGATATCGCGACATGTAGCGATTTCGCGGCCGGTTGAAGACAATTTGAAGGTGGACACGTGGATGGTTTCGCGCGCGGGAAAAGAGGTAGCGGGTGCAGATAAAATTTTCTTACAAGGTAACAGTTCCCGAGGGACAGTCTGGAAAAGCACCGGTTGCAGCGTAAGGGCCTATTGAATGCATGCCTTCATGGCGGATTGGGGGTGGTTGGCCAATAACAGGGAGAAAATCGAAGACTCGACGGAAAAAGTCGATTTTGCAAGTTTTAATTTATACTTTCGTGTTGGTGGAACATTAATGGCGAGAGGGTCGAGACCTCGATAAAAACTCATTTTAATGTATTATTTGAGGGGATCGGGAATAGACGGAGTAGTGCAGATTGGAGAAAACCAGACCGCGATCTGGTCTTTGTAAGCCTGCGGGCTATTATTGTATGCATTTTTTTCAGCTAATAGAACGAAATTTTAATAAAATTGTCTGAGTGTTTTACGTCTGTTTTCTCGGTCCTCGTCAAGCTGCTCAACCATACCTTCTTCAATTTTCCTTGCCTCTTCAACTTTAACTTTTAAGTTAGTGAGATCTTGTAGAAGCTTTACCTTTTTTTTCTCATCCTCTTGTACTTGAGCCTTCAATTTTAAGTTCTCCCTTTTCAACTCATCAAGTTCCTTTTCCATATCAATTGTGGCTTCCTCTTCATTTTCTAACTCTTTCTCTTCTTCTTGGTCTTCAATCACAAGAGTGTCTTCTTTCTCTTCTTGGTTTTTGACAACAAGGATCTTCATTCTCTTCTTCTTGGTCTTTGACAATAGGAGCATCTTCATTCTCTTCTATGGCTTGACCATACCTATTTTTCTTTTCATGATAAAATTTTCTTTCTTTTTCTTGTATTCATTTTCTTCTTCACTGCTACTACTTCCATCTTGTGGAAAATTAGTTGCATAGTGACCAAGGTTACCACAATTAAAATATTTATGTTTTCTTAGATCCTTCTTATTTCTTCTCACAAAGTCAACTTCTTCTTCACTGCTACTACTTCCATATTGTGGAAAATTAGCTGCATAGTGACCAATGTTACCACAACTAAAACATTTGTTTTTTTTTTTTTTCTTCTCTCAAAGTTAGTATCTTATCCACTACTTTATTGTTTACTTGATTCTGGTTCTTTATTCTTTGTCATTTATGTTCTTGTAAGATCTTCCTTCAAGCTATTAGGCTTTCACAAAGGAACCCGCTCTAATACCAATTGAAGAACACAAGCTTATACTGAGAGGATAAAACTTTTACTTTTCTTTTCAAAGTAGTAACTTCAATTATTATCAATTGCAATAATGAAACAATGCACAAATCACCACACAAATAAGAGACGTACTTAACATGGTTCACCCAATGTGGGCTACATCCACGGAGAAATATTTCTTATAATTTTTCTCAACAAATTTTGTGGGAACCAATTCCCTATTACAATGTTTGTGGAACTCTATCCATAGGAGACACCTATCCCCTCTCACAAGTTCATGGACCCCAATCCACAAGAGGCACCAATATCCTCTCCTCTAGTTCATGGACCTCAATCCACAAAATACATCAATCTCCTATGCTTTGGTCTGCTCCAAATCCTGCTCATAACTCTTCTCAAATCTGCTCATAACTTTTCTCAAATCTTCTCACAAACCTACTCATAACTCTGCTCAAATCTACTCACAAAACCTGCTCAAATCTGCTCACCAAACCAACTCATAAATCTGCTCAAACTTACTCACAAAACATGCTCAAATATGCTCACAAAACCTGCTCAAATTTGCTCATAAACAATGCTCATATCTTTCTGAAAACAAATAATGCTCATATCTTTCCCAAAACAAATAATGCTCATATCTTTCCCCAATATTGCATACAAACAATGCTCATATCTTTCAATGTGCTTTTCTCAACTAAAGTAATTCAGACATATTATATCCAGAGTTCTTTTATCTTCAATAACATATAGAAATTGATAAGCATTAACAAATCCCCAATATGTTCTTTACATTCATTAAGTCTATTGCTTTCACATGTCTCAGATTTATTGCATTCAAAAGGATAGCTTTAGTTTAGCACTTGATGATTGACCTTCTTATGTACTCCCAAAATTAATCAAATCCAATGCACAAACTTACTTCATAAAACTGATCTATAACTCTTGCACTTTCATCACTCAAAACCAATGCACAAATTTTCTTCACAAAACTGATCTATAACCCTTGCACTTTCATTTCCAATATCACTCTAAACCAATGCATAAATTTGCTTCACAAACTGATCTATAACTCTTGCACTTTCATTTCCAATATCACTCTAAACCAATGCACAAATTTGCTTCACAAACTGATCTATAACCCTTTTGTTTTTTGTTAAATTAAAATTAAAAGTGGGTTTTTATCAAGGATCCCAAAACCTGATTACATCAAACTTCTAGAGGAACAGTCCAAGGATGGACAACAAGAAAGGCTTAAGGAAAGCCTTGAGGAACACCTTCAGGAAAGGCTTGAGGAAAGCCTTGAGGAACATATTTCTTCAAGGCTTGAGGAAATCCTTGAGGAAATAATTCAGGAAATCAATGAGGAAATTCATGCGGAGCAAATTTTAAAAATCCTGCCAAGCGATAAAGGAGAAGGCAACAGAAAAGAACGAAAAAGTCCGCCTAAAACCAAATCTGAAACTTCCTAGAGGTAGGAAAAATAAACAGGCACCTAACTTGAAAATTAAAACATCCTAAGGGCAGGAAAAGGAGAAATGCACCAAACCACCCATGGGAAACTAGGAGCTAAGATAAAAAACACTTCCCACGCATGGGAAAACCAGTTGAATTCAGAAAAAAAACCACCCTAAGCCAAGGGTGGAATAGAAAAATAGATATCCACTTCCCACGTAGGGGAAAACCAGCTAAATGTAGAAAAAACCACCCTATGCCAAGGGTGGAGCAGAAAAATAGAGATTACAGTAAAACCCATCAGAATGAGGATGAGTAGCAGGAAACAAATCCCTTGTGAGCCTGAAAGGATGAACAACAAATAGAGGATTTCCTCAGGCTATGAAATCCTCATGTAATGTATCACCAGCCTAAAAAGTAGGTCAGCATATAGAGGAACTCCACAGGCCACGAAGTCCTCATGCAGTGTAGAAAAGAGCCTACAAAGACGCCAGCCCAACAGAGGAAGCAACAGAAGTAGAACAACACACCTTAGGAAAAAGACAGGAAAGTACCAAAGGAACCCAAGAGGACAGAAATCCCAGGCAACCTTTAACACCACCATCAAACAGCTTCAGGGAAATAGATGAGGAAAACCTGCAAAACTGAAATCCTGAAGAGCAAAGTCATAGAAGAAAGCACATGGTCCTCCTCCCCAAGACCAAAAATATGTTGTGCAAAACTGCTCATGAAGCCGCTTTCCAACAGACATAGCATTTCGCAACTGAAGATCCTCCAAGGGCAAACGTCAAGAAGACACCATGAAAACCTGGAAAAAACTAGGAAATCCAAGGAAAAATCCTTGAACAACCCAAAAAACCCAAGAAAAGTCCTAGGGAAAAACCCAAAACCATCCCAGGACCCAAGAATCAAAATAAAACCCCACCACAGGGTAAGGAAAGGGGCAGGACATTAGAACAGTGATCTCCCATCCCAGAGAGATCGTCTGCAACACCATCCTGCCAAGAGGGAAGGGTTAAGGAAGTGCCAGGGAAACTAGGATAGGATCAGGGACCTGGAACAGGGCCATGGAAGGGATGCAGGGAAGTGGAACAAGACTTCCATAAGAAGTCACCTGCAGAGCCCTTCCTCAGATTCATAGTCTAGAATGTTCAAGCATAATCAAAAGGAGTGAATTAGATGCTTAGACCAACTGATCTATAACCCTTGCACATTTACTCCCAATATCAATAAAAACCAATGCATAAGTTTTCTCATAAATCTGACCTATAACCTTTGCACATTTACTCCCAATTTCAATCAACACTAATGCACATCAAATCAATTCTTATACCTCCAACCATATGACATCAAAAATATTTTCCTCAAACAAAACCACCCTTGAGAAAGTAATTAAATCACTATACCTCTAAATATGCCACAATGATGATGAGCTTCCCAAACCTGTCTTTAACAAAAATAGTTTCCTTTTGTTCCTTCAAAAATCTGGTTAGTAATATTCTCTTTCTTGCACAGATATTAAATCATCCACCTATGAACCCCTTTTAATATGTAAAATACAATTTAAAATCAATCACAAATTACACCTTATATCTCCTTTCTCTAACATGCAAAAGTACAAATAATTTTCACCACAATACACCTTATATCTCCTTCTATTGATATGCAAAAATTAACTCCCTCACACACTATACAACATACAATTTTCAAATAAAAACATAATACACCTTATAACTCCTTTCTTTTAATATGCAAAAATAATTCCCTCACACACTATACAATTTTCAAATAACCTAATACACCATACAACTCCCACTTTCGATATGCAAAAATAATGCCCTCATACAAAATACAATTTCCAAATAAACCTAAAAGACCTTATAACTCCCACTCAATTTAATTTAATTCAAAATCAACAAAATTCAAATACCTCATGCACCGTCGTGATTCGAAACCGTGACCTCCCACGATGCAACGCTTTCACAAGCGCTTGTAACTGGTTGTGCTACCGCAATAGGTAGAACAAAAAGGGGCACGCATCAAATTTATCACAGTCCTCTACGTTAATCCAAAGCTCAATACACGCGATAAAACGACGTTAGGGGGTTTTGACCCCATGACCTCCACAACAACGCTCACGGAAGCCAACCAACTATTGGGCTACCCCAATCGGGTGAGACGTGACAAGCGCGCACATAAATTTGTCTTTGTCTAGCACTTGCACACCTTTGAATCCTCGTCTTTTTCTCTGTCATTCTCATTAATCACACACAAAAATAATTAATCGAAAATGCTTGCGTTAATCAAAGGTGAAATAAACCAACGTATTTATATGCTTCTAAAATGATCTTCGAATTTCCTCCAAGGTCAGCTCAAAATTATATTTGATTTTCCTCCAAAACGTTGGCTCCTTTCGGTTATAATATTTAATTTAAATATTATAACATAATCTTTTAAACCCATAAATATTTAAATCCAACCAATATATTGACTATTATTTTGCATAGCTAGCTAATTATGTATTAATAATTATAACGTCCTTTAAACTTTTATGGCTTTTTTACGTATAATGGAATTATAACGTCCATTTTACTAAAGACTATTGTATTTATTCTGTATGTACAACGAACTATATTGGAACTAACTATATTGGTCTTTTTTAGGCAGACTTTAATATTCTATATTTTGTCCTTCATGCTAAGTCAGTCTTTGTAAAAGAAAGGTAAACTTTAATAACATTATAAATTATATGAGATCACAAATATGATGATTGATGATCTTCTTTATTAAGTATATATAATTATTCAATTAAATATAATATACAATCTATAAAATTATTTTTTTTAAGTTTTATTCATAATATATTATGATGTTATATAAGATTAAATCATTAAGTATATATAATTATTTAATTACATATAATATACAATCTATAAAATTAATTTTTTTAAGTTTTATTCATAATATATTATGATGTTATACAACCTGTAAGATTAAATCATTTAGAGTTATTGTTGGGGCATTGGTGATTGTGAACAGCTCCTTCCATTTGAGAGGTCTTGAATTTGAACCTTGTACAAACATGAGATTGATCAGACATTAAAAAATCTCTTGTGGCTTCCCTTTAGATAGTGGTATACTTGGATGAGACACATCGTCGGACACTTCAGAGCTGCTCTTGAGATTTTTTCTCTACCCTAAGAGTTTTAACCCCCAAGGGCTAGGTGGATTGGTAAGTGCTAGTCTTGCTAGGTACTTATCAAGAAGAGACCCAAGTTCAAACCTTGGGAAAACCTTTTACAAAGGTAGTAGTTTGATCCAAATCCTTTAAATTTGTATCAAATTAACCAAATCCTTTAAATGTGTATCAAGCACTACTAAAAATAGTGTGGTTGTGTGGCTTCCCTTTAGATAGTGGTATACTTGGATGAGACGACATTGTCGGTCACTTAAGAGCTGCTCTTAAGTGCTAGTCTTGCTAGGTACTTACCAAAAAGAGACCCAAGTTCAAGCCTTGGGAAAACCTTTTACAAAGGTAGTAATTTGATCCAAATCCTTTAAATGTGTATCAAATTGACAATAACAATACAAATCTTGAACACCCAATGATCCATAAACCATGCACTACTAAAAATAGTGTGGTTGTAACTAACTCTCATATTAAAAAAAAACCCTTTGAAATAAGTTATACACATGCCTAATATTTAAAAAGTCTTGGTCAATATAATAATTAATATATATATATAATAACACAACTAGATAGAATAGATTTGGTGAACACAACCCCTGTGATTTAAATCCTCCACTACTAAAAATAATGTGGTTTAAACCAACTCTCTTATTAAAAAAAAAAAATTCCTTTAAAATAAGTTATACACATAAACCACACAAACCTCTCAAAATGAACTCTTTGAATGCCCACTAAACTAATATTTGAAAAGTCTTGGTAGTGAGATATAATTTAATATATATATAATAAGACACTCAACATTAAATGTTTTGATCTTAAACGTGGGTATGTAATCCATTAAATTAAATTAACAATTAAAAACAAAACTAATATTTAATATTTGATATAATATAATACTTAATATTAATATAATATATTTGATCTTATTAAGGAAGCTCTTTACTTTCTCTTCTCCACGCAAACCGACACTCAAATTACAAAAAATTATAATAAGTAATATAAGTATGTCTTTAAATACAACCGATTACACTTCAGAAGGCTTCCCTATTATTAAAACTAAAAAACCAAAATAAAACCTATAACATACTGTGGAGTGTCATAATAATATTGCATCTACACCATGAATTTGCTTTGAGAGATGCATAGCAAGCTAACAGCATATATTTTCAGACGTACACTATGTTTTGAGTGAAATAGTTTATACGGTAGATCTTAGGCAATTATTAATACTTGACGCAAGAGCAACAAGCTTGAGCGGAGGAGGATCCTACAGTTCTTGCAGCAGAAGCTGCTCAAATTTAGACATATGATGAAAAAATAGTTTCTTTTTGTTCCTCTCAAAAATCTGGTTAGTAATATTTTCTTTTTTGCACAGATATTAAATCATCCACCTATGAACCCTTTTTAATATGCAAAATACAATTTAAAATCAATCACAAATTACACCTTATATCTCCTTTCTCTAACATGCAAAATTACAAATAATTTTCACCACAATACACCTTATATCTCCTTCTATTAATATGCAAAGATTAACTCCTCACACACTATACAACATATAATTTTCAAATTAAAAAATAATGCACCTTATAACTCCTTTCTTTTAATATGCAAAAATAATTCCCTCACACACTATACAATTTTCAAATAGCCTAATACATCATAAAACTCCCACTTTCAATATGCAAAAATAATGCCCTCATACAAAATACAATTTCTAAATAAACCTAAAAGACCTTATAAATCCCACTCAACTTATTTTAATTCAAAATCAACAAAATTCAAATACCTCGTGATCGTGACCTCCCACGATGCAGCACTTTCACAAGTGCTTGTAACCGGTTGCACTACCGCAATAGGTAGAACAAAAAGGGGTGCGCATCAAATTTATTAGTCTTCTACATTAATCCAAAGCTCAATACACGTGACAAAATGACGTTAGGGGTTTCGACCCCGTGACCTCCACAACAGCGCTCACGCAAGCCAACCAACTGCTAGGCTACCCCAGTTGGGTGAGATGTGACAAGCACGCACATAAATTTATCTTTGTCTAGCACTTGCACACCCTTGAATCCTCGTCTTTTTCGTTGTGGTTCGCATTAATCACACACGAAAATATTTAATTGAAAATGCTTGTGTTAATCAAAGGTGGAATAAATCAATGTATTTATATGCTTCTAAAATGGTCTTTGAATTTCCTCCAAGGTCGGAATAAATCAATGTATTTATATGCTTCTAAAATGGTCTTTGAATTTCCTCCAAGGTCGGCTCAAACTTATATTTGATTTTCCTCCAAAACGTCGGGCTCCTTTAGGTTATAATATTTAATTTAAATATTATAACATAATCTTTTAAACCCATAAATATTTAAATCTTTTAGATTTAAATAATGCATACTTATGTCCCATCCTTTGTCCATATCTTTTATAAACATGTGTCCTCAAGCCTTTAAACCTTTATAATTTTAAATCATTTGTCTCAAACCTTTAACCCTTCTTGATTTAAACCTTTTTGTCCCAAGTCTCTTAAAATTTTTATTTATAATATTTAAATATTATAATCCTTTCCTTAAAAAATATTTGCCTTGCTTTGCACTAAACCTTTGCCTTGAACCTTTCCTTAAAAATAGTTGCCTTGCTTTGCACTATACCTTGTCTTGAATAATTTGTCCATCCTTATAAACTCATCACCCTTGAAGAATATTTCTGCCTTGAGTACCATGCACCCTTTGACATTGCCTTGAGTGCCATACACCCTTTGACATTAATGACAACTCAATATTTCCAACTTTACTAAGATGCAATACATAGACACAAGAGGTGGATTGTGACTATGGTTGTAGGAAAATCTCAAGAACGATGTCAAATTTTGGAATATCTTTATTCACGTAGAAAATTGAAGATCCAAAAAATGAAAATAAAAAATTCAAACATTTTATAAAAATTGATGTAGGTATCTAGCTATAGCAACTCAATTGAGATGAGAATTGAATTTGTTTGTAAACTCTCAAATCTCTAAAAGAGATAGTTATGATTTATCAAAGGTGGGAGACCCAAGTACAACCCTTTTTCTCAAACAGAAATAAATTATAAAATTATTATTATTATAATATTAGTAATAATATCAATAAGAGGGACCAAGACCCCTCATAAAAACCCTTTGTTTTTAACTCAAATTTAACTTTTAAGGGATATCGTAGTGGTAAGTCTTTGGATTTTCATTTAGGAGAGCCAAGTTCAAACCCATCAAACCCTCGTAATATAGAACCAAAACCCCTCTTAAAAACCCGTGTTTTTAACTCAAAATTTAAGTCAATAGTTGAACAAATAGTTGATGTAGCCCACACCAAGGTTCAAAACCCTACTTAAAAAATAAAATAAATAATAATTTCAAAAAAAAATTAATTTATTTTAAATAATAATAAAATAATATAATGATAATAAAAATTATTAATATTATTATAATAGTAAGATAAAAAATTATTATTATAATATCATAATACATTAATAGCTTAGTTAAAATATATGAAAATATTAATACTTATACAAATATCATTATACTTTATATTTTATTAAATATTTATTTATTATACTTTATTTTTAGTTTTTGGAATTATATTATGTTTGATTTTTTTTACATATATATTTTTTTATTTTCTTAAGAGTCTCATGTAGTATTTTTTTATTAATATTAAAACATTTTTATAATAATAAATATATAACCTTAATCTTAAAATTTTAATTTTAGTTTTAAATTTAATTTATTTTAATTTCTTTTGGATCAAGACAAAATATATTGTTCATAAATTAATTTTTACATATAAATAGAAAATCAAATTAAACGTTGAATACAATCTTTCAAGAAAAAATCCGAAAGCAAATACATATATATTTTTATTATTTAAAATTAATGAAATTTTGTGTAAGGCAATGGTTCAGGTTTTGGTTTTTCTTGGAAAGGTTCAAGGTTTGAACCGCGACATATGTGAGAGGATGGGTGTGTGGTAGTTGTGTGTTAAAATTCTTGTTGATAAGCATACCTCTTGGTTTTAGGAGGAATCATAGTTGAGAAAATACTCTCAATCCTATGCATTAGGCGTAAGAATTTCTTACACTAACCAAATTAATAAAAAATTTGTATTTTATATATTTTATTATTTAAAATTAATGAAAATTTCCTGATTTAAAGCTATTGTACTAAGAGATGCAACCAATATATTCACTATTATTTTGCATGGCTAGCTAATTATGTATTAACAATTATAACGTCCATTAAACTTTTATGGCTTTTTTACGTATAATAATTATAACGTCCATTTTACTAAAGACTATTGTATTTATTCTGTATGTACAACGAACTATATTGGAACTATATTGGTCTTTTTTAGGCAGACTTTAATATTATATGTTTTGTCCTTCATGTTAAGTCAGGCTTTGTAAAAGAAAGGTAAACTTTAATAACATTATAAATTATATGAGATCACAAATATGATGATTGATGATCTTCTTTATTAAGTATATATAATTATTCAATTAAATATAATATACAATCCATAAAATTAATTTTTTTTTAACTTTTATTTATAATATATTACAATGTTATACGACCTATAAGATTAAATCATTTAGAGTTATTGTTGGGGCATTGGTGATTGTGAACAGCTCCTTCCATTTGAGAGGTCTTGAGTTTGAACCTTATACAAACATGAGATTGATCAAACATTAAAACATTTCTTGTGGTTTCTCTTTAGATAGTGGTATACTTGGATGAGACGACATTGTCGGTCACTTCAAAGCTGCTCTCAAGATTTTCTCTCTACCCTAAGAGTTTTAACCCCCAAAGGCTAGCTGCTCTTGAGATTTTCTCTTTACCCTAAGAGTTTTAACCCCCAAGGGCTAGGTGGATTGGTAAGTGCTAGTCTTGCTAGGTACTTATCAAGAAGAGACCCAAGTTCAAACCTTACGAATACCTTTTACAAAGGTAGTAGTTTGATCCAAATCCTTTAAATATGTATCAAATTGACAATAACGGTACAAATCTTGAACACCCAATGATCCATAAATCATGCACTACTAAAAATAGTGTGGTTGTGTGGCTTCCCTTTAGATAGTGGTATACTTGGATGAAACAACATTGTCCGTCACTTAAGAGCTGCTCTTGAGATTTTCTCTCTACCTTAAAAGTTTTAACCCCCAAGGACTATGTGTATTTGTAAGTGCTAGTCTTGTTAGGTACTTACCAAAAAGAGACCCAAGTTCAAACCTTGGGAAAACCTTTTACAAAGGTGGTAGTTTGATCCAAATCCTTTAAATGTGTATCAAATTGACAATAACAGTACAAATCTTGAACACCCAATAATCCATAAACCGTGCACTACTAAAAATAGTGTGGTTGTAACCAACTCTCATATTAAAAAAAAAATCCTTCAAAATAAGTTAATACACATGCCTCATATTTGAAAAGTCTTGGTCAATATAATAATTAATTAATATATATATATATATATATATAACACAACTAGATAGAATAGATTTGGTGAACACAACCCTTGTGATTTAAACCCTCCACTACTAAAAAATAGTGTGGTTGTAACCAACTCTCTTATTAAAAAAAAATCCTTTAAAATCAGTTATACACATAAACCACACAAACCTTTGAAAATGAACTCTTTGAATGCCCACTAAATTAAATTAACAATTAGGTTTGATGGCCGCAACCCATGTGATTTAAACCCTTCACTACTAAAAATAATGTGGTTGGAACCAACTTTCTTATTAAAAAAATCCTTTAAAATAAGTTATACACATAAACCACACAAACCTTTGAAAATGAACTTTTTGAATGCCCACTAAACTAATATTTGAAAAGTCTTGGTAGTGAGATATAATTTTATATATATATAAAATAAGACACTCACCATTAAATGTTTTGATCTTAAATGTGGGTATGTAGTCCATTAAATTAAATTAACAAATAAAAACAAAACTAATATTTGATATTTGATATAATATAATACTTAATATTAATATAATATATTTGATCTTATTAAGAAATCTCTTTACTTTCCCTTCTCCAGGCAAACCAACACTCAAATTACAGAGAATTATAATAAGTAATATAAGTATGTCTTTAAATACAACCGATTACACTTCAGAAGGCTTCCCTATTATTAAAACTAAAAAACCAAAATAAAACCTATTACATACTGGAGTGTCATAATAATATTGCATCTACACCATGAATTTGCTTTGAGAGATGCATAGCAAGCTAACAGCATATATTTTCAGACGTACACTATGTTTTGAGTGAAATAGTTCATACGGTAGATCTTAGGCAATTATTAATACTTGACGCAAGAGCAACAAGCTTGAGCGGAGGAGGATCCTACAGTTCTTGCTGCAGAAGCTGCTCAAATTTAGACATATGATGAGGTGGAAGTGCTATCAAAATATTAAGGCCATGCTCCTTCTTCTCATGGTGTGGAAGCATCAGCACCAGCTCTGCCGAGTGGCTGAAAATAACAGGCCCGAAATGAAGCGGCTTCCCCCATGGAAACTCCACCTCCTCCATCCCCAGCCGCCACCAAGCAACGATCGAGAAGCTCCTCACGGCACACGAATCGCATTGTGAACTTCCAACCAATCGACCATAGATCGGGCATAATCGTTGTTTATTATGCGCAACCCTTGCTTCACCATGCGCACCAGCACAGGGAATGGCTCTTGTTCCAACTCTTTCATGGTGGCTCTCGCATATCTCGGCAAGACTGCGTTGCCTGCATATTCCCGTGGAAGAGGAGGCTCCAATTTGGCCCTGATATCCACGGGAAACAGCACCGTTGTCATGTCGTCGCCCTCCATCTCAAGGGCCAGAGCTCGAGCCTTCCACACCAGGGCCGTCACCACTTCGAAGCTCGTGCACTTCCGCCGCCGCCTCCCTCCATCGTCGCTCTCATTTTCCCCAATCCCCTTTTCCTTGAGCCGATCAAGCATATCTCCAGATATCGAAAACAGCTTCAGAACGTTCTCCTCCTGTGATGGCACATCCAGAACAGCTGATGGTGGTGCAAGCGCAGCCGATAATCCTCTTCCACTGAAGCTAGACGTCATGGGGGTCACTTCCGTCAGCTTAGACCACTCCACATGGTCATACTCGATCTTGGGAGGCTCCCTGGCCTTGAGAATAGTCCGATCTAAATGGGGTACGACTCTCAAGCCTTTCCCCCTGGCGATTGAAGCCAGATTTATCATTAAATCGAAACATGATATTCCATCCAGAATACAGTGGTTCAACCCAGCTCCTACAGCAAAAGCTCCGCATTTGAAACGAGTGGCCTGTCAGGGCCAGTAGAACGAAATTTCAATATTCGAATATGTTATTAGAAATAAACAGTGTATGGAAACACCATTACATGAAAAATATGTTATGTTGATGGAAATAACCAGTTTGTATAGAAACAACATCACATGACCCAGTTAGAAAGCAAGAGGATCAATTACCCCATATATATATATATATATATACTAAAGAAGAGGGTCAACTACCCCCATGTATATACCCCATACTGATGTTAATAGGGGTGAGAAATTTCACATAAGCGGGACCAAGGGCTTCCACCTTTAAGCCTGCTACCCCATTAACAAAGAGTTTGACAAGTGTTGAAGCTCCAAACCAAATAATATGTTATGTTGATGGAAATAACCAGTTTGTATGGAAACACCATTACATGAATAATATGTTATGTTGATGGAAATAACCAGTTTGTATGGAAACACCATTACATGAATAATATGTTATGTTGATGGAAATAACCAGTTTGTATGGAAACAACATCACATGACCCAGTTAGAAAGCAAGAGGATCAATTACCCCATATATATATATATACTAAGGAAGAGGGTCAACTACCCCCATGTATATACCCCATACTGATGTTAATAGGGGTGAGAAATTCCACATAAGCGGGACCAAGGGCTTCCACCTTTAAGCCTGCTACCCCATTAGCAAAGAGTTTGACAAGTGTTGAAGCTCCAAACCAATAATATGTTATGTTACTGGAAATAAGCAGTTTGTATGGTAACAGCATCGCATGAACCAGTTAGAAAGCAAGAGGGTCAACTACCCCACATACACATATACCGCTACTAGAGTTTGGCAAGTGTTGAAGCTCCAAACCAATAATATATTATGTTACTGGAAATAAGCAGTTTGTATGGTAACAGCATCACATGAACCAGCTAGAAAGCAAGAGGATCAACTACCCCACATACACATATACCGCTACTAGAGTTTGGCAAGTGTTGAAGCTCCAAACCAATAATATATTATGTTACTGGAAATAAGCAGTTTGTATGGTAACAGCATCACATGAACCAGTTAGAAAGCAAGAGGCTCAACTACCCCACATACACATATACCGCTACTGATGTTAATAGGGGTGAGGAGTCCCACATAAAGGGGACCAACGGCTTCCACCTTTAAGCCTGCTATCCCATTGGCAAAGAGTTTGAAAAGTGTTGAATTATAAACCAATCAGGTTCCACAACCAGGATTATTAACACACTCAACACTAACTATGTAGAAGAGGTATTAAAGTTGAACTAAATTCCAACATAGGAATATGTCACTGGAAATAAACAACTTATATGAGAACAACATCACATTGTTTTACTATATTAACAATAAAAATAAGAAAAGTGCCTTGTTTGTTTTCTGTATCCAATTGTTAAAGATGAAAAGTTCTTATCGATTTCCTGACACAACGATTTGCAATAGAAATACAGGGAGAGAGAGAGAGACCTGAAGGGTGAAGAGTGAGAGATGAAATGAGCTACGAGAAAGAGCAACGTAATCGTGCAGAACGAGCTGTTTAAAGGCGAGGTTAGGAGTATAGATGTCACCCAGCTCTTCCAAGGTGAGCTCGCTGGACGCCACGGCGAAGAAAGCCCCGGCGCTGTTGCATTCGATCTCCAGACGGTCCTGGGCTTCATTCACTTTGAGCCTTCCCGCCATGAAATCGTACGAAACCATCAGTTGGCTTAACGCCTCTGTGTAGCTTCGCACCACCTCATCGAACGACATATCGCAGGCCGAGAAGAAAGACAGAGTTCCCACCGGCGCCACCAGCGTCTGGTCGATGTTTGACAAATACATGTAACGTATAGGCCTCGACTCCGCTGGATAGACTGTAAACGGTGGTTCCACTTTTATCTTCAGATCCTCCATCTCTATTTCTCCTCCTTCACAATCAAAACCTTCACAGAACTTGACTTCTCTTCCTCACCTGCAGGGAGAATTGCCTTATATCAGTGTAGGATAAGCTCTAAAAGGATTGTGAAATTAGTGTGCACCTCTTTCATTAATTGCAAGAGGGAAAGTAAATATTCACCGATTGCTACTAATATGACATATATATCCAGATTTAAATGTGGGCACGTGAAGTTGTTGAGCATGACTGCAGACAGCTGTGAGGTAGGCTTGCACTTGAAAGCCATTGTACAGATATCTCGTGACTCCATGTCTCATCAGAAGACATCCATAAATTACTACGATAAATATATTACTGTGGTTCGGCTGAAGTCGGTAGCTCTCACATTCGAATTTAATATCATGGGCTATGTCACATCACAGAACAGACACTCCCAGCGAATCATGTGCTTGTCAAAATTATTAGGGTTTGGTCCACCATTAACTCCACTGTATCCCTTGGATGGTGCATATCTTCCAACATAAAATGTAAGTGGATAGACTAGCAGAAGAAGTCAGAAGGTTAATTTTTGGGTGACAGTGTTTTTAGAGTACTAGCTCTTTGTAAAACTTTTATGGATGGTGGAAGATGGCATATTAAGTCTAGTTTTATTTTGGTTGTAGTGTAGTAGTTAAAAGTTTTGATTAAATTTTTGTTGTTGTTTGTATAGTGGGTTGGTAAGATCAAGTGTTTGATGTTGTTTTACATGGCAGGCTATATTTTATAGTAGCAATCTCCAAATTCACAAGGTTGATTATTGGTTGACATTGTTTTTAAAGTACTAGCTCTTTGTAAAACTTTTATGGATGGTAAAAGATGACATACTAATTTTAGTTTTATTTTGTTTGTTTAGGATAGCAGTTTTGGGTTTTTTTTAAGGAAGACCAAGTTCAAACCACAAGTACCTAAAAAAGTATAGGTTGGTTGGTAGGGCCAAGTGTTTGCCGTTGTTTTACCCAGGCTACAATTTATAGAGTTAATTTTTGGTTGACATTGTTTTTAAGATACTAGCTTTTTGTAAAACTTTTATGGATGGTAAGAGATGGCATATTAATTTTAATTTTATTTTGTTTGTCTAGGACAACAGTAGTTAAGGTTTTGGGTTTTTTTTAGGGAACCAAGTTCAAACCACAAGTACCCAAAAAGGTATAGGTTGGTTGGTAGATCAAGTGTTTGCAGTTGTTTTACTTTTACCCAAGAGGCTATAGTTTATAATAACAACCTTCAAATTCAACTTGGGGTCCTATCATAAACAATAATATTATCCATTCCTATATGTTAAAGAATATATATATATATATATATACTTTTTTAATTGTTTATTTTTAACTATTTTATTATTTTTAATTTTTATTATAATATTTATTTTATTTATTTGTTTTATTTTAAATTTAATTTTTATTATTGTTATAATACTTTAATGTGTACTTTATCTTATGCATGTCACATGGATTGATTCATATAGGATTATAAAGATCATAACACTTAGTCATAATCTCATATAGGTTCTTATGCTTGTATATATATATATATATATATATATACACTCATTTTTATGTACAATATATCGTCTTTTTTTTAATATCTATGTACAATATATCATTTTTATGTACATATATTTAATTTTTATTATTGTTAGAATATTTTAATGTGTACTTTATCTTATACATGTCACATGGATTGATCTATGTAGGGTTATAAAGATCATGACATTTGTCATAATCTTATATAGACTCTTATACCTAACTATATATATATATATATATACATCCTCATTTCTATGTACAATATATAATCTCTTTTTAGTTTCACTCATTTCTATGTACAGTATATCATACCTTTTTAGTCTCACTCATTTCTATGTACAGTATACACAAAAGAAGGGACTGTCATAGAAATGAGTACATATATAGGTATGAGAGTCTATATGAGATTATGACAAGTGTCATGATCTCCATATCTCTAAATGGATCAATATATATGACATGCATAAGACAAAGTATACATTAAAATATTTTAACAATTATAATATTTAATTTTTATTATAATTTTTATTACCTTTCGTGGGATACTCGAATCATGTTCTTTTTGCCATTAAACGTCAATTGCGTCGGGTAAACTTTTTTAGCTAGCCAATGACGCTACATTCCCTTAGGTTCTACAAGTCCTAAAAAATTCTAATTGTGGTCTCCACCCAAAAAAAAAATATATATATATATATATATATATATATATGCTTTCATTAATAAGCCAAACCCTTCAACCTATTTTTTATTAAATATAATAATATTTATTTAATACTATGTGAAATTAAACTTTAGTAAAAAGTTCGTTAACATTCAAACTTCTTTTAATTTTCTATGGCTAAAAGATCCCAACCCCCTGCTCAGCAAGGAAAGGGGGCAAGAGAATTTCCAAGAGTTTGAAATGAAAGTCCTCTCTTGGAATGCGAGAGGCCTAAATGGGGCAGCCAAACAGAGACTGGCTGCAGCCACGAGGAGAGAACATAATTCAACCATTTTTCTCATTCAAGAAACAAAATTGGGTGATCAATGGTCCCCTAACATTGCTAGAAAGATTTGGCGAAACTACGATTTCATTCATTCCCAGGATTCTGGAATGTCGAGAGGGCTCCTATGTCTTTGGAATCCTGCCAAGCTCCAGGGAAACCTTATTTCAAGCCATGATAGGGTAAGCAACATCCTATTCCAGGATACTGAATCCCAAAATTCTTAGGTGATGTCAAATGTTTATGTCCCGAACACCTCTGTGGGCAAAGAAGATCTGTGGAAAATGCTCACTTCAATGAGTTAGGTATTCAAAGGAACTCCCTAGATCCTAGCAGGGGACTTCAATTCTTCTTTGCACCTCAAGGACAAAAAAGGAGGGAACATCATCACTCATAGAGATACTGCATATCTAAGAAACTTCATTAATTTCAATGCTCTCATGGATGTCCAGATTCAAGGGTCCCTCTTCACTTGGAGAAATAGAAGGAAGGGCACCAATCTAATCCAAGAGCGCCTAGATAGATTTTTGCTTTCCCAGGAAGCCCTCCCTTGCTTTGGGATGCCAGTTTGTGAGCCCTCCCAAATATAGGCTCTGATCACAGTCCCCTCATCCTAGAATCAGATTCTAGACCGTAGTTCAAGACCCCTTTCAAGTTTGAAGCAATGTGGATTCACCACAAGGATCTCAAGGGTTTGACACAGTCATGCTGGAGTAAAAAATTCATGGGGTCTGCTATTAACCAAGTAACCCAGAAACTCAGGTTCATCAAAGGGAACTTGAAAAAGTGGAATAAGGAAACCTTCGAGAACATCTTCGAAGATAAACCATAGGTCAAATCCCGAATCAGCCAGATTGAGGAGTCCTTTTAGAAAGGCGAAGGTAGTGACAGTATTAGGGATGAAGAGAGCACCTTGTTGTCTGAGTACCACAACATCCTCACTAAGGAGGAAACTTTCTAGTGCTATAAGTCAAGACAACTTTGGCTCAAGGAATATGATGCCAAAACCAAGTTCTTCCACATCTCAACCTTGAGCCATAGGAGTGCCAATAAGATCAAAAGCCTTGTCTTGCAGGATGGGGCAGCCATTTTGGATATCCATGCAATCAGAGAAGAAGCCATCAATCATTTTAGAAGCCTCCTAGTTTTCAGCCCGCCCCAAGCCCCCGAGGCCATGGAATCCCTCCTGGCCATCATCCCCACCATCATATCCCAGGAATCAAATGATTTTCTCCTCAACGCCAAAAGCCCGACACCAGGCCCTCTTTTCCATGAAGCCCGAAAAAGCCCCTGGGCCGGATGGGTTTTTGCCCAGGTTTTTCCAGACCTTCTGGGACATCGTGGGGCAAAATCTTTCTAACGCCATTAGGGAAATGTAAATATTCAGGTCCATTCCCAAAGATGTGAATTCCACCTTCTTGTATCTCATCCCCAAAGGGGTCAATTCTTGATCCCTCTCTAATTACCAGCCCATTAGCCTGTGCAATGTCATTTACAAAATCCTCACCAAATCCCTGGCGTCTAGGCTATCCAACATTCTTTCGTCCATCATTGACCCATGTCAGGGGAGCACAGTCAAAGGACACAATATTCTCGATGGGGTCATCACCATCCATGAATTGATCCATTTAGCCCAGGTTTTAGACACGGTTGCCTTCTTCCTCAAGCTGGACATGAACAAGGCCTTTGACAAAGTCAACATGGAATTCCTCAGCCAAATCCTTCTCAAGTTCGAGTTCCATGAGTCCTGGGTAAACCTGATCTACAACTGCATTTCCTCTTCTTGGTTCTCTGTCATGGTAAATGGTTCTGCTACGAGTTACTTCTCGAGTTCTCAGGGCCTGAGGCAGGATGACCCTCTGTCCCCCATTATGTTCATCATCTTGGCAGAGAGTTTGGGGAGAACTATCAAGGAGGCCTGCTCTTGCAGTCAGCTTTTCAGTATCATGGCAGCGTCTGATATTCCCCCCACCACTCACCAACAGTTTGTAGATGACACATTGATGGATACTAAGGCTTTGGTGGCAGATGCCAAGGTGATCAAGGATATTCTTAATCGCTTCAAGGAAGCTGCTGGCCAGAAAATCAATTATACTAAAGCAAGTTGTTCTTCATCCATACCCCGACCAAAAGACAGTGCAAGATTTCTAGAATCTTGGGATGTTCCATTTTTGAGTTCCTGACCACTTACCTCAGGCTCTCCATGTTCCATGGTAGGGCCCGACCAACCATGTGGGCAAATGTGATGGACAAGATCTGTAACAAGTTAGCTAGGTGGAAAGGGGCCCTGCTCACCAGTGCATGGAAGGCAACTTTGGTCAAATCCATCTTGCAGAGCATCCCCACATATTTCATGTCTGTGTTCAAAATCTCGACCTCAGTGGGAGAAGCCATTGAAAAAATTTAAAAGCAGTTCCTTTGGTTTGGATCGGAGGCCTCAAGAAAGCTCCACCTAGTAGCTTGGGATAAAGTTTACTCCCCCAAATATTAGGGAGGTCTTGGTCTACGTCGAATCTCAGTTGCCAACCTAGCTCTCCT
Organism: Wollemia nobilis; assembly: GCA_028583015.1. Taxonomy (NCBI): domain Eukaryota; kingdom Viridiplantae; phylum Streptophyta; class Pinopsida; order Araucariales; family Araucariaceae; genus Wollemia; species Wollemia nobilis. Next base: position 6,108,450 of record JAQPPZ010002441.1, on the reverse strand, counting down.
AGCCAATCAGGCTTGGAGAGTAGTGACTAAGGCCAATATTGAATGGGTAAACATCATGAAAAGAAAGTACCTTTAACACTAGGCCTTCCTCCAAGCGCCTCCCCCGTGCAACGGTTCCCATTTTTGGAAATCCATCACTCATACCCAAAACATCATCCTTGAAGGGTCTTCTTGGAAGCTGGGGAATGGGGCCAACATCAACTTTTGGGAAGATACCTAGGTCGAGAATTCCCCCCTCATAAGCAATCCATTTTTTATCTCTTCCAAGAATTTGACTGATAGCAGATTCGAGCTTGGGGTTGCAGACTTCATTTCCTCCAACCTGGAAGCCCAAGAGTGAAAGAAGATTAATTTCAGAATAAGAAATGAACCCATCAGGGAAGTCATGAAAGGGATTCAGGAGATCTAGGGATCAACTTTCCTCCCCAATGTCAATATGAGAGATGAGCGGTATTGGAAAGGCACCAATAACGAGAATTTCTCTGTCAAGACCGCGGTCCAGCTTATTGAGAAGATGGTTTCCCAGGGCACCCCCAGCTGCGAGAAGGTGGTATCTAACAAGGTGTGGATCAAATCCCTCATTCCCAAAATTGTGCACTTCTGTTGGATGACCACCCACAACCAAATACTTACTGGGGACAATCTCATGCGGTAAGGGATCATGGTGCTGAATAGATGTTTGCTATGCCTCCAGTCCTGGGAATCTGTTCACCACATCTTGATGGATTGCCCCTACTCCAAAAGTGTTTTCTCCCTAGCCACCCAAACTTTAAGGTTAGCTAGACCTGGTCAAAATCTGTCAAAGAGTTTATTTTCCAATGGCCTAAGCCCTTCAAGCATCCCAGGATAAGCTTTTTGTGGGAATTCCTCATCCATAACATCTTCTGGCAGCTTTGGTTGGAGCGTAACAAGCAAGTTTTCAAAAAATGCCCTAGAACCCGCAAAGCCGTAGCATCCAGAGCCCTTGCTTACGCCACCAAAAATTTTGGACTCATCCCTTGTCAGGCCAACCCTACTCCAGGGATTGAATAATTGCTCTGTTCCACCCTCAAGATTCTCCAGGATCGCAGTAAGTCTCAAAAACCCAGAAAAGATAGATCTCATGTCACTTGGGTCCCTCCCCCCAAGGTTGGATCAAGGATAACTTCGATGGTGCCTCCAAAGGGAACCCAAGAAAAGTGGGAGCAGGAAGGGTCTTTAGAGATCATAGTGGCAAAGTGGCAAAATCCTTAAGGCCTTTGTTGAAAATCTGGAATCCCAGACCAACAACTTCACGAAATCCAGGGCCCTCTGGAGATGTATTGACATTTCCAAAAACCTGGCAGCCCCTGTCATCTATGAAGGGGACTCGAAGATCATTGTCAAACTCATCCAAAGAAATAGCAAGGGTGGGAAAAATATAGAGAACATTATCCAAGAATGCCAGCTAGGCCTTTGCAACAATGAGCAATCCCAGATCAAGCATGTGTTCAAGGAGGCCAATCAAGTGGCTGACACCTTGGGAAACAGAGCAATCAAAGAGAGCTCGCTCACCATTTGGGAAGACAAATTTCCCATGAAAGTCATTGAGAAAGTCAACCTGGATAATGAAAAAAGATCAAACACTTAGCTCTGCCGAAGCATAAGGGTGCCTCTTCTCTAACGTTGTTAGAATATTCGCAAAGGCCAATCATCAGTGGCTAAATTTTACCGGTGGTTCTAACCACCTAAAAGGTGTCTCTTCGACACCATCAGTCAGTTTGTTTTGGTTTAGTTCGACTGTTAGTTTTTGTTGGTTTTCGACTATGGTGATGGTGTTTTTGCCCTACATTATGAATGTAGATGAACTATTGTAAATTGGTGTCTTTGGCCTATATTTCGAATGCAGATGATATTCTTGTAAATAGGGACAGGTCCCTTCAATCTGTAAGTAAATAAATTTTACTTTACCTACCAAAAAAAATAATGGTGGCAAGGTTATCTCTAAAGAATTTACCTTGGTGGTAATTTTGCAAATATTAAAATACCCATTAATGGTGGCAAGGATATCCCTAAAAATAAAAGGCCCAAAAAGTTTTTAAATATTTAAATCCTTTGGATTTAAATAATTATAATTAAATATAATAATTTGAAATACCAAAATTTGAATTGCAAAAAGAAACCAACGTCAAATATAAGAGTGGGCATGTGTATTAAAAAGGCTAATGTTTAGCCTAAGCCTTGGTGAAATTCGAATCATAAATCCCTCAAAGTATTTACCTTGCACGATCGACGCGACAGAGGAAATAGAAAGAATATAGCGCAAATATCGGTGCAGAATATTGGTCAAAGTGAGGACGGGGTGTGTCCCCACTCGTGTGAGGTGGTAGCTGAACTGGCAAGCAAGGCTTGAACAACGACATAGGAGGTAGAAGGCATGGGTTCAATTCGTATAAAAGTTCTTTTGTTGCATGGTCGATTTAAGGTTTAGCACCATCTTTAAAGACAAGAGGTAGGTATTACATTTTGATTGCATGTGGTTTGACTAGCCCAGCCCACGTGGTATCCTAGCGGTTTCTAGTGCACAGGGCTAGCAGGCAGCGCGGGTTCGACTCCCAGCGATAAGTGGTAGCAAAGAGGGATTAATTTTTTTATTAAAAAATTAAATTATATCCTAAGGTCTATGGTGGCTAAGGTATGTGCTAGGGAGATATAAGGTGTTTTGAATGGTTTTTATTTTTTCAATAAAAGGGTTATAAAAGTAATTTTTTTTTTTATCAAAAATTGAGGTAGTTTGTTTTGTTAATGCATTGGGATAAAAAGTGAAGTGATATTTTATTTATCTTTTGGAAATGCATTAATGACAAGTAGGATATTTAAGGTGTAAGTGAAATCTTTGCTTATGTAATTGGTAAATCTTGTTGATGAAATTTATTGGTAAAGTTAGGAGTAATAAGGTGTACAAGTGGTTTGGCATTTTATTAATCTTTGTATGGTGAAATATTTGTTAAGGTGAAATATTTATGTGGAGGTTTTGAGATAGATTGTTGCTATCTAACCCTGAATTGGCACAAAAGGATTTGGTTGTGAGTAAGACAGGTTTTGAAGACATATCTCCATCAAAGCAAAGAGGTATGGGCACATCATATTTTGTTTGAAATATTTTTTGGAATGAATATTGTGAAACATAAGGTGGAGTGAAAAGGATTGTTTGATAAGCATTGTTGGAAATATTTGAGTGAGTCTTATATGCTTCATTGTTGAATGTTTAGATAACATTTGAGATAGATATTGGAAATTATTTGAGTTAGGGTTTGGGACCTACATTGTGCTCTTTGTTGGAAGAAGTGGGACACACTTGGTTAGGTTTAGTGAGCAAGTTGAGCTTCATTGATTGAATGATTGTGTGAAACTTTTGAGCATTGGTTGAGAGATATTGATTGGAAGTATGGGAGTAATAGATCAAGTTTTGTGAAATAACTTATACATTATTCTGAATTGTTTTGAGAGATATTTTGCAAGTAATAGAGATTGATTGGTTGAGTATAAAATTTATGAGTATAACATATTGAGTTTTGATAGAGTACATCATTCTCTATATGTTCTAGAGGTTAAACAAATTTTGGCTAGGGTATGTCTAAACTAATTCAAGTTAAAGGAATTACTTTGAAGATTAGATAAAGTATTTGATAGCATTGTGTGCAAGATTTGAGATTGATTGAGCATATCTTGTGAGCTATTTTGAGCATGTGTCAGAGCAGGTTTGAGAATGTGCTAGAGCAAATTTGAGCAAGTCTTTGTGAAGGCTTGAGAGCAGATTTTAGAAAGCTCTTAACAGGGCTTGCAGGCATATTTGAGAAAGTCTTTGAGAAGACTTGGAAGGAATATTTAAGCAAGTCTTGAGGAGACTTGAAATAACATTGAGAGCAGAGTTGATTGTTGATTTGTTCAAGCTTTGTGTTAAGGCTTGGGGTAGATATGAATTGAGTTGATTGGTGATTTGTTCAAGCTTTATGTTAAGACTTGGGGCAAATCTTAACAGAGTTGATTTGTGATTTGTTCAAGCTTTGTGTTAAGGCTTGGTACATATCTAAGAAGATTTGGTTGGTGATTTGTTCAAACTTTGTGTTAAGGCTTGGGGCAGATTTGAATAGATTTGATTGGTGATTTGATCAAGCCTTGTGTTAAGGCTTGAGGATAGAATTGAGATAGATATTTGTAAGCAGATTTGTGAGCAGAGTTAGAGCGGATTTATACTACACTTGGGATAGATTTTGGTGCAGATTTGAGACAGAGTTGACAGCAAGCTTTGGAGGTGACAAAGCAGAGGATATCAGTCTCCAGTGGATAGAGATCCATTAGCCATGGGAAATGAATACAAAGGTATTATATGGAGATAGATCCACAAGCCAGAGTAGTGGGGGCAGAAGTCTTCTAGAATATAACCATCTAGAGAGCAAGGGGAAATAGTTCTCCTATGGAGTGTGATCTGCGAACTAGTTGATAAGATAGAGTTATTATGTGGAGAGAGATCCATGAACCAGTTGAGAAGATAGAGGTCTCCTACATCAAGTTCCATGAACCAGAGAAAAGGGGAAAGAGTTCTCTTGTAGAGAGAGATCCAAAAATCATAGTATATGGGATTGGTGTCTCCTTTGGATAGAGGTCCATAAACATTGTAATAGAAAAATTGATTCCTAAGAAGATTTGTTGAGAAAATTTAGTAGAAAGATTTTCTTCATGGAGTAGCCCACATTGGGTGAACCACGTTAAATTTGTGTCTCTATTATGTGTGATGATTTGTGTATTACTTTGATTACTGCTATTGATATTGCCATTGATAATATTAGATAATATTGTTTAATAAAGAAAATTAAAAGTTTATCTTATACTGTTCACCCCCTCTCAATATAAGCTTATGTTCTTTAGGCACCATCAATGGAAAAGTTGGCATGGTAGTGGGATGAGCCTCTGCAACAATCGAGTCCCAAAGAGAAGCTAAAAAGGTGGCGGTTGAGTAACTACAAGGGCAGTCAGAATAACATTTGGGATCCCTACAGGTTGCATGGTGGGCTACATGTTAACGATAGCCAATGTGATGGATTTAGAATATTGTACAAAGCTAGTGGGGGCTTGCATAACCTAGGTTTCAACGAGTAGGCTACATAGAGAGATTGACCTTCTCAGAGTGCTTAGAAGTATAATATTTTGGGTAGTAATAGTTTTCCTGTCACCTTGGCATTCTTAGGCCTTGTTAGACTGAGCTATTAGGGTAGTCGAAGGGGGTTGGTTCTTTTTGAACTTCCACTCCATCGGTGGTCAATATCGAATCTTGTGAGCAATATACTAGAAATGATATCAAGTATTTGATAAATTGATATAGGCGACAGGTTGCCTAATTGAGGTATCATCAATCTGGATATCTAAGAAATTTGGTAGGCCTTTTGTGAGGTTGACTTGACACAAGGCCGCTTGGTAGGGTGAGCTGAGAAAAAACCATTTAGGATCAAGACATACAAACTTGTCGAGGTAAGAGGTAAGAATTTGAAAAACACCCTAAAAGGGGATAAGTAAACCCAGGAACTCAATCCACATAGGAAATTTCAACTCAGCTTGATCGCTAGCTATGAATTCATGAGTGTAATATTGTAAAATTAACAGGGAATTTCTCACCATCCAAGGACCTTTGGCTAACACTTTTTGAGTTTGAGTAGTCAGGGAAGCAAAAAAGTAAATAAACCTTGGTGAGATTTTGAACATTCTCAACTATCACACCATGCCGACCCCAAAATTTTTGCATCCAGGATCTAATGAGGGTATCATTGAGAATTCTATCTAGGAAATACCTAACAAGGGTATGTGACTCAAACCAGTGGCAAGCATTATGAAACTCATGCAAGGGAATGGAAATAGTAGGGATAGTACTCTTACCTTGTGAAACACTTTCGAGATAAACTTTCTTGGGTGCTTCCCTGGCGCCATTGCTCTCCCCAGTCGGCTTAGTAGCAACTGAGCTAGCCATTTACGAATGACGATAGACCCAAACCCTAGCGAAGCTATTTTAATGATTGCTAGTTTTCTTCCTAAAACACAAGTGCAACCACACATATTATAATAAATAGTTTATATGAAAACACATTGATGTTCTAAAATGAGGCCAATATTACCAATGGAAAAGATTAAAGTAAATCTTAATCATTATTTGATTCAGGTAGTCAACATTTTCTTGTCAACTTTCGCTAAAATTACTACTTCCTCTAACCATGGAAAGGAGAATTTAACTTCACGATTCTCAATCAAAACCCATCTATGGGCTAGCCTATTTGAACAATTGTTTCCTTTCCTTAATGTATGTGTAAACCTGATTTCTTCAAACTCTTTAACAAGATCTTGAATTTCCATAATTATCTCTTGTATGTTCCATAAAGCCTTTGCTTTCCTCAAAATTGTATTTATTACTATGAGAGAATCACCTTTAATCAATACTTTGTTCCATTTAATTTGTTTACATATTTTTAACCCTTCTAAATCCGCCCAACCTTAAACTTCATTATTTGTCTTAAAACCACTATTGAAAGCATAATGAGACAAAATATCTACTCTATTATTTCTAATTATTCTTCCTCCTCTTATTGGTCCTGGATTTCCTTTAGATGCTCCATTAAAATTTAATTTAAGTAACTCCACATCTGATGGTTTCCACTTTATATTATTTATCTTCTTTTGTACCCAACATCATAATTCCATTTAATGTCTTAATTCCATCTATCAAGGATCTCTGCTTCTAAATCAGGGACCAGGTGAGTTGATAGGGTTGGTTTAGAATCCTCTATGGCTAAACATATCTTCCTTTTCATTACCTTTAAATTAATTTTCTTTTCTTTAAATATTCTTCTATTCCTTTATAGCCACACAATCCAAAGTAATATATCTTTTAATATTATTCCAAATTGTTTAAAAAGCCTCACTTTTATAAGTGCTTTGTCATTGCTTTAACCATTCTTCAATTCTGATATTCATCACCATACATTTACCAAACATATTAAGAATCCATTGTCATAGTTTCCAGACTATTGAGCAATATCCCAAGATATGGTCTATACTCTCCTCCTTTTTACAAAGAACACATTAAGAGGGGCCATGAAAACCCCTTTTCATAAGGTTATCCTAGGATAAAATTATTCTATGACCTACTATAAAAATAAATATTTTGACTTTAGGAATGCTTGGGCTATCCCAAATATCTCTCCATATTCTAGTGATATTACTATTTTGTTGGTGCTTTACATTATATCCACTTCTTGTTTTGTATTCTCCTAAGCCATTCAACTCCCAAATCAACTTTTCCTTGGCTCCCCTTAGAATAATCACATTTTTTATCTTTCTACTTAATTGCCTCCTAACATCAATGTCTTGTATACTTGTAAAACAATCTTCTTTCCACGTGTATCTTCCTTCCTGATCCTTGTACAAAATGTTTGAAACCCTATTACCATATTTTTTCTTGAAGCATTCTCATCCAAGGTTTCAAAATTGGACCTGAATTGAGTGGTTTTTTTATCACACCAAGTATCCATAAAAATAGAAATTTTTGCTCTAGTTACCACCACCCATATTAAACCTTTAATAATTAGATCAATATATTGTTTTAAACTATTCCAAAGAGCATAACCATTTGGTAGAGAGAATATAATAAATATTATTCTTGGGTCATTGGGCTCAATATACTTACTTAGAAGAATTATTACCCATTGTCTTTGACTCTCTTTATACAATATCTAGATTAATTTTCCCCTAAGAGCTAAGTTTACATCTATAAGAACTCTTAAACCAAGACCTTCTTTAGTTTTATCATCACACACCTTGCTCTATTTCACTAAAGGAAAATTATTTTTATCATGTAAACCTGACCATAAAAAGGATCACATAATATAGATTAATCTTTTTTCAATTGATTTTGGCATAGTATACAATGACATATAATATGTTGGAATGGCCAATAAGAATGACTTAATTAACTGCACTCTTCCTGCTAACGAATGCCATCTACCCTTCCAATTTGGTAGTTTATTGCAAACTTTACTAATAACTGGATTCCATAAATCTATCTTCATTCTCCCCTCAAATAAAAGTATCCCTAGATTGGATTTTGTCCTATTAACTTTTTGCCATGATGCTCTTTTGTAGTCCTTTAAAAAGTTATTCAAAGCGCTTGCCTCATTTATCCTTGCCCTTTCAAAAAGTGTTATATCATCTACAAAGTGTTGATGGATGATGTTGTCGATGACATTACTAATCTTAAGTCCACTTATAAGCCTATCTTTGTAAACCTTCTTTAAGTTCCTACTCAAAACCTGTGCCATAATAATGAAAAAATAAGGAGATAGAGGATCTCCTTCTCTCTTGGATTTAAAAGATTATGTTACTAACCCATTGACCAACATTGAATAAGAAATTATAGAGACACAAGCTTTAATCCATCTAACCCATTTCTTTCCAAATCTAAAGTTTTCTAAAACTGCAAAAAGAAAATCCCATTTAATCCTATCACAGACTTTACTTATATCAAGTTTTAAGATCGTTGATTTCTCTTTTTTGAAGTTTTTGAATGCATAACTTCATGAGCTACTATGATCCCATCCAAAATTTGTCTATTGGCAATTTTGGGTACCTTGGGTACTTTGCCTTTGCTCAAGTATAGATGTTGTCATTGATGTCAAGAAGTTCTTGAAGTAATTTGATTTGTTGTCAAAGAATTTGTCTTGATGAAGGTTACAGCATGGACAGTAAGTTTTCCAAGAAGATCAGAGTAGCTCAGTTGCAAAAAGATCAAGAAAAAGACAAGTAAGAAAAAGTATGCAGGTGGCTGGAAAAACTGTCGCGATTTCGTGACATGTTTGAGGAGAGAGAAAGTGTTGGCAAAACTGTCGCGATTTCGCAACATGTTTGAGGAGAGAGAAAGTTCGGGCAAAAGTGTCGTAATTTCACGACATGCTGGAAGACAGAGACAAAGCTGGCAAAACTGTCGTGATTTCGCGACATGTTGGCAGAGAAGGAGAGCAAGTTGGAAAGTGTCACGATTTCGCGACATGTCGCATTTTCGTGACTCGAAAAGTGTAGGAAGGCAGAGAAGGAAAAGTGTCGCGATTTCGTGACATTCTGCAAAGAAGGTTGTATGGACGAAAAAGTGTCACGATTTCGTGACATGATGCTGAAGAGAGAGTCCGCAGTGAGAATTGTTACGATTTCACGACAAGTTTGAAGAGAGAGAAAGTTACTCGAAAGATGTCGTGATTTTGCGACATGCTGTAAAAGACGAAGTGAGGACTGTTGCGATTTTGTGACGTGCTAAAATGCTTGAAGTGAGAACTGTCACGATTTCATGACATGCAACAAAGGGAAGAGTCTGAAAGGAGAAGCGTCGTAATTTTGCGACAGGAAGTAGAGAAAACGTACGGAAGCCAAAAGCATCGCGATTTCATGATAGGTTGCAAGAAAAGCTTTCGAAAGCTGAAAGCATCGCAATTTCGTGACAGGATGAAAGAAAAGCGTATGGACGCAGAAAGGGTCACGATTTCACGACAGGCTACAAAGAAGTCGTACGGATGCAAAGAGTGTCACGATTTTGTGACAGGTTGAGGAGGCAGCATTAAGCTGGATAAAGTGTCACAATTTTGCGACAAAAATAGTTAACAAGTCTTCATCAAAAGAAACGTCACGATTTCATGACGAATTCAAGAAGGAAGAGCTCAAAGGCAAAAGCGTCGCGATTTCGTGACATGTTCCAGTTTCGCGGGTGTAAGGCAGAGAGAATCTCAAGACAACGAAAGTGTCACGATTTTGCGACATGTTTCATTTTCGCTAGTGCAAGCAGAGAAGAAGGCCATGAAGTCAAAAGGGTCACGATTTCATGACAAAGTTGGAGATGATGTCAGCAGAAGCAGAAAGTGTCACGATTTTGTGACAAAAGCATAAAGGAAGTCGACAAAGGCCAAGGTGTCGTGATTTCACGACATCATGCAAAAGAAGGTGTACGATAGGCGAAAGCATCACAATTTTATGACAGAAGCAGAAAGGAAGTTGACAAAGGCCAAGGTGTCACGATTTTGTGACAGCAGGCAAAAGAAGGTGTACGGCAGTCAAAGGTGTCGCGATATCGTGACATGTAGTTTCACAGGAAAAGCTACAGAACCAGAGGCAGTTGAAGGACAGAGTTAACCTTGAGCTGACCGAGTTAAATTTGGGCCGACGATGATTAGGGCATGTAGTCGACAAAGCTAGGGTTTGCATTTGCATAACAGTCGACTAAGACCAAGGTTTAGGTCTTGTTTTTATTGCTATAAAAGGAGGGTTGTTTTGAGATTGAAAGTATCGAAGTTGGAATCGAACTTACGCAATTGAAGTCTATGGTGTGCAAAGTGCAGTCGTGTCGAATCGATCGATGAGTGCTCGAAGTGTGATATTTGCAAATAGAGTGCAAGGCAAAAGTTTGATCGTCGAGAAGCAGAGTGTGCGAAGACTGTGCTGCTGTGGTTGCACAGAGTGTGCGAAGACTGTGCTGCTACGATTGCGTAGAGAAGCATAAGTTGATGTTCGATCGAGTGCTGCTATGTTTGCGCAGAAGAGCATAAGTTGATATTTGATCGAGTGCTACTGTGTTTGCGCGTTCAGTGCAAAAGTTGGTTTCGACCAAGTGCAGCTGTAACAAAAAAAAAAGAGAGTTGAGGACTGAATTGTGCCAGATCGAAGGACTGTGTTTGGTGCAGACCAAAGAAAGAGGAAGAGGATATATGCGCTAGATCGAAGGATTGTGTTTAGTGCATATTCGAGGACCAGCTTTGCGGTGATAGAGTTGAGGACAGAGATCTCCAGCCAGAGCAGGGAAGACAGGTGTCTTCTATGGATAGAGTTCCACTTGCTAAGGGTAGAGGAGGTAGAGGTCTTCTAGAGGATCACCAGCTAGAGCAGAATTAGGGGAAGGTATCTCCTTTGAGCAGAGGCTCATAAACATTGAAATTGGGAAGGTTTCTCAAATAACTGTGATATAAATTTTAGAGAAAAGTTTTATCCGTGGAGTAGCCCACCTTGGGTGAACCATGTAAATTATTGTGTCACTTTATGGATGATGTTTTGTGCATTTCTTGATTACTGCTATTAATACTGCTATCTATTTTCTGCATAACATTGAATTGAAAGCTGATTTGAAAGAAAAAGTTAAAAGTGGTCTTATACTATTCATCCCCCCTCTCAGTATAAGCTAGTGTTCTTCAATTGGTATCAGAGCTAGTGCCTTAAAAAAGTTTAATAGCTTGAAGAAAAAGCTTGCAAAGAACACAATGGACTACTCAAGTGGCAATGCAACACCTATTCTTGTTGGATCAGATTTCGGTCTGTGGAGTGCAAGAATGAGAGTTTATCTTATGGCGCTTGGTAATGAGGTATGGGAAGTGATTGAAGATGGGTACACTATTCCTGAAAATGGTCCTTATACTAAAGAAGACAGGCTCTTACATCACAACAACTCAAAAGCCATGAATGCAATCCTGAAGGGTTTACAAAAGGCTGATCTTACCAAAGTGATTCACTGCAAGATAGCTAGTGAAATGTGGAAACAGTTGCAGGTGGTTCATACAGGTGATGCAAATGTTCGAAAGGCCAAATTGAGACACTTTAAAGGTATGTTTGAACAACTCAAAATGAATGATGATGAAAATATTAGTGACTACATGCTTTGTATGGATGAGGTTGTTAACTCCATGAAAGACTTAGGTCTTGAACTTGCTGAAAATGATGTGTGTGATAAGATTTTAAGATCTCTTCCTAATAGATTTAGTGAAAATATTTCTACCATTGAGGAAGCTAAAGATTTAGATAAATTGAAAAAGGATGAGCTACATAGTATACTTGCAACATTTGAGTTGAGAACTCAAGTGAAAGTTGATGTTAAGAAAGAGGTAGCCTTCAAAGCTACTAAGAAATCAAAGGGCAAACAGATTCAAGAGAGTGATGAGTCCTCTAGTGATGAAGAGGCATATTACAACAAGAAAGGCAAGTTTTCTAGAAAGCACAAGAGCATGAAAAACATAAGATGTTTCAATTGTGGGAAGTTTGGTCATTATGCTACTGATTGTACTGTTTCCAAGTATGAAAGTGATGAAGATAAATAGGATTCTAAGAGCAAGGATTCTAAAAAGCACAAGCATCACAGGAAGTACAAATATGAGCACAACAATCAAGGAAAGAAGTTCTCTCACAAGCATAAGAAGAGCTTCTACCTAGACAAAGCAAGTAAGTGTTCTAGCAGTGACAGTGAAAGTTCTTCTAGTGATGATAAAAATGAGATGCTGTTTATTTCAAAAAAAGAGGAAGAACCGAAGCATAAATTCATTGTCATGAAATGTTTTAGATGTGGAAATTTTGGGCACCTTGAGGATAATTGCACAAATAATGAGTTGGTTGCTAGTATGTATGAGGATGCTTCAGAAAACTACAATGAAGATGCATGTATGGTTTTTGAAAAGGGTAGCACCTCTAGTGATAAGAATTCTGAAAAAGGGCTTGATAATTCAAAATGCAATCAAATAGAGGATCTTGAATGTGAACTTACTAATGCTCTTAGTGTTTTGAAAAAGGAAAGAAAGAAGAATGCTAGAATCAAGGATAAGTTAGATGAATGTTGTATGGAGAGAGATGAACTTATAGAAAACCTTGAAGTCTCTATGGCTAAGACACAAGAACTCAAGACTGAGTTAGAATCTAAGGTGCTTGAGTATAGTGAATTAGAACAGAAAATGGCTTCTTTGGAAGTGGAAACTAAAGAGTACAAGGATAAGTTGTACAGGTTTCAAGATAGCTCCAAAAGGGTTAAATCTCTCATCAAAGGTCAAAGAAAACCAATAGATAAAATAGGTCTCGATTTTGTTGAGCCGCACAAGAAATAGGTTGGGGAATCTAGCAAGAGATTTCAAAAGGAAGAGAGTTCTGATGTAGACAGTATTTCAGATCAAGAGTCCGTGAGTGATAGATGTGCAAAAATAGAAAACAAAATTCTAAATGCGAAGAAGTTTACCGGACCTAGAAGGTCATTTACAGGAAAGTTTAATGGTAGATGTTTTGCGTGTCACAGGTTTGGCCACATGGCTTCGCATTGCATGACTCAAGTAAGGAAGATAAATGACAGTTTCAAAGGCTGTAATTTATTTCAAGGGTATTGCTACTCTTGTAATTAGTTCGGGCATAAGGCAATGTTCTGCAAAACTAATAACAGGAACATGGTTACTCATAACAGATGGATTCAAAGAAGAGGTATGCCGAACAAAAATAACTTTGTTACGTGTTATAAGTGCAACAATGAAGGTCACACAGCTAGACAGTGTAGAGCTGATCTTTCGAGGTACAGGAACAGAAATAGTAGTATGAACAAGTCCAAGGATCAAGGCATGGATAAGAACAGGAATGATAATAGAAACAGGAACAGTAGTATAAATAGGTCCAAGGATCAAGGCGTGGACAAGAACATGGATGAGAACAAGAACAAAAACAGTGACAAGAACAAAAATACGGACAAAGAATTCAAGAGAAGGCCCGACAAGGAAATTGTAGACACTAATGATGATGAGTGTCTAATGGGAGTTTCACTCCCAACCCTATTTTAATCACCTCATCAGGAAGTGGGGGAGGGACTAAGCTAAGAGGCTCATTCTTAGTCCCAAGCCCCAAAGGTGACCCTTTGCCATTGATGACAAAGGGGGAGAGATATGAGTAAAGGGGAGAGATATGAGTAAGGGGGAGAGCTTCAAATTAAGAGAAGAGCTTCAAGTCAGGGGGAGCAAAAACTTCAAAGGTAGTTTCTCAGTTGATAGCACAGTTGGGTTCAGTTTTGGCTCTTGAGATATGTTTTCAGTAAAGGTTTGCCATCAATGACAAAGGGGGAGATTGTTGGCCATTTTGGATACCTTGGGTACTTTGCCTTTGCTAAAGTATAGATGTTTTCATTGATGTCAAGAAGTTCTTGAAGCAATTTGATTTGTTGTTAAATAATTTGTCTTGATGAAGGTTACAGCATGGACAGTGAGTTTTCCAAGAAGATTAGAGTAGCCCAGTTGCAAAAAGATCAAGAAAAAGACAAGTAAGAAAAAGTATGCAGGCAGCTGGAAAAACTGTCACGATTTTGCGACATGTTTGAGGAGAGAGAAAGTGCTGGAAAAACTGTCATGATTTCACGACATGTTTGAGGAGAGAGAAAGTTTGGGCAAAAGTGATTTTGCGACATGCTGGAAGACAGAGACAAAGCTAGAAAAGCTGTCGCGATTTCGCGACATGTTGGCAGAGAAGGAGAGCAAGTTGGAAAGTGTCGCGATTTCGTGACATGTCGCATTTTCGCGACTCAAAAAGTGTAGGAAGGCAAAGAAGGAAAAGTGTCGCGATTTCGTGACATTCTGCAAAGAAGGTTGTACGGACGAAAAAGTGTCACGATTTTACGACATGATGCTAAAGAGAGAGTCTACAGTGAGAATTGTTGTGATTTCATGACAAGTTTGAAGAGAGAGAAAGTTACTCGAAAGATGTCGCGATTTCGTGACATGCTGCAAAAGACGAAGTGAGGACTGTTGCGATTTCATGACATGCTGAAATGCTTGAAGTGAGAACTGTCACGATTTCATGACATGCAACAAAGGGAAGAGTCTGAAAGGAGAAGCGTCGTGATTTCATGATAGGAAGTAGAGAAAATGTACGAAAGCCAAAAGCATCGTGATTTCGCGACAGGTTGCAAGAAAATCTTTCGAAAGCTGAAAGCGTCACGATTTCACGATAGGATGAAAGAAAAGCGTACGGACCTAGAAAGGGTCACGATTTCACGACAGGCTACAAAGAAGTCGTACGGATGCAAAGAGTGTCGTGATTTCATGACTGGTTGAGGAGACAGCATTCAGCTAGAGAAAGTGTCATGATTTCATGATAGAAACAATTAGCAAGTCTTCATCAGAAGAAGCGTCGCAATTTCATGATGAATTCAAGAAGGAAGAGCTCAAAGGCGAAAGCATTGCGATTTCGTGACATGTTCCAGTTTCACGGGTGTAAGGTAGAGAGAAGCTCAATACAACAAAAGTGTCATGATTTCACGACATGTTCCGTTTTTGCTAGTGCAAGAAGAGAAGAAGGCCATGAAGTCAAAAGGGTCATGATTTCGTGATAAAGTTGGAGATGACATCAGCAGAAGCAGAAAGTGTCACGATTTTGCGACAGAAGCAGAAAGGAAGTCGACAAAGGCTAGAATTTTGTAACAATTTTTGTCGCAATTTAGCGACCATCCAAAGTCAACCAACAAAAATACAAAATAGAAAAAGTGCTACCTTGTCGGGATGTAATGGCTAAAAATTCATATTCTATCATGTAACCTTCCTACGATTGGTGGGAAGACACCTCTTTTGCAAATGATTAAGACTTTGAAGAGCATGATTTTTCATTTAATGCAACAACCAGTGACTGGCCAAAAACTTTAGCATGCGGGAAGATGGCAGAAACGACGTGTGGGAAGATTCAAGAAATCCAATTTCACCAACCACAGTTAATGCAATCCATGCATGTTCTTTCTAATCAACATGAAAAATCCTAATCACTCTCGAGTGAGTTCTTATTGCAAATTACTTTCTATTTTCATTTTCAAGCTCGAATCCAATACAAATAGTCTCTGCAAGTGTTTTTCCCATGGTCCCAAAGAAGAGTATCCAGAAGACAACAATGGTGGCATCATCTTCTTCTTACCCAACAATGAGACATGAGGATGAAGCAAACAAAAAATTCATCGAAAGAGATGCCAGAATTGGTGATACTATTGTAACATGGAAAAACCCAAAGAGAATTCGAAAGGATACCGAAGAGAGAATGACCATAGGTATTACTGCATCTTCTCCTACTACATTCGCCTTCAATTCTCTACTCTACTGGTATGTTTGTATTCTTGTTCATCCTTTTCCCAAGTTGATTAAGGACATGGTGAGTATTTATGATGCAAAATAGATGATCGTAATAAATTCCCAATGCAGATCCATTTTCACCTTGAGTCCAGATGCTTTCATCACCGCCTTTGTTGCTATTCATGTACCTACATTAAAGCCAAAAGCTTTCGACCCCGCAAACTAGGTGAAGTATTTTATCCCTTTTGAGAACATAAGAAATTTCCTAGAATTACGAAGAAACCACCTACTGGAGGGACCATGCTTGAAACTCCTATTCCTCTAGTGGATTACAAAAACCCATAGCTATTTTCTATTTTTTCTATCGTGGCAGGCCTAAATTCTGACAAAAAATTCAATGGATGGCAGATTGCATTAGTCAATTGCCTTTCAAAACCTAAGAATTATAATTCTTCAGTTATGGATGGGAGCGTTAGGCCCATGTTTTTTGATCGGTCGGGGTATATTTTTTTCCAAGTTCACAAGGGTTTGCCTTTGATGTATAAGGGTTCTCAGGCTTCTTTTAAATTTTCTTCATATTTAGTCTGGATTTTATTTTATTTTATGGCTCGAGAGCTTGATTTTATTTAGTTCATGATAAATATGAGCAAGGAAGAACCCTTCCTGTGTGTGAATGGACTAATGTGTTGTATAATACAGAGTCTTATTATAATTTCAATAGGGAATTTTTAGGTCCAACCCTAAAAATTATGTACGAAGAAATAATAATACTGACCCCAAAAGTTGTAAAATTTTTACAGAAAAAACATGTAGAGGAAGGTGACTGGTTCATTCTCACTAAGGGGGTTGTTAACAGACTCTATGGGTTTACAAGGAAACACTTTTTGCTTCCCCATTATGTCATAGATAGGTTGTTCACCTTGGAATATGTTAGGCAAACAAAGCAGATAAATTTTAGATATGGTACAGGTATAGGTAAAACTGGTACCTATACGATACCATTCTATTTTGAAGGTATAATTATCTCTAAGAAATGGTAGCACGAGCAAATTACTCAAGCACTAAAAAAATTGGGGTTGTTAGAAATACCATAGTCATAGAAGTATGATCCCATTAACAAATTTGTAGAGAGGTATACTGTTTTAAACAAAACCCCTATTAAGAACTACCACATGTCCCCCAAGAAGGACATCAAAGATTGTAGGAATACTGTTGAAGATGAGGGATTAGAGTGGCATGTAGAAATAATGCAACCACTACCTCCTTGACATGATGTTTATGAACATGTAGTCGACTATGATCCCAAGAACGATCCTAAGCACATCCTGAATGACAATACTATCACTAGGATGCAAAAGAAAGGGGTAACATGGATAGACGGGAAGATCCAAGCATGGTGGATGATGAGAGTCCAAATGATTATGATCGAATCTAGGTACCTAGTTAAAAATGATGTTGAATTTTCGATCTGCTATGACCACTACCAAGATACCTAGTCAAAAACCTTCGACAAGAAAGTGCCATCGAGCATTTGTAGCAACAAGGAAGGAAACCCTGAAGTTGTTGAAATATGATAGGTAAACCAGAGCAAAAAAAAAGGGTTGCAATTGAGCAACAACAATCCCCTGTACAGATAAGGCTCAGGTCCTCTAAGAAGGGGATTGTTGAAACCGTCTTCATAGAAGAGTAGAGAAAGACATATGGGAATGCAACCCAAATGATGGTAAAAATGGGATATGATGGTAGAGGACTATGAAAGGATGGGTAAGGAATCATCAAGCCCCTACAAGCAGAGAAAATAGGGAAGCATATGGCACTCGATGTAGACCCGTTAAGAGATAGAGCTGCATCTTCATAGGCCCCAAAATTTACCCCCCCTTCTCCCTCAAATACTGAATCAGATGAAGTGCCTCTTATCGTTACGAAAAGAAAGCTAAAATTTGAAGCAAGGAAATGATATAAGAAGAACAAACAAGTTGAAATAGCTTAGAATATTGAGGAGGTTGCTTAGAGTGGCAGATATTAACAACAGGAAACTACTGAACACACCAAAACTGCTAAAGAAAGCGAGCAATTTGCCTAAGATATTGGATATGTTTCTCAAAATGTTGAAATAACGAGAGGTGATAATACACATAAAGAAGCCCGAAATGAGGTGATTGACAATAATGCTGACGTTACTCAAGAAAAACAGAACCTAGTCATTTTTGAAAACATAACTGTTAATAAAGAGATCATTAAGCACAATAAAAACCAACATGGAGATTTCCCCAAAGATGTTGAACTAATAGACCTAGAAGAAGATACAGATATAGAAGAAAAAGATGATGAAAGAAGAGAAGTAGAATAATCCTCTCAATAATATGAAATTGATAATTTTTGTACAAATGAAACTAATGAAGATCACATTGCAGAATGTGAACACTAGCACGTGCTCCCGATGGGATCAGGTATGGCCTCTCTATTCTCTCATACTTCTCTTCCTCCTTATTCCCAAGTTGAATATCCTTCTATTTCTATTCCAAAAAAGTATATAATATTTTCTTAAAACAACAGATTCCTTCTCAAGAGCCAACATCATCTTCACAATTTCAATTTGAAGTTGGCCAACCTTCAAAGTTGCTTACTCATTATATAGTTGGTCCTTTGGATAGAAACACTACATTGGTCTCGACCACTTCTATCCCTAGCGCATGCATCCCAGCTATGAGATCCACCTCCACCGCGGCTACTGAAAATCATCCCACTATTTTAAAATTGAAAAAAACTAGAAAAGGCTAACATGAATTCTTTAGTTTGGTGGGAATCCTGCTCCACTAAAGCCTCTAAAACTCCAAACCACACCCAAGAGATTGATAGCGCTTGATACCACCACTATGTAGTGGTAGAAGATAAATTTGATGCTGCCGGTAAGAAACCCCGAAGGCAAAATGATGATAGAAGATTACCAAGTAGAAAGTGTAGCAGAAGATATTAATCAGCTTCATATGCAAGATGAATGGGGAATGGCCCAGGATCACTTGGGAACTATTTACTTGCATGGGAAATGCTTTAAAGAAAAATTCATTAAAGAACAGGAAGATAGAAAGGAGTTAGAGTCTGTGTTGCAAGAACAAAATATGGTAGATAAAGCCTTGAAATTAGAGGCCAAAATATGGGAAGACAGGTTTAGTGAAGCAACTAAGTACAAAGAAGAAGTTGAAAAAGTAGCTGAACAAATTGAATCTCTAAATCAACAAATACAAGAGCTCCAAAAATAAGTACATGAAGGACAACACAAAGCACATGATCTATCAAAAGAAAAGGCCAAAGCAGTTAGAAAGGAAATGTTTGAAGATATCTTGAATTTGAGTCTCAAAACAAGGCCTATGTTGTTATACTTGGCCAAAGTAAAATAAGTGCTCAGAACAGTTGAAGATGAGCTTAAAGCTTCATTGAGATTTTTATAGATAAGATCAGACACTACAATGAAAATACAAGTCATGTCTGATACCATGCCTAAGAATATTGCTGCCAAGGTACGAAGTGAAGCCTAGTCTCAGGCTAAAATTACAGCTAGGAGTTTCTTTAGGATATTTAAACTTGTCAACCAAGGGGTAAAACTCCTCCAAGAGTTCGAAGTCGAAGCTAAAGGGCTAGTGAAACATTTGAACCTAGAAAATAAATGTGGGCTTGCATATCTTTGGGATGAAAATTCAAATGTTCTAAGTGAAGATGCACTCATAGTATCCCTAAGATCCTTTATGAATGATGAATCATAAATAGAAGGCTAGTAAGAGCCTATCCAAGAAACACATGTGTTTTTTATGGTATAAAATCTCACATAGATTAAGTCATGCTTACAAGATTTGATTTTGAGGTAGATTATATTATCTCACAACAAAATAGAAGATTTGCAATGTGTACTAGTTTATGGAATCTTCAAATCTCGATGATGAAACTTAGAGGTAAGTCTGCCTCACTTATAATGAAGTTATTAAAATGATAGAAGAACTGTAGAGGTCCATGAGAGTTGAGCAGAATCAGTTGACTGAAGGTGGGATCAAAAATTGAACATGAGGAGATTCACAAAAGTTGAGTAACTGGAAGTTTGATGTAATGGAGTAAAGTATACATAAGCTAGTAAGAGGTATTTCAAAAGGTAATTTTTTATTATTCAAGAAATTATTTTATTTTTTTCCAAAACTCCCTCTTCCATATTGTTTTGACTCCGTTTCCAAATGGATGAAGGTTGTGGATTCTAATATTTTTGCTAGCAAAATTTCCTAGAAGGCACCAATAATGTTAGTCTAAAAAGACTACATCGAAGATAGTGAAGAATTTGAGACCTAAACTAGTTTTCAATTTTTGTGGAAGATGAGTAGAAAAACACCAAGGTGTGAAGAATATCGTGATTTCGTGACATGTTATATTTTCGTAGGCTCGAAGCAGAAAAGAAGGCCAAGGCATCGAAATGTTATGATTTCACAACATGTTAGAGTTTTTCGGGCTCGAAGTAGAAAAGAAGTCCAAGGCACTGGAATATTGTGATTTTGTGACATGTTAGAGGTTCACAAGCTCAAAGCAGAAAAGAATGCCAAGGCACTGAAATGTCACGATTTTGTGATATTCTAGATTTTTAGGGGCTGAAAGGAGAAAAAATACTAAGGCACGAAGGACGTCGTGACATGACAAAAATTTTCATGGGCTTGAAGGAGAAAAGAGAGCCAAGGCACCATAATATCATGATTTCGTGGCATGACAAAGTTTCACAGAGCAGATAGGCGTAAATAGAAACAAGTAAACATGCCTTCAAAAGAACGTGTCTCGATGACCAATGGCAGATGATGATTGAAGCATCAAATCCTAAACTCTTACCGTTGGTGATTTTATTCTCTACTAAACCAATAGAAGCCATGCAAAAACATACTGACACATTTTTGTAGCAAATTTGTTGTAACTGATGTTATGTCAGGGAATTTGTTAGCTGTCAAAAGATGCTTACAATAGAGTATATATAATAGGGAGCGCATCCTGAATAGAGGTCAAATCTTAGACGTTTACAAGACTGGATGTATGTACTCTGGATTTAAGCAATAATATATGCTTCTATTTGCTTCTAGTTCATTGTGCGCAAATGTATGTATGAACGTTTGATGCTTCTATTTACATTACTGAATTATACGTTGTATTTGTTCTATTATCTAGATTCATGCAAGTTATAAACAATATTTTTGGAGTTAATGACTTTATACATGCATGTGTTAGATTAATATCTAAATCACATTAAGGAACCATGATTTTTGCATGAAGGTATAGAAAATGCTTATACTATGAGTTATATGTATTTGTCATTATTGTTGTTTAATATGAACCCCGATAAAATTTCTAACATCTATATTTTCGTTTCTTCTAGTAAACTTCTTTCTTCCTTTTTCTCATAAAAACCACCAAGGAACCAACCTTCTATGGAGGTTATACAAAACCCCTCTGAACTTAGTTCGTCTACTCAATGTTGGCAAGGTCGTGGGCGCAATCACAACCATAGGCTGATTTTGCACAAACAGTAACCAATAAGGACCTTCTCCTTCCAACAAATAGTAACCATATTTTACTGAATAGGTCCCCTATTTTGATAATTTCCACCACCTAGAATATTGGGTGTCTAGGTTGTTCAGGTAATAAACCTGTATCATCCTATTCAACATACTAAGAATCTAGTTTCTTCTCTAGCCTAAGATTTCAACTTTAATTATTTTTCATCTGGGTCTAGTCTCTTCCCTTAAAATGTAATCACTAACCATGGGCCCATAAAGCTAATAAAAATCATTCTCAAAGATAGCAAATTCCAAGTATAGGGGAATTTTCTTAAGCCAAGAATATTTCTAGAAAATAACCTTGTTACCCCTCCCAATTTTCCATTACAAACCTTGCCACAAAAATGACCTGACAGTTTGGAGACTATTCCAAAAGGTGGAGCCCCTAGGGAAGTCCTTGTCCTCCGAAAAATTAGCATCATTTCTCAAGTACTTGGCTTGAAAAATCTTGACCCATATTACCTCTTCATTCCTTATCTCTTCCTAACCAAACTTTCCCAAGAGGGATTTATTCATTTTTCTCAATCTTCTCAACTCCAAGCCCCTTGCTTCTTTTTTCTGGTAGACCTATTCTTAAGCTACCAATGGGAGACACCTTTTGTCCTCTAAACCAGTCCATAGGAAATTCCTTTGAGTTTGTTCAATTATGTCACAAAATTTAGTCATCTTAAAGAGGGACATAAAATAGATCAAGATGTTGTGGAGAGGGGATTTCACCAAAAGTGATTTCCTTACCTTACTAAGAAGAGCTCCTTTCCATCCTATTAGTTTCTTGAAAAATGTCTCTACAATTGGGTTCCACATATCATCCGAAGATCTACCTTTGAACATGGGCATCCCAAGATAAGTTGAAGGAAGTTTCCCAATCCCACATCCTAAGATACCTGCAATTTTTAGCTGCCTCCTAACAGGGGTGTTTAAAAAGAAGATTTTGCTTTTTACAAAGTTAAGTTTTTGCTCAGTAGCTAATTCGTAGGTTTCCAATATATATTTCAACTCTCTTGCTTACAGGATAAATGTTATTGAAGTGATAATAGTGTCATCAAAAAACTATTGATGGGAGATGGGACTAAGGGTGGAAGCAGGCTTAATACCATCCAACTTTATTTCTTTCGCAACCTTTGAAATAGTCCTCCCAAGGGCCTTGGCCAGGATAATAAAAATATATGGGGATGAAGGATCCCATTTTTGTAGACCTTTCTTGACTTGAAAATAACCAACATTGTCATCATTGATTAGAAAAAAGAACATAGATTAAGTAAAATAGGCTACCAATAAGTCAATATAGTCCTACTGAAACCCAAAATTTCTCAACACTCTAATGAGGAATTTCTAGGAAACCCTATCATAAGCCTTGCTTAGATCCAACTTGAGAAGCATCCCCTCCTCTCCACTTTTATTTGTAGAATGGATGATTTCATGAATTATGATTATACAATTTAAAATCTGCCTTCCTTTCACAAATCCATCATGATTTTGGTCTATTATAAATGGTAGCACAACTTTAATTCTGTTAGCCAATGTTTTGGAAAAAAAATTATACATGTTGTATAGGCTAATAGGATGAAAATAAAAAAATGTTCTAGGTCATGTAACCCTAGGAATAATTGTCAGGAAGGTAGCATTCACATCCCTAGGAATATGATGATTCCTTTGAATCTCTCTCATTGCACCAATGACATTAAGTCCCACAATGTACCAAAAATGATGGAAGAAGACATCTAGGAAACCATAAAGTCTAGGGGCTTTATCCCTCTTTATATCAAATATCACCTTATATATATCCTCATCCTTGAGAGGACTCTAAATATAATCATTCATTTGATCTATGATCAAAGTAGGAATATTTTGGATCATGGAATTCATTGTTTCCTCATTAGGAGGATGCCACACCTATCAGATCTGAGAAAAAATGAACCACCTCCTTTCTAATCTCCATCAAGTCCTTCATCACCTACCCATCAATTTTCAACATTCCATGATTTTATTGCTACTTCGATGTCTTAAGGTAGAAACATGGAAAAAATTTGTGTGTGATTCCCTTATTTAAGACAAGTTATTATTTATTTTAGCCTCCAAAAATTATCATCACAAGCTAGGGTATTATGATACTCTACAAGAATAAGTTTTTATGTATATTGTATCTCACTAGATAGCCCCTCCTTATCCATCAAGTCTTTAATATCATATAATTGGTTTTTTAATTCATTCATTTTTTAAAGATATCCAAAAACCTGTCTATTCCACTGCTTAAATTCCTTTTAATGAATCTTAACCTCTTAGCTATTTGGGAGATATTATCACCAAATAATTCTCCCTTCCACCTGTCTACAATTCGAGCTTCCAAATTCTCATGTCGTAGCCACATCAATTCAAATATGAAGGGGGGCCTAAAAAAATATTTTGAATCTCTTGATTCCCAAATCAGAGGGTTGTGATAAGAACCAAATTTAGGGAGGGTAGATACGAGGTATTCTCAAAAAAACTAAAAATATTCCTGAGACAACAAAACCCTATATAATATAACTTGGTTGAGGTGATCCCCCTAATGACGATTACTTCAAGTATATTTTCCCTCCTAAGGTCTACGTCTATAAGTTCGTTATCATTAATGAAGATAAAATATATCATTCCTTATGAGATTGTAGGTTTTCCTCCTTTCTTATTAGATGGATTTCGGGGAGAGTTGAAATCCCTAGCCAAAATCTAAGGCAATACTTTAAACGCTTCACTTTGATGGTTGAGGTTATTCTAAAGTTGTTTTCTCCATGGAACTGTATTCAAAGCATAAAAATTTGTAATAATACACTCATTGTTAGTTTTTTTATATTTAAAAAAGGGAAGTAATGACATGGTGTATTTGGATTAAAGTTATTCCCTCAAAATTATTCTTGTCCCATAAGCAGAGTAGCCCCTCCAAAAGCTCCATAAGTTGGACTAGCTGCAAACTTTGCATCCTTCTAGATACTACTCTTAACTACCTCCACATCTCGTTGGTCCATTTTGGTTTCCTAAAGAAGATAAATCTGTGGCCTCTTTTCTTTTCTCAACGCTTTAACAAGTCTCTATTTTGTAGGGGCATTGAGTCCCCTTATATTCCATGAGAGAAGTTTCATTTTTTAGGCCTACCATACATTTCCCCTCCTAGGGATAGGCCATTCTGAGTTCCATTGGCCATGTTAGCCACTATTTCTCATTCCCTATTTTTTTGCTTTGGTGTCCTACCTAGACATTTCTCCACACCAACATGAATTCCCCATTTTTTTTTGTTTTTTTGGTGATTTGGGGTTGATCTACCTGAATCAAGACCCCCTTTTAGTTTATCATATTTTTATTTCTTTGGGAGAACATCCTCCTTAAGGGGCATTTAAATTCTTTAAAAGACCAATAACCACTATTATCCATAGATTAAATTCCATTGAAGGTGTCTGGATAATAGATGTCTTTAATTGATGAATTTTTAAGATATAAGTAGATTTCAATAAAAAATGATGATCAACATAAAACTACTTTTACAACCTAGTTAGGAACATTCACTTACCAAATAATGCCATTTGGATTATTGAACATAAGTGTAACATTCTAAAGGGAAACAAATATTGCTTTTGTAGGGTTGATTGATGAGATTATCCCGATTTACCTAAACAATTTGACTATAATTTGTAAGGATAGGTCTAAGCATATTGAGAATCTAGAGAAAGTTTTCAAGAGATATTGAGAGTTTTGTATATCTCTAAACCTCAAAAATCCTATATTTTCATGTAGAAGGGGATATTGTTGGGCCACATGGTCTCCAAATATGGGATTATTATTGATATTGATCATATTAAAGCTATCTAGGAACTAATGTTGTCGTATTCAATGAAAGACATCATATCTTTCCAAGGGCAAATCTATTTTACATCTAAATTTATTATAAACTTTATATGACTAGTTAGACCCATCATTAAGATGCTAAAGAAATATTACAACTTTGCATGGATAGATAAGGAAAAATATATTCTAGGATATCAAAGAAGCTATTGCTAAAGTACTAATGCTTATCAATATCAATTTGTCAAAGGGCTTTAGGTTATATGTATTTGGGATGAATGAACATGTAGTTTCATTATCGACTCAAATGATGATAAAGATGAACATCCTATATCATTTATGAGTCATTCCTTAATAATTATGAAGAATGGTACACTTTCTTAGATATTATGAAATATTTGAGAAAATTTAGGTATTACCTACCTCAAAGGAGGACCATTGTCTTTGTAGTGCATTCTAATGTTAGATCTATAGTTCTAAATGATGAATGGGAGAGAAGTGATCAAGGCAGATTTGAAAGATATATGAGTTCAATATCAATATTTATTCCATAAAACTAGTAAGAGTGATATCTCTCTACAAGAATTTAGCTATGGTCCATTCAAATGAACAACTAGCACTAATGAAGGAAATTGACCTAGGGGAGTTGACTAGATGGCTAGGTGACATAAAGCGGGATATGTTTACTAGCAATGCTCCTAGAGGCATAATAATCAAATAAAGAGAGATTTAAATAAAAGGCCATGATTTACATCTGGCTCAATAACACCCATTTATGAAAGGAGTACAAAGGGGTATTGTTGAGATGTGTTAAAGAAGATAAAATTTGGTGTTTGTTTATAAAGCACAAAAATTAAGGTGGTCATTATTCAACTCAAATAATGACTTGGAAAATCCTTAGAGTAGGGTGCTATTTACTAATTGTATTTATATATTATTTTCCAATTGGTGAAGGATTTTAAGGTATGTCATCTATAAATAGGCCACGGGATGAGAGCACTTATATCCCTAGATTTTATAATAGCTAAATTTGAGTATTGGGGAATATATTTTATTGGAAAGATCAATCCATTATCTCGCAAAGGATATGGTTGGGTCTTGACATCTATAGACTATTTTATTAGATGGGTCAAAGCTATTCTATTCAAAGCAACAAATAAAAAAGTAGCTAACCATTTATTGGAAGATATAATAACTAGATTGGGGACTTCATGATAACCATTGACAATGCTACACTATTTATGCTAGTAAATTTGCTTCAATTTGCATTAATGGAATAATGGTTCATTTTAAAAACATATTCAAATGACTACCCACAAGGTCATGGCTTAGTTGAGTCCACAAATAAGAACATTATCAAAATTCTAAAAAGGACCATCATAGAGTCGAAGAGAGATTCACATACCAAGTTGAAGAAGAAATTGTGGGCTAATAGAGTTACTCCAATATCATCTTTTTGGACCTCTCCTTGCAATTTGGTGTTTGAAAATGAAGTAGTGTTAACAATTAACCTAAAACTGCCTTCATTCTAAATATCCTAGAAATTAGAGCTAGAAGGAACTGACATCTCACCCATGTAAGCTTTCCTAAATGCCTTACTACAACTAGAAAAGAACAAGAAAAAAACCTTCTAAAGGTTTGTGCATCATTAGAAGATCATCAAGAAGTGGTTTGATAAACAAGCTATAAATATCTAGTTCAAGGAAGGGGATTTGGTGATAAAATGGGATGAAGATAAGTCAAAGCTACGTTAGTATGATAAATTTGATTCCTTCCAAAGTGGTCATATAAGATTGAAGATACAAGCCCTAATTGAATATAGATTGGTTACAATGGAAAGACAAATGCTTCTTATATCAGTCAATGCATAACACTTACCCCATCCCAAAAGATTAAGAAAAACCCTCTTGTAAATATTTACATATCATTTATAAATCAACTGCTTGTAAAATTTTAAAAGAAATACTTAGTTGCCCTCCCTTTATATTTACTTATTAAACCCCTCTCAGGATAGTAGAGAAAGAAGGGATGGGACGATAATCCTTCATGTTCATGCTCACTAAAAACTTCAAATAAGCACCTTCTTTCTCTTTTGAGCCAACGTCTCTAATGAGCCTATTCCCACATCAAGGGAACAAAATGGTATGATATGAGTGATACAGACCAAATTTCTTTTTCTATTGATCCAAAGATAATGGCTACGCATACAATTAGGTTAGTGGAGTCCCTTTCCGTTCGGTCTCAATAGTTTCTATTTTAACCTTTTTTTTTACTATGTCCAAACCCTTTGTGTCATCAACCTTCCATAAACAAGTAGTTGGAATGGGGCTATCACAAAAACTGATAGTATGTTGGTAGAAGATTGAGATTGCCATTTGAGGAGTTCAGTAGGTAATTAATTATTTGTTACTATCTGTCTGTATTTGAGTTATTGAAATTGCATGTGCTCTCTCTCGTCTCTGGGGTCGTGGTTTCCTTGTCCATGGCTATCTTTAATAGCTATGCCAAATCTTTAAAGCTCAAAACAGCTAGCAAGCATTATCAATTTTAAGTCGTATAGATCGGTTGTTTTCTGCAGTGACAACTCACATTTAAACTTGTCTGGATTTTGATGGTGGATTGCTCAATCTGACTTGTTTGGATTTTGATGGTGGATTGCTCAATCTGAATCCGCCTTCCCAAACCTAGAGGTTGCTTTTTTTATGTTTTTTTTAATAAACACATATCTATTTTTCACATACTCATTTACATTAGGGTTTGAATTTTAAATCTATTGAAAAAGAGTCAAAACCTAAACCATTAAAATCTTAAACCTCTTGACTAAAAAACAAAACCCAAACCATTTAACTATAGCCTTGATATCACATATATTTATCTATTCACAGAGTGAAAATCAAGTGCTTCTCTTAAAATCTGGGCTGTAATTATATATTATATATATCTACGCACTTACTGTTTTTTAATTATAATTTTTTAAGTTATTAAAATTTCAGCGTTGGTGTTACAAGAAAGGAATCTTTGAACGTTTTCTACGTTATTTTAGTACAATTTTTTTTTTTTTATAAAAGATGTTAAACAAACGACCCTAATTTTTAATGTTTTTTAACAAGCTTAAAATTGAGTTTATTCGGGTTTTATAAGGTTTTCGGTCCCCTCGTAGTTGGGTTTGAACTTGGATTTTCTAGATGCAAACCCAAATATTTGCTAAGGTATTTCTCACTGGTCAAAATTTAATGAGTTTACGGAGGTTTTTATGAAAAATCTTGGTTTCCTTGAGTAGGGTTTGAACCTCAAAATTTTAATGAGTTTACATAAATTTTTATAAAAGATCCTGGTTCCTGTGAATGGGATTTGAACCTCTGACGCCCAACATCCTTACATAGATTTACATAATGAAGGTCCAGGTCTCTCAAACCTTTAAAAAAGAATTCAAAACCCTTACCTTAAATTTTAATATTCTCATAGTCTTTACCTTGTCTTATGCTCAATTTTTTTTTTAATTTTAAATCAGTAAAATACTTCATTTTCTTAATTTTAATTAAAATTTTCCTAGTTAATGTTAATAGTTATAAAAAATCCTTTTTTGTTCTTTAAAAATATTTTATAAATTATGAATTAGTAGAATACTTTGTTCAGTGAAATATATTTTATTTTTATTTTTATATTGAACGATTACAAATATTTACAAATATTAGTGCTCTTTCGAGCAAACACAAGAGGAATCAACCTCACAACCACATGGATGATAATAACTAGGCAACTGCCATTACATCAAATGCCATCGGGCGTTTTTTTTTTAACTAAAAAAAGACAATCATAGAGTCCAAGAGAGATTCACATTTTAAAGAAATTATGGGCTAATAGAGTTACTCTAATGTCACCTATTTGGACTTCTTCTTGCAAATTGGTGTTTGGAAAGAATTTAGTGTTAACAATAAACTTAAAACTCCCTTCATTCTAAATGTCCTAGAAATTAGAGCTAGAGGACTTGACGTCTCACCTATGTAAGCTTGCCTAAATGTCATACTACAGTTAGAAAAGAACAAGAAAAAACCAGAAAAAAACTTCTAAAGGTTTGTGCATCATGAGAAAATCATTAAGAAATGGTTTGATAAAAAAACTATATATGTCTAGTTCAAGGAAGAGGATTTGGTGATGAAATGAGATGAAAATAGGTCAAAGCTAAGTTAGTATGGTAAATTTGATTCCTTCCAGAGTGGTTCATATAATATTGATAAAATGCAAGTTCTAATTGCATATAGATTGGTTACAATAGAAGGATAAATGCTTCTTATCTAGGTCAATGCATAACACTTACACCATCTCAAAAGACTAAGGAAAACCCTCTTGTAAATATCTACATATCAAGTGTTTGTAAAATCTTGAAGAAGATACTTAGTTGCCATCCCTTTGTATTTATTTCTAATAGGTATCATCTCAATTGATAACATAAATTAAAGAAAATGGCAAAAGGATGTAAAGTTTTCCATATGTTGATTTACCAAAACTATCCACCAATTTGTTTGATAGATTGGTTGATGTCAGATTACATCAAAACACAAAACACTGCAAAGTGTTAGATACAATGATTCATTGACTTCCCAATGATTTGTTGAAATGGAGCAAACCTTAGTAAGGTGTAAACTTGAAAGTTCTCCTCAAGCATCAATCCATTAACCAACAATGTGATCCATTAATACATCCCATAAAAGTAAATTTTGACAATGTCATGTTAACATAGACTCAAACCCTAGTATTTAGAAAAGAGAAAAGAAAAAATACCAAGTAATGTTACCCTAACAAAGGTGCAATTTATAAATGTTGCAGGTTGCAAAGAAGCAAGATGACATCAACAAAATAAAGCCTTAATTTATTGAATTGAGGAATAAAAGGTTAAGAAGATGAGGAAGATGTTACACCAAATCAAATCATTTGTGCATGAAAAAACTTGTCAAATCATTTGTTGACTTGTGCAGGGAAAAACTTATCAAATCATTTGTTGCCTTGTGCATTAAAAAAACTGATCAAACAATTTGTTGGCTTGTATATGCATTAAATTTATTTCATGTGGTAAATTAATTTTGCACGTGTAGGGTTGGTTTGCAATAGGTGCTATAAACATCAAAGGAAGGTTAACCTTCCCCTCATTTTTAACACTCAAACTTTCCTAACAACATCTTGTGATCAACAATCATTCCTATGCATAATTTTTTTATTCAAACAAAGGTGTTTGGTATGTCAGACTTATTAAAAGTCCTGTAAAATCCTTCATGTTCATTTACGTTAGTGGAGTCCCTTTCCCTTCGGTCTCAATAGTTTTTACTATGTCCAAACCCTTTGTGTCATCAACCCTCCATCGTTAATCTAAAGAAACAAGTAGTAGGAATGGGGTTATCACAAGAACTGATAGTATGTTGGTAGAAGATTGAGACTGCCATTTAAGGAGTTTCATAGGTAATTAATTATTAGTTGATATTGCCATGTAACATGAAAAAACACTTACAACCCTTTTTAGCTACTTGATTTTATATTTGTATTGCAGATACAGCTACGACTACTTGCTAACTGATTTTGTCTTTTCAATGTCGTTGCCAGTTGATTTCCATGCCGATTTTCAAATAAGAATGGATATATAATCACTACAGACAACCTTTAATAATTATTAGCCAACTGATTTTGTCTTTTCAATGTCGTTGGCAGTTGATTTCCATGCCAATCGTCTTACATCTTTAATTGTTGCTGGCGCTGCTTCAACAAATCTAGCGCAAGAAAGTTGGAATGACGTTGCTATCTAAGATGTGGACGACAAGTAGTCTCACAGCAGCCAATAGATAAGCATGAGGAGGTATAGTCTGTCTATCTAAGCGGGCAAATGAACAAAAACCAGTCGCCTGGTCTATTTTCTAGATCTTTCAAGAGGAAATTGGAAATTGGAAATTGTTAGTATCTGTGCTATACTTCCATTGCGAGGTCAACACAAGTTACTGTAACTACCCGCTTTCGGTGCTACATGATTGCACAGAATTGCGTTGACGGTCGAGGCTCGATCCCATCTCTAACCCCACAATGAATGCCACAGTTTAATAGGAGGATAACTATCTCTATCTGTCTGTATTTGAGTTATTGACATTGCAGGTGCTGGGTGCGAGGTGTTCAGGGATTAGATGGGTCGTTTTCTGCAGTGACAACCCACATTTAAACTTCTCTGGATTTTGATGGTGGATTGCTCAATCTGAATCCGCCTTTGAAACCTGGAGGTTGCTCTCAGGGTCAGACGACAGTAATAAAGGATTTCTCTTACTCTCATATTCATATATGATATTGCTAGCACATACATTTATCTATTCACAGAGTGAATATCAAGGTGCTTATCTTAAGCTTTGGGCTGCAATCATATAAATGCTTTATTTTTATTTATTTTTTCAAAAAATAGGTGATTTTTTACTTATTTTATTTATTTATTTATGTTTTAATTTTTTTATGAAAGGTTATTTTAATTATAAAAATAAAAGTCCTTACAAAAAAATGTGGGAGAGAAAAAATCACACCCTGAGTGCTACTAACTTTATTCTAATAGCAGATAAAGAAAAAAAAACTGCACCATAGGAGCACTATGGTCATCAACAACAAACTAGAAACATTCTACAGCCAGAAAGGATTTAAAGAAGGGGTCACGTAGCAGACCGAGCCTTATCCATTTGAAGTGGGTGGTTCCCTCCACTTATCTTCTCATCCCAACCTGAAGCATGAGTAAATGGAGAAGAAGGACGGGATCAGCCAAAAATATGCCCATGGTTGCCTAAAACCCCCCAACCATCATTAGGCACAAGCGCAGATTGCGAAATGATCACAGACGCAGAATGCTGGGAGGTGTACACATCCGACTGTTGCAATGAGCCTCCATAGTCACGGGATCTGCTCTGAGGAGGCTGACGTCATGCACGATCAGGGCATCGATACGAATGGGATCTAGCTGGGTGAGGAAACGAACGATCAAGGGCCTCCCTATTGACAGCACAAGAGGCGTCACCCCAATATTTCAGCAAAGCCTGCAAATGGTCCAACTCCATAGCCACCTTTTTAGCTTGGTCACACATCTGAAACCACACATCATGAAAAACTTCGAGCTTGTCATCAAACGAAAAATCCTGAGATGGTTCAACCTGCTTGAAAATAATCTTGTTTCTATATTTCCAAATGTGAAACAGAAGGCTAACTCTGAATATTTGCCACACTTCCCTCAGCAGGATAGAAAACTGAATGGGATGACCCAAGAGGACATGATGCCAGAAAAGTTGCAGGGACATAAATGGGGTAAAGAAAGAACCCACCCAACTCCAAGCGAGACTGACTCATCTACATGCCCAAAAAATATGCATACAAAACTTTGATTCTTGACAAAACAGGCATTGGGGCTCAAGCACCCCCATATAAGAAAGTTTGCGACCAAGGGGCAAACCCTGACACAGTAAGCTCCAGGCGAAAAAAACTTTCTTTGGCTCCAGATAAGACGCCCAAACTGAATGAAATCTGGTTTTCCACCTAGAGGGAGATGAGAGAAGGTCCCATTTGACATTGAGTTTGGGCACCGTGGGGGCAGTTGGCGTAAGCCAGTCATAACCCTGTCTGGCTCTGTAGCTGAGCAAGGAAGTTCTCTTATACTATGCCCAATATTTCCACCAGGGTTTCTAAGACATGACACCTAATTTCTACCATAATAAGAAAGGTGTATGGTCCAAAACAACATCATACGTAGCCTTGTCAGTGTTGGACAAGCGAAACATCCTTTTAAAATCGTTTCAAAGAATCCAGTCTCTGTTTTACCTAGAGTAAAAATCTGCAATGGCGGCAATGCCCTGCTTAAAAAATTTATGGGCATGGACCCAAGGAACTTGGTCCAATGACTTACCCTAAAGCTTGAATACAGGGGACCACTAGACATTGAGAATATTAAAAGAAAGGCCTTTATGTGAACGGACCCCCTTCCAAAAAATCCAAGGGTTTAATTGTTGCCAAGCCTTCCATATGCTTTTGATGACAAAGGAGCCAGGGATTTTAATGAAAACTGGGGCCAACACTAGAGAGGACATATCCATTCCTGCCCAGGCTCGATGGTTGAGGGGAAGCCCAACTAGCAACCGAGATGCAATGTATGATAAGAACTTTCCATGTTTTAGGTCCTTTGAGAGCCCGCACAATCCATTTAGCACAAAGGGCTAACCGTTTACGCTTATAGTCCAGCAAACCCATACCCCCTGCTTGTCGTGGAAGAAAGTAAATATCCCAAGCCACTTTGTGAAAGCCCTTCTACTCAGACCCACTAGACCACAAAAAATCTCGTGGTAATTTTTCAAGTTGTTTGTAACAAGCCTGGGAAGGGACCCAACAAGACGAGTAATAAACATGCATGGAAGCCAACACTTTCGAGCAGATTTGAAATTTACCAGCAAGAGACAGCTTCTTAGCATTCCAATATTCCAGCTTGCTTAACACTTTGTTGATGACATAAGACCATAATTGGGACAGAGAGGCTTGAAAGGCAAAAGGAATGCCCAGGTATTTAAAAACTTCTCTAGGCTGAATCCAACTCCACTGCACATGCTAAAGCCAGTGGGGAAGAGGCTGCAGGGATTGCCTGTAATAGGAGGTTTTCCTCCATTGGATATTAGACCTAGAGGCTTTGCAAAAAATATCAAGACAAGACAGAGCTTTAGAAAGGGATTGCTCATCCTCATTTAGAGTAAGAAAGGAATCATCAGCAAAGTGGTTGTTAATGAGTTCACCATCATTCCCAAGAAGGGAAATACCCCGAAGCATCCCAAGAGAAGCACGATGAGCCAAAAGATAACCAAAGGCTTATATTGCTAAAATGAACTACCTTAATGACCTATGCAAGTCAATAGCATCAGTTTTAAACTTGTTGAGAGAAAGCATAGCTAACACATTTTGAAAAAGTATTTTAATAGAGGAAATTAACTGAGGACCAAAGCCAAGAGCTTCCAGCATGGAAAGAATGAAAACCCACTCAATTCGATCATAAGCATTTTCAAAGTCAAGCTTGAGGAAGAGGGCCTCTTGACTGGACCTGCAATCCCATTCCATCTCTTCCAAAACAGCGAGAACGTTGTCCAAAGTATATTGATTCTGGATAAAGCCAATTTTGTCAGGCCTCACAATAGAGGGAAGCAACGACCTAATCCGTAAAGCAAGCACTTTGGCAATCATCTTGTAGCTGACATTAAGCAAAGTTATTGACCTCTAATTTGTGATGATTTTTGGATCCCCAAAATTTGGGATAAACTTGATACTACCCGTATTGATAATAGCACCTAAGGATCCAGACTGTAGAGCTTCTAAATATACTTTATGCAAGTCAGGACCAACAAACTCCTAGAAAGTTTTGTAAAATTCGTAGGGGAAGCCATCAAGCCCTGGGGCCTTAGCGTCTACCATTTGAAACAGGGCATCCACAATATCCTGGTCTGATAGGGGTAGTTCACAATCATTTTGTTGCGCTAGGGAGAGGCAAGTTGGGATAACCTCTTTGCAACATTGAAGGGATAATTCTCTTTTAGGGGTGTACGGTTGAGTAGAAAAAACATGAGAATAATGTCATGTAAATTCAGCTACTATCTCAGGAAAAGAGGTGGTACGAACCCCATTAACCAATAAAGCTCTGAATCGAGTGGAGTGACACGGAGGCTGGATCCTCTAGAAAAACTCTTTAGAAACGCAGTCACCCACTTTGAGCCAATGCATCCTAGCTTTAATCTAAGCTCCTCTGGCCTCGTACACTTCAGCCACTTTGAGCTCATGCCGGAGTCAAAAGGAGAGGCCTAAAGACGAAAGGAGGCCTGCACAAGCTCATTACGCAGAGTAGTATTAGAGCAACGATGCAGTTGTGCCACCTTCTTCCCTAGGCTTCTGAGCATAGTAGTGGTACAAAAAATAACATCATTCCACCGTTCAATCCATCCTAAATCTCCATTGGTTCTGGGTTCAATGTTTCAGATCCTTTGGATGTGACAAACAGTGGTATCATGTTGCAAGAAAGAAGTGCTAAGAAAAAACTGAGAATGAGTAGGCCATTGATGGGTGGAGGAAACATGAACATAGAACAT
The DNA here is from genome assembly GCA_028583015.1 of Wollemia nobilis. Classification (NCBI taxonomy): domain Eukaryota; kingdom Viridiplantae; phylum Streptophyta; class Pinopsida; order Araucariales; family Araucariaceae; genus Wollemia; species Wollemia nobilis. Next base: position 6,073,065 of record JAQPPZ010002441.1, on the reverse strand, counting down.
TATGGGGGAATGATCGGACGAGACCATACCAGGAATGATTTCAACAAAATGGACTGAAGGGAGCCAGCGAGAAAAAGAAAACTCGTGTTGGTCTAACAACATAGCCATGTCCAATATTTTTAAAACTCTTGCAGGGCCTGACTAAAAATTAGACCACGTGAACCACAAATGCTCGAGAAACTGACCCGCAGAGAAACAACCATTGGGATCAAAGACCCCCAGTTTATTTTTCATAAAATACCAAGCATGTCGCTCTCCCGAGGCCCACCTATTGGGGAGCTAGCCCATTTTATCATGAGGCTTCTCAACCATATTTAAATCCCCACACATCAACCAAACCGTGATAGGTAAGGATAAAGCACACCATATCCACAGTGCACATCTATCTTGGACCTCATTAGAGGCATAAATATTAATAATCCCGAAGGAAAGACCATCGACTTCGAGTAGAATCCAAACCACGTGGTAAGAGTGGTTAGAACCCCACGTGACAAAATTTCTTACCCACCTATTATTAAGCAAAATGACAACACCTCTGCTACCATGATTGTGGTTGGTAGCATACATCTGACTGCCAGGCCATAACATTGAACAAGCATATTGCAAATTGAAACCTACCACTTTGACTTCTTGTAAACGCACAAAATCTAGACGACCATAGATATTAGAACAGCTAGTGAGTTCATCCCGAACCATGTAACGACGAATAGGATCCGTCAACCCACGCACATTCCAAGAGAGAAACAACATTAAAAAGAGCCAATTTGCATACCCCCACAGGCCTCAGTTGCATTATCCGACAACGGGTGATAGGGGTTATTCCTAAAGGCGTCCATGGTGGCGAAGGAGAGAGAAGTTTATCGTTGCTTGTATAAATGAGCAAGCCTCTCACCTCGCAGGGGGGCTATGGGACCGTCATCCTAAGTTCTGAGAGAAACTTCCTTCAGCCCCTGCCTCATCTAGAGAACCCAAGGGCATAGTGGACCAAATTACTTCATCGTGGTCTACAGACTCGACGACCAGAGAAGAGTGGACAGGGGATGACTCCATAGTCAACGATTGCATGGGAGGCTTAGGCGCTAGGGCTTGAGCATACGTGGCCATTGTGTTCCTTGCCTAAGAGAGCTTGCCACCTTTTCCTTTCTTGCACGAAACCTCAGTCCATTCACCATATTGTGTTGGAGGGTGCATGGTAGTGGGAGATAATACAACACCAGCTGCTAGGGTAGACGCCTTGGCCTTGAATTTTTTAGCCATCAAGGTGCAATCCTTAATGTGGTGGGAGGCTGAATGGAAGCGGTAACATGTATTAGGGAGGTTGATATACACCACCCACTGATGAATACGGGTAGAACCAACCTGAATGTCAATATACTCCTTTAGGGTTTTAGCTAGGTTAACCTTGATACACATTCTCCTGCTAGGGCGGACTGACATGAACCGAGAGGGTTCATCACAAACAAATTCACCAAGGGTAGACACCAAATTTTTTAGAAAGGGCCAACATGTAGTGGGGAGGTTCGGGTGTTCTACCCAAATAGGCATGACCAAGTAAACAAAATTAAAAACTATGAAATCTCGACTCCACGACTGAAAAATGATCAGTGAACTATTAATGTAACTAGGACCCTTATTGAGGACCTTCTGGGCTTGGCCAAGACTACCAAATTGGAAATGAAAAAACCCTTAGAGAGATTTTGGATATAGTCGACTTTAATCCCATACGGACGCCAATACTGCTCAATCTAGTTCCTAAAGACATGCTCAGGGGGAATCAGACCCAAAAAATACCCTATAAGAGTATTGTTTTCAAACCAAGAACAAGCCTGATTGAATTCATGCAAAGGAATCACAAATCAGGTTCAAAAATACCTCGTGATACACCTTGGGAACAAATTTCTTGGGTTGTTTGTTCACCTTCGGAGCCATTCCTCTCGCCGCTAGCTTCAGACGAAGTCAGGGGAGGAGAAGTCGACATAATAACACCCACAGAGCAAGCACATCACGAATACTAGCACAAGCTCCCAAAGAATGAGCGAAAACTACCAGAAACCCTAGGACAACATGCAGACCGAACAGTAAACTTGGTGAGAAAGGAATTAAATATCTTTGGTATTTTATTTTATTTTTAGTGGAAGAGGTCACACATATACAAGCAACCGTAATTTTTAATGTTATCATATTTTTGCCTTTCTTATACTCAAAAACTAAACTTTTTATTCTACACTCAGTAAAATAACAATTTAAAAAAAAAAATTAAATTTGTTGTTGGTGTTTCATCTTGATGATCGTTAGTGTTTCATCTTCATGACCTAAATAACATTTTTTTTTTTTATAGAAGATGTTAATTAATGTTTTTTAACAAGCTTAAAATTGAGTTTATTCGGGTTTTTATAAAGTTTTCAGTTCCCTCGTAGTTGGGTTTGAACTTGGGTTTTCTAGATGCAAACCCAAATATTTGCTAAGGTATCTCTCATTGATCAAAATTTAATGAGTTTACGTAGGTTTTTATGAAAAATCTTGGTTCCCTTGAGTAGGGTTTGAACCTCAAAATTTTAATGAGTTTACATAAGTTTTTTATAAAAGATCCCTGTTCCCTTGAGTAGGGTTTGAACCTGTGACGCCCAACATCCTTACATAGATTTACATAATGAAGGGTTCAGGTCTCTCAAACCTTTCAAAAAAAATTCAAAACCCTTACCTTAAATTTTAATATTCTCATAGTCTTTACTTTGTCTTATGCTCAATTTTTTTTTTTTAATATTAAATCAGTAAAATACTTCATTTTCTTAATTTTAATTAAAATTTCCCTAGTTAATGTTAATAGTTATAAAAAATACTCTTTTGTTCTTTAAAATTATTTTATAAATTATGAATTAGTAGAATACTTTGTTTAGTGAAATATAATTTTTTTAAATTTTTATATTGAACATGGTTTACAAATATTTACAAATATCAGTGCTCGTTCGAGCAAACACAAGAGGAATAGACCTCACAACCACATGGATGATAATAACTAGGCAACTGCCATTACACCAAATGCCATTCGACATATTTTTTTTTTTTTTTAAACAAAAAAGGACAATCATAGAGTCGAAGAGAGATTCATATTTTGAAGAAATTATGGGCTAATAGAGTTATTCTAATATCACCTATTTGGACTTCTCCTTGCAAATTGGTGTTTGGAAAGAACTTAGTGTTAACAATCAACTTAAAACTCCCTTCATTCTAAATGTCCTAGAAATTAGAGCTAGAAGGACCTAACATATCACCTATGTAAGCTTGCCTAAATGCCTTACTACATTTAGAAAAGAACAAGAAAAAACCATAAAAAAAAACTTCTAAAGGTTTGTGCATCATTAGAAAATCATTAAGAAATGGTTTGATAAACAAGCTATATATGTCTAGTTCAAGGAAGGGGATTTGGTGATGAAATGAGATGAAAAATAGGTCAAAGCTAAGTTAGTATGGTAAATTTGATTCCTTCCAGAGTGGTTCATATAAGATTGATAAAATGCAAGTTCTAATTGCATATAGATTGGTTACAATAGAAGGATAAATGCTTCTTATCTAGGTCAATGCATAACACTTACACCATCTCAAAAGATTAAGGAAAACGCTCTTGTAAATATCTACATATCATTTATAAGCCAAGTGTTTGTAAAATCTTGAAAAATATACTTAGTTGCCCTCCCTTTGTATTTATTTCTAATAGGTATCATCTCAAGGGATAACATAAATTAGTGTATTAAAGAAAATGACAAAAGGATGTAAAGTTTTCCATTTGTTGATTTACCAAAACTATCCACCAATTTGTTTAATAGATTGGTTGATGTCAGATTACATCAAAACACTACGAAGTGTTAGATACAACGATTCATTGACTTCCTAGTGATTTGTTGAAATGGAGCAAACCTTAGTAAGGTGTAAACTTGAAAGTTCTCATCCAGCATCAATCCATTAACCAACAATGTGATCTATTTATACATCTCATAAAAATAAATTTTGACAATGTCATGTTAACATAGACTCAAACCCTAGTATTTAGAAAAGAGAAAAGAAAAAATACCAAGTAATGTTACCCTAACAAAGGTGCAATTTATAAATGTTGAAGGTTGCAAAGAAGCAAGATGACATCAACAAAATAAAGCCTTAATTTATTGAATTGAGGAATAAAAGGTTAAGAAGATGAGGAAGATGTTACACCAAATCAAATCATTTGTGCATGAAAAAACTTGTCAAATCATTTGTTGACTTTTGCATGGAAAAACTTATCAAATCATTTGTCGGCTTGTGTATGCATTAAATTTATTTCATGTGTGGTAAATTAATTTTGCACGTGTAGGGTTTGTTTGTAATAGATGCTACTATAAACATCAAAGGAAGGTAAACCTTCCCCTCATTTTTAGCACTCAAACTTTCTTAACAACATCTTGTGATCAAGAATCATTCCTATGCATAATTTTTTTATTCAAACCCCACATTTGACTTAAGGTGTTTGGTATGTTAGACTTATTAAATGTCCTGTAAAATCCTTCATGTTCATTTACGTTAGTGGAGTCCCTTTCCCATCGGTCTCAATAGTTTTTACTATGTCCAAACCCTTTGTGTCATCAACCCTCCATCGTTAATCTAAAGAAACAAGTAAGTAGGAATGGGGTTATCACAAGAACTGATAGTATGTTGGTAGAAGATTGAGACTGCCATTTAAGGAGTTCGATAGGTAATTAATTATTAGTTGATATTGCCATCTAACATGAAAAGACACTTACAACCCTTTTTAGCTACTTGATCTTATATTTGTATTGCAGATACAGCTACGGCTACTTGCTAACTGATTTTGTCTTTTCAATGTCGTTGCCAGTTGATTTCCATGCCGATTTTCAAATAAGAATGGATATATAATCACTACAGACAACCTTTAATAATTATTTGCCAACTGATTTTGTCTTTTCAATGTCCTTACATCTTTAATTGTGGCAGGCGCGGATTCAACAAATCTAGCGCAAGAAAGTTGGAATGACGTTGCTATCTAAGATGTGGACGACAAGTAGTCTCACAGCAGCCAAAAGATTAGCATGAGGAGGTATAGTCTGTCTATCTAAGCGGGCAAATGAACAAAAGCCAGTCGCCTGGTCTAATTTCTAGATCTTTCAAGAGGAAATTGGAAATTGTTAGTATCTGTGCTATACCTCCATTGCCAGGTCAACACAAGTTACTGTAACTACCCGCTTTCGGTGCTACATGATTGCACAGAATTGCGTTGACGGTCGAGGCTCGATCCCATCTCTAACCCACAATGAATGCCAAAGTTTAATAGGAGGATAACTCTCTATCTGTCTGTATTTGAGTTATTGACATTGCATGTGCTGGGTGCGAGGTGTTCGGTGATTAGATCGGTCGTTTTCTGCAGTGACAACCCACATTTAAACTTCTCTGGATTTTGATGGTGGATTGCTCAATCTGAATCGGCCTTTGAAACCTGGAGGTTGCTCTCAGGATCAGACGACAGTAATAAAGGATTTCTCTTACTCTCATATTCATATATGATATTGCTAGCACATATATTTATCTATTCACAGAGTGAATATCAAGGTGCTTATCTTAAGCTTTGGGCTGCAATCATATAAATGCTTTATTTTTATTTATTTTTTCAAAAAATAGGTGATTTTTTATTTATTTATTTATGTTTTAATTTTTTTATGAAAGGCCATTTTAATTATAAAAATAAAAGTCCTTTACAAAAAAAAGTGTGGGTGGAGAAAAAATCACACCCCGAGTGCCACTAACTTATCCTAATAGCGGATAAAGAAAAACAAACTGCACCACACGGGCACCATGGCCATCAACAACAAACTAGAAACATTCTACAGCCAGAAAGGATTTAAAGAAGGGGTCCCGTGGCAGATAGAGCCTTATCCATTTGAAGTGGGTGGTTCCCCCCACCCATCAAAGCGCTCCTCACCCCAACCTGAAGCATGAGTAATTGGAGAAGAAGGACGGGACCAGCCAAAAATATGCCCGTGGTTGCCTAAAGCCCCCCAACCATCATTAGGCACAAGCGCAGATTGCGAAGTGATCACAGGCGTAGAATGTTGGGAGGTGTACACATCCGATTGTTGCAACGAGCCTCCATAGTCACGGGATCTGCTCCGAGGAGGCTGACGTCATGCACGATCAGGGCATCGATGCGAACGGGATCTAGTTGGGTGAGGAGGCGAACGATCAAGGGCCTCCCTACTGACAGCACAAGGGGCGTCACCCCAATATTTTAGCAAAGCCTGCAAATGGTCCAGCTCCATAGCCACCTTTTTAGCCTGGTCACAGATCTGAAACCACACATCATGAAAAACTTTGAGCTTGTCAGCAAACGAAAAATCCTGAGATGGATCAACCTGCTTGAAAATAATCTTGTTTCTAGATTTCCAAATGTGAAACAGGAGGCTGACTCTGAAGATTTGCCACACTTCCCTCAACGGGAGAGAAAACTGAATGGGATCACCCAGAAGGACATGATGCCATGAAAGTTGCAGGGACATAAATGGGGTAAAGAAAGAACCCACCCAACTCCAAGCGAGACTGGCCCATCTACATGCCCAAAAAAGATGCATACAAGACTCTGGTTCTTGACAAAATGGGCATCGGGGCTCAGGCACCCCCATATAAGAAAGTCTACGACCAAGGGGTAAACCCTGACATAGTAAGCTCCAGGCGAAAAAAGCTTTCTTTGGCTCCAGATAAGATGCCCAAGCTGAATGAAATCTGGTTTTCCACCTAGAGGGAGATGAGAGAAGGTCCCATTTGACATTGAGTTTGGGCACCGTGGGGGCAGTTGGCGTAAGCCAGTCATAACCCTGCCTGGCTCTGTAGCTGAGCAAGGAAGTGCTCTTATACCAGGCCCAATATTTCCACCAAGGTTTCTGGGATCTGACACCTAATTTCTGCCATAAGGAGAAAGGTGTATGGTCCAGAACAACATCATACGTAGCCTTGTCAGCATTGGACAAGCGAAACATCCTTTTAAAATCATTCCAAGGAATCCAGTCTCTGTTTTCCCTGGAGTAAAAATCTGCAATGGCGGCAATGCCCCGCTTAAAAAATTTATGGGCATGGACCCAAGGAACTTGGCCCAATGGCTTACCCTGAAGCTTGAATACAGGGGACCACCAGACATTGAGAATATTAATGGAAAGGCCTTTATGTGAACGGACCCCCTTCCAAAAAATCCAAGGGTTTAATTGTTGCCAAGCCTTCCATATGCTTTTGATGACAAAGGAGCCAGGGATTTTAATGAAAACTGGGGCCAACACTAGAGAGGGCAAATCCATTCCTGCCTAGGCTCGACGGTTGAGGGGAAGCCCAACTGAGATGCAATGTCTGATAAGAACTTTCCATGCTTCAGGTCCTTTGAGAGCCCGCACAATCCATTTAGCACAAAGGGCTAACCCTTGACGCTTACAGTCCAGCAAACCCATACCCCCTGCTTGTCGTGGGAGACAACAAATATCCCAAGCCACTCTGTGAAAGCCCTTCCGCTCAGACCCACTAGACCACAAAAAATCCCGTAGTAATTTTTCAAGTCGTTTGTAACAAGCCTGGGAAGGGACCCAACAAGACGAGTAATAAACATGCATGGAAGCCAACACTTTCGAGCAAATTTGAAATTTGCCAACAAGAGACAACTTCTTAGCATTCCAATATTCCAGCTTGCTTTCCACTTTGTTGATGACATAAGACCATAATTGGGATGGAGAGCCTTGAAAGGCAAAAGGAATGCCCAGGAATTTGAAGACTTCTCCAGGCTGAATCCAACTCCACTGCACATGCTGAAGCCAGTGGGGAAGAGGCTGCAGGGATTGCCTGTAACAGGAGGTTTTCCTCCATTGGATATTAGACCCGGAGGCTTTGCAAAAAATATCAAGACAAGATAGAGCTTCAGAAAGGGATTGCTCATCCTCATTTAGAGTAAGAAAGGAATCATCAACAAAGTGGTCGTTAATGAGTTGACCAACATTCCCAGGAAGGGAAATACCCCGAAGCATCCCAAGAGAAGCACGATGAGCCAAAAGATAACCAAAGGCTTCTGTTGCTAAAATGAATAGTGAGGGGGCCAAAGGACAACCCTGCCTTACTGACCTATGCAAGCCAATAGCATCAGTTTGAAACTTGTTGAGAGAAAGCACAGCTGACGCATCCTGAAAAAGTATTTTAATAGAGGAAATAAACTGAGGACCAAAGCCAAGAGCTTCCAGCATGGAAAGAATGAAAACCCACTCAATTCGATCATAAGCCTTTTCAAAGTCAAGCTTGAGGAAGAGGGCCTGTTGACTGGACCTGCGAGCCCATTCCATCCCTTCCCAAACAACAAGAACGTTGTCCAAAATATATCGATTCTGGATAAAGCCAGTTTTCTCAGGCCTCACAATAGAGGGAAGCAAGGGCCTAATCCGCAAAGCAAGCGCTTTGGCAATGATCTTGTAGCTGACATTAAGCAAAGTTATTGGCCTCCAATTTGTGATGATTTTTGGATCCCCGAACTTTGGGATAAACTTGATATTGCCCTTATTGATAATAGCACCTAAGGAGCCAGACTGTAGGGCTTCTAAATATACTTTATGCAAGTCAGGACCAACAAACTCCCAGCAAGTTTTGTAAAATTCGTAGGGGAAGCCATCAAGCCCTGGGGCCTTAGCGTCTGCCATTTGAAATAGGGCATCCGCAAGATCCTGCTCTGATAGGGGTCGTTCACAATCATTCTGTTGCACTGGGGAGAGGCAAGTTGGGATAACCTCTTTGCAACATTGAAGGGCTAATTCTCTTTCAGGGGTGTACGGTTGAGCAACAAAAACATGAGAATAATGTCATGTAAATTCAGCTGCTATCTCAGGAAAAGAGGTGGTGCGAACCCCATTAACCAATAAAGCTTTGAATTGAGTGGAGTGATGCGGAGGCCGGAGCCTCTGGAAAAACTCTTTAGAAACGCGGTCACCCACTTTGAGCCAATGCATCCTAGCTTTAATCTGAGCCCCTCTGGCCTCGTACACTTCAGCCACTTTGAGCTCATGTCGGAGCTGAGCGACATGGGCTTGAATGGCGGAGTCAAAAGGAGAGGCCTCAAGACGGAAGGAGGCCTGCACAAGCTCATTACGTAGAGCAGTATTAGAGCGACGATGCAGCTGCACCACCTTCTTCCCTAGGCTTCTGAGCAGAGTAGTGGTACAAAAAATGGCATCATTCCACCACTCAATCCATCCTGAATCTCCATTGGGTCTGGGTACAATGTTCCAGATCCTTTGGATGTGACAAACAGTGGTATCATGTTGCAAGAAAGAAGTGTTAAGAAAAAACTGAGCATGAGTAGGCCATTGATGGGTGGAGGAAACATGAACAGAGAACATTATGGGGGAATGATCGGACGAGACCATACCAGGAATGGTTTCAACAAAAGGGACTGAAGGGAGCCGATGAGAAAAAGAAAACTCGTGCTGGTCTGACAACATAGCCCTGTCCAACCTTTTTAAAACTCTTACGGGGCCTGACTAAAAATTAGACCATGTGAACCACAAATGCTCGAGAAACTGACCCGTAGAGAAACAACCATTGGGATCGAAGACCCCTAGTTTATTTTTCATAAAATACCAAGCATGTCACTCTCCCGAGGCCCACCTATTGGGGAGCTGGCCCATTTTATCATGAGGCTTCTCGACCATATTGAAATCCCCACACATCAGCCAGACCATGATAGGTAAGGACAAAGCACACCATCTCCATAGTGCACATCTATCTTGGACCTCATTAGAGGCATAAATATTAATAATCCCGAAGGAAAGACCATCAACTTCGAGCAGAATCCAAACCACGTGGTGAGAGGGGTCAGAACCCCATGTGACAAAATTGCTCGCCCACCTATTATTAAGCAAAATGATAGCACCTCCGCTATCATGATTGTGGTTGGTAGCATACATCTGACTGCCAGGCCATAACATAGAACAAGCAGATTGCAAATTGAAACCTGCCACTTTGACTTCTTGTAAACACACAAAATATGGATGACCATAGAGACTGGAATAGGTAGTGAGTTCATCCCGAACCATGTAACGATGAACAGGGTCCATCAACCCATGCACATTCCAAGAGAGAAACAACATTAAAAAGAGTCAAGTTGCATACCCCCACTGGCCTCAATCGCATTATCCAACAATAGGTGATAGGGGTTATTCTTGAAGGCATCCATGGTGGTGGAGGAGAGAGAATTTTATCATCGCTTGTCTAAATGAGCAAGCCACTCACCTCATAGGGGGCTATGGGACCGTCATCCTAAGTTCTGAGAGAAACTTCCTTCAGCCCCTACCTCATCTAGAGAACCCAAGGGCATAGTGGACCGAATTCCTTCATCATGGTCTATAGACTCGATGACCAGAGGAGGAGAGTGGACAGGGGCTGACTCCATAATCGATGGTTGCATGGGAGGCTTAGGTGCTAGGGCCTGAGCATACGTGGCCACTGTGTGCCCCACCTAAGTGGGCTTGCCACCTTTCCCTTTCTTGCATGAAACCTCAGTCCATTCACCATATTTTGATGGAGGGTGCGGGGTAGTGGGAGATAATACAACACCAGCTACCGGGGTAGACGCCTTGGCCTTGAATTTTTTAGCCATCAAGGGGCAATCCTTAATGTGGTGGGAGGCTGACTGGCAGCGGTAACATGTATTAGGGAGGTTGATATACACCACCCACTGATGAATACGGGTAGAACCAACCTGAATGTCAATATACTCCTTTAGGGTTTTAGCTAGGTCAACCTTGATACACATTCTCCTGCTAGGGTGGACCGACATGAACCGAGAGGGTTCATCACAAACAAATTCACCAAGGGTGGACACCAAATTTTTTAGAAAGGGCCAACATGCAGTGGGGAGGTCCGGGAGTTCTACCCAAATAGGCACGACCAAGGAAACAAAATTAGAAACCGTGAAATCTCGGCTCCACGGCTGAAAAATGAGCGTGAACTATTAATGTAACTAGGACCCTTATTGAGGACCTTCTGGGCTTGGTCGGGACTACCAAATTGGAAATGAAAAAACCCTTAGAGATATTTTGGACATGGTCGACTTGAATCCCATACGGACGCCAATACTGCTCAATCCAGTTCCTAAGGACATGCTCAGGGGGAATCCGACCCAAAAAATACCCTATAAGAGTATTGTTTTCAAACCAAGAACATGCCTGATTGAATTCATGCAGAGGAATCACAAAATTAGGTTCAAAATTACCTCGTGGTACACCTTGGGAACAAATTTCTTGGGTCGTTTGTTCACCTCCGGAGCCATTCCTCTCGCCGCCAGCTTCAGACGAAGTCGGGGAGGAGAAGCCGACATAATAACACCCACGGAGCAAGCGCAACACGAAGGCCAGCACAAGCTCCCAGAGAATGAACGAAAACTACCAAAAACCCTAGGACAACACGCAGACCGACATGCACGCAGCCATCCAGAGCCCTCTAAACTTTTTTTTTTTTTAAAGGTGTTTTTTTAATAATTTTAATTAATAAAGAACAGTAAACTTGGTGAGAAAGGAATTAAATATCTTTGGTATTTTATTTTATTTTTAGTGGAAGAGGTTACACATATACAAGCAACCGTAATTTTTAATGTTATCATATTTTTGCCTTTCTTATGCTCAAAAACTAAACTTTTTATTCCACACTCAGTAAAATCACAATTTAAAAAAAAATTAAATTTGTTGTTGGTGTTTCATCTTGATGATCGTTAGTGTTTCATCTTCATGACCTAATCCAACTGGTATGTCGGTGTTTCATATTGATGACCTGATGACCTAAACCAACGTTGTATCGTCGGTGTTTCAACTCGGTGATATAAGTTCGAATCATGGAGATGAAGGTCCCTTGTTGTTATGCCCTCGGTAATTATGGTCCCCAGACCTGAGTTCTAATCACAAGGAGGGAGGGAGATTCCCCTAGTCCCCTTGTTGCTATGCCCCTAAGGTGACCTGAGTTTGAATCATAGGGAGGGCGGTCTCTACATTGCTATGCCCTAGGAAGTATGGCCCCTATTTGTGCCACTCGTACTTGATCTTACTTCAACAAAAAAAAAATACCATTATACCCTAACTATAAGTAGATGTTGTCTACTTAACAATTTTTGTTAAGTTTTTAAAAAATTATTTAAAACTCATTTTTCAATTCATGATACAAATTTAAATCTCTCACATTCTATCTTTTAAGAGTGAACTTAAATCTCTCATATTCTATCTCGGTGACGTGAGTTCGAATCATGGAGAGGAAGGTCATCTCGGTGACCTAAGTTTGAATCATGGAGATAAAGGTCCCTTGTTGTTATGCCCTAGGGAAATGTGATCCTCATTTGTGTCACTCGATGACCTGAGTTCCAATCACGAGATAGATAGATAGGTATTAACGTGAATGAAATTCCAATCATGGAATATGCCACTAGACTTGCATCATCACATTAACCGGTTAGAAAGAAAGAGAGCCAACCTCCCACACACATGCCCCAACTCGATGTTAATAAGGGTGAGGAATCCCACAAAGTGGGATCAAATATTTGCACCTTTAAGTCTACTATCCCATTGGCAAAGAGTATGACAAGTGTTGGGGTTTATAAACCACTCAAGTCCCACAACATAGTTAATGTGGGATTATTCACAAACACACACACAAACTACACTAACAAGATAGATAGGTATTAACGTGAATGAAATTCCAATCATGGAATATGCCACTAGACTTGCATCATTACATTAACCGGTTAGAAAGCAAGAGGGCTAGCCCCCACACACATGCCCAAACTCGATGTTAATAGGGGTGAGGAATCCCACAAAGTGGGACCAAAGACTTGCACCTTTAAGTTTGTTACTCCATTGGCAAAGAGTATGGAAAGTGTTGGGGTTTATAAATCACTCAAGTCCCACAACATAGTCAATGTGGGATTATACACACACACAAATTACACTAACAAGATAGATAGGTATTAACGTGAACGAAATTCCAATCATGAAATATGCCACTAGAGAAGGAAGGGAGGTTCCCCTGGTCCCTTTGTTGCTATGCCCCTAGAGTGACCTAAGTTTGAGTCATAGGAAAGGAGTTCCCCATGTTGCTATGCCCTAGGAAATGTGGCCCCCATTTGTGCCACTCGTACTTGGCCTTCAACAAAAACAATGCTATTATACCTTAATTATAAGTAGATGTTGTCCAATTAACAATTTTTCAATTCATGATAAAAATTTAAATCTCTCACATTCTATCTTTTAAGAGTGAAACTTAAATCTCTTACATTCTATCTTTTAAGAGTGAAACTTAAATCTCTCACATTCTATATTTTAAGAGTGAAACTTAATTCTCTCACATTCTATATTTTAAGAGTGATATTATTTACGTATTATTCTTAGAGTAAATTTTGTGTTTACAAATTTGTTGTAATTACTAATGTTTTTCTAACTTTAATTCATATTTGTGAATGAATAGATTTGATGAAGATTAATGAATTAAAAACAAAAAAAATAGTTTTTTTTTTAAGTTTTTAAAAATTTATTTAAAACTCATTTCTCAATTCATGCACATTTTATCATTATTTAAGTATTATTCTTAAAGTAAATTTTGCATTCATAACAAATTTACAAATTTTGTTGTAATTATTAATTTTTTTTACTTTAATTCATATTTGTGAATGAATAAATTTGATGAAGATTAATTGATTAAAAACAAAAAAAAAATTAAAATATATGCGTACCTATTTAAAGTTCAATTGTCAATTTTCTCTAAGAAGAAGACTTTGAAACTTTGAATAGAGGTCCAATATTCAAATCCTATGGGGATGGGGGATAGGATTGTATACCATGTGGGGGATAGGCATACCATGTGGGGGATAGGCCTCTACACCATGCTTCGATAATGAGTATCACACAAAATCGATTACATCTACAATTCTTTTCTACTACCAAACAAGGTTCAAATATTGGGGTTGTGGTAAACATCTTCTATGACAATCATCTCATATAACTTATGGTCTCAAAAAATTAAAAATTACTTTGTTTTTTACTATATTTTATTATAACATTGATATAATTATAATAAACCCAGGTTCAAATCTCTCCCCTCACATGTTGCGGATATGTTGTATATAAAAGGTTCCTCATAAAAGATAAACAAAATAATATTTATTAATAAAATCTAATAAACTTGTGAAAATAAATAGTATTAAAACTTGCAAGTTTAAATTTTAAAATCTTTTATAATTAAAATTTGTAAGCTTTAATAAATACATAGACCAGAGAAATGCATAAATTAAAATTTTAAACTTCTCAAACATAAATAAAGGGGTGCAGCGCAACGGTTCGAGCTTTGGCTTTTTTTTCGGGAGGTCAAAAACGTTTCGGGCTTTGGCTTCTTTTTCGGGAGGTCAAATGTTCAAACCGCAGCATGGGCAAGTGTGTGAGGGGGTGGGTGTTTGGTGGCTTTGTGTTAAATTCCCTATTGATAAGTATAACTCTTAACTTTAGGAGGGGTCATAATTGGGAGGAGACTAGGGTTTCTCACAATAACCAATCTTATAACTAGTATTAATATTAAATTTTATATAAAACTCCATATTAGACTTAAATATATCTTAAAAACATTGTTGTCATATTCACACCCATGTAGCCCAGGCTAGGTGGATTGGTATTGGTAAGTGTTTGTCTGGGCACTTATTAAGAAGACACCCAGGTTCAAAACTCAAGGTAGTAGTTTGATCTGAATCCTATGAATCTCGAGCTATCGGAATAGGTTTTACGGAAACAGATCCATGTGGTTTGAACCGTTACTAAAAATAGTGTGAAATAAAAAAAAAAAAATATATTCATACCCATGTACATATTTAAATTATATAAAGAAGGTGCATCGTGAGGGTGTGTGTTAAGCTAGCCTAAACAACACAAGCATTTTTAGGGCCTAATCATAAAAGATGCATAGGTTTTGAGGTTTTTAGGGCCTAATCATAAAAGATGCATAGGTTTTGAGGTCAAGTGGCCCATGCATGCACTTTGGGTTGGGCTTTAGACTTAAAATAAATATTAAATTGTAATGTTATTGAGTGTTTGTTAGTTTAAAGTTGACAATCCTAATTCTGAATTTGTCCAAGTTCCCATATATACTTATCATTAGAATAAACACTTATCCAAAGGGGTCAAGTAAAAAAATCCAAAAAAAAAATTAAAAAAATTATTGTGGAGGTATGAACAATAATTCTATTTTTCCAAACCAAAAAAAATATATGTATTTTTCTATATTTAAATAATTTGTTTTCTTATTTTATAATCTAACATTTTTTATTGGCATTGCGAGGATGTGACTTTATTTCAATACAATATATTAAGATATTAATTATAAATTTCATGTTCAAATAAAATAATTTTATTTATTTTTTGTTGGCTTTGGGAGGATGTGACTTTAACAATTTTTAAGATATTAATTATAAATTTCATGTTCGAATAAAATAATTTTATTTAATATTAATTTCTTTATTAATTATTTTTAATTAAATATTTTTATTTTTTAAGAAGTAATGTTTTGTGTTTTTTTTTTTTTTGAATTTACATGGAGGAATCGGTAGCCGCCATAGGCAGGCTATCCAGCTTTTTATGGCTGCCATAGTATTCTGCGTTGTTCGCCCTGAGCCGTCACACAAATCTTCGTGCAGTCCGCCCCTATAACCACCATGCCACAATCATTTTAAACCTTTTACGCCACTAAAAGCACCAGGAAAGGGACAAGCGTTCAGTTCGACGAGGCTCGAGATTTGAACCTTGGACCTCCGCCCCCCTTATGGGGTTTGGATGAACCAATTGGTCACACCTCGAACCTTTTTAAGAAGTAATGTTAAGTATAATAATTGGTTTAATTGAAGGTCGCCCTTGCACTTCTTCTTCGGTATAGTAATAGGGTCTTCCTTTCCATGATTCGAATTAAGGTTACCAAGATGAAGGGTCTTCTTTCCATAAGGTTACCAAAATGAAACACTAACGACATACTACATACCTTTTAATAAAAAATTTCCTCCTCATAATTCAAACTAAGGTTACAAGATGAAACTCTAACAACATACTGCATACCTCTAACAAAAATCTTCCTCCTCATGATTCAAACTAAAATTACCAAAATGAAACTCTAACATACTGTATACTGCATGCCTCCTAACAATTGAAGTATTGTTATTCTTTAATTTCTAGTAACAAGATAAATGTAAACCAAACCATACATAATTAAAAAAAAATACTTGTGGAAATATATTTTTTTAATTTTATTTTATTGTCATGGGAATATTGTTTTGGTGTTAAACAAATTATATAATAATTTTTTTTACTATAAAATATTTGTTTCGTCACACTAAAAATATTAATTTGTGCTCCTTATTGCGTCATTTATATTTGATGAATGGAAAGAAACAATTAATTAATTATGATACAATAATAAATTTTGTCATTTCCATATACTAAAAATATTTTCAATCCAAAAATATTACATATACTCATATCTTTCCAAAGTATTATATATGGCTTAGCATAACAAGCGGGGAAAAAATATATTAATAAAAATCATTATTTGTGTGAAAAGCTTTAAGGTTGAAGCATAAAATGTTTTTAGAAAGTTTAATTTTTCGAATAAAACTCAATATAAAGTATTAAAAAAATTGAAAATATTATTTAATAAAGTAAATACTTAAATAAAAATATTAAGAAATATTTTTTTATTAGAGTAGAAGAAGGGGTTTTGAAAGGGTTCCCAAGTTTTTTAATAAATTGTTAAAATCAAATAAGCCTTAATGCTTTTAAGATAAACACAAACATTCTTTTATGCTCATACAAACAACTAAAACTTAGAAAAACAATGCACACTATAAACCAACTAACTAATGAACACATCGAACACTACAATAAAATGAAGCAACAAAGGAGAGGAATAACATGGATCAAATATCTCCATCCTCCTTCACATCCTTAATTTAGGACTTAAGAAGGGTAATCTTATTTTTCAGGTCCTTTAGAGCATTATCCACATTACCAACAAACTAGTGATTTAGTCTCAAATTTTTATTGAGGTCCTTTAAAGTGACACAGTTGTTCTCTAAACCTTCTATTATGTGCTTCCCCACGGGCTCACCATCCAATTTATTGCTAACAAGCCTCAAGTTTTACATATGGTCATTCTTAAGGGAATTTCCATCCTCCGCAGATTTATTTTTTATATCTTGAGTTTTAACCCACTATCTGAACTTGTTTGTGATTCCATTGCATGAGTTACATTTTCCTTTTCAGTGTGTTAAGCCTTTCCCACACACACAAAGACTCTTTTTCTAAATCTTGGTGGTGAGTACTCTGGGTCCTCTCTAGTTCTTTTCTTTCCAAAGCCACCACAAGAAGCAAATTTTGGCATCCTTTGCCACCCAAGAAACAATCCCAATGTAAAACATCCCAAAAACAACAATGAGTGCAACACGTGGGCTTCATACCAGAAGAAATAAGGATCACAAGATGCATTTTAAAGAACACGAACCAACACATAAAGATAAGCTTTATGGGAAATACTCTCTGAATTAGCCCCACAAGTATTCTATTCTTGGAACTACAAAAAACACTATCCAATAACAAATCCAATTGGGATAGATTACCTAGGTCAAATCAACCTGGGGAATATACTCACCTGCAAACAACATATTCAAACCAGAAATTTTGAAAATAAATGTTAACAAAAAAAGGGAGACCTAAATAGCCATGGTAATTGTCAAGAAGCTCCTAGAAAAAGTAAACTTAAAATACCTTAAACTACTAAATGTTCTTTGAAAATAATGGTACAACTAGGAACCAACACTACCAAAGATCGTTGTTCTAAAAACCAAACAAAAAAATGATGGCACCACCATTGGAAGAGTTGTACCAAATTTTATTTTCAAACTTTCCCCCAATCATCAAATCATAGGACCAATTACTACTTCTAGGACCCCACCACATCCTTCTATAAAATAAACCAAACACAATGTTAAGGAATATAAGATTAATCAATGTGAACCCCATGTATTTATCATTATCAACAATTACAATAACTTGCTAGGGGAAGTCTCTTTCCCAAACACCAAGCCCTTCTTGTGTTATTCCAATAGTAGCCATACAATCCGCTCCGCCATTCCCTTCTCTATAAATGTGCTTAAATTCCACTACCTCCATAAGCCTCATATTATACCAAGCTTCATCAATCATAGAGGCTAAGTTCCAATTAATTTTTGTATTTTTTTCATAAGATTAATCATGTTAAGGGAATCCCCTTCTATAATTACTTTCTTAACCTAAAGATTACTCACCAAATTTATTCCCACACACATAGCATGGGCCTCCACAAAGTGGATTGACTAGTCCCCTAGGGCTTCAGCACAAGCAATCAAAATATTTCTATTTTCATATCTTATCAAACCTCTTGCCTCAATAGGTCTAGGATTCCTTTTAGCTGCCCCATAAAAGTTCAATTTCATCATACCACCTAGAGGGGGGGTCCGTTTTGTTTGCCTTCTTAAAATATTTTTAGGAATATTAAGTATACCTATCACTGGATCAAGACCTCAATTGATTGGAATCATACCTTCCCTCTCGGATTTCCACACTTCACCACTTAATTAACCTAACATTCTCCACAGTTAAGATACAATCCTATTGGCTATGACAAGACTGTCCTTTTTTCCCTTGAAAATGTGGCTATTATGTTCTTTCCAAAGAGACCATAAAGAAAGAGGAAGACTATGTAGCATAGGGGTGCAGTATTCCTAGTGGGGAGGTGATTTCTAAGGCTTAGGATGATCAATTTACTATTCCCAACTTATGGACCAAATCGTACAACCGTACAGTCTCTAAAACTACTAGTTTACACCCAATGAACAACTTGTACGGAACCCAAATCGACACACTTGTACGATCCCAAATCATATAGTGATAGATATTGTACGATTTCACACTTATTAAATCCTTCATATTTGGTTTTGCAAGCTGTCGTACACAGTTTTGTAACTAAACAAGTCGATCTCCCAAAACTGCCAAATCGGGTAAATTCCCTTCAATCGCATAAACTGCCAAATCGGGTAATTATCTTTTGTACGATTTGTACGAACTATGGTGTACGATTTGTATAAAAAGAAGGTACAACCAAGTGCCAAATTGGATACTCTACTAGACCAATCTCTCTTAGATAGGTTTTGTAAGGGTTTAATATGGCAATTAATCCTTTTCCAGTAACATGCAAAACATATCAACGGGGCTTGAGAGAGTTGTATATCCAATGGCGATGCCCAAAAATCATACAATAGGGTTCAACACATCTTCCTTGATATTACCATCATCACATATCATTCCACAAAGCTACACCATTTCAGAATTTTTTCGAGTACATGCAATAGAAGTAAACTGTAAAATGCTATTCTACCATTCTAGGATCGTACACTACGTGAGAGAAACCATGAATCTTGCTCAAGCTTTATTATTATTCAACAATTTCACTCAACAATAGAGATATGCAATAATAATTCACATCCAGGACTCATAGCATTCCTCAATAACCAGAATAACACTAGATCATGACCAGAATGTAACCAAACTATCAAAATTGAAAATGGGGCCTTATATAATATTGCCCAGGCCATTCCAAAGTGGTTCCTAAGGCAATTAGTTATTTACAACTGCCCATGCATAATGAAATGCATTAATTAAGACTTTTACTAAGTCTAACACCTTAATAATCAAATACATGCGCAATTACAACCTAAAATTACATTTCCCATGCATTTCATTTCATTTCATTGTGCCTTGTATGATTTACCTTTACCTTGTATGGTTTTCCCTCCTAGATGTATGGTTTACTCCTACCTGTATGGTTTACAAAACTTGTCAAAACTATCAAAATTGGGCAAATCCATTTATCACTTCTTCTTCTGGGAGGTGGATTTGTTGCCTACATCTACCCTCCCCTTTACTTTGGTCGGTGTCCTCATCGACTCATCCTTTTTTTTTAGTCGTGCCTCATAATCCATGACCACAACTTTCAAGTCATCCACTTGGTATTGAAGAATTGTGCATTCGTTCTTCAACTTGGCTACGTAGTTCCCCATTTCCACTACTTTCACCCCATGGAAATTAGCTTTCTCTTCGATAGTCTTCAGGAGTTCCCTCATTTGCTTTTCATGATCAGTGGCACTCTTCTTCAGCTTCTCCTACAAATGTGCTTCTATTCGAGTTGCCACCTAAATCTCCTCATTCTTCTCTATAATGGTCTTCAGATGATGATGAATATCTACCTCCAAAGCATGAATAATATCTTCTCTGGCCTTCAATTGCACTTGCTTCTCCAGGACCATATCATTATATATTTTGTTGTCCTTTGTAAGCTCTTCTATCTTCTTGGCCTGTGCCACCATTTTCTCATATTTTTCGCCAACTATGTTTTCATCTGTTCATCCTTTGCTCTGAGTTGAGCCTCCAACTCCTTAATCCTATCTTCTACCATCTGTGAGACTTATCACTTCTCTTCTTCAAGTGAACTAAGTCTAGCCTCAAAATCAGCCTTGGTGCTTAGCAGTTCTTCTTCCAATTTCTTTATTTTCTCCTCTATCGTAGCCTTACACTTCTACAATTCTTCCTCCATTTCAATCATTTCTTTTTGAGTGGCTTTCATCTCCTCCTTCTGAGCTTCCTTGAGCTGATAAATCTACTCCAATCCTATGCTCAACCACTCTATCCAATGTGTTAGGAAGTTCAACTTCCTCAGAGTGATAGCCAATCCTACAATAACCCTCTTATGTTCCAACTCCATTGTATTCATGGGACAAGTCAGATAATTGGCTCTATCCAGGTACAACCTTGGATGCTGCCTATAATTGGTTCTCACTCCCTCTAGCAAGTCATCTCTTCCCAACATCATGGTTACCTCTTCCCTGGGTAACTTCCATGGGTGTTGTACATGAATGTCTACAATTCTCCTTGTACGCTCCTCATTGCTCACCCATTCCATTATCTTCTCCAACTCGAGAGACACTTGTTCCTCCCATAACTTCAATTCTCCCATGCATCCAATACAAAACTATAATTTGGTGCTAGCTATGGCATTGCCTATCTGAGAGAAGAAATGTTCCACTTCATCTTCTACTCCTTGCACCACCTCCTCAGTTTCAATCTTGCCGAACTATGGTACCTTCAAAAGGTAGCTTGTTTGCATTCTTCATAGTTCCTCCTCTATAGGAGTTTATTCTTCCTCCTCTTCCATGTGGTGGCTAGAGCTTCCCTAGAGCTCTAGTAGTGCTCTCTCTATATTTATATTTTCCCTTGGTGGAGTCTATTCTACTATCTTCTCCACCTCCACATCGTCTTCTATATTCACAATATCCTATTGATATTGTTGTTGCTCTATCGATTCTTGGGCTTCTTTCTATTCAGTGGAGCCCACCTGTTGCTCTTCGGTCACCTGCTCTTCTTCCTGATTCTCTTGTGTCTCCATCACTGTGACTTTTTCAACAATAGGTTCTTCTTGTTCTTGTGATGCCTTTGCCTCTTCTTGTGCATCACTTGGTAATTTGAACTTCCCCCATCATGAATTTGAAATGGGGCTTCTTCTTTTCTCTAGACTCTTCCTCTGAGGCTTCCACTCTCACTTTGATTTCCTCCTTTTCCTCTTGAGTAGTGGCTGCTACTTCCTGTGCTATCTACCTCACCTCTGTATCCTCCAATATTTTTGAAGAGTCTAAAATTTCAAATTCGTTATGCTAGAAAATCTATGGGGATTCCAACATCTTCTCTGCTTCTACCCAATTCCACTCATGTAGATCCAACTTCTCCGAGTCTGACTGTCTCTTTTCCTCTTGTTGATCCTTCTGTATAGTCTTGATTTGTTTTTTGGAGTGGGATTATTCACCATTCTTTCCTGTTGTCTCCTTGTCCTTATTTGTATTGGGTTGGATTACCTCCCCATAATTTCCTCCCTTTCCTGAACTGATGGTTGCTCCTACTACCATTGCTGAATTGCTTGTTGCTCTAGTTCAAGTTCCAACTTCCTAGGCCTTTTTCTTTAGGGGTGTACATCCTCATCATCTAAGGAAGTATCCTCCTGTACTTCAGTGGCTTCTGCTCTTTCTTTGTTTGAGACTTCTCTGGAGTCTCCTTCTGAATAGGTACTAACTTTGCCCACCTCAAAATGGTTGGCTGTCCTACCTTAACATTCCTAGGTTCTATCAAACCTGGAAAGTGGATTCCCTTCTCCATAACAATATTTAACAATAATCCAATGGCATGGAATGTCATCCCAAAATTCTTTGGTCTCTTTGTCAGTACTTCATGCATCTTCTTCTCTAGATAGGTACCCCAATCATACTTGATTCCTTTGGTGATACCTTCTACATATTGAGCCATCTATATTGGCATCTCTGTAGCTCATGTATCTCTTAATAGTTGAGCCATCATAGTATTCATAGCACATGGCCAATCTTTCCCTTTCAACTAGCTCTATTTAATTCCTCGAGTCCTTACACCCAAGATCTTTGCATCAGTTGATGACTTCACATTGGTTAATGAAGTGATGATTCAATATGTCTCAATTAGATCAACCAACTTCTTAACTATCTCCATGTCATATGTTGGCAATCCAAATATTTTCCTGAATGCCTCTATCATAATTTCTATTTTCATCGACCTCTTGCCCACATTGACATAGGTAATTCTAGTTGTAGGATTATATGCCTGAACCATCTACAATAAATAGTTGTAGAAGAAGGTCTTCTGGTGTGGTGGCACTTGTACTATTATAGCTACACCAACCTCCTCAAACTATTTTCTCTAGGGGTGGTTCTTGTTCTATTCATTACTCCACCACCTCCTGCATGTCTCTCCTCCATGTTGTATGAATGATATATTTATTATCTCCACCTAACCTTCCTTAGGTCCACTACTCAGATCCTCATCTTGATCTAGAACATGTACTTCACTCCTCAATTCCCTCCTTGGGATCCTCTCTTGTGCCATCTCCTCCTCTCGATGTCTTGGTGGTGTTCTCCTTTGATCAACCCTCTAATACCTCTACCCTCTCCATGACCTGTATCCTCCTCTTCTCCAAGGATGAGTACCATGCCAATCATGGGACTAAAACTATCACCCTTGGTACTACCATGGTTATGACTCTCTCTCGTGTAGGGGTCCTGGTGACCGTTCCACCCTATTGGCTACAATTCTTCTTAATTGATATCTGAACTCTTCGATTGAAATCATTTTCTTGCCATACCTCCAGTTATCTTGCTACTCGAACATCACCAATTCTATAATTAGAAGTGTCTTAAAAATCATACAATCTACTATAAATCATACAATATGCTTTCCCACTTGCTCTTGTATGGTTTCCTTATCAGCAACCACCTCCAGATCGTACACTATTCAATCTTTCATTGTTCGATCTTCAAACTATTCGATCTTCTACAAATCATACAACTATAGCCTAAAATCATATAGGGATGTACTACTCTATATAGTATCCCTCTCTAGCTACTTCCCCTCATCGAATCTATACAATTTTATGATTTCATACGATTTGCTCAAAATGGCTTAAAATAACCCAAAAATTACCCGAAATCGCACAATATTTTTCTTGAGACCGTACAATCTACCACCAAATCATATAGTACATCTTTTCAAACCCTTGTTCACCTAAAAATCATGTTTTCCACTTTTCTTCTATGATTTCTCTCTGACCTAGTTGCTGAAATACCCCGATCTATCTTTTCAATGCTTTTCGAGAGCAATTTTCCAAATTTTCCATACTTGGCACAATTTATCCCCAAAAATAAAAATTTTGGCTATTAAATATGGTTGTACGGTCTTCTCCTTCCTTTCCTCTATCTTCTCCATTTCTTTTTGGCCACTTTTGTCAGATTAGGGTTTGTAGCTTCCTTTTCCCTGTAATTTCTCTGCTCTGGCTCCAATCTACCACTTCTTCGAACCCTAATGTACATTTTTCAATAACCTGGTTCATATTTGGATGCCTTCTACTATAAAACCTCCTTTCTTTCTGGTTGAACTCGAATTCTTCCTTCAATGGAGTCAAACCCTTGCTTTTTCTCCTTTTTCTTCTCGGTTTGATTTCTTTGAATGTGAAAAGTCTCCTTGGTGTGAATTTAAAAATGGGTCATGAATTATTGTAGCTTACTGATGAGTTTTAATGCCCATGTAGTTGCCTCCATTTAGTTGCATGCTTTTCACCTTCGTCCTCCTAAAAAATTTGAATTCCTCTTTGTATGGTTTTAAAAATTGCTAGGGTGAGCCTTGTATTTAAACTATCTTCAAACCCTAACCACTCCAAATTTGAAATTGCACCATTTTGCATGTCTTTTCATCTTCCTTTCCTGGATGATTGACAACTCATCACTTTTCATACAATTTTTAACTTTTTCTCTCTTTTCTAATAACTCATCGTTCCACACATGCGAACATTAAATGCGATGGTTGAAAATCGTACAATTACACCTAAAATCATACATTGTATGATCTAGATCATACAACATGCCTTCTTGTATGATTTTACATGTACTTTTTCTAATTTTACTTGTACGATCTCTTACTTGTGCTTTTTCAACTTAAATTTGACTTTGTACGATCTATCACTTAGAGAATTTTTCTATTTTTCTCTCTTTGAAGAGGTCATCATTTCTGGTTTTCAACCCACTTCCTTCTTAATTGCATCCCGAGGGATTTTCACAATTAAGGCATTTTATTTTTTTTTTTTTTTTCTTTTTCTTTTTTTTCATTCCTAACCTATTTACACTTACCATCATGGAAATCGTATAGTGACATTCACTTGTACGATCCCATCGAATTCTTCTCTTGGAGGTTCGATTGTGACATTCTGAGTGGTTGTGTCACCTGGTGCCACTTGCTCTCTAGGTTGATTCATCTCCACTTGTGATGTTACTGAATTCCCTGGCCTTCCCATACCATGTGTACAATTTGGAATTGTACAATTGCAAGCTAGAGTATCTTCACCTGGTGTCCCTTCCTCTTGTCACATAGGTGATTGATCCCTTGGTAGTGGTGTCCTTACTACTCTACTATCATTCGAGCGACTTCTCTACCTATCTCCTCGGATCAATTCTTGCTCTAGACTTGGTGATCGGATCCTTTGTTGTCCCTAGTTTCTTTCATCTACAAAATGTACTCTTCCTCTACCAGTAAGGCCTCTACCATGTGAGTGTCTTCCCCATCCTATTCCTCTTGACATCGGGCTTCTCTGTGCTAGTGGTGATTCCTCCCTTTCTTGGAGTAATCCTCTACCACCTACCACTCTTTGAGGTCCTCATTAGATTAGTGGTGGTCATCCCAATGGATACTACCTTGTAGGATTAGGTAAGATCCCTCTCATCCTTGGTATACCTTATAGATTCCTTGTCCAGTTCAAACAAGCTAAGGGTGTATCTCCCGACCATCTAGGAGTAGGGGGTCAAAACCTTCCTCGTCCTCTTCCTCCTCTAATTGTAACATCACCTTGTCCTTGCTCACTTCATAGTCGAATACCTCCTCCCCTTCTTGGCTGAAGCCTTAGGGGTCCTTCTCTATTCCTTCCTCCCATTGCTCGGTTATCAGGAGTTATCTCTACCAACTCAATGTTGGCTAGTGGACTTCTACTTCTTCTTGTACTTGGTGATAATTGTCGTAGTGCTCTGATTCTATGATCTGCACATGCTAAGCGATATCTCCATATTCTTTCCTCGAAGCATCTTTGTGGAGATGAAGTTGCCAAGACCTCTCTATATGCATCAAAAAAATCTATCTCAGAACTTGAGTCATTCTGATTCTCTTCTCTCTGTTCCACCCAATCTGTTGGTAAATTCATCAGTCTCTCCAATATCCTTACTTCTCTCCTTTGTCTTCTCAATTATCGATGGGCTATTATATATGCTTGTGGATCAAGGTTGGTTTGATGCTCTTGTGATCTCCCTAGTTGTCATTGTGTTGTTGTACATGCTGGGGGATCACGATTATCTCAAGGATTCTAGGGATTCCCTAGGCAATCATCATCATCACTACTTTCTGTGCTAGGTTCCCTTACTAGCCAAGGCATTCCTTCATCACTGGAGTCACTCAAATCTAGTCGTACATTACCTTGTGATTCAGGTGATGTGGTTGCTTCCTCAATGTCTCACCATAGCATCTCTGCATCTTCATTCATCATTGGTGGATCACTTGGTGGTACTTGTGAACTTGTGCTTGCTCCATCATTTCTTACACCACTTCTTGGAGTTATCCCCTCATCATCCTCAGGTTCTCCTTCTAGCTCTTGTAGCCTAGCTATTCTTTGTTCATCCAACCTTCGTATTGTACTATCCAATTCTTGGATGGTTTGTTCTCTCAACCTTGCATTATGACCTCGCAATGTTTGATATTCTTCTTATAGTTGTTGAGTCTGTAGTCACATTCTCTATTGTAATAGCCCTATCTGAGCTAATGGAGTAAGTCCAACCAATTCTTCATCGATGGTCTCATTCCTATCTTCTTCTAGAACTTCCATTTCAAAGGTGTCCACTCTATCCTCGTATCGTACTGTTAACCGTATCCTTCTTCATCCTTCCACTTGTTGGGGTAGTTCTCTATTCTACCTGAGGATACATCATATTTCTATTCACTTGGGGTGCTTCTTCTTGCCTTCCCCTATTTTTAGGTAATAGTACTATCTCCTGATGTCCTCTTTCATTTGGAGGAATCCATTCTTCATCTTCCTCTTCTACTCGTTCGGTCCCATCCACAAATCTGACATGCACTCACAATCTTCTTCTTTCTCTGGGTCGAGGTGCCAACTCTTGTTGTTCTATGGTTGGTCTTGTCTCCTCCCCTTCTACAAATAAATGTGTGAGTCCCATGTCAGGCTCCTCCTATGATGGACCTTGCTCATCTTGAGTCCTCCATTGAGCTTCTGCTCATCTTCTTCATTCAATCTCTTCTGAAGAAATGAATAAGCATTGTACTTTGTAAGGCTTCAACTTTGAGCCATTTACAGTGTTGGGTACCTCCATCCCATTCAAGTTCTATAACTTGACTACTCCATTATTCATTACTTCTACCACTTTATAGGGACCAAGCCATAACGTCTTCAACTTACCGGGCTTGATTTCCCTCTTTCCATTAAACTTTAGAACCAAGTCACCCGGACTAAGTTCTAACTTCCTCAAATGTTTGTCATGCCATACCTTCCTTCTTTTTTGAGCTACCTCAATCACCCATTGTGCCATGACTCTTCTTTCATCTAACTTGATCAGTGTTGTCAGTCACTCTTCCAAACTTTCTTGATCACCCAAGTGATGCTCTATCACGACTCTCAAACTTGGTATCAAGAATTCAACTGGCACCACTGCCTCCTATCCATACATCAATTAGAAAGGTGTATGCTCTATTGTTGGTTTAAAATTTGTTCTATATACCCACAAAATATATGGTAGCCTTTCCTCCCAATATGCTCCCTCTATTCCATAGGTTTTATACAAAGTAGATACCAGGACTTTGTTTGTTGCTTTCGCCTACCCATTTGCTCTGGGATAGTATGGACTAGACAATGAGTGCAAAATCTTGAACTCTATTATCAACATTTTGATGATTTCATTGATAAAGTGTCCTCCTCGGTCACTTGTGATCTATAGTGGAATACCAAATCTTGTGATTACCTTCTCGTACAAGAATCTCACTGTACTTTTAGTTGAGTTATCAGGTAATGCTCTCGCTTCAACCCATTTTGTCAAGTATTCCATTGCTACTACGATGTATCTACACTTCCTTCTACGAGATGTCTTCAATGGTCCAATGAAGTCTAATCCCCACCTTTCAAATAGTTCCTGGGGTTGTGATGGATGCAATGGCATAAAGTCCCTCTTTACCGGCTTTCCTACCCTTTGACAAGTATCACATGCTTTCACATACTCTTTTGCATCATTATACAGTGTGGGCCACCATAGTCCAGCTAGTAATATTTTCCTAGTTGTCGCATCTGGTCCCATGTGCCCTCTTGCTAAGCCTTCATGAGCTTCTTTCAATGCCACTTTGACTTCTTCTTCCATCACACATCTTCGTAGGATACCATCACTTCCCATATTATACAACAATCCTGCTATCAACTGGAAGGGTGCTGACTTCATGATCACTTTCTTTTTCTTGGTTGCCATCATTTCCTATGGCAACTCTCCTATGGAAAGGTACTGGCCAATCAACTTGTACCATGATGGAACAACATTGATGGTGAATAATTGTGCATCAAGGAATTCATCCAGAACTCCTGTTCCTATAGGCTCTCCTGATCGTATCCGAGATAACTGGTCTACAATGACATGCTTCTTACTAGGTCTCACTACTACTCGAAATACGAACTCTTGTAGGGTGATGAGCCACCTACTGACCCATCCTTGTATCACTAGTTTATTTATCAAGTACAATAGAGCTTGGTGATCTACGTAGAAAGCAAAGGGATTCACCAATAGGTAATGCCTAAACTTCTGGATTGCATATACCATTCCCAAAGCTTCTCTTTCTATTGTACTATAATTTCTCTCTAGCCTTGACAATAGGTGACTAGCAAAGAAAATAGGTTGATCTAGCTTGAACTATCCTTCTTGTGCCAAAGCACATCCAATTGCAAAATTTGAAGCATCAATATGGACATGGAATTCCTTATCCCAGTTTGGGAACACCAAAATCGGGCTACTCACAAGCTTAGCCTTCAGCTCCTCAAAGGCTCCTTGGTGCTCCTCTGTCCATCTGAAAGGAATATTCTTCTTCATCAATGAATCCAATGGATAGGATACATGTGCATAGTTCTTGATAAACCTTCGATAATATCCCATCGATCCCAAGAAGGTTTTAAGTGAACTCACATCGTATGGTTCTTCCATGTGCAATATCACACGGATCTTATCAGGATCTATTTTTAATCCTTCACTGCACACTATGTGTCCTAACAATTTTCCATATGGTACCATCAGGTAGCATTTCCCAGGATTTAATGATATCTGTGCATTTTTGCACCTACTCATGCATTCACTGAGGGTAGGAAGATGCTCCTTGATCTTCCCATAAATGGACCAATCATCCAAAAATGCTTTGAAGTTCCCTGTTGCCAATTGATCAAATATATACAATATGATGCATTGAAATGTAGTTGGGGCATTACAGAGCCCAAATGGCATTTGATTGTACGCATAGATGCCATTCTCCATAATAAATGTGGTCTTCAACTTATCCTCCTTGGCTATACTTATCTGATTGTAACCCAAAAATCCATCCAAAAATGAATAGATCTCGTGTCCTACGACTTCCTCCAGGATAGAATCTGTGAAGGGAATAGGGAAGGGGTCCTTAATAGTTACTACATTTAGACTCCTAAAGTCCACACATATTCTGATCTTGTCCACTTCCTTCTTCAAGGTGATCACTATAGGTGATACCCATTCACTGGTTGTCACCCTGAAGATGATTCCTACCTCCAACATCTTCTCTATCTCTACATTCACTAATGCAACATACTTTGGGTTCATTCTATATGGTCTCCTCCTTATGGGTTGTGCTCCAAGCATTAGTGTAATCTTGTGGACACATAACTCAGGTGGTACTCCCTTCAAGTCCTTATATGTCCATGCAAAGACATCCTTATATTCCAAGAATATCTTAAAAGTCATCGCTTTCAGTACAGGGTTCCAATCATCACCATAGTGAATCATCCTAGGTTCCTCCTCCATTCCTAGATTGATGTCCACTATCCGAGGTCCTTCATATTTGATATTCTTTGGCTCACTTGCTGCTTTCTCTACATTCTTTGGGTGTGTCGGTCTTGTATCAATATCCGCATCTCCTACTGTATACTCTGCAAAACTTTTTGGAAATGTCCATTTCTCTTCCACCTCCTTCTTAGGTTCTTGACTGACTTTTGGTTCATCTTGTTTTTCCTTGATCTCCTCTGACTCAATACAAAGGTAGTTGGGCTGAAAAATTTTGTACTCCTCCATTTTCCAATGAAGAAGTCCACTATCAGATCTAGCTTCATCTTCACTACATTCATCCAGGTACAACATTCCTTCTCCATCTGGTTCATACCCTTCATCTCCTGAGGAATTTTTTGATTCATCCGTCATAGCTACATCCTCACTAACTTTTTTTTTTTTTTTGGTAATTAAGGATCAAATTCATTGCAATCGGGTTTTCTAGGTTGACCCAAAACCTTTTACAAGAATCAGCACTGAGCTGTTACGGATCAAAAACTCAATAGGGACAGAATGTCCTACGCTACTAGTACCCATCTGAAGCCCCCTTCTGTTACGTCTTCACGCACCTCCGCGGATTCGCAACAAGTCGCGCAAATGAGATATGTCGCGAATTCGCGACATCTTTCTGCCTTCTGCTTTCATCTTCCCTCATCTCCGCGATTTCGTGACAAGTCACGAAAATGAGACATGTCGCGAAATCGCGACATCTATCTGCCTTCTGCTTCATTTTCCAGCATCACCGTGATTTCGCGACAAGTCACGAAAATGCGACATGTCACGATTTCGCTACATCTTTCTGCCATCTGCTTCCTTTTCCAGCATCTCCGCGATTTCGTGACAAGTCGCGAAAATGCGACATGTCGCGAAATCGCGACATCATACTGCCTTCTGCTTCGTCTTCATGCATCACCGCGATTTCGTGACAAGTCGCGAAAATGTGACAAGTCACGAAAATGCGACATGTCACGATTTCGCGACATCTTCCAGCCTTCTGCTTCGTCTGCATGCCCCTCCGCGATTTCGTGACAAGTCACGAAAATGCGACATGTCGCGATTTCGCTACATCTTTCTGCCTGCTACATCGACTTCATGCATCTCCGCGAATTCGTGACAAGTCGCGAAAATGCGACATGTCGCGAATTCGCGACATCTTTCTGCCTACTGCATTCATCTTCCTGCATCTCCGCGATTTCGTGACTAGTCGCGAAAATGTGACATGTCGCGAATTCGCGACATCTTTCTGCCTTCAGCTACATTTTCCAGCATCTCCGCGATTTCGCGACAAGTCACGAAAATGCAACATGTCGCGAAATCGTGACATCTTTCTGCCTTCTGCTTCATTTTCATCATCTCCGCGATTTCGCGACAAGTCGCGAAAATGCGACATGTCGCGATTTCGTGACATCTTTCAGCCTTCTGCTTCGTTGCCGCCTCCACGTCGCGAAATCGTGACATTCTTGCTGGGCGCTCCCCTCTGCCACTGTCGGTCGTGAAACCGTGACAACTTTCCATACTTAACTTTTTCCAGCATTGAACACCGCGAAACCGCAACAGGTCGCGAAAATGCGACATGCCGCGATATCGCGACAATTTTCTTCTATGCTCTTCACTGCTTCTTTTGGGCGCGATAACGCGACATGTCGCGATATCGCGACAATTTTTGGTCAACACCTCTCCTGCTCTACTTTGACCGCGATACGACGACACGTCGCGATATCGCGACAGTTTTCTTCTGTGCTCTTCACTGCTTCTTTTGGGCGCGATAACGCGACAAGTCGCGATATCGCGACAATTTTTGGTCAAAACCTCTCCTGCTCTACTTTGACCGCGATACGGCGACACGTCGCGATATCGCGACAGTTTTGGCCCGTGGTCGCTATTGCCTTTTTTTGTCGCGAAATCGCGACAGGTCTGCTTCGGGTCACGAAAGTTCAACGTGTCGCGATATCGCGACGCTTTTCCTTTCTTGCTCTTTCTCATTGCTTTGACCGCGAAAAAGCACCATGTCGCGATATCGCGACACTTTCCCAACTTAGCTTTTTCTTTATGCTTGGAGCCATGAAAGTTCAAATAGTCGCGATATCGCGACGATTTTTCCATCTTGCTCTTTCTCGTTGCTTTGACCGCGACAGAGCAACATGTCGCGAAATCGCGACACAACAAAAAAGGAAACAGAAAACTCCTCTTCCTTTTTTCGAACCCCACAGATGCATCATCATTGGCGATCATTTTGAATAATCTTGTCCACATCACTTGGTACCCCGAGTTCCCAAGTGACCAACCCATCGGCTTCCACCCCTATATTGGCCAAGATATCAGCAGTTTTATTGGCTTCCCTAAACACGTGCTGGGCCCTTCGCTCATTCCTGGCTTGGTAGAGGATCCTAGCCTCTTCGATGACAGTCTTAAACCGCCACGGAGGAATTTTCCCATTGCTGATAAGGTTTATGACGTGCAGAGAATCTCCTTCGATGATTAGTTTATCTTCAATCTCCTGAGCCATCTGAAGACCCCTCCATAACGCTCTTGCTTTCGCCTCGTTGTTAGTCCTTGTTCCCAACTGCTCAGAAAAGGCCATCACCAGAATGCCTTGATGGTCTCTCACTGCTCCTCCAGCCCCTGCTCTGCCAGGGTTACCTTTAGAAGCCCCATCAAAGTTGAGCTTGAGCCATCCAACTGGGGGCGGTTTCCACCTGACATCTACTCTAGGATTGATCTTGGGAGACACGGGTTTCTCAACCAGGGTAAGATTTAAGGAATGAGCGATCAGTCTCTCCCAGAGGGGAGGATTTCGAGCTTCATGAGGAATAAGGCTAACATTTTCATGGGCAAAGGTAAGGATCTTATTGGTGATGGAGGTGACATCATGGCTCGACTCATGGAAAGCTCTATGGTTTCGTTCAAGCCAAATCTGCCAAAGAAAATGGTGGAGACAGATCTTCCAAAAAAACCTCAACCTAAGGCTAACGAAGGGATTTGGCCATTGGTGGAAGAGGTCAATGATGGTGGCTGGTCTGACCCAAAAAATGCTAAAGGCTTGAAATAACCTATTGAGGATGCTCAAAGAGACCGGGCATTCAAGGAAAATATGGAGGGTGGACTCCCAATTGGCGTCGCACAAACAACAGCGGTTAGCAACTATCATACCTTTCCTTATCAAGTTGTCAATCGTAAGAATCCTGCCTTGGATCGCCATCCACGAGAACATTGCAACTTTAGGAATAAGCTTTTTGACCCACACCAATTGAGTCTGGAGAATGGGGTCCTCAGTATCTACCATTAGCATGTATGCAGATTTGATTGAGAACTGCCCATTTTCGAAAGCTGCCCAAATTACATGATCCTGCCCAGGACTCATGGAGATGAATTGTTGATGCAAGATGCTTTGGATTTCTTTTGATTCGGCTTCAAATCCTAGGATCCTTATCTGTTTCCAAATAAGCCTTCCTCTCGTCCTCGCCTCATGAAGTCGGCTACTTTCCTTCCAAAGAGATCCTCTCGTGATTCTTTTGATCCTCGCTAGGTGAGGAACCTAAGATAACACTTCATCCTTGGCCCACCTGTCATCCCAAAACTTGGTCTTCTATTCATTACCTAGGACCCATCTTAGGCCTTTATTTATGACCTCTGCTTGATAAGATTGCTTTCCAGAACGCAGAACCTCTCCTGTGCACCGTATCATCTAGGAAATCGAAACCTTGAAGATATTTCCTTCTAATTATGGCAGTCCACTCATTCTCCTTGTTGTTAATAAGATGCCAAGCTTGTTTAGCTACTAAGGTTGTGTTTAGATGAGCAACTCTTCTCAGTCCTAGCCCCCCATTTTCTTTCGGCCTACAAACCTTGCCCCAGCCCACAAGGTGGATCCTCTATTTTTCCTCTGACCCAGACCAGAGAAATTTCTTTTGAATCTGTTCAATTTTTTGGTGAACTCTGGTTGGAGCCCTAAAAACAGAAAGAAAATAAACCGGAATGCTCTGTAAGGAAGCCTTAGTGAGGGTGAGTTTCTCGGCCTGTGATAAAAAATGTCCTTTCCAGCCAGCCAATTTTTTTTGGATTCTTTCTACCACTCTATCCCACATAGATTCACACGGAGAACCATAGAAAAGGGGAAGGCCTAGATACGTGGTAGGGAGAGTCGCTATCGAACATCCCAAAATTTTTGCTATTCTGGCTTGTCTCTGATTTGGGGTGTTAAGGAAGTAAAGCTTACTCTTGTTGAAATTCACCTTCTGACCCGCCGCATCCTCATAGAGTTGGAGAATGTGCTTAATCCTTCTTGCTTCAACCACTGACGACTGAGTCAACATCAAAGTGTCATCCACAAATTGTTGGTGACTAATAGGGTTGATGAGAGAGGTGGCTTTGATCCCCGAAATTAATCCAGCATTGCATGCTGCTTTAATAGTTCTACCCAGTGCCTCTGCCACAATGATGAACAACATTGGGCTTATTGGATCTCCTTGTCTGAGCCCTCTGTGACTCTGGAAGTACCCAGCTGTCGTGCCATTGACCAGAACTGAGAACCAGGGTTCGGATATGCACTCTTTTATCAGCCTGACCCACTGAGGATGAAAGCCAAACTTCAGAAGAACAACCGTCAAAAAATCCCAGTTAATGCGGTCAAAAGCTTTGTTCATATCGAGCTTTAGGGCTAAGACCGCCTTGTTGGTTTGTCTGGCAGAGTGCAATGCTTCATGGACTGTGATCACACCATCCAAAATTGATCTCCCCTGAATAGAGCTGCCTTGGCCAGGGTCGATAATGAGGGGCAGAATTTCTTTCATCCTGTTAGCAATGGCTTTTGATAATATCTTGTAGGACACGTTGCATAAACTAATCGGTCTGAAATCTGCCATTGTCTCTGGTGTTGGGCCCTTAGGAATCAGGGCGATAAAGGTGGACTTGAACCCTCTCGGGATATGTTTTGAAGCCTAAAATTCTTTGATTGCAGAGATGACATCCTCTCCTACAGTGTCCCAAAAAACTTGGTAGAACCGAGGAGGGAACCCATCAGGGCCAGGGGCCTTCTCAGGTTCCATGCTAAACAGAGCCTTTCTGATTTCTTCATCAGTGAAGGGAGCAAGAAGCTTACCATTTATGGCCTCATCAACCAAACTCGAAATGGACTGGAGGAGGGTTTCCTTGGCTTCCTCTCTACACTGGGAATCATCCCCGAGAAGGGAGCTGAAGTAAGCAACTGCTTCCTCCCTGATCTCAATTAAGTCCTGGGTTTTGGATCCATCGGCTTTGGTCAACTCTCTGATCTTATTATTACTTCTGTTCCTCAAGGTTGAGACATGAAAGAACTTTGAGTTCGAATCACCATCCTTTAGCCATAAAGCCCTGGATTTCTGTCTCCAGTAAGTCTCCTCACAAGCTAAAATATTGTGATATTCTGACAGATTGGCTTGTTCCTCCTTCCTAGTAGCTTCATCACTGATACCATTCTGTATCGTGTTGTCAATGACCTGCAGCCTTTCCCCCACTTGTTTCTTGTTCTCAAACAGGTTCCCAAAAACCTCCTTATTCCAAGTTCTAAGGTTATTCTTTACTAATTTCAGCTTTTGAGCAAGTATGAAACCTGAACTTCCGTGAAAGGGTTGTTGCCACCATTTGGAAATACTTTCTTTTAAATCCGGGTGTCTGATCCACATTGACTGAAAACGAAAGGGTTTTTTGAAAGAGTTTGACTTTGGGACCTCCAAGAGGATGGGATTGTGGTCGGAGGAAATTTTGGGAAAAGTTTGCAGGGTAGAGTCTCCAAAACCAGCAATCGCCTCCTTTGATAAGAAAAACCTGTCAAGTCTTTCCTAGATAAGTTGGCTTCCTGATCGCCTGTTGCTCCAAGTATACTTGGCTCCTCTTAGCCTCACATCCATCAGTTGGTTCGAGTTAACAAAATCATTGAAGTCTTCCATACTTCTGGTAGGGAGCCCTGATCCACCCTTTTTGTCTGATGGGTATAGAGGCGTGTTGAAATCTCCTGCCACCACCCACGGGATGTCATGGAAAGCATCACCCAGTTTGCCCAGATACTCCCACAAAGAAGCTCTCCCCTGAACAGAATTAGGAGCGTAAACATTGGAGCAGATCCACGATCTATTGTTGTCAATATCATGGAAAAAAACACTCAACACCCTGTCGTCCTCTTGGATGATACTGCCTTCCACTACCCGAGGGTCCCAAAGAACCATGAGCCCCCCTGACGTTCCTCTAGCCGGTTTAAACACCATTTCCCCTTGACTCCACATCTTTTTTGCTATTGATTTTGACTGGGCTTCGTCTAATTTTGTTTCTTGCAACATCAAAATTGTTGGATTGTATTGCCTTCTTAGCGAACTAACCACTCTCTGAGTGGGCCGGCCATTGAGGCCTCTCACATTCCATGAGAGAACCTTCATTTAGATTGTTTAGAGTTTTTCCCCTTCCCCCTTCCCTGAGGAGGTTTTCCTGATTTGTTATCTTCGAGCCCTGGGATAACTTGTTGTATCAGAGTTTTCTGTTTACCGCTGGCAATCTCATTGTCAGTCCTCATTCTGTTGTGCTCTGCATTTGAAATCCTCCCCTTCTTTCTCTCACAGCCATAGTCAATAGGTGACTTGGTCGTACTCCTGGTCTTCTTGGGGCTAAATTGTGGGGGATCTAACTGTTGTAGAACCGGACTCACGCATTCCTCAAAATCATCCATTTCTACCAACTCAGTCCTTGATTCTAACTCCTCCATATTTTTCCTGTATTCTCCTGATTTTTGTAAAGAATCTTCTAGATGGTTTGGCGGGCTTCTGGCTATGATGTTGGGGAGGTCTGGTTTCGAAGACTCAATCTCCTCCACCCTTTTTCTATATTCTCTGGGGCTTAGCCTTACCCCTCCCTGGGGGTTTGAGGGGTTATTTGTTATGGGATTTGATGGACCCGCCCTTGATGGGGATTCTAGGGTTTCAGGGAGTTCACATTGCCTGTTTCCCTCTTCTAATTCCTCGCTCTCCCCTTCTACCGATAGATCGGCTAAAATATTGAACTTATTTGAGCTTGGAAATTTAGGGCTTACCTGATTTTCCTGTTCTTCGATGAGATGTTGCTTGTCTTTGCTCTGATTTTGCCCTGCACCCTGTTTGTCCTTCTCCTGATAAATGTAGTTCTTTTTAAATGGCCTAAACCCTCCTTTGCCAACAGGGCCTCTTTTTAGAGGGGGGTTCCTAGGAAACCCTTTCTCATTTGCATGTTTGCCTTCCGATCTGTGGTTGTCTCTGCTGGCTGCTAGAGTAGGGCACTGATTTTGTAGGTGGCCTTGGGATTTACACTCAGGGCAAAAAGCTGGCTTGTTTTCATATTCCATCGCCTGTTTTCTTAGGTAGTTGTCGTACTCTAGCTCCACAACATTTGGCAGCTCAGATTCAAGATTAGCGTTGACGCATAGTCTTGCATGTGTCATCCTTGTCCTAGCCAAGGTTGCATGATCTATGGACACCAGTTCTCCGATCATTCTGGCGATGCCATGCAGCCAATACTCATTGAAAAACTGAGCTGGAAGGTTGGGGAGCCGAACCCAAATGGGAGCAGTATTGATATTCTATTTTTCAGGGTCAAAATCCTCCCCCCATTTCCTGAGGAAAAGACTGCGTTTCCCTAAAAACCAGGGTCCTCCAGTGAGAACGCGGTTCGCATCCTCCTTATTGTTAAATCTTATGATAAAAAACCCCCTAGACAGGGCAACAACCTCCATACTACCCACCGTTCTCCATTTGGATAGGGCCCAGGACCGAATAGTTTCTATATCTGGCCTTCCACCCAGAAACTTGCCCACTAATGAAAACTCTTCCATGGCTAAACATGGCCCCATCGAATCAATAGGTGCCATTATCCTGTTATTTACCGGGATGAGGGGCGGGAGTGAAAGAAAAACACTCTTTCTCCCCTTGACAGTTTCCGCAAAGGACCGGCCTCCTCCGGGACCCGCACCGCCCATCTGGGTCCCTTTGTCCGGATCTTTTTGGGGAGGGTCGCGCTCTCTCTGGACAACCCCTCCTGCCGCCGCTGGCCTCCCATCCTCTGGATCCTCGCCTGGGTCAATCTCGAGGGTCCTACCCAAACCCTCCGAGCCATCTCTGCTCTTCCCGCCTAAAAATTTTGAAATTTCTCCGCTGCTCCTCTCCTCCATTTTTTTGGCTATTCTAAAATCCTCACTAACTTTTTGATTAGCTAGATTAATCATATATTTATGTTGTCCCTTATTGAAAGTGATCTGATTCTTTCTCTAGTTGTGATTAACTTTGGCTACTTGTAGCCATCCTCTTCCTAGTAGAGCATCATATATATGCGTCTACATTGTAATCACAACGAAATCTAAGATAAACTCTTGGTCAGCTATCACCACTTGTTGTGCTATCAAGACTCCCTTTGTATTGATACCATATTGGTCAACACCATATAATCATAAACTCAAATCCCATAGAGATGGAGTACCTATTTCTAGCTAGGTTCTTTTAGGTAGCACATTGACGTTGGATCCTCCATCCGCAATGACTTGTGTCAATTTGTGCCCTAGGATCTCCATATGAACTAATACAGGTTTCTTTCCCACAACAATCATAAATATAATCAGATCCATGAATTGATCTTTTCTTTCCTTCTCTATAATTGGTTGGATCTGCACTTCCATCACCTTATGCAGTTGTATTGCTTTCTGCAACACTGGAATAACTTCCAATAGGTTAGAAACTTTAATCTCTATTGTGGTGTCTAAAACCTATGCTTTCAGATTCTACACAATCACCTTCTCTTCTGATGGATTTTTTGGTTCCTTTCCTTCAACTAACTTCACTTGTTTAGCTTTCTGTGCTTCATCTTGTAATATTTTCTTTGCTACTTGCCAGTGCTACTTTTCCTTTGATGGCTCTAGGTACTTGTCCTTTTTAGCGTGATTCACAGCTAAAAATTCTTGGGTTTCCTCATTAACTTGAGGAACCTCAATAGCTAGATAATTTAAATTCTACGGGTTACTCGAACTCACCTGCTTTGGGCAATTTTCTTCTTCGTGGTTCTCTGGACCACACCACCTACACATATATGTAGTGCTTTCTTGTGGTGTTTCCTGCCTTTGAGGTGAAGGATAATTTTTCATGAAATACCTCCACTCCTGGAAATTACGACACTGTATGATCAGCCTCCCTTTCGAGTCATACTACAAACGAATTTCTCCTCCTTGCCAATTGCCCTGGTTCAACCTTCCACCTCATCGGCTATTTCTATAACCACCACTTGTTACCTATTGCCCATCTCCTAGGGTCTTTTGTTTCTCTTCCTACTCCTAGAATTTTAGGACCTATGGATGTACTCTTGATTTATATGAATATAGCATTACCTCGTGTCCCATAAAATTACAGATGTGACAATAGTAATTTCATGGACACTTTACATTTGTAAGCTCTTCAATCTTGCATTCTGTGCACCAAATATCATTCCTATAAAGTTTTCTCTTTTGTTATTTTATGATCTTGTTGAACTCCTGATGAAATGATGCTACTATCCTCTATATAGTGTCATATTCTCCACTATCTGAATCATTAGACTTGGGGTGAAACAAAATTCTTGTATACATCTATTTTGATTCACTTTAAAAATTATTTGCATGCTTTACAACTTCTTCATATGTTGTTTATGGTACTACCTTCATATTTTTTTTTTATATTTTATTAGTAATCCATCTACAAACCACCGCTTTACCAATACATCTGCTAAAGGCATCTGCATATTATCCACTAACTGCTTTAATCTATAGTTGTATGATTTTACATCTTCGTCAAGATTTTGATTCGTCATGCAAAGCTCAGTAACAATATCTCCATCATCCTTCAAAGGGTAAAATTATTCAATGAATTTCTCCTTCAGTTGAGTCCAAGTCTAAAAATCTACAGTGTTTTCCCTTTTCAAATACCAATCGATCGTCAATCCTCTCAAGGTAGCAGGAAATAAGGTTACCCATTCCTCTAGTTGATCTACACCATTTTCCCTCCAAATGGTTATACAAGTTTCGATATGTCTTATGGGGTCTTCCTTACCCTCACTTGTAAAAGGTGGACATCTCTGCTTGGCTGCCTTATTAGCCATCTTTAGATATTCGTCCTCGTCACTTGAGGTCTCCCATGGAATCTTTATCTGATTTCTCCTTGGGAGTGTTTTGCTATAGTCATCATCAAAAGTTTCTATCTGAGGTATCTTATTTTGTCCCACAAATCATTGACCAAACTGACATGCATCTTCACTCTGTGACCTCCTTCACTGATGTGAGGGAGATGGTCTTGGTCCTTCCTCCTAAGACCTCATGCCCTATTGCTCTGGTGCTTGACTCTCGTCCTCGGCACTCCATTGTAAACCTTTTGTCACTTTATCAGGTGTCACCATCCACTCTCCATCCTCTTGCACTACCTCTCTATCAAATCATACCTCTACGCTAGGTGGTTTTGGTACCTCCTCTTATGTCTCTATCAACAATACCTCAAAATCTCCTTCAGATGTCCAAACTTGTTTCATTTTTGGTTCATGTGTACTATGGTCTGAGTTACTTACATTATCTCTTTGATAAATACTCATGCTCCTTATTACTGGAATTTTATCTCATAATTCTCATCTCTTACACCTTTGTACACTTGTGTCTGTCATTCACCTCCAATTTTGTAGTATTCTTACTTTGTCAATTTGACCCGTTTTAACAAAAATGCCATAGTCGATAAGGCAACGATGCCAAATGTAGAACAGGGGTGTAGTATTACCAATGGTGAGGTGTTTTATAATGATTAATATGGTCAAATTACTATTCCAAACTTATGCACCAAATTGTACAACTGTATAGTCTTCCAAACTACTAGTTTGCACCCAATGAACAGCTTGTAGAAAACCCAAATCGAAAAATTGTACAATCCAAAATTGTACAGTTATAGAGATTATATAATTTCACACTCAAAAAATCATTTAGATTCATTTTTTAAAATTTTCGTACACATTTTTATAACCAAACTAGTAGATTTCCCAAAACTGCCAAATCGGGTAAATTTCGTTCAATCTCATAAACTGCCAAATCGGGTAAAGTCCTTCTGTACAATTTGTACGAACTCTGGTGTATGATATGTATAAAATTAAGGTACATACAAGTGCTAAATTAGATGTTATACTATATAAATCTCTCTCATATAGGTTTTGTAAGGGTTTACTATGGCAATTAATCCTTTTTTGGTAACATGCAAAACAGATCAACAGGGCTGGAGAGAGATATATATCCAATGGCAATGCCCAAAAATCATACAACAGGGTTCAAAAATTCTTCCTTGATATTACCATCATCATATATCATCCTACAAAGCTACACCAATGTTGGTTCAATCCAATTCCTCCATAGCAATGCATAAAATAGCCATAACAACAAGTAAGTACATGCAATAGAAGTAAACTATAAAATGCTATTCTACCATTCCAGGATCATACACTACATAAGAGAAACCATGAATCTTGTCAATATTTATTATTGTTCAAAAATATCACTCAACAATGGAGATATGCAATAACAATCCACAGTCAAGACTCATAGTATTCCTCAATAACCAGAATAACACTAGATCATAATCAAAATGTAACCATACTATCAAAATTGAAAATGGGGCCTTATATAATGTTTCCCAGGCTGTTCCAAAGTGGTTCCTAAGGCAATTAGTTATTTACAACTGCCCATGCATAATGGAATGCATTAATTAAGAATTTTACTAAGTCTAATACCTTAA
This sequence comes from Wollemia nobilis, assembly GCA_028583015.1. Taxonomy (NCBI): domain Eukaryota; kingdom Viridiplantae; phylum Streptophyta; class Pinopsida; order Araucariales; family Araucariaceae; genus Wollemia; species Wollemia nobilis. Next base: position 6,031,467 of record JAQPPZ010002441.1, on the reverse strand, counting down.
TAATCAAATACATGTGCAATTCCAACCTAAAATTACATTTCCCATGCATTTAATGTCATTTCATTGCACCTTGTATGATTTGCCTTCGCCTTGTACGATTTTCCCTCCTGATTGTACAGTTTACTTCTACCTATATGATTTGCAAAACTTGTCAAAACTATCAAAATTGGGCAAATCCATTTATCACTTCTTATTTTTTTGGGAGGTGGATTTGCTACCTACAGACTAAAGTCCCATAAAATGTTAAGTCTCTTACTTTGAAAGGGGATTTCCATTGGAGACATATATCACTAATGTAATTGGGGTATATCCAAGAAACCTGGAATCTATTGACAATCAAATGGAGGACTTCTTGAGCAAAGGAGCAGGTCACACTCAAATGGTTAACATATTTAAAACCTCTTTTCATAATTTTATCCATAATAAGGATATTATTTTGGAAAAAGAGCTAAAAGAAGAAGCTCATTTTAGGAGTAATATTCTTTAACCAAACATTCAAAGTCGGTAACCAACAAGGACCTTCTCCTTCCAACAAATAGTAACCAAATTTGATTGAATAGGTCCCCCGTTTTGATAATTTCCACCACCTAGAATCTTGGGTGTCTAGGTTGTTTAGGGAATAAACGTACACCATCCTATTCAACATACAAGAACCTAGTTCCTTATCTAGTCTAAGCTTTCAACTTTAATTTTTTTTCATCTGGGTCTAGTCTCTTCCCTTAAAATGTAATCACTAACCATGGGCCCATAAAGCTAAGAAACCTCATTCTCCAAGATAGAAAAATTCCAAGTATAGGGGAATGCTCTTAAGCCAAGAATATTTCTAGAAAATAACCTTGTTACCCATCCCAATTTTCCATTACAAACCTTACCACAAAAATGACCTGATAGTTTGGAGACTTTTCCAAAAGGTGGAGCCCCTAGGGAAGTCCTTGTCCTCCAAAAAATCAGCATCATCTCTCAAGTACTTGGCTTGAAGAATATTGACCCATCTTACCTCTTCATTCCTTATCACTTTCCAGCCAAACTTTCCCAAGAGGGCTTTATTCATTTTTCTCAATCTTCTCAACTCCAAGCTCCTTGCTTCTTTTCTCTGGTAGACCTATTCCTAAGCTACCAATGGGAGATGCTTTTTATCCTCTAAACCAGTCCATAGGAAATTCCTTTTAATTTTTTCAATTATATCATAAAATTTAGTCATGTTAAAGAGGGACATAAAATATATCAAGATGTTGTAGAGAGAGGATTTCACCAAAAGTGCTTTCCTTGTCTTACTAAGAAGAGCTTATTTCCATCATATTAGTTTTTTGGAATATATCTCTACGATTGGTTTCCACATATCATCTGAAGATCTACCTTTGAACATGGGCATCCCAAGATAATTTGAAAGAAGTTTCCCAACCCCACATCCTAAGATACTTGTAATTTTTAGGTGCCTCATAAAAAGAGTGTTTAAAAAGAAGCTTTTAATTTTTGCAAAGTTAAGTTTTTTCCCGACAACTAACTCGTAGGTTTTCAATAAATATTTTAACTCTCTTGCTTACAGGATAAAGGTTCTTGAAGTGATTAGTGTCATCAAAAAAATGTTTGGAGTTGGGACTAAGGGTTGAAGCAAGCTTAATACCATCTGTAGCACCCTAAAATTGGCGCAGTAAAACCTTAGCAATAATTAAAATTACCTTAGTAATAATTCAAATTCAAATTCAACCCCAAAACCGCTCCAAAACCGCCGTTTAACCCGTTTCCTCATTTCTCGTGCCATTTTTAGAGTTTGTTTTGACCGTTTGACGATATCGTCGCCGATCAGACGATATCGCCTCAGATTGGACGATTTCGTCTGGACTAGGACGTCTAGACGATCTTGTCCCAAAACTAATTTTTCATAATTAGCCTCTGTTTCAACGACGTCTCTAAGTTGGGCAGAAGCGTGTCTGCACCGCTAGAGACCTCCCCTGTTGGAGATCTTCCAAATTAGGATGATCTCCAACCTCCCAACTTCCCTCCTAAGCCTATTTAAACCTTAGGACCCCCCTTGACTTTCCCCTGGCTGAAATTTCCTATAACTTGACCTTTACACGCATTAGAATACCCTGGATTACCATCTGCATTTGTACTTTCCAAATTTTGTTGCAGGAACCTTGTCATTCTTCAGTCGGAGCAAGCTCAGATCATCGCAGACGATCCTGTCCAATTCGAGACGATTTCGTATCAATCCGAGACGATTTCGACTACAGTCTGCATTGGGGCAATCAGTGCCCAGAGTTTGCGCTTTTTCTATACTTTGCTGTTATTTTATTCTGCATTTAGTCAGTTTTATTATTATTTCCTGTTATCTTGCATCTTGGAGTTCACCCATGTAGTTTAATTGCATAATAAGATCATGATTAGCTATTAAAGTATCGTAATTTATTTGCATTTCCATTCGGGATTATCTTATTAACATCCTTATTATTGTTTCATATCATTTTCCTTTATCAGAATAGTTGCAATTTTGGTATTTTGTATCTATTTCTCTGTTTGCAGGTCTCGACGAATTCGTCGACGAATTCGTCAGATCTCAGACGATCCTGTCAGATAGGAGACGATCCTGTCAAATTCTAGACGATCTGGACTGCTTCAAAAATTAGAACCTCCATCAGACATCCGGAACCAGGTATGGATTTCTTCACTTAGTTTATTCTCTGTGTTTTCTGTTAAATCTATTTTCTGTATTTAAATCTGCATTTCATATAGAATAACTTAGATTCATTTGGCCAAACCTAGGATTTGAATGTTTAAAGATAAAATTGAACACATAAAACACATTCCCAACCTAGGCGTGGAAACTGCCACTAAACGTTTCCTGGTGAACCCCACCATCCGTCGAAAAATCACCTTAATACACCTCCCTCGAGAGGCGGGACCTTCGCAAGGCCTCTCAGTCCGAGGTATTGTCCCATCCTTTTCACATCCCCCTTTCGGGCGCGGATCCTATAGCCTGAAGGTAAGGGTGTGAAAAATTTGGAACGATACATTTTGGTGAACCCGACGTGAAACTAAAACCTTTTGAAAACGAAAACAAAAAAAAAAAAAATAGATGCATTTAAAATCATTAGAAAATTACTAAGTTGCATATCATGTTTAGATGGTAGCTCCTAAGAAAAGACTAGCAGTTATTATAAATGTTGAAAACCAATTAGCAGCCTTAGAAATTAATTATGTGCTTAGTGTGCCTGAAACAGATAGAAACCAACTTTTGTGGGACGAACTTGATAGAAGACTAGGTGTCATTTCATCTAGGTCAACAGAACTTAAACAAATCAAGAGGCTTGTCCTAGATAGAATCCTGGATCCTCATCAACTCATTTTTTATCATGAACTTCAGAGAGCCTGCCATAGGTGGTTAGCTTATAGGAGAGCTCTTGTGTCTTCAGAATTGTTCACCTTCGAGGAATACCTCGAGAACGCAGCCATTATACACCAATTCCTAGGTCATGTAGAAGACCAAGAGGTCGTTCTTATGGATAGAGAAATATGGAATAGAGTTCCTAGAGCTATGTTATATCGAGAGTATTGCCACGAGCTTTATTTCTACCAACCAGAGTCTGAAACAGATAATATCACTATAGCACTTTTTGTCAAATTTTTGAAAGAAAATTTTCAATTTGAAGAAGAACATTTCATGACTCCTGAAGAACTTGAGCCCATTAATGATATTTATAAATTGTTTATAGAAAACTAGATCATTGCTTTCATTATTATTATTTCTTGCGTTTTGAGTGTTGTTTGTTATCTTTATAATATTGTTATAAAAAATAAGAAAAACCAAAAAACATAACAAAAAACCAAAACATTTTTAAATATTATAGTAGGTATATAATTAAAATATATACCTCTTAAGCTTGTTGCAAAAATATATATATATATATATATATATATATATATATATATATATTTGCTGAAATCTAAGTTTAAGCATAATGACTAAACTTAGGAATGGTAAACAAACTGAAGAAGAAGAAGAAGAAGATTGGTTAGGCAAGAAAAATAAAAAATTAAATACCCTTCCTGAGGATTCAATTCCAGAAGAAGAAACTCTAGAACAGACGAGAAGATGACCTGGCTGAAGAAAATGAACAACAAGAAAATGTTAGAGAGGAAGGATCCTCATCCCCTAGAATGGCTCAAGATGGAACTATTGCTTTTGATAACTTAGATCATTTCTGGAAATTCTTCAATAATAATATTGGTGCTCTTAATATGGCAGTTCGTATTGATAGGGGACAAATTAGTGACACTCAAGCAGCCATGGAACATATGTTTGACATACACACTAATCCCTTGTCTTTCATTGATCAAGAAAGTGATAAAGTTGGACCATCCAATATGGATATGGCCACTATAATTCAGAATATGCAAAAACAACAGGTTACCCAACCTCCTAAGGAACTTGTTATTGAGCCTAAAATCATGCCCACACAAAAGAGACCTTCATTCACTGCTTTATTTCGCCAAACTATTAATCAATATGCTTCAAATCAACAAAAACCTAAAATGAAGCCAAACACCAATTTTCAACAATCTGGGATACAACATAATACAACTTCAAAACTTCTTCATAACACCCTTCCTACCAACAATTTACACAATAGCAATATAGCATCTAATATGCATGTCCCTCCATCATATGCTCACAAATCTCATATTAATGCCCTACCGAACCAATATGGTGGGCAAACCGGTGATCTGGAAGCCATGGTGAAACAGTTAGCTTCCCGCATGGACCGAGATAGATCCCTACCGTCCCTCGTACAATTATCGAGAGATGTGTAGTCAACCTCTAGATCCTATGGTTGTAGCACAACCATACCCTAAACATTTTCCCATGCCCGTTCTGCCTATATATAAAGGAACTGAAGATCCCATAGAGCATCTTCGCATGTTTAGGATAGCATGTCATGATATATCACATGATGACTTGCTATTACTAAAAATGTTCCCGAAAAGTTTAGGAGGAATGGCATTAGAGTGGTACTATCAATTGCCCACTCATTCTTTGAGAAATTTTGAAGAGACTGCTGAATCTTTTGTGCATCAATTTAGTGCCTATATCGAGAGGCATGTAACCATTAAAGATTTGTACAACTTAAAACAAGACAAAGATGAATGTTTTGCTGATTTCTTAGCTAGATGGAGGCAGTTGACAGGAAAACTGCACTTTGTGCTACCTTATAGGGAAATGTTGGACATTTTTATTAATAATTTGCAAGAACAAATATCTTATGAATTATCAACTGCTACCTTAACTACCTTCGATCAGGCTATAGACTTAGCTCGAAGAGTAGAAGATGCTCTCATTAGGAGAGGCCAGCTTAGGAAGAAAGATGATGAGAAAACATCCAGAAATCAATATAAAAACAAACAAGTTGTAGGTGACGGAGTCACTGATAGTAGAAATGTTGCTAATATCAATACAACGAAGACAACAAAAAAATTTATATTGAAACCTCTTGATAAACCTCCTCGAGAGTTTACTAGATTGAATCAACCATTATCAACTATTTTACCCCAATTACTCGAAAGAGGTTTGATTCAATTACCAGCTATCTGGGAACTTGATCCAACCATACCCGGATACAGAGCCGATTTACATTGTGATTTCCATAGAGGGCCTGGACACTCTACCAACTCTTGTAAAAGGTTAAAACATAAAATACAAGATCTGATTGATAATAATGAGATGGAGGTGCAAGCTTTCCAACCTAAACAAAATGCTCCTAATAATGCTCAAAAGAACATTCCCCAAAATCAAAATCAAAATGCTAATCAATCATTAGATATATTTCAACATCCTTTACCAAGACATGGTAAAGAGGTGGCCAATCAAATTGAGCATCATAATGTCCCTCCTCCTACCCGATATGTAGGAACTATTAGCGGACATTTACCTAATCATGATTTACAAAAATTTGACACAACTTTATCCATGGTCACGACCAGGCCCCTACATAATATTCAAACTTCGGATCTCAGTGATGTAGAATCAGATACTGAAAGTGAAATAGACATCACCTCAAACCAATCGAATAGTTCTAAAAATGAATCAGATCCTATTCAACCTATCACGAGATGCTATGGTTCCGGAAGAACCATTTCCTAGAAGAGTTACTACTCGACCCTCTTCTAATCAGTTCCTTTCTAATGAACAAGCCATAAATGCTAGACCAAGACCTATTCAGCATCCTCAATATAACATTGTAGGTACCATCGGAGTCGTTACCAGACAACAGGCTCAAAATTCTCAACAAGAACCAAATCAGAACGATGGATCAACTCCATTTGTTTTGAGAAATCCCAATAAAGGGAATCATGCTCCTAATGTTCAACCTAAACCCCCTTACAATATTAATGAGCAATTATCCAATACTACAGCCAGAATTTCCCTTTTGGATTTATTAAGATCTTCTCCTACACATAGAGATGAATTGATGCTTACATTAAGCCAAATGATGGTACCACAAAACATTCAACTTGAAGCCATGGCCAATACTATCATCACTAGAGAAGTTGATTGTATCGACTTTCGAGATAAAGATATACCGCAACATAGTTTACATAAGGATAACCCCTTATATATTACTGCTCTAATAGGAGATGTAGCCGTTAAAAGGGTCTTGATTGATAATGGTTCATCTCTAAATATTTGCACTTTTGACTTCTACCAGAGATTTGGGTTTAGAAGTGATGAAATGAAGAAAACTGACATGATCATAAAAGCTTTCAATGACGAAACACAAGAAACGTGTGGAGTTATTACCATCCCATTGCAAGTTGGTCCTAGAACCCTAGATACGACCGTGTTTATTGTACATTGCCCCGCATCGTACAATATACTCTTGGGTCATCCTTGGATCAATGCAATGCGGGTTGTCCCATCAACTTTACACCAATGTGTTAAATTCGAATTTAAAAATCAGTTGGTCACTATCCATGGTGATCCTAGACCCTTTGATATGTGTGCTTTGGCGAGAACCTGTTGGAGTTCAATTTTGCCCTGCTCTGTCATCCACACATCCTAATTCTTATTTTTCATCTAAAACTGTGAAACACACACCCATAACTTCATCTATTTCTCCTCCATTAATTTCACCCTCATATATAGATCAACAATCTTCTAAACAAACCACTCTAGAACCTCAAAAAGATCTTAAATCCACAACCAATCCTTCATGTTCTATCCCTATAATTTCAAAACCTATAGACCCATCTATTAACACCTCTACATTATCTACATCTATCATACCTTCCACATCTAAAGATATAGGGAATGATCCTTCTACATCTTATGCTCTTTATGATGAACTCTTACCTGATTTATCTAAAATTCTTATATCAGAAAAAACAAATGCTTCTATGCAAAATTCCATTATCTTAAGTAATTTGCCGCCATCTCCTCGTACTTTGGGCCTCCCACAACCTATGGGAAGTACTTACCAAGTCGGGAGTTGTGCCTTCATTTATAAGGGATATGATAGGGAAGAATACCCAGGGAACATCAAAACTCATCATGAGGGATATGCTCGATGTTATTTTACTAATGAGTATATTAAAGCTAAACCTATAATGCTTAAAATGGGATATAAAGGGAAAGGCTTGGGACCTTTCCAAAATGGTATGAAAGAACCTTTCGAGGTAGAACCATGGCCCGCCCGATGTGGTGTGGGCCTATTTCCTAGTAAGGGTCAACCCTTCCCTTTTGAACATGATGATCAACTCATATGTTATCAAGATTATTTGGATAGGCGTGATGATTTGCCTCTACAAAATCAGCCATTTACATGCAATATGCTATCCATAGCTTATCCTGAAATGATTGCTGGATCCGATGATGAGTTGGAAGGTGATATTTTCCATGATGTCTCCGTTGAAGAGATGTTACACAATGGGTTTTATTTTGATGGTTCTATACCAACTATAGCTCAGCTTGAGGCCACTACTCCTCAAGATGACTTATCTAAGTTAACCTTAAAAGAATTACAAGAATTGGGCGTCTCACCCGCCCCACCTAATTTTGAAAGAGATCTACACATGGAAGTAGAAAACGTCATTAAAGTTAACATGGGAACGAGGATAATCCTCACATAATCAATATTGGATCAGAATTAAGTCAAGAAAAACAAGAGCAATACATTGCATTCCTTAAAGAATATGAAGATGTCTTCGCTTGGACATATGAAGATATGCCAGGTTTAGACCCTTCTGTAGTCATGCATCACCTAGTAGTCCATCCGGATGCTAAACCTGTTAAACAGAAACTTAGAAAAATGCATCCTAAAGTGGCTTTGCTAGTCAAAGGGGAGTTAGAAAAACTCCTGAATGTTGTTTTTATACAAGCTATTGATTATGCTTGAATGGATCTCGAATGTAGTTCCAGTCACCAAGAAAGAAGCTACCAAAGTTAGGGTTTGCACAGATTTTAGAGATATTAACGTTGCATGCCCTAAAGATGATTTTCCTCTTCCAAACATGGATCAAATCATTGATTTTACTGCTGGGAGTGGGATGATGTCCCTAATGGATGGATTCTTCGGCTATAATCAGATCAGGATAGCTCCTGAAGATCAGGCTAAAATAACCTTTATTACCCCCTGGGGTACCTTTTCCTTGGAAAGTGATGCCATTCGGCTTAAAGAACGCAGGTGCAACCTATCAACGAGCTATGACTTATATTTTTCATGACATGATGCATGATATCCTACATGATTATGTAGATGATATTATAGCTCGCTCTATTAATGAAGATGATCATTTAGATGATTTGAGAAAAGTTTTTAATCGGTTAAGAGAATATCTTATTCGATTAAATCCTGCTAAATGCATATTTGGAGTTAAGTCCGGTAAACTATTAGGGGTTATAGTTTCTTTACGTGGCATCAAAATTGACCCTCTTAAGATTGCGGCTATCATTGATATGCCCGCACCTACCAATATATCTGAGTTACGAAGTTTACAAGGTAAACTTCAAGCCATCCGTCGCTTCATCGATAAGCTGGCGGACAAAACCGGTCCCTTTCTTAAGCTCCTTAAGAAGGATATCCCTTTTAATTGGGACGATGAATGTAAGGAAGCTTTTGAACTTCTTAAACAATACCTCCTTAACCCACCTGTGCTTTCACCGCCTAGACCTGACCGCCCATTTATCCTGTATATTTCAGCTTCAGATTTTGCTTTAGGAGCTATGTTAGCTCAACTTGATGATGAGAAAAGAGAACGTGCTAATTATTATATTAGCCAAACTTTAATTAGTTATGAAACCCGCTACACAGCATTAGAAAAACTATGTCTAGCAGTCGTATTTTCTACGCAAAAATTATGCCATTATATGCTTAGTCAAAAAACGTATGTCATTGCTAAATATGATCCTTTGCGGTATCTCATGAGTCGACCTTATTTATCGGGTCGCACAGCCAAGTGGGTTCTTGCTCTAAGCGAGTTTGAACTCACGTTTATAGGACAAAAGTCTGTTAAGGGTCAAATCATAGCAGATCAATTAGCTGCTGCACCCTTAGAGTCTACCCATCCCCTCATCATTGAGTTTCTCGATGAATGCCTTCAATTAGAGGCAGACCATGTTGAACAATGGTCCTTATACTTTGATGGAGCCCGATGCATGAGTGGGGCTGGTGCAGGTATTATTTTAATATCTCCACAAAAGCACATTATACCTTTGTCCTTTAAATTAACATTTGCTTGCACTAATAATACTGTTGAGTATGAAGCTCTAATCCTTGGATTACGAGCTGCCTTGGCGCTAAAAATTAAAAATCTATTAGTTTTTGGTGATTCTCAACTTGTTATAAACCAAATTAATGAAGTTTATCAGACCAGAGATGATAAATTGCGCCCATATAAAGCATATGTTTTACAATTAATGTCTCTATTTGATCAAGTTACCTTGGAAGCTATTCCTCGAACTAGCAACCGTGCGGTGACGCTATGGCCGCATTGCATCTCTTCTGCCCTTGGAGTTAGATGACGAATATGCCACCATCATTATTCATCGACTCCAGGAACCCGCTTCAAATAAGTCATGCTTAGAACCTTTGGATGTGTTTCTAATCAATGAAACTACTCCTGAACCTTGGTATATGGATATATTTGATTTTCTTCACAATGGGACTTTCCCTGCCAATTCTAATAGAAACCAGCGTCGGTTATTACGTAGACGAGCAAGTCGATTTGTAATAATTGGCAATACTTTATATAGGAGATCTTTTGAAGGTATCCTATTGAGATGTTTGAATTTAGAAGAATCCAGATCAGCTTTGAGTGAAGCCCACGATGGATCTTGTGGAGGACACTTCGGTGGTAGTGTCATTGCTAAAAAGCTCCTTAGGATAGGATACTTTTGGCCTACCATGGAGAATGATGCACATGATTATGTGCGCCATTGCGACAAGTGCCAGAAACATGCTGACCTTGTCCATGCCCCTGCACAAGAACTGTAGGCTATTTCATCTCCTTGGCCCTTTTCAAAATGGGGCTTAGACATTATTGGCAAAATTAATCCTGTGTCATCTGATGGACACAAATTCATCATAACCGCCATGAGTATTTCATGAAGTGGGTTGAAGCTATGCCTTTAGCTTCCTGCACTGAACACAAGTCTCTAAATTTATTTTTAATCAAATCATTTGTAGGTTCGGAATTCCTGCAAATCTCATCTCAGACAATGGAACTTGTTTCAAAAATAAAGATGTTAAAAAATTATGCCAAAAATATAAGATTCAACATCGTTGGTCCACTCCCTATTATCCTCAGGGTAATGGCCAAGCAGAAGCTTCAAACAAAACCTTAATCAAAATTCTCAAAATATTGGTCAATAAATCTGGCCGTGACTGGCACATTCAATTATATCCAGCTTTGTGGGCTTATCGAACTAGTGTTCGAACCCCCACTGGAACTTCACCTTTTGTTTTGGTTTATGGTGCTGAAGCCATTTTTCCCTTTGAATTAGAAGTTCCTTCTTTGGCTCTACTACTTCAAGATACCGAAGTAGGAGATGAATATCGAGTTGGAAGACTCAATCAGCTGGAGCTCCTAGATGAAAAGCGCATCAATGCTTTGGAGCATCTTCGTGCCTACCAAAACAAGCTTAAAAGATCATATGCTAAGAAAGTTCGTCATCGATCCTTTGTGGTCGGCGACCTTGTTTTAAAAGAAAATCAAAAAAATACTAATGCAACTAAAGACCTTAAAGGTAAATTTGAGCCCAACTGGCTTGGACCATATATTATCATTGCTAAATTTGAATCAGGAGCATACAAATTATCTACCTTAGATGGTAAAGAACTTAAAGAACCCATGAACATTTTACATCTTAAACGTTACTATGCATAACAAAATTTGTCATTTCATCATTGTATATATTTGTTTAAAATATTTCAAAAAAATCACTATCTTGTATTTCTTTCAATTTATAAACTTAAAAATCTAAAAAACATTCAAAATCATCAAAAACATCTTTTATTTTTGTACTTCTCACATTGTGACGCATTGCGATTATATTTTCAAATTATTTTGGATAAATTAGCATTTATTTGGAATCCCGCACTTTCACATTCACATGAATAAATATCTTGATTTATTTGGTATGATTACTAATCTCTCTTATATCAAAGTCCACAAAATTCAATTAAATAAAGTTTTGAGCATAGAGAATTGATCTTGTTATTTACTTAAGCCAAACATATCCTTTCACAATAAAATGATTATATTTGTAATGTCCATGCTATCCTACATAGTAGAAGTGGTTTCTTGAGCGAAAAGTTTCCCCTGCTATCCTATCATGCACATGGTCTAGAATCTTTGAGAATTGGCAAAAGGACAAGCTCACCCCTACCCGAAATAAAAATCCCTTGCTCTACAGCTAATCCGAGCAAGTATCCCTAGAATAGGAAGCAAAAGAAAAGGAAAAATCAAGCAAAATCATTTACCACTATTTCAGCATTATCTCAAATATCAAAGCAAAAGATACAAAAAAAAAAAAAGAGAGAAAGCAAAGAAAGAAAGACAACAAAATGAGCAAAAGCAAAAGCAATAAAATCCTTTCCCTACCCCTTGAAAAGAAAAGAAGGGTTGATGAGCTTGAATCCCTGGAATTCTCAATTATTCGAAAACCGTGAGGTAAGCCCCATAACAGGTGGTTTGTGCCCAACCCGCTTGGCCTTGGGTAACTCCTAGCGTGGTGATATGTCTGTCACATTAGCGACCTTCTTTTGTACAGACCTATGTCTACTTATGGATTAGCTAGCTCTTGATAATCCGACTTACATAGTAGTCTGGTATGGTTATATGCATCTAAATCATGGTTAATGAACACTTATTTGGTTAATTTAAATCACTTGTATCATAGTATCTTGCTCAAACCTGGTGAATGAACAATACAATCGCACACACATTTGTATTTGAGAGATTTTGTGTATCATTATGATAAATCAAGATTGGAAATGAACTCACATATGCACATGGGATTCCTTATAAATCTAACTTTTGTCTTTAAGATACTTTGAAATATTTTTGCAAATTGTCCGGAATAATTTCATTTTCTTCTCTGAGAACAGTTGTTTAGTATAAAGACAACTACATGCATTACCAACAAATCAAAATCATTTTCAAAAACATGCAATAAAGTTACATATAATTTTTGACTTTCACGACGATGGTATAGTTCCAAAACCAAAATTGGAATTTTATGCCTAGCACAAGTCCTCATCTTCATATTTTCTATTTATTTTCAAAAATTAAAAATCAACCATGCAATAAAACTATTTATTTTCTTCTTTTGGATTTCGCGATGATGGTATAAGTCTATACCTAAATATTCTATACCTAGTGCAAACCATCGAAATAATTTTATTTCCCATTTATTTCAAACATATGACTTAAATCATTATGTTCCACAATTATGCTTTCAAACAGAATGCAACTTATTCTATTTTTCATGTCATTATGTTCAAATTCAATTTTGCAACCATGGTATAATTTCTAAGGAATTATTCAAAATTTTATCACACTTAGGAATTTATGCCTAGCAAAAATCATTTTAAAATATTTCATGCATATCATTTTTATGAAAATCTGAAAACAAATTACCATCAAACCATCATCATTTCTATCATCACAACAAAGTCTTAAGACAGTCTCTTAAGCACTCTTTTTACTTTTAACAATATTTCTATATCGGGATTAGCTTGACGACCGAGTGAGCAGCGACTCCATGAAATGGTCTATAATAGCGACAATGTCCTTTGAAATTATTGTTAATAGTCCCTTTTATTTTTATCAAATTATCATCTCAACAACCAATTTGTTTACATCAGATTATTTCATTTAAATTTTAAAGCATGACATTCAAACTATAATATTTTCAAACAACATAATTACATGAATCATCAAATCAATCACATCAAAAACATTAAAGCACCATACATAAGACAAGTCATATGATCAAAAATATCATATATATATATATATATATTTATATATATATATATATATATCTCAACAATGTATGTACATCATATCAAAACTAGATTGGTATGCCACAATCTACATCTTGGCATACTCAATCCTCTCAATCATATATCCAGTCTGTGCAGTGCAGTAGCCTAGCCTCGAGAACCCCTCGAGCTCTCGGCCCTCATCTCCTCCCCTCCCTGAGGTGGACGAGGTGGCCCCATCGTAGTATGTGTGGTACTATGAGTCCTAGTTGTCGATCGTGATGAAGTCCTCGATGACCCAACCATGATCGGATCCGCAATATGGTAGCTGTACCCTCTGCCCTCTGCACCACTGAAGTAGATACCCTGGTAGAACGTGGTCCGAGCAATCGATCATGCCGCATCCTCGAGTGCTCGCTCCTCCGCTCCATGCTCTAGGCGTGCAACCTCATCTCACTATGTAGCCTCCCATTGATGCCTCATCCTGTAAAGTCTGCACCTATGCCTAGAGACGGACAGTCTCCGCCCGAAGAGTAGCCATCTCGCTACTCTCTCCTACCTCGACACCCTTGCCCTTATCGGGCGATGGTGGTCTCTCTCTCTGTGGAGAAGGGGGTCTCTCCTCCCTCCTCTCCTACTATCATGGCCTCTACTGAGCCTGTGGCCTCCTCTGCTCTCTCCCATCGTGACCCTGTGTCACCTCAATGGCCGCCTGGCACGCCTCCCTATCCGATGCACAACTACATGAATCGGACCCTGAGCCCTCGTCATCCGAGGAGGGCGGATGCCTATGTACCAGGCATCGTAGCCGTCGGCTACCCTCATCATCCCCATCCACTGGCTGGATGGGGGCATCATCCGCGTCTTGACTCTAGAATCGTTGCATATCTGGAGCCTCGCTAACTGTAGTGTTATCCCGGATGGTCCAAGAAAACTCGTAGTCTCTGAGAGATGGGATCCCCTGCTGTAGACCGAACTACCTCAAAACTCGGTCGTACCGGTGGAGCTCCACCTCTCCCCTCTCCATCCTCAGCCAGTAGACTCGCTTGATGTGAGCTAGCTCCTGTCCATCCTCGGCCCACCTTGGATGATCTCTCCAAGGCCTCTAGGTGATCTGGTCGGAGACAAGGTCGTCAAGTAGTCTCCGGGACACTAGCAGATCTACTCGCCATTGTGACCCTCTCCGGAGCCACCAGTAGAAAACTCGGGGCCTCTCCCCATCAATCCCTATCAGTGGGAGCCCTATCGGCCTCCGCATCATGATGTGCTCCCAGCACCAAACTTGTAGTAGTGATGTCATGACCAGACATCGGCCGCCCTTGTATACGACCCCATACAGGATCCTATACAATCGGCATAGTACAAAGCTCCCCCAAGCAAACCTGTATCCGTGGTCTCTCATGTCGTAGACCACATCTATCAGTAGCCATGGCAGCCTGCATCCACTCTGATGGCATAGCAGCAGACCACCTACCACCCCAGCCAAAACTTGTGTCAGCCTAGATGCCCCAGGCATCTGGCGTAGAGACTCGATGTTCACTCTGCCCTTCTCTAGGGCGAAGCTCGGATCTCCGCATAGTCTCATCATAGCGTGGCCCTGATTGGCCGTAGGAGTGATCAGCCATCCTTGTATGGGGATCCTCAAGATCCTCCATACATCCTCCAGTGTGGGAGTCATCTCCCCTGTCGGTAACCAGAAACAAGAAGAACCCGGATACCACCTCTCTGCTAGGGCTGTCAATAGCCCCATGTCTGTAGACACTTGTGGCATATCTGCCACGTCTTGCAAGCCTACCTGAGCCGATGATCTCGCTCTCCGAGATAGAGCGGCCAAGTCATCCCTTAGTCCATCGTATTTCCATTCTCGGCTCTTTAGTAATCCTCTCTGCAACATAAACAACATAAACAATAAAAAATCAATAATAAAAATCATTAAATCATTAATCAAAATGCAAGTAAAATAAGTTCACTTTCACAAATGATGATATCGTCCACCATTGGGCGATATCGTCCCAAATTTGAGCAAATTCATCTCCGATTTTGCATGAGGGAATCGTCCCTTATTGGACGAAATCGTCCCCATATCACCGATTTCGCCCTTGGACGAAATCGGCGATATCGAGACGATTTTGGCGAAATCGAGACGATTTCGTCTCGACGACGTCGACGGCCCAAAATCGGTCGCGATGCTCAAAAATCAATCAAATATAATCTAAAAAGCATGAAATTCTAAATTAAAGCACTCTAAATTCAGTTTAGACCCTTACCCGTAGCCCGCATCGGACCTCTATCGATCTGTGCGCTGTTTCGACCATCTTGTCTGCAGAGCTCTAGAAAATAGTAAAAATGAACAGTAACAATGAATTAGGGTTTTTCCCTATTTTTCTTAATTTTATTCAAAAACACTTAACAACTTTTTTAAAATTTTGCTTTTTCGCGTTTTTACCTCAAACGTCGATTTGGGTAAAAACACGGAGGGGGCACCATAGTAAGTTGTCGTACGATTCGACCTAGAATCGTCGCCTAAAAATGGGAATAATTTTTGCTTTCTCGTAGATCGAGAAGAACTCATCTTTAACGCATTTTCTTCAAAAAATTCGCTAAAGAGGGGGCAAAATGTAGCACCCTAAAATTGGCACAGTAAAACCTTAGCAATAATTAAAATTACCTTAGTAATAATTCAAATTCAAATTCAACCCCAAAACCGCTCCAAAATCGTCGTTTAACTCGTTTCCTCGTTTCTCATGCCATTTTTAGAGTTTGTTTTGACCGTTTGACGATATCGTCGCCGATCAGACGATATCGCCTCAGATTGGACGATTTCGTCTGGACTAGGACGTCCAGACGATCTTGTCCCAAAACTGATTTTTCATAATTAGCCTCTGTTTCAACGGCGTCTCTAAGTTGGGCAGAAGCGTGTCTGCATCGCTAGAGACCTCCCCTGTTGGAGATCTTCCAAATTAGGATGATCTCCAACCTCCCAACTTCCCTCCTAAGCCTATTTAAACCTTAGGACCCCCCTTGACTTTCCCCTGGCTGAAATTTCCTGTAACTTGACCTTTACACGCATTAGAATACCCTGGATTACCATCTGCATTTGTACTTTCCAAATTTTGTTGCAGGAACCTTGTCATTCTTCAGCCGAAGCAAGCTCAGATCGTCGCAGACGATCCTGTCCAATTCGAGACGATTTCGTATCAATCCGAGATGATTTCGACTACAGTCTGCATTGGGGCAATCAGTGCCCAGAGTTTGCGCTTTTTCTATACTTTGCTGTTATTTTATTCTGCATTTAGTTAGTTTTATTATTATTTCTGTTATCTTGCATCTTGGAGTTCACCCATGTAGTTTAATTGCATAATAAGATCATGATTAGCTATTAAAGTATCGTAATTTACTTGCATTTCCATTCGGGATTATCTTATTAACATCCTTATTATTGTTTCATATCATTTTCCTTTATCAGAATAGTTGCAATTTTGGTATTTTGTATCTATTTCTCTGTTTACAGGTCTCTGACGAATTCGTCAGATCTCAGACGATCTGTCAGATAGGAGACGATCCTGTCAAATTCCGGACGATCTGGACTGCTTCAAAAATTAGAACCTCCATCAGACATCCGAAACCAGGTATGGATTTCTTCACTTAGTTTGTTCTCTGTGTTTTCTGTTAAATCTATTTTTTGTATTTAAATCTGCATTTCATATAGAATAACTTAGATTCATTTGGCCAAACCTAGGATTTGAATGTTTAAAGATAAAATTGAACACATAAAACACATTCCCAACCTAGGCGTGGAAGCGCCACTAAACGTTTCCTGGTGAACCCCACCATCCGTCGAAAAATCACCTTAATACACCTCCCCGAGAGGCGGGACCTTCGAAAGGCCTCTCGGTCTGAGGTATTGTCCCATCCTTTTCACATCCCCCTTTCGGGCGTGGATCCTATAGCCTGAAGGTAAGGGTGCGAAAAATTTGGAACGATACACCATCCAACTTTATTTCTTCCACAACCTTTGAAATAGTCCTCCCAAGGGCTTTAGCAAGGATGATAAAAATATAGGGGGATAAAGGATCCCCTTGCTATAGACCTTGCTTGACTTTAAAATAACCAACATTGGCACCATTGATTAGAACTAAGAACATAGATGAGGTAATATAGGCAACCAATAAGGCAATCTAGTCTTATTGAAACCCAAAAATTCTCAACACTCTGATGACTAATTTCCAAGAAACCCTATCATAAGTATTTCTCAGATCCAACTTGAGAAGCATCCCCTCCTTCCCACTTTTGTTTGTAGAATGGATGATTTCATGAATTGTGATTATACAATCTAAAATCTACCTTCCTTTCACAAACCCATCTTGATTTTGGTCTATTATAAATGGTAGCACAAAATTAATTATGTTCACCAATATTTTGGAGAAAATTTTATACATGTTGCATAGGCTAATAGGATGAAAATCAACAAAAGTTCTAGCTCTTGTAACCCTAGGAATAATTGTTAGGAGGGTAGCATTCACATCCCTAGGAATATGATGATCCCTTTGAATATCTCTCATTGCACCAATGGAATTAAGTCCCACAATGTGCCAAAAATGATGGAAGAAGCCAGCTAGGAAACCATTGAGTCTAGGGGCTTTATCCCCCTTCATATCAAATATCACCTTATATATCTCCTCATTCTTGAAAGGACTCTAAAGATAATCATTCATTTGGTCTATGGTCAAAGTAGGAATATTTTGGATCATGGAATTCATTGTTGCCTCATTAGGGGGGGTTGCCACACCTATCAGATATGAGAAAAAATGATCTGCCTCCTTTCTAATATCCCTCAAATCCTTCATCACCTACCTATCAATTTTCACCACTTCCATGATTTTATTGCTACTTTGATGTCTTAAGGTAGAAATATGGAAAAAATTTGTGTTGTGATCCCCTTATTTAAGTCAAGTTACTCTTTATTTTAGCCTCCAAAAATTCTCTTCACAAGCCAGGGTATTATAATACTCCACAAGAATAAGTTTATCTATCTTGTAGTTCACTAGATAGTCCCTCCTTATCCATCAGGTCTTTAATATCCTATAATTGGTTTTTTATTTCATTTATTTTTTAAAGATATCCAAAAACCTGACTATTCTACTACTTTAGATTCCTTTTAATGAATCTTAATCTCTTAGCTATTTGAGAAATATTATCACCAAAGAATTATCCCTTCCATCAGTCTACAATTCGAGCTTCCAAATTCTCATGTCGTAGCCACGTCAATTCAAATCTAAAGGGGGACCTAAAAAAATATTTTGAATCTATTTATTCCCAAATTAGAGGGTTGTGATCAAAACCAACTTTAGGGAGGGTAGACAAGAGGGATTCTCCAAAAAACTAAAACTATTCCTGAGACAACAAAACTCTAATATAACTTGGTTGAGGTGATCCCCCGAATGATGATTACTTCATGTATATTTTTCTCTCCTAAGGTCTACGTCTTTAAGTTCATTATCATAAATGAAGTTGACAAAATATATCATTCCTTTTGAGATTGTAGGGTTTCCTCCTTTCTTATCAAATGGATTTAGGGGAGAGTTGAAATTCCCAGCCAAAATCTAAGGCAATCCTTTTAACGCTTCACGTTGATGGTTGAGGTTATTCCAAATTTGTTTTCTCCCTGCAACTGTATTCAAAGCATAAACATTTGTAATAATCCACTGATTGTTAGTATTTTTACATTAAAAAGGGAAGTAATGACATGGTATATTTGGATTAAAGTTATTCCCTCAAAATTATTCTTGTTCCATAAGCAGAGTAGCCTCCTAGAAGCTCCATAAGTTGGGCTAGCTACAAACTTTGCATCCTTGTAGATCCTACTCTTAACTACCTTCACATTTTGTTAGTCCATTTTGGTTTCCTAAAGAAGAAAAATTTGTGCCCTCTTTTCTTTTCTCAATGCTTTAACAAGTCTCTATTTTGTAAGGAAATTTGAGTCCCCTTACATTCCATGAGAGAAATTTCATTTTTTAGGCCTACCAGACATTTCCCCCTCCCTAGGGATAGGCCATTCTGATTTCCATTGGTCATGTCAGCCACTATTTCTCGTTTCGTAATTTTTTGCTTTGGTGGCCTACCTAGACATTTCTCCACACCAACGTCAACTCCCTATTTTTTTATTCTTTTTTGATGATTTGGGCTTTATCTACTAGAATCAAGACCCCATTTTAGTTATCATATTTTTCTTTCTTTGGGAGAACATCCTCCTTAAGGGGCATTTAGGTTCATTAAAAGACCAATAACCACTATTATCCATATATTAAATTCTATTGAAGGTGCCTAGATAAAATATGTTATCTTTAATTGATGAATTTTTAAGATATAAGTAGATTTCAGTAAAAAATGATGATCAACATAAAACTACTTTTACAACCTAGTGAGGAACATTCACTTACCAAAGAATGCCATTTGGAATATTGAACATAGGTGTAACGTTCTAAAGGGAAACAAATATTGCTTTTTTAGGGTTGATTGATGAGATTATCCCGATTTACCTAAGTAATTTGACTATCATTTTTAAGGATAGGTCTAAGCATATTGAGAATCTAGAGGAATTTTTCAAGAGATATTGAGAGTTTGGCATATCTCTAAACCTTAAAAATCCTATATTTTCATGTAGAAGGGGAGATTTTTGGGCCACATGGTATCCAAATATGGGATTATTATTTATATTGATCATATTAAATCTATCTAGGAACTAATGATGTTGTATTCAATGAAAGACGAAATGTCTTTCCAAGGCCAAATCTAATTTACATATAAATTTATTATAAAATTTATATGACTAGTTAGGCCCATCATTAATATGCTAAAGAAATATTCCATCTTTGCATGGATAGAGGATGAAAAATATATTATAGGAGATCAAAGAAGCTATTGCTAAAGCACTAATGCTTATCAATATCGATTTCTCAAAGGGCTTATATGTATTTGGGATGAATAAACGTGTAGTTTCAATATCGACTCAAATGATGATAAAAATGAACATCATATATCATTTATGAGTCAATTCCTTCATAATTATGAAGAATGGTACACTTTCTTAGATATGATGAAATATTTGAGAAAATTTAGGTATTACCTACCTCAAACGAGGACCATTGTCTTTGTAGTGCATCCTAATGTTAGAATCTATAGTTCTAAATGGTGAATGGGTGAGAAGTGATCAAGGTGGATTTTAAAGATATATGAGTTCAATATCAAGATTTATTCCATAAAACTAGTAAGAGAGAAATCTCTCTACAAGAATTTAGCTATGGTCCATTCAAATGAACAACTAGCACTAGTGGAGGAAATTGGAATAAGGGAAATGACTAGATGGATAGGTGACATAAAGCAGGATATTTTGTCTAGCAATGCTCCTAGAGGTGTAATAATCAAATAAAGAGAGATTTAAATAAAAGGCCATGATTTACATCTAGCTCAATAACACTTATTTATGAAAGGAGTACAAAGGGGTATTTTTGAGATGTGTTAAA
Organism: Wollemia nobilis; assembly: GCA_028583015.1. Lineage (NCBI taxonomy): Eukaryota > Viridiplantae > Streptophyta > Pinopsida > Araucariales > Araucariaceae > Wollemia > Wollemia nobilis. The sequence continues at coordinate 6,010,463 of JAQPPZ010002441.1, read as the reverse complement.
GAAGACAAAATTTAGCGTTTGTTGATAAACAATAATAATTAAGGTGGCCATTATTCAACTCAAACAATGACTTGAAAATTTCTTAGAGTAGGGTACTATTTACTAATTTTATTTATATATTATTTTCCAATGTGTGAAGGATTTTAAGGCATGTCATCTATAAATAGTCCAGAGGATGAGAGCACTTATATCCTTAGATTTTATAATAGCCAAATTTGAGTATTGGGAATTATATTTTATTGGAAAGATCAATCCATTATCTAGCATAGGATATGGTTAGGTCTTGACATCTATAGAATATTTTATTAGGTAGGTCAAAGCTATTCCAATCAAAGCAACAAATAAAAAAGCAACTAACCAATTATTGGAAGATATAAGAACTAGATTGGGGACTTCATGATAACCATTTTAAAATGCTACACTATTTATGCTAGTAAAGTTGCTTCAATTTGCATTAATAAAATAATGGTTCATTTTAAAAACATATTCAAATGACTACCCACAAGGTCATGGCTTAGTTGAGCCCACAAATAAGAACATTATCAAAATTATAAAAAGGACCATCATAGAGTTGAAGAGAGATTCACATACCAAGTTGAAGAAGAAATTATGGGCTAATAGAGTTACTCCAATATCATCTATTTGGACTTCTCCTTGCAAGTTGGTGTTTGGAAATGAAGTAGTGTTAACAATTAGTCTAAAACTTCCTTCATTCTAAATGTCCTAGAAATTAGAGATAGAAGGAACTGACATCTCACCTATGTAAGCTTGGCTAAATACCTTACTACAACTAGAAACGAACAAGAAAAAAACCTTCTAAAGGTTTGTGCATCATTAGAAAATCATCAAGAAGTGGTTTGATAAACAAGCTATAAATGTCTAGTTCAAGGAAAAGGATTTGGTGATGAAATAAGATGAAGATAAGTCAAAGCTAGGTTATTATGGTAGATTTGATTCCTTCCAAAGTGGTACATATAAAATTGATAAGATACAAGCCTAAATTGCATATAGACTGGTTACAATGGAAGGACAAATGCTTTCTATCTCAGTCAATGCATAACACTTACGCCATCTCAAAAGATTTAGGAAAACCCTCTTGTAAATATCTACATATCATTTATAAGTCAAGTGCTTGTAAAATCTTGAAAAAAATACTTAGTTGCTCTCCCTTTGTATTTACTTATTGAATAGTAGAGAAAGAGGGGATGGAACGATAATCCTTCCTTCATGTCCATGCTCAACAAAAACTTCTAAGTAAGCACCTTCTTTCTCTTTGAGCCAACGTCTCTAATGAGCTTATTACCACATCAAGGGAACAAAATGCTATGCTATGAGTGATACCAGACCAAATTTCTTTCTCTATTGATCCAAAGATAATGGCTACACATACAATTAGGTTAGGTTAGTGGAGTCCCTTTCCCTTCGGTCTCAATAGTTTCTATTTTAACCTTTTTTTACTATGTCCAAACCCTTTGTGTTATCCACCCTCCATCGTTAATCTAAAGAAACAAGTAGTTGGAATGGGGCTATCACAAAAACTGATAATATGTTGATAGAGGATTGAGACTGCCATTTGAGGAGTTCAGTAGGTAATTAATTATTAGTTACTATCTGTCTGTATTTGAGTTATTGAAATTGCATGTGCTCTCTCTCGTTTCTGGGGTCGTGGTTTCCTTGTCCATGGCTATCTTTAATAGCTATGCCAAATCTTTAAAGCTCAGAACAGCTAACAAGCATTATCAATTTTAAGTCGTTTAGATCGGTCGTTTTCTGCAATGACAACCCACATTTATACTTGTCTGGATTTTGATAATGGATTTCTCAATCTGAAACCTGAAGGTTGCTCTCAGGGTCAGACGACAGCAATAAAGGATTTCTCTTACTCTCATATTCATATATGATATTGATAGCACATATATTTATCTATTCACAGAGTGAAAATCAAGGTGCTTCTCTTAAGATTTGGGCTGTAATTATATATCTACGCACTTACTGTTTTTTAATTTTAAATTTTTAAGTTATTAAAATTTAAGCCTTAGTGTTACGAGAAAGGAATTAAATATCTTCTAACGTTTTCTATTTTTTTAATAGAAGATGTTAAACAAAAGAACTAGGTTTAAAATTAAGTTTATACAGGTTTGTGTAAGGGGTCTTGATCCTCTCCTATGCGGGTTTAAACTTAAGTTTTCTAGATGCAAACCCAACTTGCTACAGTATTTCTCACTGATCAATTTTTTTTTAATGAATTTACATAGTTTTTATGAAGATCCTGGTTTCCTTCAGTGGAGTTTTAACCTCTAACCTTTAAAAAAAAAAAAAGCCCAGCACCCTTACATAGGTTTACATATAAAGAGTCCTGGTCTCTTAAACCTTTCAAAGAGAATTCAAAATCCTTTCCCTAAATTTTAATATTATCATAGTCATTGCCTTGTCTTATGTTCATTTTTTTTTTTAAATTTTGAATGAGTAAAATACTTCATTTTCTTAATTTTAATTAAAATTTGCTCATTAACTTTAATAGTTATAAAAAATGGTCTTATGTTCTCTAAAAATATTTTATAAATTTTGAATCGGTCAGTAAAATATAATTTTGTTTTTAAGTAATACTTTTTATACACATCTACCATGGGATTGAACCCGGGTCATATCACCCATAATGCAAGTGGCGTCCTTGTCTCCTTAAAGCTACTAGAGTTATAAAAAATCTTTTCAGTATTATATTATCGAAAGTTACAAATTTAAAATTTTGCTATTAAATATTTTTTAATATTTTCATTTAATACATTAAAAAAAACTATGTTTTATAAAACAATTAAAATGAATATATGATAACGAGAAGTAGGTTGGTTTGAAAATGTATTTATATCTCTAACTATTTTGCCAATGAATATTTGTTGTCCAAATTAACATCTAATTTTAATTTATATTTGTAAATTAATAAATTTAATGAATTTTAAGGGATTAAAAATAAAATATTATTAAAACATACACTAAAAATGTAGTTTAAAGTTCAATTTATTTAAGGTTTGAATCCTATGTGATAGGATTGTGCAACATACTTAAAGAACAAGTAGAACAAGTATGGTTGGTTAAGTATATATTCGGTAAACAACATCCCCTCTAAGGGTAGTTTTATATGATTTATGGTTTAGTGGACATAAAAATTTGTTTTACCTTTTATTAAATTATCTTTCTAAAACCTATGTTTTTTTATAGAGTTTACATGATTACAATAGGTTAATATAATATTTATTAATAAAACCTAATGGGCTTGTGAAAATAAATACTATCAAAATTTATAAATTTAAATTTTAAACTATTTTTAAATTTTTATAAAGTTTTTAACAAATATATAGAAATTTTAAATTTTTAGGTCTAACTGTCATATGCAAAATAAAAAAGAAAGGAATATGAATTGATAAACCAATTTTAGTTGGATTAAAATTAAAGGTTTATACAACTAAAATTTTCTCACTATATGTTGTTTCTTTGCTTTCACTTCTAACAATCTCTTGAATCCTAAATTTCCCTGTGCTGTTCTCTTCTCTAGACTTCAACATTTATATAAAGGTTTAAGTAATTAATTATATGACTTAAAAATAAATATGCTACACAAAAGAAAGCTACATGCTACATGCTATCTTTTGGCTATATAAAAAAAAAAGGTTGAATTAAAACTTTTATGTGGTTTTTTGCCTTAGACGTTTTTCACAGGACTACCTAAACTGGCGAACTCGTTTCGGCCATATCTCACTCATCCGGACTCGGATTGAGCTGAAATTTTGAGGGTAGATGCCTGAAAAACCCTAGAACGTCTCCACCAATTTTCATATCATTTGGAGCAACACAGATCCTAGCGCATCCCTATGTGTGAACGAGATATTTGGCAAGTCGACTATGCGAGGGTTTCATCTGGGTTGAGTGCAAGCAGCTCCAGAGGTTGGTTTTTAGGGCCTTCGGGCCCTAGCGGCCAATATTTTTGTGGTTTATGCTCAATATTTTAGCAGGAAATGTTGCAGGGGATCCAAGATGGGTTAGAAATTTATCTTTCAACAGATCATACTGTGAACTTGAGTGACAACGGCTTCCAATTTGCTGCACAAAAGAAAAGTGAAAACCATACCTTTCCACGACGTCTAGGGCAAGGATTAAAGAGATCACGAAACAAGTTTCAAGCAGTTGATCAAAAAATGGCTCATATCTCAAGTGAATCTGGTGCTAAGGTGCACCCACAAAATAATTCTACTATGAAAACCCCTGTCAAGGGTAAGAATTTCGAAGACTCGGTCCCAAAAATGAATTTTAGGGATGCCCTTCATGGTGGACAGCCTCAGCCCAATGCTAATATCAATCTTAGGGCTTCCCATAAACCTCTAAGAATGCCTAAGATTGATCCCAGGAAAACGGAGTCCAGGATGTCTTAAAGCAGCTGATGGAACTCCTATTGTTAAGCTTGATATGGGTAACATTCAGATTGGCATTGAAGATTTGGAAAAAAGAGGACTAATTTGTCGGTTCGTGGGTTTTCGTCCGAGTCTATCTGCTTTCAAAGTCTGGGCTGCAAAAAGCTGGAAAACTAAAGGTGAGTTACAAATCTCTATTTATCCAAATGGTTATTTTCTTGTTTTATTTGCTAATAATGAAGATAGAGAGAAAACTTTTCAAGGGGGTCCTTGGTTTTTTGGAAGGGCAGGGCTTTTCATGAAGCCCTGGCATACTAAATTTAAAGCCGAAGAAGAGATGCCTTCTATAGCTCCCGTGTGGGTTAGACTCTTTGGCCTCCCTATTGAATTTTGGAATCCTACTATTTTTTCTTCAATTGGAAACTCTTTAGGAACTTTTATGATGATTGCTGATTGTACTCAAAATTTTGAACATATTATTTATGCTCGGATTTGTGTTTTAATGGATTTTGACAAACCCCTACCTAAAAATATCACATTACAATTTGGGGAAGACACTTGGGAGCAAGTAGTGGACTATGAGAACATTCCTTTTCGTTGTAGAATTTGCCATGAATATGGTCATTTGGCCGAGTGCTTGCCCAAATAAAATTCTTGATCAAAAGAAAGAAGATATAAACTCAACGAGGTTTCCAAATACCTAAGAAGAAGAACACTAAGAAAAAACTAGTTATGAAGGATCAATCAAAGTCATCTGCTAATATGTTTGAAATCCTTTCCACAAATGATGTCCCAAGTGAGGAAGAGGAAATAATGGAAACTAAAATCTTAGAAACACAATTTAAATATGAAGGGAAGAACTCGAGAGACAAACCAACAAATCAAAGGTTTTCAACGGAAAAAAAGAGAAAATTTACACAAGAAAAACAATCTTTCAAATGTCAAAACTTCAAATAATGCAAGTCCCAATATAGACTCCATTGAACCATCTAGTAAAATTTTGGCTGTGTACGAGCATTCTTCAAGGTTAGAAGCCATCTCAGATTCAATTGGAATAAGTCAAGAAATAGGAAAAAAAATTGAAGATGGATTCTAATCAAAAAGCAAGTCGCAAGACCAATCAATATCATATGGTAAAAGAAGGTGAAAAGCTTGTAGAGGAAGGTAAGATTAATGCCCTTCCCAACTTTTTTAGCCCTGGTATTAATGAAGATCATCACTTGGAATATTAGAGGACTCAAAGGGAGTCTTTCAAAACAAAATGAAATTAGAAGAATGATTCAGATAAATCATCCACATCTTGTTTTCCTTCAAGAAACAAAGATGTCAATGGAGGATATGGACTCAATTGCCAGTAAAATTTGGCCAGTTGGAAAAGTGGTTTCCCTCGGTTCCCAAGGGACTTCGGTGGCATTGCTTGTCTTTGGGACCCAAAAGAGGTAGTTATTCACCATATGGTTGGCAGTTGGGGTTTGTTGGCTATAGCTATTCAAAGTAGACATTCCAACCAAATTATGCTCTGCATTACTATTTATGCTCCGACTTCTTTGGAGGAAAAAAGAAGACGGTGGAAGGATATTACTCATATTATCTCTCATTTTCCTGAAGCTTGGATCTTGATCGGAGGAGATTTCAATACCATCCTCTCTCTGGATGAGAAAATGGGGGAAATAGAAATTTGGACAAAAGAACTGACCTCATGAGCGAATATATTGCAAACCTCCATCTTGTGGATATCCAACCAAATAATGGCCTTATGACTTGGTCTAACAGAAGGCAAGGCTTAGCTTGTATAATGGAGAGATTGGATAGGTTTTTGCTCTCTGAAAATTTCTTAATCCATGGTCACATTCCTAAAGTGAAGACTCTTAATAATGTTGGTTCGGATCATTGGCCGGTCATGGTGGAAATGTGGAAAACCAATGTGAGTTTCTCTCCTTTTCGTTTTCAATTAATGTGGCTTAGAGACATTTCCTTCAGACCTCGTGTGCAACAATGGTGGAAGGAAGGTAAACCTAGGCATGGGACTAAGATGTTCTGTTTTTCCAAAAGACTGCAATACATTAAATCCAAAATCAAGACTTGGAACTGGAAAGAGTTTGGGGATGTTCATAAAAAAAACATGAAGTTATTGCTCATCTTGAAAATTTGAATAAGAAAATCCGTTTAGATGGCCTCACAGAGAAGAGAAGTGCAGATGAAATTAAACTCACAACTCTGTTAGAGGAATGGGAAAAAAGAGAAGAAATCTTATGGAAGCAAAAATCTAGAATTCAATGGCTCAAAGAAGGAGATCGAAACACAAATTTCTTCCACAAATCTCTTCTAGCTCGAAGATCTCACAACTTTATTTCTTCCTTAAAATCAGATTCTGGAGATGTTGTTTATACTTGGGATGGCATGAACTCTATTGTTGTTGATTACTTTTCCAATCTTTTTGTTGCTACTCCTCTTGACTCAACTTCACAACAAAATGTTCTTCAAGCAATCCCTTCTCTTATCACTTCGAGGAGAACTCTATTTTGACTTGCTCCTGTTACTATCAATGAGCTTCAACAAGTAGTTTTTAAAATGCAAAAAGGGAAAACCCTAGGTCTTGATGGTTTTCCCATTGAGTTCTACCAAGAGTTCTGGGATATCCTTCATGTTGATTTATTAGAGGTGGTGGAAGAAGCCGGGAAAGCCAAAGAAATTTTGAAGGTTATCAATAAAACTTATATTACTCTTGTTCCAAAAGCTCAAGAGGTTGATCATATCTCAGCTTTTAGACCTATTGCTTTATGTAATGTTCTTCTCAAAATCATTACTAAAATCATGGCAAAAAGGTTGAAGCCTCTTTTGCATAAGATTATTTCCCCCAGAGCAAGGGGTTATGTGGAAGGACGTCAAATAGTAGATGAGATAGTTCTTGCTCAGGAAGCCATCCATTCCATGGATATGCAAAAATCTCCTTCCATGTTCATTCGGTTAGACTTATCCAAAGCTTATGACAGAGTGGATTGGCACTTCCTTATCAAAGTTTTGAGGCAATTTGGTTTCTCTAAGGATTGGATGGATTGGATTATGGGATGTATCTCTTCAGTTTCCTACTTAGTTCTTATCAATGGCAGGCCTTCTCGGTCATTCCCAGCTTCCAGAGGTATTAGGCAAGGTGACCCGCTATCCCCTTATTTATTCATCATTCTTGTTGAATGCTTGGGTAGGACTATAACCAAAAAGAGGGAAAACAAAACCCTTGAGGGAGTTACCATTGCTCATGGAGCTAGACCTATCTCTCATCTTCAATTTGTGGATGACTCTACTCTTTTAGGTAAAGCTACAATTAAGGAAGCTTCTAATATTAAGCAAATCATTAGCTGTTTTTCTAAGGCTATTGGGCAGTTGATCAATGAAGACAAATCTAAAGTTATTTTCTTTCATTGCTCTGCTAGACAGGAATCCATGGTCTTGGATAAATTAAGATATAAGAAGACCTCCCTTCCAATCACTTATTTAGGTATTCCCATAAATATTCAAAGGCAGAAAAATAAATATTGGAATTGGTTGTTGGACAAAGTCAAGAAGAAAATTGGAAAGTGGACCAACAAGTGGCTTTCTTACGGGGGTAGAATCACCTTGGTAAAATCAGTCCTTCAAGCTATTCCTATTTATGTTTCTTCCATTTTGAATATCCCAAAGGCTGTTCTTCGAGAATTGGATCAAATCAGTCATCGTTTCCTTTGGAGTGGTACTAAGGAGAAAAGAAAATGGGCCTTGGTGAAATGGGATACTTTATGTCTTCCTAAGAGTGAAGGGGGGTTAGGATTCCGGTCTTCTATTAATAACAACAAAGCTTTAGCTGCTAAATTATATTGGAGGATGTTGCATAACCCCAATGCTCTTTGGGCCAATAATCTTCGTGCTAAATATGCTGAGAACAAAAGTCCTGAAGACCTTGTTCGCTATCAACTTCCTACCAAAGGTTCTCCCATTTTAGCAGTTCTTAAGACTGGTGAGGATTTGATAAAGAAAAAATTATTTTGGATCATTCATAATGGTCAACGAGGCAAATTTTTGGACAGCTTCTTGGGATGGTCACAAGCCTTTGATAACTCAGTTTCCCGATTGGAGGCCTTGGATGGAGGAGCTTCACCGAGCTAATTGGATAAAGGTGGCTAATTATTATCGGTACCATATTGGTAATTCAAAGGTTGGTAGATATTGGATCCCTATTGAGGACTGGCCTATTCAAATCCCAGAAAGGCAAAGACAAGATATCCAAGGCATCCTTCATATGAGATCCCTCTCTTGGTCCCATGAAAAAGATTGTTTTGGATGGAACAACACTACTAAGGGTGAGTATTCGGTTGCTCAAGGTTATTTGACCTTATGCCATAATAATCCCAACCATTCTTCTGACATATTTTCTCGATTGTGGGCTCAAAAGCTCTGGCCTAAGGTGAGGTTCTTTAATTGGCTTTTATTGCATCGTAGGGTGCTTACTTGGTGAGCAACTTATGAAGCATGGTTTTCATGGCCCTTTTAGATGTGAAATGTGTGAAGAGAATGTAGAAACTCTCAACCATATTTTTATTGAGTGTACTTTAGCCTCTGAGCTATGGAGGAGAATGGCCACTTTACTTGGCTTACAGGTGGTCCAATTTTTTTACTTTTGAACAGCTTTGGAGGGATTGGCCTAATCAAGAGGGTGTTGATCATTTTATTAGGCAGTTAGTTTGGATGGGTTCTACCATTCTTCTTTGGAATATTTGGAATGAAAGGAACAACCAAATTTTTAATCAAGATAGGAAGGATATTCACTATATTTGGCAAAATACCATAGCCAACTTAGTTGAATCAGTCCATCAACTCCTTAATCACCCCAAAAACTCCCACCAAATATGGGATCAAGTGATGCAAAGATTGAAGATTAAATCTTCTAAGGGCAACCAACTTAAAGGGAATGTGAGTATTAGTAAGATGGATAGGACAAGAAATTGGCAACCTCCTCCTAAGGATTTTGGAAAAGTCAATACTTATGGAGCCTCTAGAGGGAACCCTGGAAAAGCCAGTGTGGGAGGAATTGGTAGACTTTCGGATGGCTCCCTGGTTTTTACTTTTGTTGAGAATTTGGGTATTCTTTCCAATAACCTTGTTGAGGGGTATGGTATCCTCAGAGGCCTTCAGGAGGCTACTAAGGTTGGATGGGAAAAGGTGTTAGTTGAGTCTGACTCTCAACTTATGATTAATCTCTTGAAGACTCCTTCTAAGAATCATAAGGTGGATTGGAGAATAAAAAGAATTATTGAGAAGATTCAATTAATCCGGATGGGATTTTTGAAAGTTGATTACAATCATGTGGTCGAGAGATCAAAACAAGAGTGTTGATGCTTTAGCTAATTGGGCTTTGGACAAAGGTGATCTTACTTGTTATGGCCACCCTCCTAGATGGTGGGCTTCTCAAATTAGGGAAGCTCTTCTTTCTATCATTTCTTTGGATGGCTCCGGTTATGAAGGTACCTAGTTTCTTCTTGTTTTTTTTTTTGCTTCTCTTTGGTTCATTCAGTTTTTTTTAGTTCCCTAGCTCATTCTATTCTTTATTTTGTTTCCTCTGTTGATTCTTGCCTTAATAGTCTTCTGGTCTAGATAGGTCATTGTTATGTTCAATTTTTTTTCTTTTTTCTTTTTGTTTTTTTTTTAGTTTTTTAAGGTGGGTGGGTTCTTTTGTTTTGTTTTGTTTTTTGTGTTCTTTGTGTTGTTTTTGTTGTTTTGTGTTTTTTTTTTTATGTTTTTTGTTATTGTTCTTGTGTTTTTTTCGTTCTTGTTCTTGGGTTTCTCTTTGTTTGTGTTAATTCGTGTTTTTATGTGTGAGTGTTTTCTATGTTTTTTGTTTTTGTTTATTGTCTGTTGTTGGTTGTTTTTTATTTTTATTTTTATTTTATTTTTTTTAATTTTTTAGGTTTTGGTTGTGTTTATTTTTCATGTTTTTTTTTGGGTTATGTCTTTGTAGTGTTCTGTTGTTTTTGTCTTGTTTGTGTTTTGTTATGTGGTTCTTGTGTTTTTCTATGTGGTTCGTGTTGT